>OY728161.1:1075144552-1076394552 GCA_963277665.1 Viscum album
TCCTCAATCATTATCATACATGGTTAGGATTAACTTCTTGAGATACTCTTTTTTAAATTTTCTAATGACATCAAAAAAGAATGAATTATATTATAGTATTCCATTAAAATAATTCTTTCATATAATTTTTTTAAATAATATATATTATATTCATAGTATATTATACTTTTTCATTTTTAACATTAAAATAAAATTATATACCATCAATTTTATCTTTTAATTTTATCATTTTCAATTCCATAAATTCTATCATCATCACCTATAGGTTCATCAATAAATTTAAATGTACAATTTTCGTAACATATGAAAATTTAATTGATATAAACTCATCAGAATATTGTTTTTTGATGTCACTATCATATAATTAAAAAACAACGGTATCAAATATATCTATAATATTCTATAATAATTTTTTATGGTATTATAATTTTTACAATTTTCTCTAATGTTACATATTTTTCTAATAATTTCATTCAAATTTCATAATATATTATTAATATATTTATAATTATACATCTTTATATCATTAAATTTATCTTAGTAAAAATTCAATATGGAATCTTCTACAATGTTTATTTCTTCATTGATGTGTTCACTTTTTTATAAAATATATTTTGTTCTCATAAATAACATGGAAAATAATGAAAAATTGATCATGTTTGAATTATTATCTTAACCCCATATCTCTAGAATATTATTTATAGTTTTTTCCATTGATTTTTTTCTTAAAAGTTGTTAAAAAAATCATAACAACGTCATAGATTTATGATCAATGATACAATAGAAAGGATATCATCATATTATTCCATACATGGAAATTATTTTATTTAATGATTATAATTCCGTTATTATTGATTTTATTCATATTAATCATGATACTACAATAAAATGATACTATATAGGAAATGCTAACATCAAAATCAATATATGGTAAGTTTCAATACAATGATATATTGATAGTAGTCACTCCAATAAATGGAAAATTGAATGGAATGGAATAAAAATCTCAATACTAAATTGCATATAAACTTATTAATATGAATGGATATCTTCAATTAATATTTCATAAATCAATTAGTATGTACAATGAAAAATAATATCAAGAATAGTTAATAATTTAACAATGTATATCTGTCTATTTGGATGACTATATAATTGATATCCATGGTAATTTCATTTTCAAAAATATCAACTTTCTTATCATATTGTTATTATAATATTTACTAAAATTCCAAAAGAATTAGTCTCACACAAATGTCATATGAAAATTTCTTGATTAAAAATTATTTTATTAATAACTGAAAAATATTCCTTTGTTCATTATTATATCATAACATGAATGGTTGATCTCAATTTTTCATTTGATGTCATAATTATATTACTAACAGGGTATTCTCATAGAATTCATCACATAGATTCCAAAAAAAGTTATTTTAAATTATTCTATATCATACCAATAAAATTCCAAACAACAAAATTGTTTTTATCTTATATTACTTTATAAATTTTTATAGAGTTATATAAATTATATAAAATAATTTGGTTTTATTTCTATGAGTAATTAATAAAAAAGTAACGACTTGTTTATTTTAAATTATATGAACAATATGAGATTATTCATAGTAAAATATATGAGAAAATTTCTATAAACTACTATATGATATTCGACTACATTAATTATATAAATATTCAATGATTCAATGATTATTTAAATTCAAAAAATCATAAGATAAAACCATGAAAGAAAATCTATTTTTCAGATATCATTAAAAAAACTAAATGAACGTTTCTCTAAAATTCGAATATATATAATCATCAATTTTCAAAATTAATGATAATTAAAATAATAAAAACTTTATTAAAAAATAAAAACATATATTTCTATTGATTAATATACCATAGAAAATTTGAAATTTTCAATATAGTATCAAATATAGATCTGATCAGTCTTATACATCAAGTGAAACTACCAAGTTATTATTAAAAACCTATCCAATAGTTTGGTTTAATGGACTGTAGATGTTGAAACCCTTGTTTAAAAACCCAATATTAAACTTTTACAAGTGCATTTTAAAATTTAAAAAATATAAAATTTGAAATCAAATTATCATGTATTTCTTTATAAAACTCAACACAATATTATTTCACTATTTTTAATTGAATTTAATATTAAAATAAATGTGAAGATACAAATAGAAGTGAAAAAACAATATCACATATATTTTAGAAATTTTCCTTCAACAGGTCCTTTTAATCATCCTTAGATATTCTATATTACATTAATAAAATTAGTAATTGAAATTTCAAATTTTAATAATAAAAAATCACCACATATATGCCTCTTTAAATAGGCTTATTTATGGTACTCTAATAAAGTAAATGGGAAATGGTTTATGTGTCATTTTATAGAATGTAATTTTATTGTGTTTTCAGAATAATCAAATGTCTAATGTATTAGAAATATAGATAATAGAAAATCTACTTTAAAGAATATACTATTTCAATAAAAAATTGAGATAGCATTTTAAAATAAATTTTCTTATCAAACATAGTATTATAAATGTTGAGTATATTCTATATATATATAAACACACATAGATTTTAGGGATGAAGTAAAAGATAAATATATCTCTATCAATTTTAATTTCACAATAATTATTTATGTTCATGATAAAATCTAAATTAAAACAATAAATAATAGTTTGGATCACTAAAAATTATTATAAACTAAAGATAATTATTATATCCATGAATTCATAATTTTTATGAATTCAAAATAATCTAATTTATCTCTATATCATAATTGAGAAATCAGAAATAGACATTTATATAAATGCAGAATAAAATTTAAAAAATGACTAAATGGAATCATCCAAAATTAGAGGGACATATAGTTGAAGTATTTGATTGCATTGGATGAGTTATAAATTTTCCACCACATGACCTATTGGTTCACATTTTTATCTATCGACGTATTACTATAGAAAATAATAAAACTCTTCCTCAAAACATCACATATATGAATTCTTTACATTGGATAAAAAATCAAGAAAAATTAAATCCATGTATTACAAAAAAATCAATTCATCAAATGTTTGACTGATTCAAAATTTTAGAAAAATCACAGAAATAAAAAGATTAACATGATGATGTTAATAGAACCAAAATTCTGCATTAATGGATAGGTTTCCAAAATTGTATCAAGCATACACCATTATACTTCATTCCATTTGATGGTTCACCTAACCTGTAGTCATGCATCTATCAATTGAAATTTTATAAAACAAAGGAGTTATGATTTAATCCCATATCTCTTGACCGGATATAGTAAGATACATTGAATAGATTCATAAACAAAATCATAGATAATAAGTCATGGTTGTCTCCCCAGATCCTCAACTATAACACTAATGGATAATAGAGGACAATTCGTGTCATGGTCCCTAGAACACCATCAAATATTCAACCATCGCCTCATAATACCTCTATGCAAAAACACTACACGAGACAAAAAATTTGTTTGGTGAAAATATGGGAAATTAAAAGTTATGGTTGAACCAAAATATGTTTATGAGAGGGAGTTTTTGAAATATAAAAAAAATAAGGTTAGAATGGAAGTAAAAAAATATTGTAATCAATGAACTCGAACAAATTCATACATAAGAATCCAAATCCTATGTACTATAATCTATAAAAATGATTAGGTATTTTACACTCAAGAATTGTGGTATGGTGTCAGTTTACCATTCCTTCTTTATCAACATAAATATTGATTTTAGAATGAGAAATTGGTATAAATATTAGTGTCCACAATAATTATTTGTGTTAATGGGTTATTCATCATAAACAATAATTTTCGTGGACCATACTATAGTTTTAGAGGTAGGGTATACATACTCATCAATAATCTAGATGGATAATTTCATTTACACTACACCTAATCATAAAAGTAAATGTAATTTTTGTTTCTTACCATTCTCAGATTAGATGATTATTGTGATTTTCATGGACATTTCATTATGTATGATGGCTTCTAGTATATTTGATTTATTATTAACAGATAAATGATCCCCTCTTTAATTATTGTTGGATTTGACACTCCCTCGTTCTAAATTGATTATAAATTATTATTTTCTTCGTCCCTTTATTGTTTTATTCCACTAATATTTGAATAAAAATTAATATTTTGATAATCATGTAACAATTTACATTCATAATTCATGAAATAATATTTTGTATCTCTCTATAAATACTAATTTTATTATAACCTTTACCCAATTACCCACGTATTGTTAATGCATTATGTTTTTACCATCCAATATATTTTTTCTATTTCTATATTAATAAATACACAAACATTGTGATTGGTAAGAGATCGTATTTTAGGGATTCCAATTCAATATTAATATCAAATAATTATATTAATTTTTATAATTTATATAAAAAATTATTGTTTATACTATATTATTTCAAATTAAAATAACATTTAATTGATTTATGTTATGTTGATATTAATTTCTCAATGTCTATGATCATCAATGAAGGTATGTATACATTCAAACGAATGATCAATAGTGATTCTAAGATTCAGTTAATTTTTTTTTATGTTCTGTGTTTATAAACCTATGTAGTTTCATTTTCGGAAATCAAAAATTGATCAGGAGGATTTTATAGATAAAAGCATATATATAAATAGAAGAGTTTTTAATAGTTACCCCTATTGATGAACATTTTTAATAATACATTATTTTCTCTAGTTTTAGTATTATAATCTAATATAGGAAAATCCATGGGTGTTTTTATAAGTCTAATTGAAAGAATGATGATTATATTAAGTGACATTATATTAGTAAAATTTAAAGAAAAATAAATGGGTAAGGGTGTAACACCCTACCCCTAGATGCCTGAATCCGGTGCATTATTTTAATACATTTTCATGATTACAAGGAATCATGTCCCAAAGAACCAATATAATCAGTAGTCTTGGAAAATAGATTACATACATGAACATTATATTACACATTTACACGCATCATAAAACTATTATATTATAATTCCATTTGTATTCTAGCTTAAACTTACTTATAAATCACAGTACACTTCTTGACATCCTTGGAAAATAAATCATAAGTAAGGGGTGAGCTCAGATGCTTTGTAAAGGTAAATAATTTAGTGGAAGATATATACATTAAAGGAAATATGTGTAATAGAAACAAAATCATTTTTACCATAATATTGAAAATAATTTGGCAAAAATAATTATATCATTACCATATAAACATGTATATTGATATTCTACTAGTCTAACAATCACATGTAATGACTACATTCATAATGAGATAATGCATAATTCCAAACATCATAACCACATAGTCCATGCAATGTGCCAAGACTACAAATACAAATTATTCCAAGGCCTTCTGTCAAAACACTAATTTGTCTCATGAGACTTATCGATGCATCACAGAGATATAGGAGGCTCCACCTATCACTTACTAATTCTTATTCATTCCTTGTATGAATATGCTGAAACATGACATAATAATTCATATTTAAACTATTATATGAAATATCAATACATTAACCATAAATCATTAACGGTATAAAAATACAACTTTCACATTCAAACATATCAAAACCCATTCAATACAATATTGAAGACATTATTTATAATAAATTAGCCTCAATCAAGAATAATATCAAAAAAGTATGTTTACATAATTGAAAATTATTAGTAAAACTCTTTGAGAGAAATATCCCTTTTTCATGAAAACATTTAAAAGTCACAAAATTTAAAATCGAAGACACCTAAAATTCATTTCTGAATCAAAGTTTCCCATACCACATTGAATCTTTTGAAATGTAATTAATATTTTAAAGCATTCTTGCCCACATAAAAAATCCTTCAAAACCCATTTTAAAAACATAGTCATTAATGAGAATGATATAGAAGAGTAAATATTTAAACCACTAAAATGATGTTTTAGTTAAATAGTCCCTTAAAAATTCATTTTTAAAACACCTTAATGAAATATGGGGATGGATAAATAAATATTTTCTAGTTTATACTTACACATAATCAATCTTAGATAATTACAAGATTGGGAAATTAACCCTTATCTTGTTCTTTCATTTAGTCGAGGTTACGTTTAACAAACTGTATAATGACCATAGTATGTAATTAAATAATACCAGAACAATATTAATATTTATAATATCATATATGATTCATTTATGACTTCATACTAAAATTTAATAATGATATCAATATTAATGTAACATTTCGGGTAATAATCGCTTTCTTTATCAAATGTGTTTTAAAAAGTTATTATTAATCGTATCACTTAGATCATTATTTACATACTTCCATATTATAAAACAGAATATATATGTATATCATAAATATTCAGAATATAAATATGTTATATATATATATATATTATAAATACAAGCACTATTAATGGAGATGGTAGTAAGTAAGTACGGACGAACATTGTTTCTGTTCTCTTACCGTATTGTATAAATGTAAATGAGACATATTTATCTAAATAAATATATATATTATTATTAGAGAAATATTATTTAATATATCTCATACTTAATAAGTAAATATATATATATAATCTTGAATGGTGATCGTTGAAGATGAATCTCATCACTTTGTGGAGACGGTAAGTTTAACGTACGAAGGAGCGACAATATCATTCTATTGATGATGAAATAGTATGTAATTGGATAGAATATTATATATACAGAATCATTAACACATTATATTTATTATTTAAATCAACTATACTAATTATTATACCCATACAAATAATGAGGTGTTGAATAACAAACATCACCACGATGTGGAGATAGTAAGTCGTACATATGTACATATGGGTACATTGTCATTTATATGATGGATAGAAAAATGAATATATATTTAAAATATTTTTAATAACATCAAAGTATATATAAGGTAAGAGGGTTATTATTTTTGAATAGAAACAATAAAGAAAGAGGATGTGGAAGAAGAAAAGAATTTTGAAAGAGGTGATGAAATAATGACCTCTTTTTCAGGTGATTCGTTTTTATTTGATCAAAAGGGATCCTTAGGATTTCTTTTTTTATCTAAGTAATGTAGGATTATTTTATGGTAGTAAAAAGAATACGTTTTCATGGTTTGGTCAATATATATAGATTTGGAGGTGTGATTTTGGGATAGGGGTAGTACCCATTTATAAGAGAGGTGAGGTCACTTTAGAAAAAACTTGAAATATTATTTTATTATAAAAAAACTATAGATTTATAGTGGCTAAAAATTAATTTATTTCAAGGATAATGTGGAGATGGGTTTAAATACTCTAAAAAATAGGTTTTAGAAATGTTTATGTCACCATACTAACCTTATCATTTTTATTTAACTTTAATTAAATAGTTTAACTTTTACCACGTCTTCTTGAATTTTTATATTACATGGTTAATAAACATAAAATAAAATACCAACAAATCCCAATGTGGTTCATTATTTGCATATCTATAATTATATAATTCATTTTTAACCATATATTTTTCTGATTGTAATATCTTTTAAAATTATTGTATTTGTTTTAAAAACACATTTATGGGAATTTTTACACTATTTAGTATTTGATTTTATTAAAAATTAAAAAAAATTATTATTTATAATAAAATACATTAAATAAAACCTATCATGTCATAATAACAAGGAAATTTTTTTAATGCATCAAAATTCTCAAATTATATTTATTGGGATATATATAATATCAATTAATTTAATCTTTCATTAATAAGGCAATTACTGCACCATCATTGTGTCATAAATAAATTTAAAATTTTAATGTCAAAAAAATTTAAATAAAATACCATGATATAAGAAATTTTTTTATATTTTTAATTAATATTTATAGATAAATTTATCATATGTATAACCATGTATTAAATATGGTTTTGTAATTAAACATGAAATTTTACACTTTTAACTCTTTTTTAAATAAAATAATAATAAATGTCGTAATATAATCAAACAAGATTAAACAAGATCATATATTATTCATATGGTTGATTTTGGTTGAAATACACTTATCAAATATAATTAGAACTTGTGTAGAGGTAATTACAATAACAATTTTACCTTTAATTAACATATTTAGTTTTAAACAGGGTAAATAAAATTCATAATGTACTATTCCCCAGAAATTATTATAATCCTATTAAACAACATTTTACTTACTGATATCCACTACAACTCTTATATTTTTGATGATCAATTCATAGAAGAGGAAAAATTAATCTTTATGCAAATTTGAAAATGTTTTTAAGAGGTTGGTAAAAGGCATTAAATAGTTCAATAAAAATTTATAGATCTAATCTTATTATAAAATGACTCAAATGAATTAAATTTTACTGATAGAGGCATAATTTATTCATTTTTACTTTAAAATAAATTTATGTAAACATAATTAGTATTTAAATAAAAATTTGGTATAAATAATAACACAGTGTTTTTCAATAGACATCAAAAAATGAATGTTTTCTGAAAAATACAAAAAATTCACTGTACGTTAATTTTGATATTAAGAATTAAAAAATTATTTCTATTTTACCAAATTAAAAACAAATATGTATCATTAATTAATTTAATATTAAATTATGTTTTCAAAACCATAAAACATGTTTTTTAGAAGTCAAAACTGGAAAAAGATTGATATGTGTTTATGTCCAATTTAAATGTAAATTTACATCCAATCACAAAAATTGGAATAAATGATAACAATATGATATAATTATATTTTTAAACCATTAAAATTTAAAATTTGACACAATATATTATTTTGATTAAAAAATTGTTTTCAATTAAAAATTAGTATATTTTATTATTCATCAAAATATAAAAGTTATCAAAAAAACACCAAATAAATTATCCAAACTATATTTTTATGCTCATCTTCTAATGAAGAAGTTTATTTTGTCAAATTTAATATATTCATGTATCATATACTATTTTTAAATAGGGGTTTCCATTAAAAGGCGGTAAACTTACATTTTTGAAAAATACATCTTTTAATTGAAAATTTGAATTTGTTATTATAATATGTATAATAAACACATTATATGAATGATATAATTATATGCAGTATATTAAATTCAATAATTATTTAATACTATTCCTAGTAGATTTTTAAAAGACTATTTTGGTATGTCAGGGTGCGCTCAAACATGGTGTTTCGTGTGGCACAAGCTATTGAATTAATTTAAATAGATAATGTACTATGAAATCATGGGGTGTTTCAATGTGGTAGTTTTTAACCAATTTCTATTAGTAAAATGATATCATCTCCACATAGTCATAATTTTATTTTTTTCTGATATTAACTTCCTTATAGATAGATTCCTTATTCATGGATCAATCATTATAACATCCAAACATAAGGATGGATTTACTATTATTATTCCCATTATTGGGAATTACTATCAATATAGTGTTTTGAATTGAAATTAAAATCACATTAATATCAATTATTCTATATTCTCCACATCATATATAATAATTTATTATATTTCTACATATATTATTTTCTTTATAGTGATTTTTTTGTTAATGACAGATAGAATATATATCATCAGATGTTATGCCATCAACACACCCATGAATATTTATATGTTTCTATTGTAATTTATTATGTTTCCGTAATTATATTTATATGAACAAAATAATATCCTAATATGATTAAGCTCATAAATGTAATTTTTAATGTTTATTTTATTCATTTTTAGATATCAGGGATCCTGTGTGACATGTTTTTAATAATAACAAATCCATACATCATTTGAAGGTTGTAGAAGAGGGATAATGGAATGTGTCTTTTCAATGGTAATTATATAAGACCAAAACAAAATAATATGATCACTATGAAAGTATTTGATTTATTGTTTGATTAATTTATCACTTTATAAATTTGACATAAATTAAATGAGAATAGATATTTCAGTTCAAGGGAATTATAACTTAAAAATAATGCATGATGATTAGTCTCCTTATTGTTATTTAGGTTATTTATTTTTTAAAAAATAATGTCAATATATGCACATATTGTGAATAATAAATTAAATCTGTTTATAAATAGGGGTATAAATAATATCAAAAATTATATAATTAAATTAAAATAATAATAGAGAATTTATATGTATTACATAATTTTATATACAAGTCAAGGGAAGAAATTAGAGTGTTTTAATTGGTATGATAAAATTAAATTGGTAAAAATGATTAATATTCTATTCATACATAATAAATTTTAATAGGTTTTTGAAATCATATTTCTATTATAGAAATCCAATCTAAATTGGAAGGTTAATGAAAAATCCTAGTTTTGAGGATTAATATTATGCAAACCATATATTTATTATTTTATATTTATTATAAACTCTTTATTAGAAAAACGAATGAGCTGTAGGATATATAATATTTTCAAGAGTCTATACTACTACTAATATTAAATTTTCAAAAACCAAGGTGTCAAATTCCCCATCCAAAAAAAGACTTAGGAGGTCTAAAATAACTATGTCCCAATGCATCTTCCCTAAAAAAGTTACCGCATGTATGTGGAAGAGATCCCAAGGTGTACAAAATAAGACATGGATCACTAGTGGTATCCCTGAAGGAAAACAAATCTATAACCTTATTCTCATCACACCAACTTTGGTTAATTAAGACCTGTGAATCCCGAAGATGCTTTCACTTGTGATTAATGTAGGCAATGGTCCATGGAATGTGGAGGGTCCCTCACATAAACCGATGAAGAATATCTGAGTCATTTTCAACTGACTCAAGCTTTTGATTATAGGAATGGAATATCACGATATCTTTCAGCATTGTGTATGCCTCATCCATAAGAGAGTCCCCCACTCTAAATCCATCACAAAAAGATTTTATAGCCTCTCTCAGGGGTCACCAACCACACCCCACTCTCATAAAACAATACACATAGAACCCATACACATTAAGCTTCATATAACTATTTGGATGTTTCCACTTCACCCAACAACCCTTCCTATTTACCACCTTAAAATGATGTTACAAGAATTACAATCCATTAAAATCCATATCAAGGGAACGGTTTCCCATCCCATAAGGAGCGTGATCATATAAATCCTAGAACTCCTGGGAGGAACCACCATAGCCAGTCAAAAACACCATGGACTCCCTTGTTGCATTTAGTTGTGATCACTCCAAAGAATCCAACATCCCACAATAAGCAGAACAATCATCCTCTATTTTTCATAGATGCTGCAGTCAGTTCCCAAAAACCACGATTGATGAAATTACAAAGCTGTGACCACCCGAACTCTTCTTCTAAAGGCCTCACACAGGAAACCCCAAATATTAGCTACCTTGTCGTTGGTGAAGAAAAAGTGATCAGTCGACTCCTCTGTGGAAATCATGCAACATTATCATTTAGATGCAAGTGAAATCCCTTTGTACCTCACCAGATCATCCATAGGAGAAGCCCGATTTTTGAAGGAACTGAATATGAATGTTATACTTTATCATAAGATCATTACAACAAACTTTTTCATTCTAGATATATGGTAAACCATGCACTTGAGTCACCTCCCAATACCACTTGGATGAGAATAGCCCTGATGCTGACCTTGGGAAAATATGTTTTTCAGGTTCATAATTCAAGGTGATGATCTCGAAGAACAACGGTTTAATTTGTGTTAGAATGGCCTGAATAAAGGGTCTGATATTTCTGGCCTAAGAAAAGTAAATCTCTGTAGTCGGGTAACTTGAGAA
Source organism: Viscum album (assembly GCA_963277665.1). Classification (NCBI taxonomy): domain Eukaryota; kingdom Viridiplantae; phylum Streptophyta; class Magnoliopsida; order Santalales; family Viscaceae; genus Viscum; species Viscum album. The sequence goes on from OY728161.1 coordinate 1,075,156,359, forward strand.
GCCAAGAATTGAACCTACCTAATTATCATTCTAGAAATTAACCTGACCATAACTAACTAGTCCTTTGATGTGAGTACGAAAAACTATTAAGTAACTAGAGATCGGGAGCCATAGATGAGCAATAACTCCTCTACCACTGTTTAATTGGTTTCCATATCAATTATTAATAAACCATGTCTACATAGATTTGTTCCATTAAATTCCCAAGCATGTTTTTCTTGCATTCCTTGCATTTTCCCTCTTACACATCAGACATTAATACCACCATCTAAAACCTCTCTGGCCATCCATTCCCATGAGGTCCATTTTATTATTCCCTATTTATGTGAATCCCTTATGAATAATCTCTAAAAATTTCAATATTGTTCAAAACATCCTTTTGAACATTGAGAAATGAAATCAAATTCATGGGAATAGAAGCATGAACACAATTAACTAGCATAATACGACCCACAAAAGATAGGAACTGATTCTTCTACTTTGTAATGTGATTTTTTATTATTCTAATGATCTCGTCAAAGTGATGAATTCGAACCATACCTATTGTAATAGTATCTTTTATATATTCTGTCAGGAAATATTTTTCATGTATTCTCAGATCCTTTTTAATCTTTCCCCCCTTCATTCCAAACCCCATTTTGAGATAAACACACTACCTTTATCTGTATTGATGGACTAACCACTCCACTTTTAATAGGTTTCTATGATCATGATTAATTATCTAATATTCTTTTCATTACCATTCAAGAAGAATAATTTGTCATTGAAAAATAAGATATGTGAAACATCACAATAGTTCCTACTAACTTGATATGCTCGAATCCTCCCACTGTGGATTTGTCCCTCATGTTATTTTTTAATAGTGTCCTGAACCAAGCTGAAAATAATGGGAGTAAGAGGGTCCCCATGTTGCATACCTCAGTTGGGTTTGAAGAATCCACATCTCTTCCCCATTAAAGAAATAGCAAGCCATGGAAAGATGTAAATCATAAAAAATAGATCCACATCCCCTCTAAAAACCCACATGATTAAAAAATTTAATGATAATGTTCCATTCAGTTTTTTCATAAGATTTGTGTATGTACAATTTTATCACTACATTAGACCCAAGCATCATAAATTTTAAATACCGTACAATCTCATGGACCATGGCGATGGCCAATTAAGTGGACCTCCCTTTGATAAAGCCCTACTGATTTTCCAGGACCCATTGAAAAAGTTGAGATAAAAGTCTTCTATTGGGAATTTTTGCAAGGGGTCTTGAAGGGGAAATTACCCATAAAAACTAGATGGTATTGATTGACCGAATAGGGCTCTTTCACATTCGAAATAATATCAAAGTCGATGCATAAGAAACTCTAGGATGATACCCCCAATGAACATTTCATGGATGGACTCCACTAGATCCCGTTTAACCAACTCCTAGAATCTAATGTAGAAAGAACATGTAAAACCATATGGCACCAGAGCACTATAAGAATTATATGCCTTAACCACCTACCAAACCTCATCTTCAACTGGTATTTCTTCAATAGAGAGACTATCTTCATTGGACACAACCCTTGGTGTAAAATCAAATAGATCTATTTTATCGAATAGATACCCCCCTTTTATATATAGATTAGGGTGAACCATAATTTTTTTGAAATAGTCTAGGGATAGACCTCCCACAACCTCAATCTATTGAGATAAAGACCCATCTTCCATTCAAATATTGGGTATCAGTGTACGCCTCCTTTCCTTGAAGAAATCCTGAAAGTAGGCCATATTTCTATCTCTACTCCTCATCCAAGTATTCTCGGATCTCTCACAAACAATCATCTCTTTTTCCAAGAGTAATGAAGCAAGGTATATTTTCATTCATACTAGGGCACAAAAAATTTCCATATCCTAGCTATCTTTCATCCTTCTCTCAAGATTTTCAATTTCATCTTTCAAATCCTCCATATTTGCTGAGCTAATGGGCCAATTGGAACCGGTAATATAAATCTTTTCTCTGTCTTCATTGTATGTTATGTTATCCCATCTAATGTACATCCTTCATGTGTTTCACCTAAGATGAACGAATCGTTGAATAGAATCTAGTATCTATTTTCTAATTTTTCGAGTATAAAAAGCATTATTGTTCATTGGCCAATGATGCAACATAATAAGAAGAGGAGAACGGTCTGATAAACCCCACAAAAAATACTCTAATCTAGTGTTTGAAAATAGGATAAAGCTAATAGGTTATCAAGACACTGATCCAACATACACCAATTGCATCGAGGACCTCTTAGATTATCTCCCCGCGTAAATTTATTTCCCACAAATCCCATGTCCAACAGACCATTTCGAGCAGCAAAGGACAGAATGGCCTTTTGATCACTACTAAAAACACTTACACCTCATTTCGTCTCTAATATATCCATAATAGAATTAAAATCCCCTACACAAAAAAACTATAATTTATTTCTCTGTTCAAAATTATCCTGACTCTGCCACAAGGCTTCCCTTTCCCGGGCATCACAATTGGCTCAAACAAATGAAAAAACAAATCCTAGATGAACCTCACTGATTTTCACAGAAATTTGTGGATTAAAGTGTATAGAAGATCCACTAAATTATTTCCCATCCATAAGATCTATATATACTGATTAACTACATCTCCATGCAAAAATTCCATCATTCTCAATTTCATAGCATAGTTTGAAATTTTATAACTATGTTGCTTATGCTCAAGAATCACAACCACAAATGCCTTTGTGCGGTGAAGCTTAGAAACCGAATATCAGATTTTTACTATTCTCCATGGTCCCAGAAATTTAAATGAATTAATTATATCATTGATACTGATATCACTTATATTTGAACCAAGACAACACCTGGATAGTATTATTACAGGAATGAGAACATTGAGAGAGTGTATCACAAGATCGTGTGGCGACGCCACTAACTTGAGTGGCAAGCATAACTTCTTCCAAAGAGGAAAAATCTAAAACCATCAAGAGGCCACTGAATCTCTTTGAGAGTGGTATCATGGAATTAAATGGGGTTCCATAACTGGCTGAGTATGAGTGAAAAAAATCCCGATTCGGTAAACCCACCCAGATCACATCTAGAAGACTAATGAGAAACGCTCAAACATTAGGGAGACTATGGACCCAACATCGGAAGGAAATATCACCCCCCTCCCCCCTCAACACAAGACAACCACTTACCCAAAAGAGATGAGAAAAACTATCAGAGATAAGATAAGGCCATGACCTCCATCTGAAAAATAGGCGCTTGATCCAGCAAACCAAAAAAATAAAACATCCATGAAAGAACACTGACGCACAATGTAGCCGAGCTCCACCAACTCTGAAAGAGAACACTGATACCTAAGGATAACTAAGGGAGGGAAAAACCCTTTTCTCTACACCCCAAGAACACATCAAGCAGCTCAACCATGCCAGGACAAGGAGATGATCTGCCGACCATGGTCATTTCATCCTGGATTGTCGAGAGGGTATTTGATGGATATGCCATAGTGACACCCACATGCAGTTTGGATTGAACATGATCCAATGGAGAAAGAACCTTCAATGCGCCCTTAGTGAAAACCATACTTCTTGGAGCCGAACACTTCAAACGCTACCTACGACAGACAGACAAAGAGTGCCCATGATGTTGGCAGCCTGAGTAGAAGAACGGTGTGAAAGGTAATACGTGGGGTTGTTTCCAGTCATCCATTACATCCTTTTTAAGAGTGATATTCCCTGGAAATGGTGTACCAAGATCCATATTGACAAAAATATTATCCATTGCTACATCCTCTAGGTAGATGGTTCTCTCATCAGTATAAAGGACACCCAATGAATTTACAATCTCACATAAAAGGTGAACATTCTGAAACAAAAGAAGTAATCTTGGTAAAGATATTCAAGTTAATCATGTGTATTTATAGATTCAAGTATCTAAGTATATCATTATAAACACTAATTATGACTTGTTTTCCAAAATTTAATATTACCTAATCATATATTGAATAATTTATATTAAAATTAGAAATTTATATTGTGGATCATATTATGATGTATATCTTATGGATTCTTGAATATAATTATTAGTAATTTTAAAATAATATCTTATATTTTTATCTATATAAATGATGTCGTAAGGTTCAAATGACTTGATTATATTTATTTATGGATATATTAGACATCATATTGTGAAGATATATTTGATATAGATAATAATATAATATGATTTGAATATAAAGATAAATATTTTTAATTCTTATTATATAAATATATATTAGTTTATTAATGTTAGTTAGAAATGATAAACATACTTTAATAGAATTGATAATAATAAATGACAGAAATTAAATCATTTATTATTTCTTATATTTAATTTTGGTTCTAATAGATACTTTATATCTATTTTAGAGTGACTTAATTAATTAAAATTATAGAATAAAAAAACAATAATATATACATAATTATAATAATGGGATTATAGATTGTGATTATTCCAAATTATAAAATAATTAAATATCATGGGAGTGTCAGAGGGTGTATTAAATCACCAAAAGCCTAGTCATGTTGGGAATATCTCAATGTGGGAATTTCATTCCAATGATGTTATCAAATTCTACAATATTTTATTAGTGATATATCAATGACGTGTATTGTAAATAATTATAAGGCGGAAGTAGTCTCCCTCAATAGAGACATAAATTAATTTTAATGGTTGGTTCTCAAACTAGATTTACATTTCCTTATATATTAGTGTGAAGCTATTTTGAATATAAATTGGGATGATTATGACATTAACTATAATATAAGGATAACCATCATAAAATATTTAGTATTATTAATCATTTATTTACCCATATCAAATATATTTTTGGATCCATAACTTCCTAGTAAATAAAATTTGTATTACATCCCCATAGGGTTTCTTATTTTAATTTATTTTTTTATTATTTTTTTATAATCCAATTTTTTTTAAAAATTCTCAAAAAATTTATAATTAAAATAAATACAATATATTATAATTGAATTTTTACTTTTGATGGGACTACTTATAATATACATAATAATATAATTTCATCTTATATTTAACTAAATGGAATAAATTTTCTTCATTTTATTTCAATTATAATTGCACATCTTAAATATTAGTAACCATGAATCTCTCTAATATGAATAATATTATAAATGATTATTGACCCCTAACAAAGGAGAATAAAAAAATTTTACAAAAAAATACCCCAATCATGTGTGTCATCTTCCAAGATGGGAAATAAAATAAATAATGACAATATGTAGATTAAGTGACAATGTTATGTGATTGTGTTACCCAATTATAGATTTGTTATCCTATAATGCATTTTGTATCACAAGATTCCCTAAAGAAAACCAATGAATTTTTTATGTGATAAGGGTTTTTTATAGACACGTGACAAATCAATTGTCATGTACTAACCAATTTTAATTTCACTAAATAAATGTTTTGAAATCACTAAAAGTATCATATAATATATTTTTTAATGATTGGATACATACATGATATAAGACACGCTATTTTTCATACATAGGGTTGACATGGTTATCTTGATAAATTCATTGATCACAAAAGGCCCTTAGACATGTTGTGATAAACATGTAATATCACTCGAACATGTTTTTATGATTTCACAATGAATGATGGAAATTTAGTCGTGGTCACTAGATAATGTAGTCGAAAAATAATTAGAAATGTTCATAGGGTTAATGTGAAAAAAGATGTAAGTTATGGTATCCATATGAGATGAAATATATATTATTATTCTCATGAAGGTATTACATGGTTTACTTGATTAGTTTTTACTGATCACATAAAATACCATGGTCATGTCATGTAGAACAAAATATGTCCATTGGACATGTCATCCTAGTCATTAAATGGTACAATGTATTTTCATCTTGATCCCTCGAAATCACCTTTACATTTCATCTAAATCATAAAAAGGAACATGTATGTGTCCAACATGAACATCATAGAATGTCCCCTAATTGTCTCATGATTGAAGACCTGAAAATGATGTAATGAGAAATGGTTATGTGGTCAATGAGACTATTATTGACCTAATAGTCACATGGAATCTATTTATCACATGATTACATATGAAAATCTCTGATTATGTATGGCCTGATCAAACGAAGCTCGTAAGATGTTTCCTAATCATGTAGATAGTCCTTTTGGTAACATAACTTGAGGTACATGTAATGATAATTATATAATTTGGAATAAATACATGGGTGGTTATGCTTATAATAACCCGACATTTAGAATAAAATAAGTAGATAGATTGGTGAAGAAACTCCAGACCAAAATTATCATGTGATTAGAAAGGTCTTCCACTTCACGAATCATAGTGAGTAACATATAGAAAATTTAAGGAGCATGATTTCTCTGAGATTTTATCATAGATGGAATATTGGTCATATGATTGGAATAAATACATAGAAAACATATTGGTCAATAGATAGGGAAAATATCACTAATATAAATACCATATATGAAACTAGGCCGCCTAATAACCTTTCCCTTCATCAGTTACATGATGGAATGAACCATATGACCTTTCCCACTAACATGACTCCAAACAGGTCACAAAAGTGTATGAATCTAAATGGATCATGAAAATTGTGGGACCACATTTTGAACATGTGAATCATGATTCTTCTCTCCCTTAACAGGAATCCCATGAATACCGATTCATTATGTTATTACATATACAATGTACGGGTGCATCCACATGGAATTAGAACCTTTATTGAAGCTACATATCCTAACACCCCTTCCACACTCTGTGACTCAAAATGTATCATGTGAGGTTCAAGATGTTGAAGGGATCACGTGGATTGAATGAACACCCTCATTCATGTGTGTATCATGACTATGACATCCCCATATAGTGTAACTTATGATCCCTTATGCCCTTTTCCCCGCATAAGTGACATATTCCATAAAATATCATCCAATTATTCCTAACTAATAGGTTAAATATGTTTATAGACCCAATGCAGATTCATTTGTAATTAGTGGGAGAAGGGATTGTGAACTAAAAAGACCATGATTACAATTATAAAATTGATACTTAGGACACATTCATAATTTTCTATCTCCATATCAATCTTGAATATCATATTTTACCATGTGGGTTCATATCCATCATGTGGTTTATAAACTTACTGTATTATGGAATAATTAGAGTTTGTTCCCAATTAAAACATCAGTTCTACTTAAATGTGAATTTATGAAACCTATATATTGTGGATATGATCCCTTTATATGTCTTTATTATCACATAGAGAATACGTTACATGGGCTTAGTTATGTGTAACAATCCTTCCATTAGAAAAAATAAAATTACAACTTTTACTCATTCACATAAGTTGTAATACAGAATTATATTTTTATTTTCATCAAAAGGATATAATCCAAATGAAGAATCATTAAAACATTGTGGAAACTATATTTTATAATCCTCATATGAGTTCAATCATACTCTCTCATGTGATATTTAAAATATTGATTTATTTCTTCTTCCTCACACTGAGCATGACACACGCTACCATAGAGAACATCGAATGTATTTCCATAAGCATGAGATAAATCCCCAAAAATAGAACCATATTTGAGTTCAAAGATATTTTTAATGAAATATTCATATACAAAAATAATGGTAAAGTATAAATCATTCATATTTTTTCACATTTAATATTACTATTATCATATATTTTATTTTATTACCAACAGAATAATCACTACGTTCGTGTTTGTTAAGAATTTTCATTAAATTTTTCATAACAACAGTTTATGATAAAAATAACAAACCTATCTTTTAAAATGATATGTATAACTAAAAATAAGTTTCTTCTCCATATCTAAAATATTTAATATTGTTAAATTTAAGGAAGTTTACTTCTTTTCTATACATAACCTATTAAATTGACCGCATTCCGTGAATATTGTCCCACTAAATAAAAAAAATCAACCCAATAAGATATATTATTTAACAATGGGAATACAATGAATATTAAACAATCCTCTAGGTCATTTTTCAACATAAGGATAAAAATGAATGACCAATTAAGAAAATATTTACATTAATCACTATAATTAATTTTAGTCACATTCACTAATACATGTTTCAAAAAACCAGGTTGATATTTTTAAAGAATAAATATTATTATGATCCAAACTATGTAATTATATTTATCAAAATTAAATTCTTAAAATTGAGAAAATTTAAATTAAATCTAATCCCATAGACATCGCAAGAAGGTGTGATTTTAAAGAGAAAATTTCCATATATCCAATATGTTTTTATAAATAAATACAATATTAAAATTCATTGAATCACATAAATTATATTAGTAGAATTATAATTTATGTATTATGTAATTTAAAACAATTTAAAATATATTTTAACATTATTAATTACTTAAACAAGAAGTCTATTTTCAACTAAAAAGTATTATTTACCACTATTCAGCCAAAAAATGAATCTTTTAAACAAATACTGAAAATTCATCCTAATCTAATTTTCAAATTTATAATTATAAAATGAAGTTTTTTTATAAATAAAATTTATAAAATGTATTGAAATTATTTTTAAAATATGGTTTTACATAAAAGGATGAGAAACTATCATTGTAAAAATACATTGTTTTATGCCTAAAACTGAATTTGATCATATCTTCTTATGTATTAATTTTTTTATTAATGTCGAAAAAACTTGATTGAAAATGAAATATAAAAATAAATATATAACAATGTCTTGGGATGTTTTATACACATCTAATATTACCCTGGTATGTTGTATATTCCATTGAAGGAACTCAGTACTGTGTGAAACATATGACAACACAATGTTGCATATAAATAAATCTATAAAAAATCATATTTATTCTAGATGGATAATATTGTAAATGAATGGGGTGTTGCAGTGGTGTATTAGGTTTCTAATTTAAAATTTATAATTGATGAAATATTCATGCCTAAAACTGATATCTAGACCACATCCACACTAAATCCATATACGTTGACAAGACCCTTGGGTGAATGATTTATTAATCCCAAAAGGAGAGTTGTGAAACTTTTGATCCATTGCACCTTCATTCAAAACCAATAATTTTTTATGACTATATAAAATTTTTACAACTATGTAATAATCATAAAAGATACGGTAGACATGTATATCTCACCAGATTATTAACAGATGTGACCTCAAACTATAATAAAACAGCAGTCTCATGTACCTCAGGCGATCCATATAATATAATTCTTTTTATGGTGAATCCCCACCATCATAAGTGATGAACAATGGTACAAATATATCACCTTCTATTCTAGCTAGGTTAAAACCCAAAAATATTATGATGAAGAACCCTTTACATTATTCAATAGGTCTCATCAAGGAATTTATAAATGTCCAATAAATTTTGAAATAGTTAGAGATTTATGTTTCCACAAACAAGGTTTATTGGTAGTAAATAAACAAAAAGAATTTCATAAAACTGTATCATTCATATATAATGAATTCTAAGAATATATCCAGATACATATCAAACCCCTATAATTTTTTTTAAAATATCAATAATGTCAAAATCCAAAGAGCTATGGTTGAAAGGATTTCTAGGATCAACCTCATCATATACCAGATCCCCAGTTGTTTGGGATTCATTGAGGTTGATTTGTCTATAAGGAATCTGACCATTCACGTGTAAGAAAAAGGTCAAAAAATTCCCCACTAAAAGATCAAGAAAAATTACCAATTCATTGGCCTTCCATCTTATACTAAGTTCATGTTTATCTAAAAAGGAAAAAAAAGTGAATATCCTTTTCATAAGACCTTGTATTCACAGCCATATCAAGGTACCACCTATATTTTTTAATTTTTTAAATAATCCATTTATTAAATCACTATAATACTATATGGTTATATTTTCCCCTTTTAGAATTTTGAATATTTATTTTCATAGGAAAGGATCTATATATGGGGAGAAAAACCGAAATGATAGATGGTGATGTGCATTTTTCCACTCCCAGAAACATGGGATGTTTCCCATTTAAACATTATGTATTTGTTAGCAGTGATGATGAATTTACTATAAAACTCATAAATCGTGTATATGTAGTCCAAAAAACAATTAAAACCTACATATATCATTATACCATATTAATTAAATAATTTTTATTCCAGAAAACATAGTAATGTCTAATGAATGTCTTACTAATGCTCAATATGGAAAAAATATTCTTTTATTTTGCCTATGAAAGTTAATAATTCTACGACAAAAATCCCTATAAATTATGATTTCAATACGTAAATGTCCCCATGTAGTAGAATAAATGAATACATGAACCTCTATAATCCCCCATGATGGATTTTGTTAATCAGGACATCAGTTCTTCTTCGCATGTCTACTAATACCTTGAAGGACATTGTGATTCCCCTAAATTATCCACCATGTCTAGGAATTCTACCACTAATAAGGAGTTGTATAAAGATGGTGATAAACATGGGGAACCCCCCTATTTTTGGATGTCATTTCCACCACCATCAATGAGATCTTATAGGTGAATATCGGAAAAGAATAATACATAAGTCCTATATTTATTAACGTTTCCATGCATTTCAAGGAGATGGTTGTGTATATTTACATTATAATGTATTATTTATACATTATCTCTTGGAATTATACAGAGATAGTTGAACAAAACCCTAATGTTGCTACATTTAATCATATATTTTGAGTAGACCTCTGAGGCTTGAAATAAAAATAAATGATATTAATCTCTATTAATCTACCACGGTAGTTTTATTTGTCAACAAATTTATCAAATATAAATTTTTTTGAGATGTGAAATACAAAAAATGGAATCCCGAAATTTTTCTCGTTATGAAATGGAATGGGTATATTAGGGCTATATTTATTTTTGTGACATTACTCAACACTTCAAAAAAATATTACTTCTTCATATCTATCATAGAACTAGTTATAAATGTAACTATTTTATTTAATGAACCTTACTTTATACATTGGTATTCATGACAAAACATGGTCAATATGGACCCTAACGATAAGGATAAAACTTCATTTAGTATACCTAAATTGGATTATTTTATATGAGGTCATCGAATTTGACTTAATGGGTTATGGCATGGATTATTAACATCTAATTTATCTTATCATTAAACTTTTCATTATATTGACAGTGAAGTGCAACATCAATGGACTGGTGGTTAAATATCAATAGTGTTTTGATAACATGACATTAATCTAACAAAAATGTGGTCACCTTGTGTGACTTATCTCTATGTACACATGATCCAGATCTACACAAATTGTTTTCTAGGTAACAAGTAAATAAATCTTGATGAATTATCTCCAACAACCCATTAGGACGAAAATGTTTCCCCACCATTAAACTGGCATAAAACCATCACACAAATTATGATTCCTTCATATAAAATTTACGATACCCCTTTAACATTAATATTATGTTTGTGATCTAGATATGTATATAAAATTAGTTTCAGCAATCCTTATGTGAGAGTCATATCCTAATAAGGGATCATTTGTGATAACTATGTGTGGGTTGATTCCTATAACCACGGGATTTGTACTGATTCTCACATACAAATTCCAAGGCTCAATAACAATATTATGTGAAAAAATCACCTCCCAACATATGGGTCTGACTTATTAAACTATATTTCATTAAAAAAATATGTGTGGAATTATTTTGGTATTTATGGGATATATAGTGATTCCCAACTTTTTTTCACAATCCCAGAGATTAATTCACAACACTCATAAACATACACATAATTTATAGGATTATTTATGTAGAGATTCCAGAATAATTTATAATATGGGGATCCCAAAATTATTTTATCACATGAAATTTCATGATATAGAATTGAATTTCTAGATCATATTATATTTCTCACATGAAGCATGTGTCATGTGTGTTTATAGAACATGGGAAGATAATTACACTAGACTGATTGAACTTTTTCATTTAAATATAGGAAACTGAGTCCTAGTTTCCTAAAGTTAAACATTATGAAAACATCTTTTTCACATGAGGTTAAAATGCATGTCATGATATATATTTTAAAAAAAATTCACCCACTCATAATTATATATATCAGAATCACATGTTCTATTACATCAAAACAAAATTGTGTTCAATACACATTTTATATCCATTAGTGTGTTAAATCCATTTTTTTATATTATATTGTTTGTAAAAAAACAATTTATATTTTTCAAAACTAAATTAATAAAAACTAATTACATGGGTTGATACTCTTTTATTAGATCCCCATGGATCTCAGTCCCACATATTCTTTGTTCATTCTAGTAGTGTATTGTTAATATGGGCAGGTTGATCTAAAGGTTACCCATTAGGAATCATTTTTAAACAAAAAAATTCTTAATTTCTTATCCAGCTAGGATGTTTTGTCCCATAAGAGATTCTACATTAAATCTGAAATCTATTTTCATGACTATCTCTGATATGTGCTTAAACCATTTTTAATGGTTAGCTTAAACCATTATTCTTCACCTCCCACCATCTCAGGAATTTTTGGTTTATGATTTGGGCTATCATTAATAAAACTATTCTGACAGACTCAAATACCTTCAGGTTTTTCAAATATGCATCATAACCATCTTCAAAATAAATATTATAACATTGTATTCTTGTACCAATTAATTTTGTGAAATATATAACCTATGAAGATAAAAAATCATTGAGCCTCTAAATCCCTCCAAAAATCCCAAATTCTTAATAAACTCCATGACCCCTTTTCATGTTTGAATCACCCAATGAATTGAGAGACTATTCTCTTATAATTTAATATTCTTTAAAACACATACTATTTACTCCCCCATAGGGAATTGTGGAATAAGGGACTTATTTTCCAATGGGGACCCAACTATGTTATTTTGGTGAATATCAAAAAAAAAGCAGTCATTCATATGTGATATATTGGTCCTAGATGATAAATTACCATTAACTCAATTAGATATTCATCTAATTATGAGACATTAATCCAACCAATAATCAAAAAATTTAGCCATGGTATATTAATTTAATGGAATGACTCATTATAATTTTCTTCTAAGAAAAATAATGATTAAGAACACCTTATTGTTTTTATGCATTTACACACAAATCTTTGAGGTAGAAATTTAAAATACATAACATTATGGTGCTCATTGCATTACCTTATACTACATGAAACAGAAATCATAGTCAAATTATGTTAAACTCCATGACATATGTTCCATCCTGTGAATACCTTACACTAATTTGAGTGGGATACCCCTTGTGAATCTTGAAATGACATGATTTCTATGTCCATGAAATTTGATAAAAAATGAGTTGTCACCATATATTTTGGTTAGAACACTAGATGGTGTTTTATAATACAAAACTATGTGTGTATTGATTCTAATCGTTATGGGATATGTATTAGTACCCAGATCATATAATCATGTTCGTGATATAACAGTAATTAAAAATTAAATTATTGATCCCTACGTGAGATCAACGTCTTCATTGGGACCTTATATATGAACTATGTGTGGGTTGATACCTACCTTGATAAGATATGTTATGAAAACAAGATCATATATTTTAATTCCATCCACAATCCTTTATTAAATTCATATGTATTCTATTTTAAGAAGAATTTATTTTTTATTTCTTCTTGTTTTAAAATTTAAATTACCATACATTTTACCAATCATGCACTATTCCTTGGGTCAACTGTCTACCAAGTTTTCAATTGTTTATCACACTAAGAAAGACTCATGTGGGATAATGGAACATAAAAGCCACCATAACCATCATTTCCAAGGTTTTTTATATAATTGTGGGGATACATTTCCATGTAACATTATGATATACCACATGACATGATGCCTTGATGTTGAACAAGTTTTCCACTCCCCTAATTTTTAATAAGGGGTATCTTTTTATATCCCTTATTCCAAAGAATTTTTTTGAAAGGATGGTATTGTCTCATAGGATAAGCACCCCATTATATCCATGAGATATTAACATCACTGTGTGTGATATATTATTTCATAATTATGAGGAGTTTACTTATACCCACTTTTCTTCAACTCCCAATGACTCAGATATTATATGGTTTGGATTTAAACATCCTATAACCCAACTATTCAAAAATATTCAGATATAATTCATGTTACACATCTAATAATTAGACACATTTTTAAATTAATATAATGACATATTATTCTTGGACTCATTCATTTCGTTGTATGTGTTAATCAGAAGACCCAAACACCATAATTGAACCATTAATCTTAGAAATACCAAATGTTTAATCCTTCTTGACATAAAACTAATTAGAGGGGGACATCCTATAAAACCCATCATGTATAAGAGAGATATATAAATCAAATTATCTATAGTACCTACCCATAAATCTATGATTAGGAAGAATGTTTCATACCCATACTATGATGGTATATGGAAGTTCTCTTTCCCTTTTTATGATCTTGATCAATTTAAATTATCATTCAGGTGGTTTTGATGTCAACGATCATCAAGGGGAAATAAAAAAAATCTTATTCAAGAATATATTAGTTATATTTGTGATGTGATTCTTCTTGGGGAGCACATGTGGCATGATTCCTATTTCCATAGGATACATAGAGACCAATGTTTATTTATTCCCACAACTAGTGAAAATATTCAACATTATAATTTCCCTTTCCATTAACATGATCTTTATATGTCAAAATAATGATCTCTTATGATAAATTATTATAACATGAATCCTCACCAATTTGAATATATACTGATGTATAATTGTATTTTCCTCATCTCCGAAATTGGTATCACATTATCACAACATTTCCTAGTTCATCATCCATATTCATGGTTTTCAACCATGATTGGCCTTAAGAATGTACAATTTCCCACACCAATTATTGCCTCTAATAATATGGGAGATATTTTCATAGATGGTCTCACTAATGGTTAGAGATCATGAACCCAAGAAATAGTGGGTGACTTCTCAGTTATGGATAACAAGAATGTCTACCATCTAAACGTGTCAAATATATATAAGTTGATAATTAAAACCTCAAAAACTATCAATGTCATTATTCATATACTTGTAAGATAAGTATTGATTATTGTTTTACATACCACCAGTCACATCATTTAATTTCAAAGAAAAGGTAGTTCCCCCACCTACCATAATATATGAACATTGGCAGTAATACTTCATTTGCCTAATATGCATGCAATGAATAACAGATTAAATCTAATTTATTATATGTTAGGTGGATACTTGAAGATGAGTCATCATAAATATCATGTATGGTGTTAGAAAATATTCATCTATCTTCATATGAGTTTTATCTATATGGGGATCCATATGATAAAAAATTATGACTTCATATATCTTTTCACAGGATATATAGAAATACCACAGGTCATTGAAACCTATGCCCAACCACAACATAATAAAATTTATGTCCCTATGAAATATATGAGATATAATAATAAATATATCTCTCTTTTGATGAAATTACATTGGAATATTTCATTCACATATAAAATGTTGTTATAACCCCAAGGAATCCATGCTATGGAAATGTCACATTCCCATAGAATCGGTTCACATTGAAAGACATTAGATATTTTAAAGATGAATGATATTAATATACTCTCACACCTATTCCAATATCAGATATTCTTATAGATTCATTTTACATGAATATGTTCCACAAAAAGGACTCTAGGATATGGATACCCACTAGTAATCCAATAAAAGTACAACATTTTTTCCCATATATGAATGGACCTTCCAATGTACGGTCTCTATAATGATTTTTTACATAATTCCAACTTATTACCCATTTTCATATCACATAATTTTATATTACAAGCTAGACCAACTTTTCATATGATGTTAAGATACATGATAATTACATTTTTTTCATCTGATGTTAAACATTATAGTACGTGCATCACAACAACTTGAATTTAAGTTATTTAGACCATAATATTATCATTAATTATAAAATAGTCACAAGAGCATAACCATGGTGAAATAAATATCTTGGATATTTAAAAACCTTTTAGATCATCTCAAACCATAAATCATACATAATGTCTTCATCATGTTAGGATTCCATAAAACTTTCAGGAAACATGGAAATGGAAAAGTATTCATTTTTTACCATATAATAGTTAGATCTGCAGAAGGTCCTTAGAATTAACAACTGGATGTATCTAGTCCATGTAATAAGGTCCTTCTAATTATTTTAATGAATGAAAATTTACATTGAAATTCATAACCAAGGTTAGATTTTATATATTACAAGGAATAACTGTCCCATAACATCACTCTTGATCTTAGAACATCTAGACACAATATATCTCACCTTCATCCAACACAAAAAATTGTGTTAGATTACTATTGAGATTAAACATTTTAATTTTTTAATTTTTGGAACACTCCACTAATACTAGTTCCATGTACCATGAAATCAAACTAAGTAAAAAATGTTCAATAATGTAAGACATTAAATTCTAGCCTATTGTGATCTGAATCCCATGACCCTAATCTTCTATAAAAATAGACCTAAATGTTTCATATTTGAAAGCAGTTTAATGTATTTTTAAGGAAAATTTTATTCTATTCTGACTAAGGGATTCATCTCCATAATTTAGGAAAATTTTAGAGCATATATAAAAATTCATAAATCTATTGTGGATTATATTATAAAGATATTAAAATATTAAGCTGGATAATTGGAACCCTTTATACCGGTAAATAACTAGAGTGATTATTTATTACATTCTATCACCACAATAACATGTTTAGTATACAAAAACAATACATTTTTGTTTCTCAAAACATTAATTAATATTATTTTTTCAATAAACCACCATATTTTAATTGATTTATTTGTGGGAACCGATCAATTTACATAGTTGTTATATGTATTCTGAAAACCCTTAGCATTGAGCCACTCCTCCTTTGTTTATCGTTGTGTGTATTGGTAATGGGGACAATATACTCTAAAGGTACTCCATTAGGATTCATTGAGGAATAACTGTCTATCATAGAGTTCATCCATAATGGATGTTTTGGTTATAGAAGACATGTCACCCTTAAATCCATTATTTACATCTCTGACCACATGTGATACTATTTTTGACTTCTACACTCTACTATAAAATCCTTCTAGTATTAGATATTCCAAGACAATTATTTCCTAATCTTCCACCCCAAATTAATCAAGTGGATTTGGAATCCTAGACATAATGTAATCATTTATTGTGCTCATTCTCAATGAAAGAATGTGGTACTTCATTCCTTATTCATTTTATGTTAACTATCACATAGTATATTTCATGATCATTATGAATATAAACCAAACTACCCTATGGTTCTAGAACCCATCTTGGATACTCATTCCTCTATATCATACATCATGGACCTAGTGTTTTAATATTCATATAATTATCTTTTTTTTGAAGTGGGGATCCATACTATTGACCATTCATGAAAACATGTGTGGAATAATTTATAAGGGCCCTTATATTGTCAACTTGATGTGTCAAATCATTGTAAGAAAGGACCCCGGGTCTTCAGAAACCCTAGAAACATCACAATGAAACATGATACATTAGAGTTTCATGTGATCATCCTTGACATGTTTTACCCTTCTGAAAACCATAAACTCTAACAAATTGGGTCATTATTTAAACAACACATCATCTAAATTTATACATGTATTTGTCAACCCAAAGATTATATCTCCATATAAATAGGATCATTGCGGTAAGGTTGGAAAGGGTCATAACCTTTAATGAATATTCATCATTGATAATTCAAATCAAAATTTCAGGGTTCCATATTACTCCATGTAAAATTATTATTTATAATCATAACAAGAATGTAGGGTATCCAAACCATTTCACAAATGTCTGTCGACCTCATCCTAGGCTTATGAATACAAAGGCTATTTGAACTTGATAACGCTAATAGAAACAATCTAAAATTATAAAAGAATAAAATTATATTTTATAGAATATGTTACATGAAAAAAAATGTTTACATATAATTATATGAAACATTTATGTAAGATTATTTTATATGCAACAATGATTTCCTTTATAGATTACGTTACACGTCATACTATGTTTTACTGAGAAGAAATATACTATTAATATTATTATATAATATGATATTTTTCAACAATCCATTTCAGTGGTGTGTTTAAAAAAAATTAAATAAAAGATGAAAATATTAGTTTTAAAAATAATTTGTTTTTTATTGATTAAAAATAAAATATGTTTCATTTGAATGAATAATAAATTTTTCATAAAAGATATATTTTTTTAGGAAACATGGTTTAATCAACATTGAATAATATAATTTAAAAATGTTTATTTATATTTTCAAAATTTATATAAAAAATATAAATAATTTTTGAATGACTAATAAATAAATTATATTCGAATAATTTTTTATTGTCTATATTAGATATTTTATTTTTGATTAATAGTGAAAATACTGATTATCAATTAAATATTAGATTTTCATTTAAATAACTCATAATGATAAATTATATTTTTAATTAGTGTTAAAGTAAAATTATATCTATTTTTTTATCAATTAATAAAACGTAGTTTAATGTAATAACATTAATATTGAGTTTATATATAAAAACATTTCAAACATTGGAACATTTTCTCTATAAAAAAAGCTTTCTCATTATGATTGTAGGATGAATTTTAAATTATATTATTCCATTTATATGAGTGGAATTTCAAAAAAATTATTACATGTTTTGAATCAGAATAATTAATAATGTCTAGTAAGGAAAATTTATTTTTTTAATCATATTTATTATTAAAAATAGTTAAAATTACTTATATAAATTAATGTAAAATATGCTTTTTTGTGATTAAACATAGAATAATATTTTTAAAATGACCTACCAATACATCCAAAAAGCATTTATCAGTAAATATTTAAATCATAAACACCTTAGGATTTTTTTGTTAAGGGTATATTATTCTATGAATGTGACTCATATAATAAGTTATGTAAAGAAAAGGATAAAAAATGGTTTTTTTAATTTATGTTCCATAAAGAATCGGGATTGGGTATAAATAACATAAATTCTGTTATATATAATTTTTTAAATATAAATGATTTTGTATGTCATTATTATCAAGTTAAATTTTTATAAATGGATTAATTACTTTACCATTGTATAAGAGACAAACACATTAAATATTTAATTAATAATTATAAAAAAATAATTGATACTAAAAATATAAAAAGTAAAGAAAATTAAGGGACTTTTGTCTTAAATTAATTTTTTGCATAAATATATATTTTTAAATAGTTTAAAAATTAATAGATTAAAATTACATAATTATATTTATATTTTTAAAATTAAAAAAAAGGAATAATGTGAAAATTGACATCAATGGTATTTTATTATAAATGAATTCTTATTAAATGATTAAAATTACTAACAATTTTATTTTCTATAAAATGATTTTTCAATGTCATTTAATATATAATATTGTCTATTTTTGGAAAAAATGGTCTTTTATAATGAACATATTTTCCCCTATATTATAAACAAAAAAATTTTATCATAAATAGGCGTAAATTACTTTTTTCCACATTACACACACTTCTTTCAAAATTAATTTCCAAAAAAAGGATTTTTATTTTATAAATTTTACCTAACATTTAGAGTCAATTGGTATAAATTGTAGAGTAATATTCACTTTAATTTAGTCCTTGTTAATAAATTACATATGTTATAAAATTAATTAAATTAATGAAAACCAAAATAGTAAAAGTGGGGAAACGTAGAAGGTAAGGATTGAAATTATAAAACAATAATTTTATTTTTGTGAATTATAGGTTTTTAAGACCATATAAACACTACACAACATTTTTATTAAATTTATGAGATACATAAGTTAAATGATCCATACCAATAGTGAATACCATTGAGTATATAAAATAATACCACTCATCCTCAACTATATAAGGGCATTAACTCTCCTCCCATGTTCACACATCTCAAGAAATTATCTGACCATAACATTGAAAGTATTACTGAAAATTATCCCTCACCACATACGCGAATAATATTTTTGGGTATAAATATAAACTTTAATGGTTATACTGAAATCCTAATAAGGATAACCAAATAAGTTGTATTGCTATTCTAATAGAGTTTTTGTATTTTTTTCTTATCCACCTCCTTCAATTACTATTATTAAATTATTATGTAATAATATCCATATATTAAATATAATTATATGTTTTAATGAAAATTTTATGATCTAAAAATTCACACATATCAATTAAATTATTTAATAAATATTCATTTTTCTGTACAATAGATTATCGACTCTCCGTATAATGTATTTAATTTTTCCATTACCACCTCCTAGGGTTGCTAATAATAATGTAAATAATGATTATATATTGTATTTATGATATTTATGATATTATAATTTTTTATAAATATTATATCACACATATCATCATTTTTTCAATTGTGTGGGAATATGATAGTGTTTTTCACGTGTACGGAAGACTACTACAACTTGATGCAATGTGATACATTCACACATTAATTAAAATGTATTAATGATGGGTTTACTATAAATATGTTATATATATGGCATAAAAAATATAACTTATTTATAACACTCATACACACACACACACACACACACAGATATATATATATATATATTCATTCATTAAATAATATGATAAAATGAAAACAACATTTGTGTTTACATTTCTTCCACCATATCAAAAAATGTTGCATTTAATTTCCTAATAAATTAATTAATTGATTACTAAAAATAAATATATACTAATATATTATTATATTTACATCATGGATTACATTATATAGATGACTAAATCATTATCTATGTGAGATGATCAAAAAATTAAAAGTGAACACATACTTGAAAAACATGTTAATTAATGCCTTGAAGAATGTAAATAATGAAATATTTGTAAAAATCCAACGGTAAGAAGTCATAGAAGGATTATATATGAGATTATAAATATTAATATGATTTTTTATAAGTTAATAACATGACTGAAACCACTATACATAATTTTTGGATAATTAATCCAAAATGAGTGGTAAGGTTAAGGATTTTATATCAATTTCGATTCCATTGAGAATTATACGGTATTATGCACAACTTCACTTATATTTTGTGTATATACTTTCCCATTGACATGTAAAATAATTAATAATTTATTCTATATTTTATTTCTTAATTTGAATTATCTCACCAAATAGGATTTTATTTGAAAATTACCATGTGGTATATGTTATTATACAATATCACATAATTTTTTGGTTTTTAACATTATCTTAAAACAATCACTTTTTTAAATAATTTACCAATGGACATAAACTTTTCATCAATATAAAAAAAATTATATATTTGATATGATTATTTCTTAAATATTAAACAATTTTTACAGATGTTGCATACATTCAATGTGATTTGATTTTCTTAAATGATGATGCCTTGTTAAAAAGGCCATAACACTAAAATATTTAATGATAAAACAGATTGAAAAATAATGATAGAGGGATATTTATTATAGTCATTTTTATGATGCCAGATGTGATCTGCATGGAGGTCATCCATCCACACTATCATTTCTAACCCCCTTATTAGAAACACCATCTGCCACCATTTTCACATCATGGTATGTATAGGTGATTCTATGATTGAGATCTATCTGTTATTGTAGGAACACCATCCATCTAGCAATGAGGGACCACATCTGGTGAACCAAACAATGTAAAAGTGTTTGAATTATGGTAGTGGAGCCTCTTCCATTCCATATGTTATTCTATCTTTTCTCAAAATGAGACCAACCCAAATTATGATGCAAACCATTTCTCTTCTAAAGATGAGCCGAGACCTCATGAACCATAATAGCATCCAAATATACACCCATTTTGATTCATTCACAATATATCATATCTCAGGTGTCTTGGGATGCATTTTGGGGCACCACCCACAGTTGTTTTGATACATATAAGGAGTTGGGGTTTTAATAAGACTTCGTAAATACCTTTCATCCGGATGAATCTTTTTTTGATTCTATTTTGATGAAGAACTGTAAAATCCATGAAATAGTTATGGTATGTACCTATTTGAATAATTTCAGCTTCCTCGATCACATTGATGTTCTAAACCTAAACAACATGAATATTGACTATATTATTATTTTGAATGATTTAATTTATCTCGTACCAGATGTCGTGAACTGGTTTGGTAACAAAAGCAACAAAAAGTTGGTCATTTTGAGGAGAGGCATCCATTGTAGTGAATCATTGAATATGAATTTAAAATGAGTCTAAACCTAACAATAAAAGATAATAAATGTAAAATATATTTTTTCATATATTAGAATAATTAACACAATATAATAACAGGTCGTCATCATCTTATCATGTAAACTACACATAAGACATTTAGAATAATGTTGAATACCAAATAGATAAAAATAATAATTAGCAGGAACTCTATTGTGGTATATTCTCTGGACTAATGTGAATTTGGAGGGTCTATCCCATTGGTTGTTAATGTTTTTTAACCTAAAAAAATCCGAGATTGTGTTATTGAAATTATGTTTGAAGTAATGTTTGATGTTCAGAACACCATTATTAGCTGGTTCCTAATACAAAAAAAATCATCAGCGTTGACAAAAGGGTTGTTTATAATAATATTCTATATCATAGTAGGTAAATCCATATCTTAATAATAAAAGAAGTTATTTATGGAGATATTAATATCCATAGATACATGAATGGAATCAATAATAATGGAAAGGGTGAAACCATTACAGTTATACAACAAAAATATCAAAGAATATTCATTGTCAACAATACATATAGAGTGAAAAATAATTTTGATAAGTATTTTTTAATGGAAGGCTAGATAGAAGAGGCAATGTGAAACATCTTGCCTTTTATGAGCTTGTTATAATATCTTCCTCTATGGAATGTTATGGATGTGAAATTATTGTTTATAATGTTCCATGTGAGTTTAGATTGAATGGGTTCCTTAAAGAGGACAATTCTCATAATACCAAGGACCCCATTTTTAAGGGGCTTCTAGAAATTATTCCATGGAACATGTATAATATTACTATAAATATTGGTTCCACTGAAATTTAGTTTATTCCAATGTTAAATATTTTAATATACTCAATAGTCCATTTATAATTCATCTTGTAGTAAACGATTTTTGGGAATAATTATGGGTTTGACAAGACATTGTCGACCTTCCATCAATAAATAATTTTATTTTACCTGAGGATAGATTATAATTATTTTTGGCTGAAAATATTGGAGGAGTAATTTATTTTAGGATTTCCTTAAAATATTGGAACTATTAGGTACATAAAGGAGAGTGATACTTACTTTATTACATGATCTTTTCTAATAATTATCTCTCTATTTGTAGCAAATTTTTTAACAATGATAATTGAGGATCTGTTCTATTTTATGAATTTTTGAGACACATATTCCTAGTGAGAGAGTGAATCATTGAATATTTGAATGTTAATTTTACCACTGGATGAAATAGAGTAATATCATATGAATATAAGAGGTGAGATGGAACAATCAGGTTACTAGAGGCAATTCTAGACTTGATTTTACCTCGGTCAACCAGTTTGGCGATGATTGTCCTAAGGCATTCCTGAGCAATAAAAAAGGATGGCAGAGAGAGGGCCTCCATGTCTGACACATTTTGAGAAAGTGAAATATCCCTTTGTAGAATCATTAATCAAGACCATGATATGAGCAAAAATAAAGATAGTTTTAGTTATGTTAACAAAAATGTCACCAAATCCAAACTTGTTGAGGACCCTAAAAATAGAAATTCATTCCATATTATAAAAATCATTCCTAATGTAAATAATTTTATAAATAATTCCCCTTATATTAAATTTTTTTATCAAGTTTCTACTTTCATAGGCAAGGCAGATGCATTCACCCATGTTATATTTTCAATATTGTTTTATTTTTTGTTTCTCACATTGGGCATGACACAAACTAACATGGAGAGTGACGATGGTATTCCCAAAAACATGGGATAAATCCCCAAAATTGAACCATATTTGAGTTAAGAGGTATTTTTAATGAATTATTAATATACAAAAATAATGGTATGGAATAATTCTTCCACATTTCTTCACATTTAATATTTTAGTATAAGTTTTTTTTATTTTATAATTAACTAAATTATCATTGTGTTGGCATTTTATAAGAAATTTAATTTAATAATTCATATCTTCAATTTAATGATAACATGTTAGGATAACAATAATTTATTTATCATTAAAAATTATATGTATATCCGACAATAAGGTACCTTTATATATCTCAAGAATTTATAAATGTTTAATTCAATGAACATTCCTTTTTGTCTTTTTCCATACATAACCTATTATGTAGCTCACATTCATGTAATACTATACCAATAACTCATAAAATTAAATCAAATATGCGAAATTATTTAAATATGGGAGTACAATGAATTTTTTACAAGTTTATGGGTCGTTTTTCCACTTACGATTAAAGATTAAGTATTAGGTAATCAAATTTCTACCTTAATCGCTATAATTTAATTTAATCACATTCACATATATATTTTTCTCAAAAACGAGGTTATTCTTTTTAAACAATAGAGAATATTATTATCCAAAGTATTTATTTATATTTGTCCAAATTCAATTAATATAATTGTTAATATTAAATTTAAATCCTATCTAATAGATGTGGTGAGAAAGCGGGATGTTAAAGTAAATATTTTCTATCATACAATATGTTTTTATATAAAATTCAATATATAAATTCATCAAATAATATAAATTTGATTAATATATGTATAGTTTATGTATTAGTAAATTGAAACTAATTTAAAATATAATGTTACATTATTAATTATTTAAAAAATAAGTATGTTCTTCAACTAAGATGCAGTATTTATCACATTTCATAAAAAATGAATATTCTAACCAAAATAATGACAAGTCACCCGAATCTAATATTCCAATTCATCATTCAACAAATCAGTTTATTTATGAAATATAATTTATAAAATGTTTTGAATTTATTCTTGAAATTGTTTTTTCACTAAAAGGTGGAGAAATACATTTGTAAATATAAATCTTTTTAAGCTTAAAATTTGTTTTTTTATTATCATTTGTATATTAAATTTATTGTATTAATTTCAAAAAAATTCATTGGGTATATAATAAGGAAATAATAATATCAAAATGTCTTGGGATGTTATATAGACTTCAAATCCAATTCTTGTATGTTGTATATGGAATCGAAGAAAATCAGTATTTTCTGTAACATATTCCAACATAGTGTTTCATATAAAGAATGCTAGAAAAAATAAAATTTATTCTATAAGGAAAATATTATAAATTCATGGGGTGTTTCACTGGTGGATGAGGTCCCTGATTCAAATTGTATAGTTTATGAATCATTCATGACAATAAATTATATCCAAACCACGTCCACATTGAATCAATATATATTGACAAGATCCTTGGGTGAATAATTTATTAATCCAAATAACCGAATTAAGATACTCTAGAGAATTTCCACAATCATTCAAAAACAATCATTTTTTATAACCATCTAGAAGATGTGAAACTATATAATCATTATATAGGACATTGTAAACCTGTATATAGCTATCCATTTTTAACATATGTGACCTCAACCTATAATAAAACATCAATCTCATGTACCACAGGCTATCCAGATCCTGAAATTAATTTTATGGTGAATAAACAAATATGGAATTGATAAACTATGTGAGAAAAATTTAACCTTCTATTATAGATGGGGGATATCCCAAAAAAATTATAATCAAGGACCCTTCCCATTATTCAATATGTCTTATCATGGCATAAATCAATGTCAAAAAATTTCCCAGGAGTTTGAGATTTATGTTTCAACAAAAAAGGTTTATCGGGTGAAAACTATTCTCGAATAATTTCATAAAACCATATCATTCTTATAGAATTATTTGGAAGAAGCAGTCTAAATACATATCATGCCCCTATATTTGTTTTTTAAAATCCCAATAACATAAAAATGCAAAGTGATGTGGTTGATAATTTTTCAAGGATTTACCAAATCATAGCCCAGATCCTCGGTTGTTTGGTATTCACAGAGGTTGACTTGTTTCCAACGAAACTGACCATTAATGTTTAATAAAAAAGTCAAAAATTTAAAACTAAACAATCAAGATAAATACACAATTCATATACCTTACATCTAATACTGAGTTCATGTATTTCTAGAAAGAAAAAAAATTCAACATGTTTCTCAGAAGACCTTGTCCTCATTTCCACGTCATGATACATCTAATATTTAATGATTTTTAGAAATACACCATTAATTAAATGAATATTATATTATATGGGGATATTTCCCCCTTTTATTATTATGAATGCTTTTTTACTTAGGAAAGTTCTACATATGGAAGGGAAACCCAAAATTAAAGAGGGTGATGTGTTTTTTCCACTCTCATACACTTGGGATGTTCCCCAGTAAATCATTAGAACTTTCTTTGAAATGATGATGAATTTCATATAAAACTCATAATTATTGTATATATTATCCTAAAAAACCATTCAAAGCCACAAATATCACTATCCCATGTCCATGAAATAATGGTTATTTCAGAAAACGTAGGAATGTCCAATGAATATCAAACTAATGTTCCATATGAACAAGAAAATTACCCTATTTTACCAATGAATGTTATTCATTCTACCAAAAATATCCCTATCAACCAAGATTTACATATGTATATGTCCCCATGATGTATCATAAATGAAAACCAAATCCTTCATAATCCCCCCATGATGGATCTCGTAGTTATGCATATCAATGCTACTTCACATGGCCACTCATACTTAAAATTTGATTGGGATTCCACTAAATTATCCAGAATGTCTAGAAATTTCACCACTCATATGGAGGTGTTTATGTAAGGTGATAAACAAATGAATACCCCTACCAGATTTGTTAATGGTTTATCCACATCCATTAATGATATCAGATTGGTGAATCTAGAAAAATAAAAATACATAAGGCCTATATTGAACTGTGTTTCTATGCCTCTCAAGGAGAAGGTGATGTATATTTCCATTATAATGTAGTATTGATATATTATATCATTGAATTATATAGAGATACTATAACTAAACAATATTGTGGCCACTATTAATATATTATATTTAAAGGGCCACTCATGCCTCAAATATACAGCAAAGATAATGACCCCTTTCAATCTAACAGGGTAGTGTTATTAGTCAACAAATTAATCAAATATAACTTCATTTGAGAGGTGAAATACAAAAAATGGGTTTTTAAAATTCATCTCAATATAAAATGGAATGTGTATATTTGGGAATATAGTTATTTTAGTAAATTCATTCAACACAACAAAAAATATTACTTCATCATATCAATCACATAACTATTTTATAATGTAACTATTGTATTTGAAGAACCTTTATCTATACATGGGTATTATTATTAAAAGTAAGTCAATATGGACCCTACATATAAAGAAGATACTTAATTCGATTATTTTCAATTTGGCCATTGAATTTTACTTCATGAATGATTATATGTCTTATTAACATCCAATTCATCATATCCTTAAAATCTTTTTTTGAATGACATTGGAGTGCTACATTGATTGAATGGTGGTTAAATATCAATATTGTTATGCCAATATGTCATTATACTACATGAAATGTGGTCACCTTGTGGTACATACAATTAAAAAATGATGATCCAGATATGCACAAATTGTTTTCTAGGTAACAGTTAACTAGGTCATGCTGAATTTTCCTTAACAACCCATAACAAGGAATTTTTTTTCTGATTTTATTATTGGAATTGAAACATTAAATAAATTATGATTTCTTAATCACAAATATATGATACCTATTTAAAATTTTTAATGTATGTGATATAAATATTTATATAAAATTAGTTTTCCCCATCCCTTTGTGAGAGTCATATCCTCATAAGTGATCATGTGTGAAAACTATGTGTTGGTTGATTCTTATAAGAAGAGGATTTGTAGTGATTCTTGGATATAAAATACAAGAATCAATCATAATACGATGTGGAAAATTCTCCTCCCTACATATGGGTCATATTTAAGAAAGTATATTTCTATATTGGAACTATGTATGGAATAATTTTCATATTTCTGGGACATATAGTTATTTTGAAACATTTTTCTCAATCCCAGACATTATATCACATCTCCCCCAATCATACCCCTCAGTTATAGCATGATTCATGTAGATATTACAATCTACATTTAAATATGGGTTTCTAATCTTTTTTTCTCATATACACTCTCATGCAGTGTAATTGAATTCATAGATCATATGGTATTTCTCACACTATACATAACTTGTGTGGGGATTGAGAACCTGGAAAGCTTATCAGAGTAACGTGATTGTTAATTTTTAATTTCAAAA
The DNA here is from genome assembly GCA_963277665.1 of Viscum album. NCBI lineage: Eukaryota > Viridiplantae > Streptophyta > Magnoliopsida > Santalales > Viscaceae > Viscum > Viscum album. Next base: position 1,075,185,013 of record OY728161.1, read on the forward strand.
TATGAACACAATTCCTAGTATCATGATTTTAAGCATCATGGAAGTGTCTTTTTCACATGATGTTAAAATGAAAGTCAATATATATCTATCCACAAAATTTCACCCCATTAGTAATTATGTATTTCAAAATAACATGTTCTATTACATCAATACAAAATTGTGTTCAAAACACTTTTTATAGCCTTTAGTGTGCTGAAACCCTTTTGGAATATTACATTCTCTATGAAAACCTTTATAAGATTCATACCCGATTTAATACCGAATAATTTCATGATTTGATACACCCATATTGAAACCCCATGGAACTCAATCCCACATATTCTTAGTTCTCCCCACTAATGTATTTTTTATTCATACTGGTTGATCTGTTGGTTACCCTTCAAAATCACTAGTGAATAAAATAAATTCATAATTTTTTATTCATCATGGATGTTTCCCCCTAAGAGAGGCTCCATTGAATTTGGAAGTTATATTATTGAAAATTGGTGGTATGTGATTCAACCATTAAAAATTATTGAATTGAACAATTGGTCTTCACCTCCCACCAACTCAGGTACTTTTGGCCTATGATTTGTTCTCCCTATAAAGCAACTATTCTGACAGACTCAGATACCCACTGGTTTTTCATCATTGCATTATAACCATTTTCAAAAGAAATATTACAACATTGTATTCTTGTACCCATTCATTTCAGATAATACATAACCTACGATTATCAAAAATCACTAATTCTCTAAATTCCTATGAAAATCCAAAATTATGAATTAGACATCATGACCCTTTTAATGGTTGAATCACCCAATTCATCGAGAGAATATTCTATTGGAATTTGTGGGACCTTTAGAACAAATCCTATTTATTCCCCTATAAGGCATATTTGAGGAAGGGACTTATTGTTCAATGGGGGCCCAACTATGATTTTTTGGTGAATATAAAGTTACATAAGTGCTTATTCATGGGGCATTTATTTTTCCTAAATGAGATGTTCCAATTAACTAAATGATCTATTCCTTTGATGGTGAGACATTAGACCAACCAATAATCTCAAAATTGATCCTTGATATATTCATTTAATGACAAGATTAATTTTAATTATCTACCAAGACAATGAATGACCATGAACACCTCATTGTTTTTATGCCTTTATACTCAAATCTTAGAGGCATTACTTTAAAATACAATACAATTTTTTCCTCATCAGATTACCTTATACTACAAGATACCTACAACCTAGTCACATTATTTTAAACTACATGACATATGGTCCATAATGTGAATACCATAAACAAACATGAGTGGGATACAACATGTGAATCATGAAAAATAATGATATCTAGGTCCAAGCAACATGATAAAAAATGATCCCTCTTCATATATATGGGTTGGAACGATACATGGTGTTTTAAAAGCAATATCTATGTTTGAATTTATTTCATTCTGTGTGGGATTCTTATGGGTACCCATATCCTATAAATGTGGCCTAGCTAAAACACTAAGTTAAAATTAATTTTTTGATCCCTATGTGAGAGATACATAATCCTATGGAAAATATATAAAAATTATGTATGGATTGATACCTACCTTTACAGGATATGATACATCACCAAGATCATATATTGTTAGTCCAACCATGAACCTTTATTACCTTTAGATGTATTTCTTTTTAGGAAGCTTTTTTTTGGATTTCTTACGGTATATAAATGTAAATTACGATACATATTACCTATATTGCACTCTTTCTTGGCGTAGTTGACTACATAGTTGTCTTTTCTTTCTCACACTAAGAATAACACATGTGGGATTATTGACCATAAAAGCCATCATAACCATAAAAATCAAGGTTTGTTTTATATAACTTTGGGGAACCATGTCCATGTCTAATGCTGTTAAACCACACGACATGATGTTTTGATGTTTAACAAATTATCCACTCTATTGATTTGGTATGGGGGATCACATGTTTTACCCCTAATTTATAAAAATGAGATTAATAAACATTAGTTTATCCTTTAGGGTTCTATAAATTTTCCTGAAAACTACAATCTCCCTGAACCAACATCTTATATTTTATATCTTTATTTACACCAGACAATTACTTGTATTGATACACATCTATCATAACCCCATGGAAATAGATCCCACATACTCATGTTTCCCCCTCTACCATATTGGCTACAAGGTATGGGTGATCTAAAGTTACGCAACTATGGTTTCTGGTTAGTAAAAAAATTTCATATATTTTATTTTTATGGGATGATTTAGTCTCTTAGGATAGGCCCCCCATTATATCCTTGAGATATTAACATGATGGTGTCTGATGTTGATTTTTTTCATTATAGGGATTTAATAAATATCCACTTGTCTTCACCTCCCAATGAATCAGATATTCATTGGTTAGGTTTTACACATCCCATAACCTAAATATTTATCCCAATTTAGATACTCTGGAAGTTACTCATCTTATAATTATACACATTTTTATAGAATTATTATGACATAGTAATATTGGACACATTTTTATCGAGGTATTAGTTAATCCGAAGAACAAAACACCATAATTACTTAATTCCACTAATAAATACAATATGTTTCATCCTTCTAAAAATAAATCAAATTAGAGTGGGACAACCTATAAAACACATAACCTCTATGAGAGTTATATACATTCAATTATCTATAGTACCTACCCATAAATCTATGATTGGTAAGAATGTTTCATTCACATTCTAGGATGGTACATGGAAATTCTCTTTCCCAATTTATGATCATGATAAATTTACAGTAACCCTCAGATGGTATTGATGACAAGGCTCACCAAGGGGAAATAAAAAATATCCTTTTGGAATATATGAGTCATATTTATGTATTGATTCTCCCTAGGGTGCACACGTGGCTTGATTTAAATTTCAACAAGACAAATAGTGACCCCATGATTATTTATTCTCAAGACATTCCACAGTATTCAACATTGTAATTCCCCTTTCCTTACACATGAACTTGATATATGAAATTAACATTCTATTATGATAAATTCTTATGACATGATTCCTCACCAATTTGAATATATATTAATGTCTAGTATATTTTCGTCATCTCAACAATTAGTATCCCATTATAACAACCTTATATAGTTCATCATCCATATTGATGGTTGTAAAAAATTAGTTTTCTTAAATAATGTAAAATTTCCCACACCAATGAATGACTCTACTAATATGGGATTTGTTTTTCCAATATTGTATCAGTAATGGCTGGGGATCATGAACCTAGGAAATAGTTGGTGACCTCTCAATAAAGGATAATGGGAACATCTACCATCCAAACATGTCATAAATATAGATACAATGGGATAGATAAAACCACCAAAAGTATGTATGTATTTATTAATATACCTATAAGATACATTATGATTCTTGATCCACCTACCACTAATCTCATTCAAGAAATTCAAAGAAAAGGAATTCCCCCACCTAGCATAACGTATGAACATTTTTAGTCATAATAAAATTCCCTAATATTCATGCACTAAGGAAGAAAATAATATTTTCTAGTATGGGTTAGGTGAGTCCTTGAAGATGAATCCTTATAAATATCATGTATGGTGTAATAAAATTTTCACCTATCGTCATATGAGATTGATCTATATGGTGTGTGATATGTGAGAAAATTGTGACTTGATTCATCTTTTCACATGATAAAAAGTAATTTCTCGGATCATTGAATATTATTTCCAACAACAATGTAAAACAACACCCTTCCCTATGTCATATATGAGCTATATATATATATATATCTTTTAAGGACATTACTATTTAATGATTCTTTCCATTACAAAATTTATTGACAACCCCATAGAATCCATGCTAAAGAAATATCACATTCCCCTAGAATTAGTTCACCATGAAAAATTTAGATATTTTAAAGTTGAATGATTTTAATATACTCTCAAAATTATTTTGGAATCACATATGCTTATGGATTCATTGAACATAAATCTGATCTACAAAAAGGGACTCTAGGAAATTGATACCCATCATAATGCCTCTGTAAGGAAAATAATTCTTCCCAAATATGAATGGCCTCGTAAAATGTATAGTTTCTATAATGATTTGTTACATACTTCCACCTTTATTTAATTTCCATGCCACATTATGTTATAGTACAAGGAAGACCACATTTTCACATGTTGTTAAGTTGTACAGAAATTACATTCTCATCACCTGTTGTTAAACATTGTAGAAGTTGCAAAGCCGCATATAGAGTATAATAAATTTAGGTCATAATCAATTATCAATATTTATAAAATAACAACAATAGCATAACCATGGTCAAATAAATCTCTTGGATCATTCCTAACCATTTTTATCACCTCAATCCATAATTTATACTTCTTGTCTTGAGCATATTAAGATAACATAAACCTTCCATAACACATCAAAAATTTAAAGTATTAATTTTTTACCGTATAATAGTTTCTCCCACATAACATATTTGGAATTATCCATTGGATGTATCCAGGCCTTGTAATATGGTCCATCTGATCCTTTTGATCCCTGAAAAATCACACTGAAACTCATTATCACAGTGATATTTTATATTATACTCGGCATGACTATCCCATAACGTCCCTCATGAATCATTCCATGATATGACTCACCTTCATCCCACAGTAAAAATGGTGATATATTACTATTGACATTATATATATTATATCCTCTATTTTAAAACACTCCACTATTACTAGTTCCACGTATCACGATTGGAATATTGGTAAACATTTTTCAATGAAATAAGACATTAAATTCTAGCCTTCTTTGGTATGAATCCCATGACCCTATTCTACTAGTGAAAGAGACTTAAATGTTTTCTGCATGAAAAACCTTTAATGAAGGATTAAGGAAAATTATATTCTATTCTATCTATGTTTCACATATTCATAGCTTAATAAAATTATAGAGGATAAATAGAATATAATAATGCTTTTATGGACCATCTTATAAAGCTACTACAATATTTACCATGATCATTATAACCCTTTAAACAAATAAAAATATAGAGTGATAATTTATTAAATCCAATCACCATAATAACTTTTTTAGTATTCAAAAACCTGAAATTTATTTTCCTCAAAAACATCTTTAATATATTTTTTTCTATACAACACCATAATTTCATTGATGTATTTGTGGATACTTAGAAATTAACTTAATTGCTATACATATTCTGGAAACCTATACCATTTATTGACTCCTACATGGTTCTATGTATAGTGTATTTGTAATGGGGACTATCTATTATAAAGGGACTCCATTTGGAGTCAATGTTGATTAAATGACTAGCTTAGTGTGTATAAATAATAGATGTTTTGGACATTGAAGAATGGTCACCCTTAAATACTTTATTTACTTCACCGGCCACGTGTGATATTTTTTTGACTTCTAACCTCCACTCAAAATCTTTCTTGACTTAGATATTTTGAGACCATTATTTATTAATCCTCTGACCCAAAGTATTCATGTGGATTTGGCATCCTTGAAATTATGTTAGCATTTGTTGTTATAATTCTCAAAGAAAGAATGTAGTACATCATTTCGTACTCATTTTTAGTTCCCAACAACATGATAACAAATCACATGGTTTATTACCCAATAATTATGAATATAAACCAAACTACTCTATGGTTTCAGAACCTATCATGGATACCCCTTCCTCCATATCTTACATCGTGGCCCTAGTGTTTGAATATTAATATAACTCTCATGTCCTTATTTAAGATGTGGTGATACATATTATTGACCATTCATGTAAACATTAATGGAATAATGTATAAGGTCCCTATTCTAGTCAACATGTTTGTCAATTCATTGAATGAAAGGGCCTTAGGTCCTTAGGAACCCTATAAATATCACAATTGATCATTGAACATTAGAGTTTTTTGTGATCATCCCTGACATGTTTTACCCATATCAAAACCTTTGTCTCTAACACTTTGGGACATGATTTAAACAACCCATCATCCAAATTTCCAAGTGTATTTGACAACCTTAAGATTATGTCTCGCTCTACTAAGGACTGTAGAAGTAAGGTTGGAGGGGGTCGTAACAATTAATAAATAATCATCATTTATAATTCCTATAATAAATTATAGGATCCATATACACCAATGAATAATCAATTTTAGAATATTTACAAGTAATTAGGGTGTATAAACCCTTTCATGTAGAATCACCCAACTCGTCTAAAGATTAGGAATAAAAGAATGTTTGATCTTGAAAAACCTAATGTAACACCTAGAAAATTATAAAAGAATAATATTTTAGTTGATAGAATATATTACATGAAATGTATGTTTAGACTGAATTATATGAAACATTTATTTTTTTTTTTTTATATGCAACAATTATTTCCTTTTATAACTTACCTTACATGCCTGACCGAGATTTATAAAACAATAAAATACTATTAATATTATTATTCAATATGATTGTTTTAAATAAGAAATTAGAATGGTGTGTATGAATAATATTAAATAACATATGAAATATTTCTTTAAAGTATTAGTTATTAATTGATTAAAAATAAAATATCAATCATTTGAAAGATAAATATATTTCTTCTAATAAGAATTAATTTTTTTTGGAAAATATGGCTTAATAATCCTTGGAGAACATAATATAAGATTATTTTTTTACTATTTTAAAAATATTATATATAAAATAAAATGAATTTTTGAAAGATGAAAAAAAATTATATTAGGGTAATTTTGTATTGTCATTATAAGACGATTCATTTTTTGATGAATAGTGAAAATACTGATTATCAATCGAAAATTACCTTTTCATTAAAATTATTCATATGGTAAAATTATATTTTTAATTGGTGTTAAAGTAAAATTTCCAATATTTTATATCAAATAATAAAATTTAGTTGAATGAAGTCATTTTAATAGTGATTTTATATGTAAAATCATTTAATCTCTAGGAACATTTTCTCTTTAAAAAAACATTCTCGTAATGTTTCCATGAATAATTTTAAATTATATTCTTCATTTATATGAGTTTAATTTTGAAAAATCGAATACATTTTTTGTACCAGAGAATTTTTTAATGTCTAGTAAGGAAAATTTATTATTTGACCATATTTATTAGTGAGAATGTTAAAAATAAATATAAAAATTAAGGTATAAATGAGTTTCTTGGGGGTTAATCATAGAATAAATGTTTTAAAATGTCCTACCCATAAGTTAAAAACCAATTTTCAGGATACAATTAAACCATAAACACCTTAGGATTTATTATTATTAATTATAGGGATACTATTCAAGGAATGTGACTGTATAAAAAGTAAAGTAACGAAAAAGACAAAAAAAGAATATGTTTCTTATAATAAATTTACATAAAGCATTAGGATTAGTGAAAAATAAAATATTTTCCATTATATATATATTTTTAAAATATAAATTATTTACTTTATCATGATAATATATTTAAATTGTTTGATATGAATTAATTACAATAAATTATTAAGAGACAACAACCCGTTAAATATTTAGTTACAATTATCAAATATAAAAAATAATATAAATATAACAAGTTAACAAAAGTGGGTGAATTTTTATATTAAATTAATTTTTTCCATTTTAATATTTAATTTCAAATATGTTGAAAATTATTGGATTAAAATTACAAAATTGTATTTATTTTTTTAAAATTCACATAAATTGAATAAAGTGAAAACTGACATCAGTGGAAGTTTCTTATAAATGATGACATATTAAATGATTAATAATTACTAAAATACATATCTTTATAAAAATAAATTTTAAACATTATTAAATATCAAAAAATTTCCATTTTTTTTTCAAATGGTCTATTATAATTAACATATTTCCCCCTAAATTGCTAACAAACATTGTTATTATCTATAGGGTTAAAGTATGGTTTTTGCGCGTTATAGACACTTCTTTCAAAATAAATTTCTTGAAAAGAAGGATTTATATCTTATAAATTCGAATAAATATTAATAATAAATTGGTATAAATAGTATAGTAATGATAAATTTAACATAGTCCTAATGATTAATTTAAATAGTTTTGAAAATTGTTTACCTTAATGAAAGAAAAAAATTTAAATGTGGGGAAACATTGATGGTAAAGATTGACATTATAGAAATTCCTCTATTTTTATTTATTAAAGGTTTTTATAGATCATATAACCCATAAAAACCATTATTATTTAATTTACAATACACATGAGATAAATGATTCATCCCAATAGTGAATACCATTGAGTATTTCAAATAATACAACTCATTCTCAATAATAAAAGGCAATAATTATCTTCTCTTATTCACACATCACTTGAACTTAGCTTACCATAAGCTTGAATAAATTACTCCATATTATCTCTTACCTCATCTAGAATGATTTTTTTCATATAAATAATACTTTTAATGGTTATAGTGAAAACCTAAGAAGGATAACTGAAAAGGAGGTATTTCTCTTTTAAAAGAGGTTTTGTTTTATTTCCTTACCCACCTCCATAAGTTAATATTATAAACATATTATATAATAAAATACATATATTAAATATAATGATATTTTTTAATTGAAATGCTATGATCTACTAATTCACACACATAAATCAAAATTTATAAAAAATCAAAATTTTGATGTGCAATGGACTACCACCTCGCAATCTAATGTTGTTCTTTTTGCATTACCGCCTCATAGGGTTGGTAATAATGATAAAAATAATGATTATATATGATATTTTTGATATTTTTGATATTCATACTCATTTATAAAAATTATATCACATATATCATCATGATATCCATTTTGTGTGAATAGGATATTGTCTAGCATGTGTACAGCAGATTAATACCACATGAAGGGATGTGATAGATTCATGCTTTAAGTAAATTGTTTTAATTATGGATTTAATATAAATATGTGATAAATATTATATAAAAATTATAATTTATTTATAATATATATATATATCATTTAATTTTTTCCATTCAATAGGACAATAAAATGAAAACATCATTCATGTGTACGTTTGGCCTACCATCTTCATTAAAGTTGCATTTAATTTCATATTAATAAATTTTGATTGAATACTATAATTAAATATATTCTAAATTTATATGATATTAACATCATTAATTTCAATCTAGATATTTCTAAATCATGATTCATGTAAGAGGATAAAAAAAGTACAATTCAAAACATACTCTAAAACACATTATTTAATCCATGAAAGAATGAATATAATGAAATATTGTTAAAAATATAGTCATAATATGTCATAGAAAGATCATATATGAGATTATAAATATTAATATAATTTTTGTTATATTTTAATAACATTATTTAAACCAATATACAAAATTTTTCTGAGTATTCCACAAAAATGAAGCATAAGGTATGTTATTTCGTATCAATTTCCATTCCCTTGAAACATATATGTTATTATGCACCAATTCACTTTTATATGGTGTATATAATTTCCCTATGAAATGTAATACAATGAATAATTTATACCTTATTGAATTTTATTTTTCAATTTGAATAATCAAATCTAATGGGATTTGATTTAAAAATTACCAAGTGGTATAATTTATTATAAAATCTAACCTTCTTTTTTGGTTGTTAACATTCTATTAAAGTAGTCACATTATTGTAATATTTTTCCATTGTACATTAAACTTTTCAAAAATATATAAATTCATATGTTTTGGATATTATTATTTTATAAAAATTGAACCATTTTTATGTATGGTTTTCACATTGATTGTTATTTGTTTTTTTAATTGAAGATATCTTAGTCCAAAGACAATAGAAATAAAATATATAATGATAAAAACAATATTCATTTTTTTCAAAGAGGTATATTTATTATATACATTTTCATGAAGTCTGATGAGATATACAAGGATTATATCCATCCACAAAATGTCATTTATAAATTCTTTTTTAGCAATAACATACACCAACATGTTCACCTCGTGTAAAAATTGGGTGATTATATGATTGAGAACTTTTAGTTATTAGAGTAATGCAATCAATCTAGATAGGAGGAACCACACTAGTTGAAGAAAACCATGTTGATGGAATTTTATGATGGTAGTGGAGTCTCTTCCATTTCATATGTTATTCCATTATTTTTCCTTGATGAGACCGATAAAAATTATAATGAAAAACATTTTTTCTTCAAAAGAGGCGGCAAGACCACATGAACCATAGAAGCATCCATGGATTTTCCCTTTTGGATTATTAAGCAATATGCCATAGCATGCAGGACCTATGATGCATTTTGAGGCACCATCAACATTTATTTTGATCCAGCTATGGAGAGGGTGTTTTTATATGACTTCCAAAATACCTATTATTGGGATGATTGTTCATTTTATTCATATCTGAAAATGAAACATAAAATCCTTGAAAGATTTTTGGTAGGTAGCTGTTTGCATCATTCCATCATTCATCATTAGATTTAACATCTTCACATAATCAACATAATTATTGAAAGTTTTATTGTTATGAATGAATGAATTTCCATCATAGTAGGTGTCATGAACTAGTTCACCACCAAAAGAAACAATAAGGTGGTTTATTTTATTAGAGGCATCCGTATTTGTGTATCTTTGAAGATGAATCCAAATGGTGTCTAAACCTATCCACATGAGATAAAAAATGTAAAAAATGTATTTATATAGAGATGATAAAATATCAAAATATTGGAAGAGGTGTTCAACATCCTCTCTATGTTTATTACACCTATGGTATTTAGAATATTTCTTAATACCAAATAGTTACTGACAACAATAAGTAGGAACACTATTATGGGATATTCTCCATACCACGGTGAATCTAGATGGTGTAACCCATTTCTTTTTTATGTTATTTAACAACAACAAATCATGGATTTTGTTATCCAAATTATAATTGTATTAAATTTTAGAGTTTAGAACACCATTATAATCCAGTTCCCAAACCAAAAAATCATTAGTTTAGACAAATGGGTAGTTTATAATAACAGCCTTAATCTCGGAAGGTAAATACTTATTTAGAGTGTGAAAGAAGTTATTTAGGTAGATATTAATATGAATAGATACATGCCTGGAAAAAGTAATAAATGAATGGGGATACCCATTCCATTTTCCATCCAAAACATCAAAGAAGATTCATTGATAACACTACATCTAGAGCATGACATAATTTTTGAGAAATAGTTCTTGATAGAAGGCCATATAGATGAGTCCATTTCCAACGTCTTAACTTTTATGATCTTCTTATAAAATCTATCTCTATGTAATGTTAGGGCCATGGAATTATTTATTATAATATTCCATACGAATTTATCTTGAATGGTTTCATTAATGTTCGCAATGCTCTCAATACAAAGGGCGCCGTTGTAAAGGGTATTAAAATAATTATTCCAATGAATAATGAAAAGTTTAATCTAAATATTGAATCCAATAATTTTTTTATTATAATGTTAATTTTTTTTAAAAAACTCAATAGTCAATTTATAAACCATCATAGAGTAAAGCATTTTGGAAACAATAATGTGTTTGACAAGATAATGTCAGCCTTCCATCGATATGGATTTTCCTTTCCAAGGGGGAGTTGATTATTATTTTGGTGTAAAATATTTGAGAAGTAAATTCTTTTAGTATTTCCCAAATATAATATAAATCCAGGATAAAAGAATGGGAGAGATCCATATTTTATGCCACAATTATTTATAATACTAGTCTTCCTGGTTTTATGATATTTTTTACCAATGAAAATGTATAATTTGATGTAGTGTATGGATTTACCATAATTATATTCATAATGGTTGATAGAATCATTGATAATTTTGATTTTCTTTTTTTCCATTTAAGGAATATAATAATATCATCCACATACAAGAGATGGGAAGGAAAAATCATGTTTGTAGAGGAAATGATGGACTTGATTTTAACTCTGTAAACCAGGTTGGTGGGGAGTGTACTAAGGTAGTCCTTAGCAATAAAAAGTGATGATAGAGAGAGGGTATTCATGTCAAGAAACCTTATGAGATAGAGAAATATCCCTTTGGGGAACAGATTATCAAAACCAAGATGTGATCAGAACTAAAATGTGATTTCATTATGTTATGAAAAATATCACTAAATCCAAACATGATGAGGACCCTGAAAATAAAAATACATTCCATGGTATCAAAATATTTTCTAATTTAAATATTTATATAATTTATTCCCATTATATTTCAATTTTTTATCAATTTTTTAACTTTCATATGTAAGTAATATGCAGTCTTGTATGTTTCTTCCTTTAATGTAGTTAAATTGGTTCTAAGAGATGATTTTCATAATAATAAGGTAATGTTTATTATATAAGAGATTAGATATTATTTTATAAATATTATTAATGAGAGAAATGTGTCTAAAAAGTGTAATTATCATATAATTATCTACTATTTGAATAAGATAGAGGAATTAAGAATTAATCCCATGAGGAAGGTATCCAAAAGAAAAAAAGATTTAATCAGTTTACAATCATTATTGTATCCAATATCACAAAAGTGATGAGAAAATAATTTTTAATCCATCCAGACCAGTGAGACTATCATTTTTTTGGTAAGGATTTATTCATTGATTTCACAGTCTATAGTAATGTTATTCATGAGAGAGTTATCATTGTCTCCCATGATGTTTGGAATTATATTTGGTTTTATGTATTTATTATGTTGAGGACAACTACAAATATAGAAAATGTAGGATACAACCTGATTAAAAAAACATCCTCATTATAAATGAATTTATCTCCATCTTTATGGAAGTTAATGTTTCAAAAAGAATTTCGATTTCATTTCAGAGAACATTAGAATTTAGTTTTTCTACCACCCACTTTGAGAAATATAATTTTGACGGTATGATTTCACGGATTATCTTTTAAGGTGAGGAGAGATTTTATCTTTGTTCAAAGATCAATTTCTTTTTGAGGATCAGTAGAAATGTTATTACTTGTAGAGTCAGCATGAATTTGATTGTGATTTTTTTCCAGGAAAGAGATCTCATTATCATTTTGGTTGAATATTTCTTTTCACCAAGACATTAGTTGTTTATTTAAACATTTTCATTTCATAATAAATTCCACATCGTAAATGGTAGTCATTTAAAAATGGTTCCTTGAAGAGGGATTTTGATTCTAACCAATTAATATGATCCCAAAAATAATAATGATCATTTGTTTTTGGGTCTTAATCAAATCATTTGAAGGGAACTATTGTCCCAAAAATTTTCTTTATATGAGAAAATATTATCATGTAGGGAAAATAATGAGAAATATTTATCTATGATTCATAGATTCAGATGGAATCATAAATATAAAAAGAAATAATTGAAGAAAATTTATAAAAAGATGATTGGAAAGATTTATTTTCCTTCAAATGATAATTTTGGAAATAAGCACCTAAATATATGCTTAAAATGATTGGGTGTTTCTAACAAATGTGGAGTGAAATCCCATAATGATATTAATTATACAGAAAAAGAAAAAGATTCTAATGAATAATTATTGAAATGTAGAGATATAGCAAACTATGCAATTGAATTCCCCATGAATGAAGGGTATATACATTAGATAAATCCATGGGATCATGATAAAGCTTATGCTATTGATACAATTATAGAATAATGTTTAATTTTATCATGTTTTGATTCAGTAATTAGGTCCTTTGAGTTTTTTTATAAATAATGTAATGGCTATTATAATTATGATACATATTAATATTATATTAAAGTTATTTATATTAAAGGTTTGAAATCGTATGTTGAATTATACTGAAGGAAAAGATAAATTGTTTAGTTTAAATTTAAAAATCCTTGCATGATACATGATTTATGGAATGATAACACTTAATATGTTCCTTAGGTTTAGATTATGTAGTTGGGGGAAATAGATGGTTGATATGATTAAAGTAAATTGGATAGTATTTAAAACCATGAAACTAATTAATTATTATTTTTTTAAGCTGTTTATTCCATAATTGATTGACTTTAAAATATATTTTTATTTTTTTAATATATCTAATAATATATGTTTTACCTGAGTAATACAGAATCATCCATTATTGAATAAGGTTTTATCGAAATTTTAGATATTACTATGTTTTAAAAGAATACATGATGATAGTATTAAAATGTTTTGTATGTGATGATTTAGATCTACATCAAGGTGTTTAGATTAATTATGTTATCATTTTAAAAATTATGTGAACACTTAATTTTATTGATATTGATCTTTGGGAAGGCATATATAGTTAGCTATTTATGGAATGGGATACATTGATCATCAAATAAGGATTAGATGATTTTTATATGACATCACAATATTATTCAACTTGTGTTATGAGATAACATACAAATAGATCAAGGAACAATAAATGGATATGATTGAGTTTGTGAAATAGAAATATACGGAGTAATTATATTTCATTATATTGTTAGAGCTGTAAAAAATTCCCCTACTATAGGATAAAAGGGTGTTGAAAAAAATTATATCTTAATATCATCATTTTTTATGATTTAATTTACCTTTTTCACACATTTGGTTTATGTCCTAGAGGAAATTAATATTTTACTAAACATGATTCCCTTTTCTATCCCTCATTATTTGAGTTTAAGCATTCTCTTTAATATCCTTGTTTTCATTTCCCACCTATGTTATCCACCTAAACACCTTCATAACTGATTATTCCAGATAAATTTTGTACTTGCCTTTCAATATTTTTAATAGAATTCTTCATTAACTCGTGATGTGTGTTTTTTAATAATGGTATTTTTAAAATGTCAGGCACTTGATTACTAGAATAAAGATTATATTATGATGATACTATTATTTAATGTGGGGATAATTCAAAACCATAAAAATTATAAATGAATAATATTTTATTTGATATAGATTATTACCTGCATTGTTTATTTTATCTTTTGTTACCAGAAATATTTGTATTAGTTTTCATTACATGCATAAGGATTTCCATTCATATCTTGCATTACACACAAGAGTGGGTTTTACTAAATAATAATATATTATAAATAATATTATTTAATATGATAGATATATCCTAGCCATTGGAATGGTGGGTGTGAATATAATTATATAAAATTAGTAAATATATATTTTAAAAAAGTTATTAGTTCTCTATTGATGATAAATATGATATAAATCATTCGAAAGTAAAATAAATGTTTTCTGAAAAAATAATGTTTTTTCTAAAAAGATAATTTTAATTAAGCTTTGTGCGCATTATTTTAATTTTATTTTTAATACTTTTAAATATATATATATATATATATATGTAATTTAAATTATTGATTTGAAATACTAAAATTATCATAGGTTGTGTTTTGGGAGAAGTTTTGATTTTTGATGAATTTGGAAAAATAGTGAATTATAATTGAAATCAATCATATTACTTAAAAATGATAAGATTAAATTATATTTTCAATTTGATTGAAGGTTAAATTAGATCAATTTTATATCAATTTATAAAATGTAGTTCACTAAAACCATTCTCATATTGAATTTAGATATTAAAAAATTACAATCTTTTGAAAAATTTCACTGTTAAAACCCACTTTTTTATAACATACATTGTTTTTTTATTAAAATATACCATTTCATTGAGTTGAATTTGGAAAAATGTATTCTAGATTTTTATTATTCACAATTAATATTTTTTAAAAAGATCAATATATTTTTTAGATATAGTAATTATTGATAATAGTTAAAATTAATTACAATGGTTAAGGAAAAAATGAGTTTACATGGTGGAGAAACTTATAATAAAATGTGTAAAAATGATTTAATTACTTTTTAAAAACCCATTGGGTTGTATTTTATCAAAAAATAACATAATATAATATATTTATGAGTTATTGGGATATTAATCTAAGAATGATACCCATATAATATATTATGTAATGAAAAAAATATATATCTTTTCTTACATGTTATTTCAATAAATCTTTTGGATTAGGGAAAAATAAAATATGTTTGGTTATGTGTATATTTTATAAAATTAATTTATCTTTTCTATCATGATAATTTTTTTGAATTTTTATTGATTAATTTTTTACATCAAATAATTATGATATGCAAACATAATAATTACTTAGTTATTAATTTACTACAATATATGATACTAAAAATATAAAAAGTGAAGTAAATGAAATGAATTATTGTCCATGATAAAAAAATTTAGTTTAATATATAATTATAAAATGTTTAAAAATAATCAATTCAAATAACATCATTTTCATGATATTTATTGAATACAAATAAAATGAATAATGTCAAAATTTTATTTACTAATATTTTAATATAAATCATATTTCATTAAATGATTTAAAAGAACTAAAAATAATATCTTCATCCATGTGATTTTTAATTAATAATGATTATTAATTATGATCAATTAATGATCCAATTTATCTTTTTAATAAAAATAATTCTCCCTAAATAGTAATAAATCATTGTTATCATGATTATGGTTAATGTAATTTTTTTCATGTTACTTGCTCTTACATCCAAAATAATTTATTACACACAGTGGAATTTTTTTTTAGAAATTGTATACCATATTTAGAATAAGTGGTTGTAAATTTTATATTAAATATAACTTAAATTTAGTCTAAATTATCAAATTAAATAGGTTATAAAATTAATTATCTTGATAAAAACTTAATCGGTAAATGTTGAGAAACATAAAAGTTATGTCAAAACATTATGAAAATGACTTTTTTATCTATTAGAGGTGTTTCTTGACCACATAAACTATTACCTATATTATTTTTAATATTTTTAGAAACATTAGGTAATTAAGAACTCCAAATAGTGAATAACTTTGAATATTTACTAGAATAACACTCTTCATCAACAATAACATGGAAATAATTTTCTACCATTAATCACACATATCAAGACATTTCCCCCGCAAAAAATGATCTGAATCACTCCTGATAATCCATAACCTCATCCATGATTCCAATGTTTGGTTAGATAGAAAATTTTTTATTGTTATAGTTTAATCCTATCTAGGGTACCTAAAGAAGAGGTAATGTTTATCTAAAAGAATTTTTATATTATTTCCTTATACACCTCATTCAATTAATACTATACCCTGATTATATAATAAAAGTAGTATATTAAGTATACTAAAATTCCATATAATGAAAAAGGTATGAAAAAAAACATTATACCCATACATCAGATTGGTTATGAAATAATCTGTCGTGTGTACAACAGACTACAGCCCCACGAACTGATGTCATTTGTTTTTCCGCTAACATCCCTAAAGGTTTGGAATAATAATTAAAATATGATTTAAATATGATATTTATTATATTATTATGTATCAATAATTTTTATATCACACATACATTCATGGTTTATATTTTCTTGGAATATGATAATGTCACATCTGTATACGGAGGATTGCTACCTCACGATGGAATATGATCCTTTCATCCATTACATGTAATGTATTACGGATGGGCTGAATAATCATATGTGATATATATGGAATAATATTATTCTAGAATTATAATATAAATATTTATCATTTACTTTACATTCATTCAATATGACCAGAAAAAGATAATAACATTCATGAAAACGTACATCCTACCATCTCCATAAATTTTGTATTTCATTTCAACTCACAATAACATTAGGCATAAAACTACATCCTGATATACTTAAAATATGTAATATTTAAATCAATGTTTACATTATGAAATAATTACTGTTTTATGTGTATCAAAAAATAACAATATAGAACATAGTTGAAAAACATGACAATAAACACCCAAATGAATGAAAATAATTAATAATTATTAACAAATGGGTGATAAAATGCTATATAAGGATCATATATGATATTATAAATATTAAAATGGTTATGGTATAGTTTAGTAACATGATTAAAACCATTATACTGTATTTTAAATGGCATTCAACCAAACATGAGTGTAAGGTAAGGGATTTCATCTCAATTTACATTCCATTGGGACTTATATGTTATTATGAAGAAATTCACTTTTATATGGTGAATATACTTACCATTTGATGATAAATATCGTGAATATTTTTATATCAATTGATTTTTACATTTTAATTTTAATTATATCATCCATGTGGATTTTCATTGAAAATTACTATGTGGAAAAAGTCATTATACAATCTCACTTTCTTTCATGAATGTTAACATTGTCATAAACCATTAACATTATTGTAATATTTTTTTCAATTGAAATTATATTTATCATAAATATATATATTTTTAATTGATATGATTATATCATACGTTTCTTACAATTTTTACAAACTATGATTATTTTCAATGTTATATGATTAATTTGGAAAACATTGATAAATTTTTAACATTTAATGAAAAATGATAATTGATAAGGAACACTATTTATGGGTTATATCAATATATTAAATATATTATGATATATTTTTGATGGTATGAAATGGTTACCAATCATTTAAAGTACCCCCCTCGATGAATCTGTTGTCTCATGAGATGAATAAATTTGTAAAATTAGATGGGTTTCGACCCGTTAGGTTTAAAACTATTATGTAAATGTTCTTTAAGGGAAATTTTCTATGATACATGGAAACATGGAATCTAGTATTTAGAAATTCAACTCCATGATAAAGTAGTTATTGTTACTTTTCATGATATTTTTTCTAGAAAAATATATATGGATTCATTTCATTCTCAATTTATTTATTAAATTAAAAGTGATTCATTTATTTACCTTTCCATATTTACTATTCCATATCAAGATATTTATGTGGAATGTGTGTCCAATTATCTACATTTAATTATGTACTATTCTTATTTACTCATAATACCATTTAATGTACTTAATCATTATGGGAATTTGAGCTCAACCATATTAATTCTATTTTCCCCATGATATGTAGATGAATTCTTGGAGTGAGTTTCAAGGATGATAATATTTTACTTTGTTTACACTATTTTATTCTACCAATTTAATATGTGTACCATTTATATAATTTGGTTTTCTAAAATTAAAAAACAGTTTACTTCATCTGGATTTGAATCTTGTATCTATGCCATTGTAATAAATTAAGGCACCATATCTGAGCTATTGAGGTCAGGGTCATTACAATTAACCAAGATTAATCAATGTTTTGATATATAATTACGTAAACTACATAAAATAATGTATCAAAATAAGAAACCCAAAACAACAATAAAATAATTTATAAGATATATGACCCTACAAAATAACAAATTACGGTTCGAGATAGATGAACATTCACTACAAAAAATTACCAAGATATAAAACCCAAAAATATAACAAAAAAATACCATGATAGAAGAAACTATCTATATAAAAATAAGTTCCTATATAGAGGACCACGAAATATATCATCATAAGTTCTGATTGTGCCACTATTAAATAAGAAAAATATTATTTGTAAATGATGACACAAAAATTTTAAAAGAACATCTAATCTAGTGGACCCTAAACTATAGGAAAACAATGTCAGAGAAATAAAACCCTATAATATAGTAAAATTATGTCTGAACTCATGGAATAAACAACACAAAACAATATGGTTATTGATATATAACCCTAAAATATAGTAAAAATTTCCTATAGTTTTCTACCTAAAATTATATCACCATATTGAATATACTTTGATGTAATTAAAGAGAAAAATGAGAGATGAGTAACACTAATTTGAAAAAAAACCCACCAATGTTAAAAAGGGAAGTCATTAACTCTATTATAATTAGATATACACATTTTATTATCCAGGAATAATTGAGTACTCATGAAACAGAAAATTAATACAAATTTCCATCCAAAATACCCTTAAATGTAATATAGAGAAATAACCTAGTGGATGCTTTATATGAATTTTTCTTAATGACATAGGAAATAGTTATGTATAAAACAAATAATAGATTAAAATATAATGTTTAAGATTATCTGGCCATAAAACATTGAGTTAGGATCTCCATGTCTGTTGACCTCGAAAAAATTAAATATCTGGTTCTCTCTAAGATACATCAAACTCTAGTATTCCCTTTGAGATAAATGATTCAATAATAATCGAGCATTCTAATCAATAATGTTTTTTATTATCTTTTTTCATCTATTACTTATTTAAAAAAATCAATAGTATTTGAGCCTTTGAGTTTAGATTTTGGATTTTCTCGTACATGTGGAATCATTGTGTATTTTGTGATTTAATTTTTATTATGAAAAAAGTTTTATTTTTGTGATAAAAGGTACAAGGAATAATATTAACACAAAAAAATTAATTCATCCATTCATTGATTGTTTAAATGGAATTAAGGAATGTACACAACGTAGATTATTTCCCAGAAACATAAAAACAAAATGGGGATCATAAAAAACAAGATTGTTAAAAAAGTTATAATATAAATATTAAAAATCTAAGAACTGCTACACAATGGAAGCTAAAAGTTGGAGAAATCCACAACTTGGTCTCTACCTCTATGACCTAGCATAATACCTCCACCATATAAGCATAATCATGTATGTCCTTCTGGGCCTTGTTAATGATCTTTTTTAAACAAACACCTTTTTCTTGGTGGATTTTAGCATATATTATAGGAAGGATATATTATTTTATAGTCTAAATATTTTTGGAATCGATCATATCAAATTAATTAATCCAAAAAATGACCATGTTTTGGAGAATTTTATACCCAATTAATGTTTGGAATCCTCAATTAGATCCATGTTACATTATTGTTTGGATGAAGATTAGACATTTATAGTCGACACTCTCTATAACATCCTAGGTAAAAAAAGAATATGATTATTTCATATTTATTAATGTTTGTGAATAAAATTTTAATATTACTTTAAAGGAAATGATATTTTCGATGGCTTACCAAGTACTCAACAACGAGTTTCTTTGAAATCTTACATTGCACACTAATAATATAATATTATTATTTTAAATGGTATTTAACGCCTAGCCATTATAATGTAGGGAATGAATAGATCTAAATACAAAATGATTATATATGTTTCTTTATATTTTTACATTTATCAAATAAATGTCAGAGGCTTAAAATAAAAAAATAATTCGATTTTAAGCATAAATATTCTAATTTTCTTTAAAAGGTCAGTTAACCACCTTTTGATGACGAACCCTTTTTAAAACTACTTTTTTTCAATTTTATATGTTATATTTGACAAAATTAAATCATTCTTTAGAATTTGGATGTCAAAATGTACTTTGTGTAATTTTTTTATATTTCTGATAAAGTTCATTTTTAATTAATAGTGTAAAATGCTGTATTTTTATTCAAAACCTACATTCAATATAATTTATTTATATGGTTAGGCTATCATTTTAATTGGGTTTAAAGTATATTTAAAATATATTTTTGCAGTTCAATCTAATTTTGGGCATTGTAATTAATTTCACTTTTAAATTGGACATAAACAAGTGTCAATCTTTTGATAGATATTGTTTCTAAAAACATGCTATTTGTTTTAACAGCGGGAATTAATTATAAAATTAATTATTGCAAATTATATGTTTTTAAATTGGTAAAATAAAAGTAATTTTTTAATTTGGAATATCAAATTTACTTTGGATAAATTTTTGGTATTTTTCTGACAAATGTTCATTTTTAATGAATAGTTAAAAACACTGCATTTTTCCTCAAAACTACTTTTTCATATAATTTAATTATATAGATGGATTTTCCATTTAATTGGTTTTAAACTTTAATTGAATTATATTTTTATCACTTAATATAATTCTGTTCATTTTACATAATTTCACTTTTCAATTTGATGTAAAATTAATTCAATCTTTTGATAAATTTTAATTCTAAAAAAACCAGTCTTTTGTTTTGACAACGGTAATTATTTTTTAAATTAATTACTGAAATTTATATGTTAGGAATTTGGTAAAATGGATTCCATATTTTGAATCAGAAGGACCATATTATTTAATTAATACTCTTTTTTTGTACATTATCACTAGTAACGACGGTAATTATCTTTAATTATCATGATTAATTAGTAATCGGGTAGTAAAGGGTAATAAAATAATATCATAATAATATAAAATGACCCCCAACATGTGTCTAAATACTCTATTTTGAGTCATGGAAGACCATGGGAATAGTTTTACCGAACATGAGGGCCTATGGAGTCACATGGTTGTAATAGTGACATTTATGACATTCTTTTTAAACAGAAGTGAAATATAACAAAGGTTTGTATATCCTAAGTAAAACAATTTTTATTTTTTTAAATAAATGATATGTTATATTATAAATAGTAATTGGAAAGATAAAAATATTTCCTACATCATGTTATTTTGTTTATAATTTTTAGACATTAAATAAATAAATTTATTTATGACACCATGATGATGTAGTGATTACCTGATTAATGAACGATTTAAATAAAAAGAAAATTTAATTTGAAATATAATATATAAACATGTAAAAAACCTATTGGATGGGTGAATTTAGAACCCTTATCACCTTATCCTCAAAAATATATCATTTTGGAAGCATCAAATTCGGAAAATCATTTTATAATAAGTAACATTTCAAGACATTCCAAAAGTGACCCTCCTCCCTCTTATAAAAGTCCCACACCTCCACCCCCTTACCCACACCTCTCAAGCCCTTGGCTCATCAAAAATCTGCTCATATTATCTATAAAAATCCCTCTCTTACTCATAGAATCCTTACTTTGGGCATAATTATTTCCAATTAAGCTTTTGGCTCAAACCAAAAAGAGTTACCTGATTTAAAGGTAATGTCTTCTCTCGAGTTTCTTTCATTTATTTTCCTTCTTCACTCTCCACTATCTTCTTATTATTTTATCACATAATAACACTAGTATCCTCAATATACTATAATATTGTTATGATAAATATTTTATCTACACTTACACACACCCCTGTCTAATGGTTAATGAACATATTGTTTCTGTGGGTGGCTAATTACTGCCTCACGAAACGATGATTGTTCAATCTTATTTTAACAGATTTCATGGTAGCCATTATGATGGAACTATATTTATATATGATATTTTTTTTATTCCCCCTATATTATTCTTTATTTTATATTTAAAACATACCTTTATGCTATTCATGTTGTGAAAATGCGATAATTTCATATGAGGAAGTGTGGACTACCGCCTCCCCAACTGATGTGACTCGCTCATGCCAAAAATGGAATTTATAAAGAATTTAATTAATGAAATATATTACCTATATAACATATATACTGTAATTATAATATATATATGTCTAATTTAGTTTTAATGTTCATTAATATTATAAAAAATGAAAGTATTGTTCATGCGTACGTACGGCCTACTGTCTCAATGAACTGCACATTTCATTTCTTTTATCCCCAAATTTTGTAATATAATTGAATACATATATACTATATATATATTATATTTAAATCATGAACAACATTCCTGAGATGATGTACTTATAAATACATGTAAAATTCTCTTCAAACAAGTTCATTGTAGACTGATGTACCGAACATCGACAAAACGTATGATATGAACTCACATAATCAACTAATTATTATTACGTGATAATATGTGATATGAATTCAATAATAAACATTAAATTAATTCCTTAAGAAATTATAAATTTACCAATGTTTATTATTCAGGAATATTAAGAAACGAACAAGACAAGTCAGACTTCAGGTAAGCGGATTTCTTATCTCACTTTTAATTCCAAGACATTTCCATTGTTCGCCAATTATTTATTACATGTGGTGTATTTTGTACTTAAATTTGATATATATTATCATGATTCTATTTATATTCATGGTATTATTTTATTCATTTGGTTCTTATTGTCTAATGGTCGTAAAACTTGACAGATTACAATGAGGTAAGGGATGTTTATGTCACTTTTTATTCCCATGGGATTCATGTGACATTTTACACTATTTTATTTTGTGTGGTGTATGTAATTCCCATTATTTTATTCATTGTGTAATATAATTTAAATTATTATTTATTACATCTTTATTTTATGACCCTTCTTTCATGGGGTGTACGTTTCCAAAGTTACACAAATCGGTAAGGGAACCTTTCACCCTCCTCTTTTTAAAAAAAATTCATTTGTTGTGTCTTTTAATTTACATCTTCTTAATGTTGGGATATATTCTTATATATCCTTATTTCTATAAATTTTATTTCGAAGTAATGAGATACCATTTTTTATCTCTCCTCAACTCATTTTATGAATATTAATGTGACACTGTTAGGCTGTCAAATTTTTTTAAGGGAACTTCTTAACCAAATTTCAATTCTTTGGGTTAAACATCTACTTCTTGATTATGTCATACTATGAATATCTGTGGATGAACTCTGATTGTTTTACACTTAATATCCACTTATATTGGGTGTATTTATATTTGTCATACATAATCGTGTAATTGATTTATCCTTAATCTAAGGATAACGTCTTTGTACGGGACTTTGTCACAATCTCCTTTCATTAAGGCGTCTTTTGATTTCTACACAAATTTATTTCATACTGTGTATAAAACCCTTTTGAAATTCCATTTCATTCAAAGGTAATCTTTTCTTTACGAAGAGTTTTACTAAACGACGAAAGGTATGTTTTTTTACGTATGCAGCGACAACGAGTTCTCTGCCGCCGTGGCCATTATTTGATTTTCGACTTCCTCTACAAGCCATGCCTTTATTTTAATTGAAAAATAAATACTATGTTTTAATTTTTTTATTGAAAATGGTTTTCATAATGTTTTGATTATATCAATGTGTTGTATTGATATCTTTTGATTGGAATTTAGAAATGTTATGTTTCTTTAATGAATATGATTTCTGATACGATAATTAATGATTTTGTTCTTGGTCGTTGTTTATGAAGTCTGGTGGTTCCATGATAAACTAAGGGTAGGAGAGCCCGAGATAGCTCTCCAATTCATTGGCTAACACAATGGAGTTAAACACTGAGGTTTCTCTGAAGAGACTTAGGGAATATACATGGATGGTTATTCCAAACATAACCAGGAGGGTTACTCCCTACATAGGAATGTTATGCATGCCCTAAGATACCTTTATGTCTTATGATTTCTATGAGTTATTCATAAATCTTATGATTTCATTAGTTATGTTAATGTTCATTTGTTTTATGAGTAAATTATGATTTCATTGATTCTTATGTATACATGGACTACTGTTTTCTTTCCATATTTTTATATCCCTTACAGAGCTTTTTATACTAATCGCAAGTTTTTGAAATGTCTTTTACAGGACAGAAAGTGGAATAGGGTCAATAATAGGATCAAGGAAATGTCATGCTATCTAAAACATAGAACTAGACATTAATCTTTTGTTCAAGAGTTTTCATTTTGTGAAAAAATGGAAACTGAGTAGATATGTCTACTTTGTAATCATTGAGATGTAAAAATTATGTCCTTATTCTCTAAAACTCTAAACCTAAAAAATATCCTCAATGTGAATTATTCATTTAATTAAATATTAGGTAATGTTTTAAGGTCGGGTACTTATAGTTGGAATCAGAAGTCTGTTTAGATGGATTTAGAGGTTAGGTTATTCATTAAGCACAAGTGACACTACCATAATGGTTTGGATTTTAGAAAGAGTCATAGTTATTTTTATAAAGTGAATGAGTTTAAGATAACATGAATAAGTATATATTAGTATATACCCTCATCATAAGATATTATATGATGATTTTACTTATATACTCACACTGACCTTTTTGGTTTTAGTAAATGGATGGATCTAGCAGGCACCAATGTAACAGGGGATGTGAAGAAAACTTCGAGGGTTTTCTGAATGAGCAACTGAATGATATGGGAGCTACAATTAGAACTCTTGTGGTTATTTTCAACCAACTATATGTAGTCATGATGGACCACTTAAACCATAATGATTTTTATATAGCATCATCTATGTGATAAACTAATCCGTATGGAAGTTAAGGTAATAATCATAAAGGTATGAATCAACGAAAAACTATGTGTCCAAGATGTGGATAAAAAACACATTGGAAAATGTTTCAAAGGGACAGAAAGATTCTATAGATTTGGAAAACAAGGTCATAAAGCAAGAACCTTCCATAGAAAAAGGAATCATCTAGTTGGATCTTGGAAAGGGAAAGAAGTTCTTTCTGAAGGATCAATTGAATGATTTAAATGTGGTGTGGATGGTCATTATGCAAACACATGTCCTACTGAGAAGTTGCAAGAATGGTATCACCAATATTGTACAAATATTAGTTTACCAATACCTAATGCCATTCCGATTGATGATGAAGAAACTAACAATGACCAATGAAAGGTATGAATTATTTCATAACATATGTTTCCCTATTATTTAATATTAGGTTATGATTCATGATTTTGATTATAGGAATGATGTATTTCAAAATAAGTTGGAAAGGAAAGGATAATAGATCATGAAGAATGTTTAATGAGTAAAAATTCAACATATAAGGGATTCAAGAGTTATGGTAGATTTTAGGATGGTGAATTTCTTAAAAGTATTAAGGCTCTTTTGAGGATGAGATTACATTAGAAGACTTTTTATAGTATGTGTAACCCTGATGATTGATATATAAAACATTTATTCAAGGAATAATTATCTTCTCTTTTGTGGATATAGTTATAAAGAACCATTTTGGTTTATATGATCCTTGAATTTTAGGTAATTACTGGTTAATACATTTTGGGATACAAAATGATTGTTATTAGATAACATTTGTGGTTAAAATCTGTTATGGTAATTTTTGATGAATTTATCTCATTTTGGGAATGTTATAAAATTATGTAGTTTTTGAAAAGGGATAACACGAAAACCATTTGACAAAACTTCGTGTCGGACGAAGCTACGGGAATCGAACCTACAACCAAAGTACGACTTGTATTTATCGCCTACCACTGGACTATGTGAAGTCCTTGGTTTTTATGACTAATTATTTTTAGTTAGATGATTTTATGAATCAAATATAATTTGTTTTTGGGTTATCTATATAAATGATAAACCTATCATGGAAGACATATGATAAGATTTATTACTTTCCAATATGATAATTTAAGAGTAATTGATGTTATTTGGGGATAAATGTTAATATTTACCTTGGAATACTATGTGATTAAAGCTTTCATAAATTTGTGTTTTAATATTAGTTTGGATTACTTTAAAGAATTTTTTGGATAACTGTTTATTTAATGGTAATTCTTGAACATAGGGTTCTTTTCGTTGAACTTTGTAGATTAAGAGTAGTATTTCTTTTTATAAAGGATTATAATTTTGGGGATTATCTGATCTTGTACGAAAATTTTTGGTTCTGGTTAAGGACTAAAGACATGGGAAATATATAGTTCATCTTTTGTGGATTAGTTGATTCTCAAGAAGTTGATTATAGCACTCTTAACGTGAACAAGTCATCATAAATACTCATATTTTGGAGAAAATATTAGTTTGTGTAAGAAATATAGAAAGAGATGAAAGTCTAGATGATAAGTAAGTATGTTTTCTTATGATTTAGGTAAGATCATAAATAAATTACTCAATTAAAATTATCTTAAAACATAAACGTTATCTGTTTACCTTTCTTACTGGGGAATCAAATACCGTTTAACCCATCACAAGTATGTGATTTTCTGGTGGTTAACTTTCTCCTAAAAATATTTTTCTATCACTCTCCGTCAGAACATGACCCTTTGTTGTCTCATCCATATCCATGTTTTCATGGAATCCTATTATTTTTTGTCTCAAGTGACTTTTATATTTTTCTTTATTTCTTTTAAAGTGATAGATTAATTTACTCATTTTCCGATGTGGGGCTTTCAATGAATTTTTCGAGCACAATTTTAAAATTGCGTGGACCCAATTCCCAAAAGAGGTGAAGGATGTAACATCTGAGGTAAATAAAGAATATGAAATTTTTATATTTATTCATATTTGTGAATAAAATGTTAATATTACTTTAAAGGAAATTCTATGTTCAATGGCGTACCTAGTACGCAATAACGAGTTTCTTTGAAATCATATGTTGTACACTAATAATATAATAATATTATTTTAAATGGTTGATAATGCCTAGATGGTTTAATGGAAGGATTGAATAGAACTAACTAAAAAATGATTATATATGTTTGTTAAATATTTTTACATTTATCCAATAAAATTTAGAGGCTTAAAATAAGAAAAGAATTTTATTTTCAACATAAATATTCTAATGTTCTTTAAAATGTCGATTAACCGCCTTTTGATGGTGAACCATTTTTTGAAATACTTATTTCAATTTTATATGTATTATTTGTCAAAATAAATTCATTTTTTAGAATTTTTATGTCAAAATGTACTTTGTGGAAATTTTGGTTATTTTTTCGATAAAGTTCATTATTAATGAATAGTGAAACATTCTGTATTTTAATTCGAAACCTCCTTTTAGTATAATTTATATATATTGATTTATTATCTTTTTAATTGGGTTTAATGTGTATTTAAAATATATTTTTACCATTTAATCCAATGTTGGTCATTGAAATTAATTTCATATTGAAATTTGACATAAACAAGTGTCAATCTTTTGATAGATATTGTTTCTTAAAAACACGCTTTTTGTTTTGACAACGAGAATTAATTATAAAATTAATAAGTGAAAATTATATGTTTTGACATTGGTAAAATGGAAATAATTTTTTAATTTGTAATATCAAATTAACTTTGGATAAATTTTTTTGGTATTTTTCTGATAAATGTTCATTTTTAATGAATTGTGAAAAATACTGCATTTTACTTTAAAACTTCATTTTCATCTAATTTAATTATATAATTTGATTTTTATTTTAATTGGTTTTAATGTGTAATTGAATTATATTTTTATCACATAATAATAATTTTTTCATTGGAAGTAATTTCACTTTTCAATTGGATGTAAATACAAGTATATCTTTTGATAAATTTTAGTTCTAAAAAAACCCATCTATGGTTTTGACAATGGGAATTATTTTTTAAATTAATTACTGAAATTTTTTTGTTGGTTATTTTTGTAAAAAAGATTACATATTTGTAATTGTAAGGTCCAAATTATTTAATTAAGATGCTTTTGTTTTTGGACATTACGAATAGTAATGACGGTTATTATCTTTGATTTTCATGATTAATTAGTAATCAGGTAGTTAAGGGTAATAAAATAATATCATAATAATATAAAATTACCCCAACATGTGTCCAAATTCATATTTTTTAGTCATGGAAGACCATGGGAAGCTATTAACCAAAAAATAGGGCCCAAGGAGTCACATTGGTGTAATAGTGACATTTATGACATTCTTTTTAAAAAAGAAGAGAAATATAACAAAGGTGTTTATATCCTAAGTAAAAAAAATTAATATTGTTTAAATAAATGATATATTAGACTATAAATAGTCATTGTAAATATAAAAATATATCCTAAATGATGGTATTTTTTTTATAAGTTTTAGACATTAAATAAATAAATTTATTTTTGACACCATGATGATGCAATGAATACCACCTTAATGAACAATTTAAATAAAATGAAATGATAAGGTAGAATATAAGACTACACATGTCTAAAACCTATTTTATGGGTTATTTCGATACCTTATCACCATATACTAAAAATATATCATTTTTGGACCTTCAAATTCTGAAAATCATTTTATAATAAAGTAACATTTCAAGACTTTCCAAATGTAACCCTCCTCCCACTTATAAAAGTCCTCCACATCTACCACCTTACCCACACCTCTCAAGCCCTTGGAACATCAAACCTCTTCTCATATTATCTCTCCAAATCTCTCTCTTAATCCTAGATTCCTCTCATTGTGCATAAGTACTTCCAAAGAAGAATTTCTCTCAATCAAAAAAGAGTTTACCGATTTAGAGGTAAAGTCTTCTCTCGAGTTTCATTATTTTATTTTCCTTCTTCACTCAGCACTATCTTCTTATTATTTGATCCCACAATAACACCAGTATGATAAATATACTATGATTTTTTCATTCTAATTATTATACCCACACTTACTCACACACACCCGTCTAATGGTTAAAGAACATACTGTTTATGAGGGTGGTGAATTCCTGCATCATGAAATGATGATTGTTCAATATTCTTTTAACACCTTTAATGGTGGCCATTATGATGTAAATATATTTATATATTATATATATTATATTTATGTCCTCTATATTCTTTTTTATTTTATATTTAAAACATACCATTATGTTTTTCATCTTCTGAAAATGCGATAAATTCAGATGAGGAAGTGTGGACTACCGCCCCCTCCAGTGATGTGACTCGTCATGCCAAACATGGAATTTATAAAGAGTGTAATTAATGAAATTATGTTACCTATATAACATATATACTATAATTATAATATATCTATTTATAATTTATTTTTAAAGTCCATTAATATGAAAAAAAAGTGAAATAGCGTTCACGCCTACGTACAGCCTACTGTCTCCAGGAACGATACTTTTCATTCCATTTTTTCAAACATTATAGAATATTATTGAATAAATATATAATGTATATATATGATATTTAAATCATGAAAACCATTTTGGAGAAGATATACTTATAACTACATGGCCAATTCTCTTCAAACAAGTTCATTGTTGACTCGTGTATTGAACATCGACAAAACATATGATATAAACTCACATAATTGACTAATTATTATAACATGATAATATGTGATATGAAATGAATAATAAAATTTAAAGGATTTCCTTAAAAAATTATAAATTATAAAAAATTTATTATTTATTAATACAATGAAATTAACAAGACAAGTCGGGCTTGAGGTAAGGGGATTTCTTATCTCACTTTTAATTCCATGAGATTTACATTGTTTGCAAATTATTTATTACATGTGGTGTATTGTGCACATAAATTTGATATATATTATCATGATTCTAATTATATTCATGGTATTCTGTGATTCATTTGGTTCTTATTATATTTTGTTCATATGACTTGATTGATTACAACGAGCTAAGGGGTTTTATCTCACTGTTTATTCCTGTGAGATTCATGCTACATTTTCCACTATTTCCTTTTTTGTGGTGTATGTACTACACATGATTTTATTCTTTGTGTAATATAATTTAATTTATGGGTATTTATATCTTCATTGTTTGACCCTTCATTCCTGGGGTGTACATTTCGAAAGTTACCAAAAATAATAAGGGAACCTTTCACCCTCCTTTTTTTAAAAGACTTCTTTTGTTAGGTCTTTTAAATTAAATATTATTGATGTTGGGATGTGTTATTATATATCCTTATAGCTGTAAAATTTATGTCCATGTGATGAGATACCATTTTTTGTCTTTCATCAACTCTTTTTCTGAATTTTAACGTGATGTTGTTAGGCTGTCGAATTTCTGTAAGGGAACTTCTTAACCCAATTTCAATTCTTTGGGTTAAACCTCTACTTTTTGATAATGTCTTACTATGAATATGTGTGGATTTCCTCTGATTTTTTTACACATAATATCCACTTATATTTGGTGTATTTATATTTGTCACACATAATCATTTAATTGATTTATCCTTAATCTCAGGATACTGTCTTTGTACGAGACTTCACCTCAATATCCTTTCATTAAGGAACCTTTTGATTTATAAATGACTTTATTTTGTACTATCTATAAACCCTTTTTGACTTTTCATTTCTTTAAAAGGTAATATTTTCTCTACGAAGAGTTTTACTAAATGACAAAAAGAATGTTTTTTCATTTTACATATATGGAGACAATGACTTCTCCAACGTCGTGACCATTATTTGAGATTCAGCTTCTTCTACAATCCATAACTTTTTTTTAATGAAAAATAAATACCATGTTTTACTTTTCATATTGAAAGTGGTTTTGAAAATCCTTTGATTATATAAATGTGTTTCATTGATGTCTTGTGATTGAAATGTGGAAATTTTATGTTTCCTTTATGCATGCTTTATGTGATACGATTAGGTTATGGTTATTGGGCATTCTTTATGAAGTCGGGTGGTTACGTGATAAACTAAGGGTAGGTGAGCCCGAGATAGTTCTCCAATGCATTGGGTAATACAAAATAGTTAAAAACTATGGTTTCTCTATTGAGATTTAGGGAATATAATGTGATGGGTATTCCAAACATAACTGTGAGGGTTACTCCCTATGTAAGAATGTTATGAATTCCTCAAATTACCTTTATGTCTTATGATGTCTATGATTTATTCATAAATCTTATGATTTCTTGAGGGATGTCAAAGTGATTATGTTTTATGAGTAAAGTATGATTTCATTGATTCTTATGTATACATGGAGTAATGGTTTCTTTCGGTATTGTTATATCCCTTACGGAGCTTTTTGTGCTTATCCCATGTTTTGGAAATGTTTTTCATTGTACCTAAAGTGGAATAGGGTCAAATATGGGATCAAGGAAATGTAATGTTGTCTAAAACATGGAACTAGACATGAATATTTTGTTCAAGAGCTTTTATTTTGTAAAAAAATGGAAACTGGGTAGATGTGTCTACTTCGTAATCATTAAGATGTAATACTTATGTCCTAATTCTCTAAAACTATATACCTGAAGAGATACTGATTGTAAATTATTAATTTAATTCAATATTATGTAATGTTTAAAGCCTGTTTCCTTATTCTCTCAGCATAAAAGTTATCTTCTATTCCCTTATAGAAATTTTATATTATACATTCACATGATGATCATGATAGTAGAACCCATCAACATCGAGGGCTGTGAACATGTACATGAAATGGGACAACTAGTACTCCATCTCTTCAAAGGGACAATCTATGATTATATGTTCCAGAAAATGTCTTTCATACAGAGTGATGAAATGTTTCATGCTCAAATCCATGACTCAGTCTTAGTCTAGTAGTGGGAATATATTTTGGGACCATGTTGTTATGTGAGGAACTAATAATCACATCCTTAAATTTGATTGGTATATATTTACCATATTATCTTATTGTTCCATATATTAGGGAACCTAATGTAGTAGGATCCACGGACCTTGGGATCTGGGGTAGGGTTACTATGATAAAGAATATAATATATTTTTTCAAAATATATACTTTATGAAAAGTTACATGAAAATCAATTATCATGATTGTAATTGAAAAAAGCCCATATATGACATGCCACTATAAGAATATATCATCCCAAATCAATATTCTCTATAATAAAAAATTAAACCTTTCCCCGAATTACCTAGTCACATCGCTAATGTTTTTTTATCATAAATGTATGCATTCCACCATGTTGATATATGAGAACAAATGAAAAGTTAGATTACGTGATATAGATTGTGTAACACGTTAAGCATAAAAATAAGTTCTTACCCATCCTCATTTATCAATCTTACATAAAGAATTTAGTTGAGGAGTATATTAAGATGATTAAATCCTCTAAATTTGAACTCTCTTTTGTCATGTCGAAAGGAACAAGTAATAATGCACCAGTAATAGGGGTTGGTTTTGATGATTCCTATATAATATGTTTCTCTATATCTCTATAAACTACTCCTAATGTTAAAGGTTCCAATAAATTAATATAAGTAGAAAATTTATCACTATTAGTGGGTATCATCACTAATAAGATAAGTAGAAAAGGGAATGTACAATCAGGTAGGTCGTAATAAGCTATAAAACAAGACTACATAGAATGAAAAGATGATAATTATATAATTTGTGGCTCTAAAATTTCAATCATTGTTATGAATTCTATATGGATTTATCCCAATTCCTCTTATTATACATCTCTAAATAAGGATCAGTAGAAGAAGGAAACATAGAATCTACCATGAATGGAACATATAGAGGTATATATATGGTGAATATTGGCTAGTAGTCATTACACACATCAACTCCATATGACAAGGGGATCCCTCATTCTCAACCTCCCAATCATCACCCAAGTTAATCATAGACATCGTCCAACTAGTATAATATACAGTATATAATAGGATTGGATAGGATTATCCAACGTCCTATAAAATTATAGATGATAAGATGTTATCAACACAGTTTTAAGGGTGATTTATGAATCCCATGATGATCATAAACATAACATTACAAATTCACAAGAATCAAATTGGTATTCCCATTCTAAAGTAACCAATATTATTCTATAATGAATCATTTTCCATGCATATGGTGGATAATGAACTTATCCATTCATATTATGAATTACCACATCAAGGCACTATATAGATGCCTCAATATTAGTTGGATGGTTTATTTAATAAGATACCTTTTGGACTAATGGAATGTGAAAAGTTATCTAGATTCAACTCTACCTGACACATTAACTACAAAATTTCAAAATTCAATCACTCTCCCATAAAATATTACAACTTTTTAAACCTAATGAAAAATTACATGATTGATATACATTTTCCTCCCGGTTCTATTCATATTGTTTCTATGTTTTTACACCTTTCCCACCATTGAATATAAATCCAAATTCATCACTTCTTCAATAGGAATCTCTATAGCCACTGGAATATTATATCATGGATGATTCTATGAGTTGTATTTGTTTAATTTTTTAACATTTAATTTATCTCCAATGTATTTTTCAACAATATAACCTATTTCCCATTAGATTAATAACAAATAAATGATTCATCATACTTTCTGGAGGGACTAATATTGTTACCACTTAAAAGAAAGTATACATGAATCTAGAACTCCTCCCTGTAAAATATTATCAATAATTGAAATATTAAAATTGTGTAGCTTTGTAACCAAAAATGGGGATGTAGATGAAATATAATTTAAGTAAATTGTAATCTCATCAAAATTTGATAGGGTGTGTACCATTAGTATAAGACCATTCATTCAATAAAAGTGGAAAAAATCCCTTTTGAATTAACATAAAATACAATCGATCTTTAGGGTCATCATTTCCATTACATGTTATCTTACGAGTGTGTTCCATATGTTGTGTGAGAGTGAAATGATCCTTTTCATTTAGGCTCCCCATGATTTCAATGTTCTTAAATAATATAGGCATCACTCCCGGATATAATGAAATATGGGTATAAACTAAAAAAATGTGTGGGTTCCTAATTTTTCATATCCACTTATGTGAACCCCCCCTCCAACCCCATAACAAATGGAAGCGAACAATGACTCTATATGGGGGGTTTTCCATAAATACTTTCCATATAATATGATAAAACTTATATTATATGGGAATAGTTGTACTTATATGTATTCCATTTCAATAGTATCCAGTATCAAAATGGTGGAAATCATGACTCATCCCCTATCTTAAGTATGGAGTCAGAACATTCTCATGTACATTGGGATAAATAAAACTAACTAAATGGGTCGATGGACATTTGAGACAACCTTCCACCCATAACTATTGAATAAACATTCTTCAGCCATCATCCAACTAGAACATTCAGATACATTAGATTCTCCAAATGGATAGGGAAATTGATTATTATCATGAGGTTAATAATGGGTCTTATTGATAAATAATTCTATTAATGTCTTTGTTATTCATATTTTGACACCTAATTAGGGGTGAATTGATTTCTAGTAAAAATTTATTTCTAAATTATTTTTTAAAAATTCCATAATTTAAAATTAAAAACATCACATTTATTCTAATTATTGATTTATAAAATTATTATCATTTGAATGATTTCTAAAAGATTTATTCATTCACAATTAAAAAGATATGGATTTTTATTTTGACGTTTGAAATCAATATACTTAATAAAATTATAATGTAAATAGTATCTAACATTAGCTATCAAGTAAACATAACATTTCATAATTTAAATAAAAATGTAAAAATAAAACATTCAAAGACACGATAGATTTATATCAGGAGGTTTAGCATCTAGCTAAGACTCAGTCCTCTCCACTTGGTGATCACCTTCCACAATGAAATTTAAAATAAAACTTTTTTCCATACCATTGATTAAGGTACACAACAACAGACCAAGTTTTCTAGGTCAACAAGACCTCTTCCATAGTTTTTGAAGAGATCTAACATAAAAAAGGCCACATAGGGACCACATCCAGTGTAATTCATTGTAGTGTATGGTTTAAAATTATTATTTTGTGACAATATAAATGTATCTTTCAGTTATGAACATCAGACTATTTGTGTTTATAAAATAGATACCCACACACACTATTGGAAATATAGATATTGTACAAAAGTGGAGAAATATAATGATAGTGGGGTTTATAAGGCTCAATGGGATGTGTTACGAATCATCTGAAATCTTTAAAGATCGATTTAATTGAACCTAGATTCAGATTTCAAGAACAGATAGAAAAACAAAGTTTTATTTTTTACTTCTATCTTATGTTCTTAGTGAGTTTGATGATTCATTGAATTGTTCTTCTATTATATGTTTTTTCTTTTAATATATCTTTTCTTTTTGGTTCTCAATAATTTCTTCCTTGAATGGACAGCTAGAAGCTCATGTTATTTTCATGAATGGTGTTTTCAAGACCACCCTTATTTTTTCTCAGGATCATGATTTATACAATAAATGGATAAGAAGAATCATGATCTCGATCTTGTGCTGGTACCTCATACCTCATATTATGACATGAATTAAATGATGTCTATAAATGATAGATATATTTATTAATATAATTTATGGTACTAGTATCACAATTACGACTATGAGTAATATTTATTAATTTTAGAAAATTATATCTAAATCAGTTAGTTTCTCAGTCTGTCAGTGTCTCATACTATCAAGGTCTCATAATTTTAGTGTCTTTAACTATTTTCAAGTCATTATATCTCTTTTTTGGTAGGTGATGTGTATATAGGATGCACATCCACTCAGCTATTGATAGCTTATACATAGAAAAAAAATTACATGTTTTGGTCTGTCTCTCTCTATCCATAGTTTATTTAGTAGATAACACATTCCATTAGTAACTCAAACATCTATCAGGTACTCATCCTTAGTGATGTTTATGAGAATATTTTAGTTTATACTCTATTGATTGGAACTTATTCATCACCTCATCCATAGAGAATATTTTGAGAAACATTTTATAGGAAAGTTATCTGGGATATATACTTATCCAAATCATGGAAATATGCCTTATGATGTAAATACTAATAAGAGATGTCAAGATTAAGTGGAAACGTGGTTAAAAAATATATAACATAACAAAACAAAATTATGCATGATTTTTTAGAATTAATAATATAGGAGACCAAAAATATTCCCCTTTTTTGTGATCACAATCAATTTCATTTAACCATATAATAGATGAATGATGATGACCCAAAAAATTTCTTCTTGAAATTTTGAGTGAAAAATTAAAATTATTCATAACACTTATTATGATTTCATTCTAATATAATACACCTATGATCTCATTTAATATTATTCCCCATATGATATATGACTTACACATACACTAAAAATAATCATTCTTCCCCTTTTGGTATTTTCAAAAGTGATAGAATGAATGAAAGGGAAGAACCAATAGGGAAAGGAAAATATAGAATGTAATTGATTAGTCTGATTGTGAAAGTGGTAAAAAAATAGTATAATATATCCCCATAAAAGAGACATAAAATCACTTATTCTCCAAATTAGGGTCTATAACTTCAATCCCCTTATCATAGGAAACACGGGTAGGGGAAGGAGGTGAAAAATTAGTTATTGGAGTGTCAGTTCTTACATTGAGGGAATGACGATGAATTAATGTTAAATCAAAAGGTTCAAGCCTCTAGTTATAAGTGGTAAGAGGTCATGTAACCATACAATGAAATAATATTATGATTTGTCTTAGATAATGAGCATGAGTCATTGATAAAGGTGACAAGAGTGAAGAATAAGATGTAGAAGGGTGAAACACAAGTCGAAGAGAATACATTGTTGGAGAAAAAATTGCCTTACAGTCATGATGAATGTATGTTATCATTAGATAGATTAAATCCATGATGATCTGCCGAACATAATCCATATCATTTTCAAAATAATCCTTATTATCCATAAACAACTCAATGATATGAGTGAATTCTTTAAGTTTTCTATCTTGATCTTTGAACGATTCAGTAACTGGAGGTAACTTCAGATTTTCCACCATGTATTTTAAGTGACTACTTAACTGATGTTTAGTATAAACCCTATTAATGTAGAAGTCTACTTTATTGGTTACTTATTCCTGAGCATTTGTAGAACCCTTTATATAAAACCTCACTATATCATTTAAATGTTCAATGTTCTTCTTAATCATAAAATGTCATTCCTAATCAGTGTTATACATCACTGTCTAAAATACCTCTCTAATCACAATTCTTATCATCTCATCATCAGAAGTATGAATTGTAGGAGCTTTCAATGATAAAGTACCTTGAATTGCATCACGAACTACTAATATAAACTGATTTAAATCAAATACTGGAGCAGAAGGTGTAGTTGATGTTGATGCATATTTCACTGATTATTGGAAAAGTAACATCCCAATTTTGTGATCAAGAGTCAGAGGATGAGGAAAATAATCCTTAGAAGACATTAAAGATGTATCTCCATTAACTTTTAGAACATTGTACAAAGATTCTTTATATTCAAATATTAATCTATTAATGGTAGAAACCATAAAAACCAACTCATTTCTCATATTTTGATAGTATGATACAATTGGTTCCAATAGTTACTTCGTCTGAGGTTTTTCATGATTAACCACCTTCAATGTGAGAACAGTTTCTTCACAGTCACTAAGCCATGAAACATGTTCCTGATGATGTGTATAGGTTGATATAAAAATAGCAATAACTATTCTATAAATGCATTGAATCCATCCTTAGTAACATTCTTTACAACCTCAAGTACTATTATAGGGGTAGGTGCCTGAGAATTTTTACTATCCTCAATATCAAGGAATTCCAAACCCAAAATCACATATCCTAGTTCCTTTCTCAACACACGAAAAACTATATCATTGAGAGGATAAAGAACATCAACTTGAACCCTTTTAAGATATCTCTCCCCCATGATATATGCTATCCTTATAACATAAAATAACTCTTGCATTATATCCATAGAAACATTTCTTTCATTGTCTATATCATTAGGAACATGGAAATTTGAAGATCTATCATAAACCACACATAACATAAGGGAATCAATGGATTGAAAAACTGATTCATGTTCATGTTCCACTATAAGAGTTTTTGAATGACCTTTATTCTCAACAGGCTCTAATGTATTATCTATAGGTTTAGCATCAAGACCTTGATCATCATTAGGATGACCTAATCCATTATCAAATCCATCACATTTTTTTAATCCATATTAATTTAATCACCTCCATTTTCATCACCAGAACCTTCATCAATTTCTTCATATTCTTTCAAATCTCAATCGTTTTCATCTTCTTCATCTACACTACCAATTTACATTTTTTCACCATTTGATTCCTCAACAATATCAAATTTACTAACATTTTCAACATTCTCTATCACTTCAATATCCTCATCATCATCCTTAACTAGAATTTTTTCCTTTGCGAGTAGAGGATATTGAGTTATAGGAGGTCCATAAGTTATCCTTCTAGTATTATCACCTATATGAGGGTGACATCTATCATAAAATAGTGACTCATTTTCTCGATCTTTATCATCTACATCTTCCTCATTTGAATACTCAGCAGCTTCATATGTTCCTAGAAAATTATCAACAATGTTCATTGGCCTTGTTATGTTCTAAACAATATTAAAATCCTCAAACATTTATTCATTATCCAAAATCCAATTCTTATTTTAGACATTCTAATTTTGTTTCTATCAATTATAGATAGTATTGTTCAGACAAAAACCATCAATTCCTGAAAAAAATTATTCTCCTCGATTAACAAAACAATTATCTTCAAGAATAATTTAGATAATCTTAGGATAAAATAATTAATTTTATTTGAAGTAGTGTTTTATCATTTCACATTTATGAACCATCGAATTTTATACAGGTTAACCATATATCCCCTCTTTAATAAAAAAAATATACATCTTGGTACATTGGGGAGGCAATGTGCCCCTTTCTAGGACATAACTAATACATGATAAGAATGAATAACAAGTTGCATGCACCATTTTTCTCTACTTCTACAGGCCTTATATGATCTCAATAATCAATAATATTAGGCAATGCTTCATTTAAATAAAAAATATCAATAGGTAGTGGTAAAATTTCTTGATGATCATCCCATACACATTTTTGGGGTACCTTCCTTCATTCAACCCTATGCTTGGATTAAAAAAAAGATTCTTCTTCCATCTATAATAGATTTGAACCAAATTACTTCTAATTCTTCTAGAAGAAATTATTAATATAGATATAACTCTTTCCCTAGACTCAGATAAAATGGTATTTCATTGTTCGAAAACAAATCCATCCATCATTGAGATTTCAACGCATTTAATAATAGATAATTACTTATCAACATCCACTCAATGTGCACTTCGTTCTCAGGATTGACGATAAGGTTCACATGTTCCAGAAGAACAAGTTCTGGTTTTGGTTTACTAAATTTATCTATTTGTTTTTTAGAGAGAACAGAATCAACTCTATGACTCATATAAACATTTTTAACTTGATCTATTAGTAATATTTGACGGTTT
The DNA here is from genome assembly GCA_963277665.1 of Viscum album. Taxonomy (NCBI): domain Eukaryota; kingdom Viridiplantae; phylum Streptophyta; class Magnoliopsida; order Santalales; family Viscaceae; genus Viscum; species Viscum album. The sequence goes on from OY728161.1 coordinate 1,075,225,763, forward strand.
CATGATCAAATGAAATAGGAAGCCATATGTTGGGAGGGATAGGTTATAAGGGAAGAGTGTGACAATAGGAGTTTGGGAGTGAGAAAAATTGTTGGTTTGAACATTAATTTTATCATTTAGGGATTTATAGTAAAAAAATACTAAAGGAGGAAAAATTTAAAACCAAATAATTAAAATAGATACATTTTATATTCTATAAATAATGAAGAATAATTATCAATTGGTGAGACACGTCTGTAATACTTATCAGTAAATCCTGTTGGGATGTCATTATTGATGAGTCTTGTTTTTGATTCATCCCGAGTAAGTCCTTTTAGTCAGTTATAATAAGAGAGTCTTGTTATAGAGTCATCATTGATGAGTTTTTTAATTGATTCATCATCAGTGAGACATCATCGTTAAGACATCTTTTATGAGATGTCTTTGGTGAGAAATCATCTCTGAGGCATCACTAGTGACACATTTTTTGTGAGACATCATCAATGGGACATATTATTTTTAGTCACTCAAAGATAATAATTCCAAACTATAGTTTAATATATCTCATTCTATCATCGAATAATGTCTTTGTAAAAATACATAAAGCTAATGTTATATTCCAGTGAATTCTTGAGTCATATCACCTATTTGATAATGATATCTTAATAAGTGTTGTCTTAAATGTTTTCTTGGGAAATAATAAAATATATTCTTTGAAATGTTAATAGAACTTGTGTTTTCATATTTTATATAGACATTCCTAAATAGATATCCATAATCTATTAATGCATGGTTTATCCACCAAATCTTGGCACAACAATTACCAGCCACTATGTATTCATCTTTTGTAGAGGATAATGTAGCAGAGTTTTTCTTTTTACTACAACATGAAACTATATTCTATTGTAAAATGTGAAATGTTCCAGAGGTTATTTTTCTATATAACTGGAAACCACCAAAACCTCAATTATAATATCTAACTAAGTGAAATAGTTGTCCTCTACAGTAGAATAGTCCTATGATGGCAGTATATTTGATGTATTTGAATATTATTTTGACAATAATTCGATGTGACTCATTATGATTTTCATGAAAATGAGCACACATACATATACTAAACATTATATCAGGATGATTAGCAGTTAAGTTAAGAATACATACAATAATACCCCTATAATAGGCTTGGTGAACCAATTTTTCATTTTCATAAAAATGAAATTTATAGGTGGTACTCATGGGAGCATCACTAATTATAGTAGTGTCCCTTAATAATTTTTTAAAATATTTTTTTTGTATTTACATTTGTTTAAAACAAAACCATGTTTATTATTAAATAATTTATATCCATGAATGAATTTGAATTCACCCATTAAACTAATATTAAATTTATTTGGCATTTTTATTGAAAAATTATAACATAAAGAAATTAATATATAGAAATAATATATCATCAACATATAGTTGAACAACTAAAACATCATTATAAATTATTTTTATGAAGTTATTTGGATCAACAAATTCTTTTGTAAAACCGTTGGAAATAAAAAATTGATGAGCCTCTCATACCATGTTCTTAGAGACTATTTTAAACAATACAAATATTTTTTTAATTTAAAAACTTGATTTGGAAAATGATGTTTTGTAAAACTAGGTGGTTTTTCAAAAAACAAACTCAACTATATACTCATTTAGTAATGAAATTTTAACATCCATTTTTTAGAGTTTGAAATTAAGATGAGATGCATAAGCTAACAGTATTCTAGTGGATTCAAAAAATAAATAGGTGAAATGTATTATACATAGTAAATTCATTATTATTGACTATAACCTTGCGAATCATATCTAGAATTATTCATTATAATAGTTATCGCTTTATTTATTTTGTTTCAAAACACACACTTAGTGCTTATTGTCACATTTTCCATTTTTTCTATCAGCAAGTTTTTAAGCATTGTTCCATTCAAACTGTCTTGATTATTCTTGTATAGCCATCACCCAAATTTAATCATTGATTATATCATTGATTTATTAAATTATTTTCTTAGATTCAATATCTAACAAAAAGGCTTGATGTTCGACCTTTTTCCTTTTAGAATCTATCGTATGTATCCCTTTATCTAGGTCTCCAACTACATTATTTAAAGGATGGCATATAAAGGTTATAACAGATCTAGAAAAAGAAGGGATGATTGTCTCTGGTTTATATACTGGTTTAGGTTTATTTATAGAATCCATAGAGTTTCCATAACCAGATTTTATGTCTTCAAAAATAGTAGAATCAGAAATATTAGGATTTAGGTCTAGATTTAATTGATTGTCCTCAATGTTTTCTAGGGACATTTTATGATCACGTATGTCTATTTCATGAAATATGATATGTACAGTATCTTTATGACACTTGGTACTCTTTTTTAAGACTCTATAGGATATTCTATAGAGTGAATGACATAAAAAAATTCTTCATCAATTTTTGATGCAAATGTTTTAGGATTTTTTTCATATTAATGATATAGACATTTCAACCATAACCATTAAAGTAATTAACCATGGTTTTCTTACTATTCCACCAATCATAAAGATTTTTCTTAAGAATAGGAATAATTAGAACTAAATTTATTATGTGACAAGATGTATTCACTACATTTTCACAAAAATAGAATTGTATATAATAATATTTAAGCATTGTATGGAATATTTTGTGGAAGGTTTTATTTATTCTTTCTATTACATTATTCTACAGGGGTGTCCGAGGATAAGAATAGTTATTACAATAGCCATTGTGTGAGAAAAAATATTGAAATTATTGATTTTCACACTCTCTTCCATGGTCACTTATTAATTTTTTGATACTAATACCACTTAATATTTCTAATTACCTATCACACTTGTTTAAATAAGGGAAATCTTCTCTATTTCGATATAAAAAATTTCATGAATTTCTAAAATAGAAATCTACTAGAACATAGACATAGTAATTCAAATTGGTAATTGAAACTGTAGATGGTCTAAAAAAATACATGTAATCCAACTCAAGTGTTGAGAGGTTTATTCTTATTTATTTGGATTGAAATATATTTTGTGTTTTTTCCTTTTAGGAAAATATTAATGACTTTATCATTTGGAAACTCAAGTTTATGTAGATACGTGAATTATCCTATTAAAGATCTATTTTTATAGTAGTGAATGATTCAATGACACCGTCTCCTATTCTAGATCCAACACCCTTTATGAATGTCACTCATGTATAATTTATTTAAAAAAACTGAAGAATTTCTATCAAAATACTAAATATATTAATTTCTAAACAATGTAAATATAAAATAATTTTTATAATTTAAATTATTTCAAGGATAATTGTAAAATTTAAAATAAAATTCATCATCACATAGTTATGAAATTCTATATATATTATACATAAGATGATAAAAAGAGAAAATTATTAATTAAAATTTGATTATTGTTACTAATTTGGAAAATCCAATTATTTTATATTTTCCATTGTCAGAAAAGGTGACATAACCACCAGCAACATTTATAAGGTTCTTGAATCTTGAAAAGTCTCATGTCATGTGTCATGAACACCCACTATCCATGTACCATAATCTCTTATAAGAATTCATCAAATGTATTTCCAATAAAAAATCGATCAAACATTAAAAGACATTAGTACCCATATTTGGTTGGGTCTAGTGATATTTTTAATTAATGATTAGCGAATCCATATTTATTAATGGGTTTCTTATATGATTTTTGTAATGGGTTGGAAAAATAATATTTATTTGGTTCAGAGAAACATGAGTTAGATAAAGATATTCAAGTGCAGGAACATGCAGAATATTTTCCAAAACATGGTATAAAATTATATTTTATAGATTTGAATACAAAAATAGTTTTAAAAAAAAAAAATTTACCATGTTGATAACCAATAACAATTTTTTTTTTAATATAATCATTCTATCCATGCATATGAACTACTGTATCTTTAACATTTTGGAACTTTCTAAACCCTTATATAAGTTCTCATTTAATAGTTTATGTTCATTATTTTCGTTGAGAAAGTGATAATTCATTTCATTCTGAATTGTAAGTTCAAACTCAATAGAAAAGAAAATATCATATATATTCTTCAAATATATTAATTATCATTCAATTAATTACATTTTTTTCATGTATTTTATAGTATTAAAACATCTCTTCACTTCTCATATATTAATCATCATATTCATCTAAAGAATAATATAATTTCAATTGGGGAGATTCTAGGGTTATCTCAGATGTTTTTTTAATGGAACACATATTGGATTTATCAACCATCTTGTCATGATATGATTCTGAGTCACTGGAGCTATCCTATGAAGCAGTCCAGGTTTCCTTCATTTCCATCTTATACATTTTATCTTTTTCCTCGTGCTTTTTTTGTACATTAATTTTGGACAGTCAGATTTTACATGTCGAGTTCTCTTACTCTCTTAGAAAACTATCTCATTAGTATTTTCACTTCTCTTCCAGTCATTTTTTCATCTTCCCCTATTATCATACATTCCCTTATAACTGGTATTCCTAAATAATTTCATTTTTCTATTAAAATTATTAATTTTTTAGGTTACTAGTCAATTTCATCATTAATATCATTTTAAGTATCTTCATTGTTGTAAATTTCAGCACGATCCTTCTTTTTTTCATGTAATTTGTGTTTAGAAGTATAGGTCTTGAAAGCCACTGACTATCATTTGGGTTAAACATATTCTTCTAGGTTAACATTGAATTAGTCATCTAAAATATATATTTTTTCTATCATATCAATTATATGTAGTGAATCTATATCATAAGATTCTAATATTGACACTAATGTCCCTCTCCATCTTTCTGGAAGTCATCTCAAAAGCCTCATTATATTATCCTTTGCAGTGATTTTTTCTTAGTTTTATCATTGTTTTCACAATCTCATTGAACTTGATAAAAATATTAGAAATATGATTATTAGGTTTAATTTTGAAATGATAATATTTAATAGAATATCCAGTAATAAAAATTTACTTAACATTAGTGTTTTCTTCATGTGAAATAACTAATATATCAGAAATGTCATAGGATGTTTTACATGAAGAAATCTTATTGAATTATTCATCTCCTAAACCAAAATATAAATAATTCGTATATTTTCTGTTATTATCATAAGATGCCTAAGTGGCATCCTACCATGTTTTTCAAGTGTTATTATGAATCGTTTAATCATTAACTAAATTCGACTAAATTTCAAAACCCATTCCTTCCAAATGAATTTTCAATTTAAATTTTCATTGAGCATAATTTGTCCCATTGAAATAGGGAGGTCTATTTTTAGTAAAATCTTCTAGTCTATTATCTATTTAAAACATATATAATAAATTTTAATGAATAATAAATTGTGAACATATATATGTTTGGAGATCCATAAAACACAACAATATTCATAGTATAAATTATCTAAAAACATTTAAATAATTGAATATAAGAAATCCTCTAATAACAAATGTGTTTTGGAGTAGAAACTCAAGAGGGGGTGAAATGAGTTCCTAAAAAATTTCTATTTAAATTCATATTTAAAAATATCCCAATTTAAAATCAAATACGGCCAAGTTAACAAGTATAAAAAATTTATAAATGATTTTTTCTTTTGAATGATATCTCAAAGATGGATTAATTATCAGTTCAAACGGTATTAATTATTATTTCAAATTCTAAAATAAATCAACCAAATTATATTACAATATAATAACTATCTAAGGTAAAATTTAAAAATAAAGCAATGATATTTATTTAATAAAAATATTGAAATCAAAAAATTTAATGATGAAACAGATTTAAAGCAAGAGGTGCAATCTCACTCTTAGACTTATTACTCTCCACTTGGTGATCACCTTCCACAAAACAATTCATAAAAATAAAATTTGTCCACACACTAGATCAAGATATAGAACAATATACAAAACTATCTAAATAAATAAGGCTTCTTTCATAATTTTTCATTAGAGTTAAAATTACATAATACCACATAGTGACCTCTTCTACTATTATCTGTTGTAGTTTAATTTTTAAAAAGATAATTTGTGATGATATCAATGTATCATCCAGTTATCAACATTAGAAAGAGTGTGTTTATAAAACATTGACACATACACATCGTGAAAATTAGATAATGTACACATAAAAATCACTATAATGTGATTTGGTTTTATAAAACTATATGGGATATGCAATGTACCTTCTGAACTCCATATTGATAGATTAAAGTGAATGTGTAGTTGAATTTCCTGAACAAAAAATGAAACAAAGTGTCGTTTTTTGCATCTATTTTCTATTCTTAGTGAGGTAGATGATTCCTCAATGTGATATTATATTCTATGTTTGATTCTGTAAATTATATATTTCTTTTGGTTCTAACCAATATATTCCTTATGTGTACATATGGAATACCATTTTTCATTATGGCATGCAATTTTCACAACCCATATTCATTTTTCTAATGTGCATTCTTTATACACTGTATGGCTAACAAGTAGAATGTTCTCGATATTTTTATAGTACCTCGTATCTATTATTATAACATGAATTAAATTATTGATGCAAAATAGATATACAAATATTAATATAATCCAAGGTATTGAGTTTCATAAATATGAAAGTTAGTAATAAGTCGTAATTTTAGAGAAACATTTTAAATTATTTAGTGTCTCAGTTTTTTAGTGTGTTAGACTATCAGTGTCACATATTATTGGTAATTCAGAAAATCTCTCTGTCTGTAGGTGATTCATTATTAGGTGATTCATTAGTATTTCGTTGGGTTAGTCATCCATCAATATCTTATTCATTTAAAAAAATTGTATCAGTCAGCCGCTCTATAGACAAGTCATTCTATTGGTAACATATTCCATTAGAAACTAATACTAATTTTGGTGACTTGTCCTTAGTGAATTTTCGGATAATAATTCACTAGGTATTCTATGGGTATGTACTTTGTCACTAGATCACCCTTAAGGAATAGTTTTTGAGGCTATATATAGGTCACATATCATTGAATTAAACTTATCCATATAATTGTAACATGTCTTAAGAGATCAATAATAAAAAGAGAGGTTAAGATTAAATTTAAATATGGTTTAAAAAATGAAACTTAATAAAACATAATTAAGCATGATTTATGATAATTAAAAATTAAGGAGGCTAACAATATTGAATGGGATGTCTACCCCCAATAATGGGGCCTTCATGAGGGAGTTTTTGTCCATGTTGATTAGATCCCAAATGTTGAGGGATACTGTAAATCAACCCAGGTTGATGGGTTAGGGTGAAAATATTCACACATATCTCTCACCATTGGTTATATTCAAGTTTTCATGAAAATACATAGATAAATGTTGTCCTCACCATGTGTTAGGTGAAACGAGTTCAAATAATTACATCACCATCTTACCAAGTCATCCATCTGACCCCTATAATAATATGGTAGGTTTTTCAAATTCAAGGTGGCCTTGTACATGATTATCAACTATAATGACCCATAAATTACATACATGGTTATTACTTAAAATTTAAGCATACTTATTACAACATATAACAAAACCATGAAAGGACCGTATAGGTATACTGTCTTTAGAAACTGGGAAACATAAACAACTGGTTCATCAATCATCTACGTTGTCTCTCATTTATTTAATCATATATAGAGTCCCTTTTTGGCATATCCTACTTAATATCCTTCTTCTTGGACTGGGGAAAAGAAAACATACAAAAGGTTGACCTGAAATTCTCAGTAAGGGTAAACAAAAGAAATATCAAACATAACATATTCATAAGAACATAACATTTTGAAAATCTTATCCTGCAAAAAAGATCATAACATGGGATAAATCATAGAAGTGAAATGTAATCCCAATAATCATAACATAAAACATAAAGCTTTGTTAAATACACACAAAATCATAGAAAATAATTTCTTAATAGTCAAGACTCATTTCGAAGACTATCTTAGTGGAAAAAGTTTATTTCGGAACCGAGTTCACTCCTCGTTTCAGTCTGGTTTCACTGAACCGGTTTAACCTACCGTTCCAGCCATGTTTATCTCATGAGATATAAATATTTACCCAATGCATTGGAGGAAGATATAGGTCCCACAAATTTTATAATGAAACCATTATTACGTGCGCCACAAAATCATAAATCATATAGAATACAATAACCCATGTAATAAAAACTTTAATCATAAACATCATGCCATCATAACATAATCCATATAAGATAAAAGGACATCTTAAAAATAATTCCATCATAACATAATAATATCAATGTAATAATAGGGATAGAAACAGAACCCTACATTATCTTAGATGGAAAATTATTTTGATAAAACACTTGAACTCCATTCTTGAGGAAAATATCCTTCCTGCTTCAAAAACATTTTTCATTTCATAACATGTCATACGATTTTAAACTAAAAAAAGTTGATTAAAAATAAACTTGAATACTTGTAAAGTAAGCTTCATGGAAATAATTTTCTATGAATCCATTCATGCCTTATATGTTAAAAAACCATTCTTCTCATACTTTGGCCAGAATAGTCTAAAAGTACCTCGTACTAAAAATGACAAAAGATTCCTTTCATATATTTTACTAAAAACTCACCAATGGGTAAAATTGGATTTAAACAATTGTAGGTGGATGGAAACAATATTACATATTGAGGAAACATGGATGTGGATGATTAATATTATCTAGTATATTCTTAAGTATAAACAATCTCAGATAAAAATGAGATTGTGATATTTTCCCTTACCTTAGGTCTGATATGCTTCGTATGAATCCGAACCTCCACTTTCTCAAAGTGCCTCATTTAAACATTCTCTTAGGGCACTAGATTTAGTCTTTTGAGAAGTCCAGTACCTTTAGTAGGTTTTTAAGGAAGTTTGGAAGTGAAATGGGTAGGGGTTGGCCGAGCTTCAAGGCTCAAATTGGTGTGAGGGGAGAGGGAGGAGGTTCCCTTTTATAAGGGAGGAGAGGAACACATTTGTAAATATAAGAAATATTAGTTTATATTAAATACCATCCCCAAGTAAAAACAACTAAAATGACTCATATCTAAATATTAGATGAGATATGGTTGTAATCTCATCAAAAAATAAAATTTAGACATGATAGAAATTTATTTTAGACATTATCAACTTGATTTATCCTTATTTATCAATTTAATGTTATTTGTGGTAATAATATTCTAAATTTTAAATTATTATAAATAATTACATATGTGTTGTGAATTTTCCATAATTTGAAACTTAATGACATTTTCGACCATATAAATTTTAATTTATAATTTTAAAATATTTTTGTGATTTTTAAACAATTTTAAAATATGTTATTTTTATAAAATAACCACAGTGTCAATTTTGACACTATTCATTTATTTGAATTTAAATAAAATATATATAGAAGATATGTTCGAAATAAAAGATTTAATAGATTTATAAAATGTCATATATGTCTAGAAGATTAGTGGATCACATTAAATAGTTCATATATTATTTATTTTAATATTTTTAAAACCATTTATTTGATATTTTAATTAATAAAATAATGTCAACATCACTATTGTGTCATAATTAATGATAATTATTTAATACCTAAAAATTATAAATAAATTCATATTATTTAGATAATTTTATTATATTTTTGGAGACTATTTATATCCGATGTTTCATGAAGTTTATCACTAAATTAAATTATTATACTTATAAGATTTAAGAGAGTGACATATTGTCACATTCTTTGGTTTTAATAATAATTATATTATTTCTTGGTCAAAAGTCTGTGAAATAAATATAGTCTAGACCTTAGGTGATATGGGTCTACTTTTATTCATCCAATAGGATTTTTAAAGGTGTTAGGGTAATTTTTTAATCTTATATTTACCCTTAATTACCTGATTTACCTTTAACTTTGGTAAATAAAATTTACCGTAGATACTATTCATAATGCCCAAAAATAAAAAGTAGCCTATTAACATAATTTGGACCCAATGATTACAAATATGGAATCTATATTTTGAAATTAAAAACACATAAGTTGCAGTAATTAATTTAAAATTAATCTCATTCTTAAGAAAACAGGTTTTAGAAGTTAAAACATTTCCAATGATTGAAATGTTTTTACCTATGATTTCAATTTGAAATTAATGCTAATGACATACATTATATTAAATGGTAAAAATATATTCTATTTATACGTTAAAACCATTCAATATTATAAATTAACCATATAAATTATCTCAATGAAAAAATTTGTTTTTAATTAAAAATTAGCGTATTTTTATTAGTCGTCAAAATATAATTGTTATCAAAAAAGTATCAAAAATTTATCCAAAGTAAATTTTTATATAATTATTCAAAGAAGAATTTTATTTTGTCAAATTGAACTTATAAACATGTCAAAAACTAGATTTAATGTGGGTGCTCCATCAAAAGGCGGCAAAACTGCATTTTTTAAAAAATACTTATTTTACACGAAACATTTATTTTGTTCTCTTACCATGTTCTAGAAGATGTGTATGATAAATAATAATGTTATAAAATTCAAAATGTAGTTAATACTATTCATAATGTCTAGTCCATAATAATATAATGTTGTTTAGTGAAACCCGGTATTGCGTACTACACATGCTATCGAGCAAGGTCGCGATTACGTTTAATGCAAGCCAAGTCACTATTGTGTGTTGTGAAAGATTCCTTTGGTGTTGCGTATAACATACAACATAAAAAAAATCTCATAAAATCTCAAGGTGTTACATTATACCCCCTTAAAATGAATTTCTCCCTCGAAATTCGTTACTTCATTACAAACAGATGATGATACCTCTCCCTCATCATATCCTCAAGTTCCCATGTAGGTTCTTCTAATTGGTGGTTCCTCCATAAAACTTTCACCAAGCGAGTGGTCATGTTCCGTATGACTTTTTCGCTATGATCCAGAATCTATATCAGATATTCTTCATAGGAATGATCTTTCTCCGGCGGTACAACTTCTAAGCTGAGTACATGTGAAGTATTAGGTAAGTACTTTCTCAGGAGAGATAACACATCTTGAACTTGAGAGAAATTCGGTGGAAGCACCAATTAGTAAGCTACCTTCCCAACATGATCCAGTATTTTGAAAGAACCGATATATCTAGGGATCAACTTTCCCTTATTTCCAAATCTCATTACCCTCTTCCATGGAGATATTCGTAAGAACACTCTATCACCCACTTAAAACTATAGGTCTTTTCTTCAGTTATCAGAATAGCTTTTTTGTTGACTTTGATTTGCTCTTATGTGTTATTGAATAGATCGGACCTTTTTTCCATCTAATGAACAAGATCAGGACCTAATAGCTTTCCTTCCCCAACTTCTTCCCAACAGGTTGGAGTTATGCATTTCTTTCCATAGAGGGCTTCATAAGGAGCCATTTGAATACTGGAGTGAAAGCAATTATTATAAAAAATTCCACCAAAGATAGGTGTTGATCCCAACCACCTTTGAAATCCATAGAGCAAGCTCTCAACATGTCTTCTAGAGTTTGAATTGTCCTCTCATAGTGAATGTCTGTCTGAGGATGGTAAACAGTGCTGAAACTCAAATATGTATCTAGAGCATGCTGAAGACTTCGCCAGAATTTTGAGGTAAACCTCGGATCCCGATCAGATATAATGTAAAGTGGTACTCCATGCAATCTTACCACTTCCTTTACATATATCCTGGAAAGCTGATCAAGAGAAAAATCTTCTCTAATAGCAATGAAGTGTGCCGACTTCATAAGACGATAAACTATAACCCATATAGCATTATTTCCTTTGGATGTTTTAGGATGTCTAGTGACAAAGTCCATAGTGAAGTTTTCCCATTTCCATTCTGGTATGGGTTATGGTTATAACATTTCCTTAGACTTTTGTCTCTCAGCTTTAACTTGCTGTCAAACCAACCATTGAGAGACATATTTAGCAACATCTCTTTTCATGCCATCCCACCAGAAGTACTCTTTCAGGTCCATATACATCTTCGTGCTTCCAGGATGAATTGAGAATGAAGAACTATGAGCCTCATCCAGTAGCTCCTTCTTTAATTCTGGGATGGGAGGAACACAAACTCGATTCTTGAACCTTATTATCCTACTACAATCAAGGTTGAATTCAGGACCATTATCACCTTATTTTGTAACTCTCCATCTTCTTTCTGTGCCTCTTTAATCCTCACGTGTATAGACGGTTGAAAATTCATTTGACAAAGATAAGATTTTTCCTCTTCCATTTTAATTCCATGATCCATCCTTTGTAAATCCATAAATATTGGATCTTTTGTGATCCTCATCATGGATAATCTAGCATGGTCTTTTCGACTTAATGCTTCTGCCACCTTGATTGATTTCCTAGGGTGATAATGAATTTAGCAGTCGTAATCCTTAATTAGCTACAACCATCTTCTTTGACGCATATTCAGCTCCTTTTGTGTGAAAATATACATTAAACTTTTATGACAAGTATAAATATCACACCTTCCACCATAAAGATAATGCCTCTAAATATTTAATGCAAATATTACCGCAGCTAACTCCAAATCATGAGTTGGGTAATTTTTCTCATGGATTTTAAACTGTCATGAGGCATAAGCTATCACCATATCATTTTGCATGAGAAAACACCCCATTCCCTTCTTGGAGGCATCACTGTAGATCACAAACCTTTCTCCACTACAAGGTAGTGTGAGCACAGGTGCACTGGCTAACCTTCTTTTTAGCTCTTTGAAATTCTCTTCACATTCCTCCGTCCAAACAAACTTAACTCAATTCCGAGTCAAATTGGTGAGTGGGTTAGATAACCTTGAAAAATCTTTCACAAAATGTCGGTAATATCCATACAAACCAAGAAAACATAGGATGGCAGTTACTATTGTTGGTCTCGACCATCTTTCGATAACCTCTATTTTTGCTGGATCCAAAAATATCCCCTCTTTTGAGATTATGTGACCCAAAAATGCAAATTTTTTATGCCAAAATTCACTCTAGGTAAATTTGGCATAAATCTTATCCTTTCTGAGGGTCTTTAATACAATTATTAAGTTATCTTCATGTTCTTCCTTGCTCTTTGAATAGACAAGAATATCATCTATAAAGACTACCACAAACTGATCAAGATAGTCTCTAAAACTCTATTCATCATATCCATGAAGATAGCAGGGGCATTAGTAAGACCAAATAGCGTCACTATTAATTCATAGTGCCATACCTTGTACGGAATTTCATCTTTGGTATATCCTCCCTTTTGACCCTTAATTGGTGATACCCTGAACAAAGATCAATCTTGGAAAAGTATTGAGCTCCGCGTAGTTGGTCAAATTGGTCATCAATGCGTGGGAGAGGATATTTGTTCTTGATAGTGATCTTGTTAAGTTCTCGATAATCATTGCCGAGTCGCATTGATCCATCTTTCATTTTAACAAATAGAATTAGTGCTCACCAAGGTGATGCACTAGGGTGTATGAATCCTTTATCAAGATTCCCTTGGAGTTGGTTCTTCAATTCCTGCAACTGAATTGGGGCCATTATATAAGGTGTCTTTTAAATAGGCAAAGCACCTTGTACGAGTTCTATTGAAAACTCAACTTCACGATTTGTTGGAAGACCGAGAAATTCCTCTGGAAAGACATCATCAAACTCCCATACAATGGGCATATTATTAATCATGAGTTTCTCTCCTACCATTTGAGATAAATAACATTCATTTAGTGGAATCAACAACCATAAGATGGAAGAAATTTCCACTGGAAGGTTATGTTCATCCTTGCATCGATATACGATCCTAGATTGATCTGGAATATGAAATGTGACATCCCTTCTTTGGAAATTGATATGAGCTCCATATAAAGAAATCTAATCCATGCCATGAATCACATAAAATTCCACTATAGGAAGGATCATAAGATTTGCAGGATGCACTTTCCCACAAACATTAATCAGAGAAGAATTGTAAACTTTTGATGCAACTGTTGTGCCATTAAGAGTATTCACAGCCAACTCAACATCTAATTGTTGAGGTAATACGGCAATACCCTTAGAAAATTCATCAAAAATAAAAGAGTGTGTGGATCCATAATCAAATAAAACATTTGATACTTTAGATTGTATGGTAACTGTACCTATCACCACTTCGTTGTTGCACTCCACATCACCAATAGTAATTGCATGTGACATTCCTTTTTCTTTGGCCTTAAGAGTGTTTTGATGTCGATCATCATCATCATCCCTTGGATTTGGGCATTGATTGGCATAATTCCCTATCTCCTTTCCTGTAACAGCCTGAGATTTTATGAAAAATATTCTTTTTAATTAATTTCTTATGTTGTACGATACACCAAAAGGAGCTTGCACAACACGTATCTTTGACTTGCCTTGCATTACACGCAATCGCAACCTTCCTCGATAGCGTGCGTAGTACGCAATACTGAGTTTCATGAAACAACGATATGCTATTAAAATATTATTAAAACTAGCTGTTATGAATAGTAATAACCACTTCTTAAATTTTAGAAAATTTAGCTCTCAAAATGGACTTCATTTTTGGATTCGGAGTATCATATTTAGCCTAAGGTGAAATTTTGGTACATTTCGGATATCTTTCATATTCTGATGAATAGTGAAAATTACTAAATTATAATTAAAAAACAACATTTTTAATCGAAATAATTAATATTGATAAATTATTAATTTGAGTAGTTTTAAAGTATATTTAGAATATATTTTTACAATTTAATACAATGTTGGTCATTGAATGTAATTTCACATTTAAACCAGACATAATCAAGTGTCAATCTTTTGATAGATATTGTTTCTTAAAAACACGCTATTTGTTTTAACAGCGGGATTTAATTATAAAATTAATTAATGAAACATCTATGTTATGAATTTGGTAAAATAGACTTCATTTTTGAATTCGGAATATGAAATATATCTTAGGATGAAATTTTGACATTTTTCTAAAAAACATCAATTTTTGATGAATAGTGAAACTACTAAGTGGTAGTTAAAAAACTGAATTTTTCATAAAACTTAATTTTACCGCTTCTGTGAATGGAATTTCAAAAATCTGAGAGACACGGTTGATGTCAGTAAGTAAAATGTGGTTCAATGAGATGAAAATAATTTTTGGTGAATAGTAACTTTTTACTTTTTTTTACCACGGTTAAAAATAAATAGGGTAACTAAGGGTAAATATGATATTACTATTACCCTAACACATGTCCTAATTCTATTGGATAAGTTTAATTCGACCAAAAACAACCTTATTTTTATAATATGACCATTTAGGTCCACTTGGATTAGATTATGACATTTAATATTATTTTATTTAATGAATAGTTAAAATAGTTAAAATCAAAGTTTAATAACTAAAACATTTTTAATATGGGGTTATACATAAGATAAATTCGACTATAAATATTCATTATAAAGATAAAAATATTTCCTACATAATGATATTTTATTTATAATTTTTAGACTTTAAATAAATTAATTTATTTATGACACAACGATGATGCAGTAATTACCCTTTTAAGGAAATATTAACATAATTGATGTTATAAATGCTCAAATGAATGTAATTTGAGAATTTTTATGAATTCCACTAATTTTATAGGTTACTATGATATATTAGTGTTGATTTAATCAACTTGGTTCGAACATATAATTCTGTTATGACTTTCACAAAAATCATATATCAAATAATGTCAAAATTGACACAAAATAGTTTTTAAATCAAATATTATATTATTAATTGTTATTTTATTCCTCAAAATATAAGGTTCGGCCAAATGTCTTAGATAAGGATATATATAATAAACAATTTGGGGTTTGTTTGTCATGTTATAGTAAGTGTATTAACCATATAGTGAAAGAAAACAAAAAGACACGATAAAAGTTAAATTATTTAACTTAGAGTTAAATCTAATTGATAAGGTTAAAATAATACCCTAAACTTGTCTAAATCATATTGGATGATAGTATTTCGACCCATCCCCACTTTAGCTTCTAAATAAGACCCTTTGGAACTATTATAAACTGATTTTGACTTTAATTTAAAATAATATTTTGAGATATTCCTAAGGTACCCCTCTCCTCCCTTATAAAAGGACACCTCCTCCCCCTCCTCCTCACTCCAATTTGAGCACTCAAGCTCGGCCAACCCATACCAAAATCCCTTCTACACTTCCCTAGAATAATCCTAGAGGTCCTTCTCTTCTCCAAAGACCAATCTTAGTTCCCTAAGTGGAGGATTCAAAGACGTGTTCCAAAGAAGAGGTAATATCCATTACCGATCATTTCAATTTCTTTCTTCTTCAACTTCTTCTTCTTTAGTTGTTTCATGATAGATTAATAACATCAGCATTTCTTATATACTGATATGTTATTATAAATATTAAACAACTCTAATTAACCTTTTATCCATCCTACGGAGAAAGGAAATCACCGCGCGTGCGTACGTACGGAATACCGTCTCCACGCCGTGGTGTAATCTATTTTCCGCCACCACCTTAATTGGATGGGTATAAAGGTGTAATGAGTAACTATATATGATTATTATAAAGAGATATTGATACTGAAATTTTATACATACACTTCAACACAATTCCACGACCATGGGAACGATATCATCGCTCGTGCGTACGTACGGAATACCGTCTCCACGACGCGATGAGATTCATTCTCCATGTTAAACATTTACGAATGATTAAAAAGTATATATAAGAAATAATAATGAAATATATTACATTATTAAGCTACTGGATTTATGTATGTATGTATATTTATGTCATCTACTTACTTCCATTCAAGACAATAAGGAAAGGAAAACAACGTTCATGCGTACGTACGGACTACCGTCTCCATGAACGGTGTTTTTAATTTCATTTATCTATCAATTATATATATATATATATATATATATACTGAATATATATGATATATAAATCATATTTTATATTCTGGAAGTAAGTAAATCATGATATAAGTAATAATAATGTCAAGAACAACAAGTCAAAACACCTACGATAAATGAAACGATTTTACCCAAAACGCTTCTTTAACATGGAATTTACAAACGAACGGGTAATATAAAGTCATAAGTGAACCATATATGATATCATAACAATGAATATGATTATGTAATAATTCAATGACATTATTTAAATCATTATACAGGAGGTTCGGACACATACGAAGAAAATAGGACCTAAGGTAAGGGAAATATCACAATCTCATTTTTATCCGAGATTGTTTATACTTTAGTATTTACTGGGGTGTATTTTATCATCCACATCCATATTTCCTCAATATGTAATATTATTTCCATCCACCTCCAATTTTTTAAATCCAATTTTACCCTTCGGTGAGTTT
This sequence comes from Viscum album, assembly GCA_963277665.1. NCBI lineage: Eukaryota > Viridiplantae > Streptophyta > Magnoliopsida > Santalales > Viscaceae > Viscum > Viscum album. The sequence continues at coordinate 1,075,243,190 of OY728161.1, forward strand.
TTAGTAAAAGATATGAAAGGAATCTTTTGTCGTTTTTCGTACGAGGTACTTTTTTGACTTTTCCGACAAAAGTACGAGAAGAATGTTTTTTTAACTTATACGGCATGAATGGATTTTTAAAACATTATTTCAAAGAAGCTTCCTTTACAAGTTTTCAAGTTTATTTTTAATCAACTTCTTTTAGTTTTAAATTGTAAGACATGTTAAGAAAGGAAAATGTTTTTGAATTAGAAAGGATATTTTCCTCAAGAATGGATTTCAAGTGTTTTATCAAAATTATTTTCCATCTAAGATAATAAAGGATTCTGTTTCTATCCCTATTATTACATGGATTTTATTATGTTGTGATGGAAATATTTTTATGAATTCCTTTATCTTATATGAATTGTTTTATGATGTCATGTTGTTTAAGAATCCCATTTTTATTACATGGGTTATGCTATGATGTATGTTTTATGATTTTGTGGCACACATAAGAATGGTATCATTATGAGATGAGTGGGACCTATATCTCCCTCCAATGCATTGGGTAAAGATTTTATATCTCATGAGATAGACATGGCTGGAATAGTAGGTTATACCGGTTCAGTGAAACAGGACTGAAATGAGGGTCACTCGATTCAGAAATGGACTATGTCCACTAAGATAGTCTTGGCAATGAGTCTTGACTAACAAGAAATGATTCTCTATGATTATGTGTGTATTACACAAAGTTTAATGTTTTATGTTATGATTATTGTGATTACATTTCACTGCCATGATTTATCCCATGTTATGAAATTATGATCTCTTTTGCAGGTTAAGATTTCAAAATTTATGTGCTTGTGTATACGATGAGGTTTATATTTCTTTTGTTTACCCTTACTGAGCATTTGAGCTCACCCTTTTATGTTTTCTTTTCCCTAGGATATAAAGAAAGGTTTTAGGTAAAAAAAAGGGGAAGATCTTTATGGGTGATATTGGAGATCTTTCACCACGATTAGAAGATTACGTTCCGAGTTTCCAAAGACACTAAACTATTACGATCCTTGTGTGTGTATTTTTTGTTATGTACTAAGTATTCCGCAAAAGTAATGTAATGTCCATGTACGTCAAGCTATGGGTCTCTACAGTTGGTATCAGAGGCAAGGTTTAGTCAACCTATGGAAACTAGGATGCGAGAACTTTAGTGAGATCCCTAGAGATATTTCTAAGGTATGTCTAGGGATGTCCCTAAGGTTAAGTATACGTATAGGTTATAGTACTAGAATTACGCTAACGATTATAGAATTTAACCTAAGATGTTAGATATTGAGGATACTCCACCTTTATTATGTTGTTTTCCCTAGCATGATTTTGCCTCTCACACTATTCTTTTTGGGTTTTAGACGATGGCTGGAACCCGAAGGAACCGTGTTGATCAAGGAAATGGACAATGCAATGATTTTCCTCCTGAACAAACAAATGTTATGGGAGATGGAGTGAAAAATCTTTTTTCTATACTTACACAAGCTATGAATCATTCTGGACTTCCAAATGAGCAGAGAAGGGAACAATATTCTATTGAGTCCTTCATGAGGCAACGTCCACCTTCTTTCAGTGGGTCTTCTGATCCACTTGTTGCTGAACAATGGATCAGTACCACTGAAAAGATATTTTCAGTTCTTCAATGTTCTGAACATGATAAATTCATCTTAGCAGTATATCGTTTGGAATGAGAGGCTGATCAATGGTGGAATCTTATCAAGAATACGAGGCCTAGAAATGAAATTGAGTCCATGGAATGGGATGAGTTCAAGAACTTGTTTTTTAGTAAGTACTTCCCTCGTATTCTTCGAAAAAATCTGGAGAAGGAGTTTCTTGAGCTGAAGCAGAAGGATGATGAATCTGTTGGTATATACGAAGCAAATTTTACAAGACTTGCAATGTATGCATCTGGCATTATCATCCAACCTGAAAGTAAAGTTGATCGATTTTTCAGTGGCTTAAAACCAAGTCTTTGAAGGGAATTAGCTATAAGAGACTTTAGTAGCTATGAAGAAATTGTGTGTTGTGCTATCAAGGTAGAAATGGAAGTTGGTGTTACATATCAATCTCATGGTTTTGACAAGAAACGAAAGATGGAGTTCAAGGAGAAATCTCAGAATAATGGTGAAAAGAAGATGAATGTTTCCTTATGCACAAAGTGTGGAAAGAAGCAAGGTAGAGATTGTCTTAAAGGGACTAGAAAATGGTTTAAGTGTGGAAAAGAAGGTCATCGAGCAGCTGAGTGTCGAAGTAATGGAAAAAGGGTTTCTAATGATGTCAATAAAGTAAACACTGCAGAGTGCGCACCACCAACACTTCAATGCTTCAAGTGAAAGGAAATGGGGCATTATGCTAATAAATTCCCTAATCCAAGGGTTAGTGATGATCGACATGAGAAACCGCTTAAGGAAAAGGACAAAGGGAAGTCACATGTGATCACTATTGGCGATGTTGAATATGATAACGATGTGGTGGAATAATTAAGTGTGTATGTAATGGGATTCCAAAATAATGTTGTATCATAAAGTATAGGAATATTTATGTATTGGTCTATTGTGGTTTTCAATAATTTTATGGTACCAGTAACCATGGAAAGTGATTGAGATATTTTTGGAAAAAGAATGATATGCGCATAATGAAGGGAAAATGATAAAATTAAATATTTGACAGTATTCATGAGATCATGATTGATATAAGGACTAAGTGATATCATTGTTTGAGTATATAGAATTTTGAGGATTTTGGTATGTGGAAAGTGTTAAATTTTAATTTCATTCATGTTTTCACTAAGGTTTTCAAGAGAATACATGATTAAGGACTTTGAATGTTTGGAATGTGACCAACAAAACATATCTTATGATATATGGGGATCGACGATGTTGTTAAATCTCTGGTAATCGTTTTCACTATCTTGTGAGAGTGGACTGCAGTATTATGGATAAGCCTAAATATTAGAATGGATTATGTTGGACATAAGTTAGTATTGTTTAAGGATATAAGATTTTCAATATTATTGATGGGATGTTATAGTAATGTAGTTTTAGAAAAAGGACAACCTGCAGAACGGGCGACAACCCATCGCGTCGGACAAGGCTGTGGGAATCGAACCCACAACTGAAGTGTGACTGGCCTTTATCACCTACCACTGGCCTACAGGAAGTACCTGTTTAGTAGAAACAAGTTTTATTATATTAAGCAGTATGATATATGAAGTATAAGCCCATTTTAGGAACCATATATGATTAATCCCACTATAGATCGACTTATGTATATAAATTTTTCTAACCTTTTGAGACAGATGGAATGACCCGTCATTCTATCACATGATCTGCTAACACTTCACGAATAACAAATTAAACTTCATTTATTTAAGAGATGAAGTGGAAATTGTTAAAGGCACGAACAACAGTGAGGTTGTACCAACATAAGGTAAGTATTTATTCTAATTCAAATTCTTTAACTTTAGGGAAACGATCTTGAACACCAAAAATGTTGTCCTAGTGATCTTATATCTGATTAATCAGATGGTACCTTAGATCGTCACAAATTTATGGCTTTGTGATTACTGTCTTTTCCATAGCCATGTTCTCTACCACTCTCCATTAGAACATGATGGTTGGATTGCTCTTCCATATCCATATTTTCACCTATGTGGAAACCCAGTGATTAGTTTATTTGGGTAACCGTTACGTTTCATACTTTTGTTTTTAAAGATTGGTTTTGATATTCCTTTTTACGATGTGGGTTTCTATTAAATAAACTTTCGAATAGTAAACCATTTATAACCCCGACGAATTTCGAGGGCGAAATTCATTTTAAGGGGGGTAGAATGTAACAGCCTGAGATTTTGTGAAAAATATTCTTTTTAATTAATGTCTTGTGTTGTACGCTACACCAAAAGGAGCTTGCACAACACGTATCTTTGACTTGCCTTGCATTACACGCAATCACAACCTTCCCCGATAGCGTGTGTAATACGCAATACTGAGTTTCACGAAACAACGATATGCTATTAAAATATTATTAAAACTAGCCGTTATGAATAGTAATAACCACTTTTTAAATTTCAGAAAATTTATCTCTCAAAATGGACTTCATTTTTGGATTCGGAGTATTGAATTTAGCCTAAGGTGAAATTTTGGTACATTTTGGATAACTTTCATATTCTGATGAATAGTGAAAATTACTAAATTATAATTAAAAAACAACTTTTTTAATCGAAATAATTAATAGTGATAAATTATTAATTTGATTAGTTTTAAAGTATATTTAGAATATATTTTTACAATTTAATACAATGTTGGACATTGAATGTAATTTCACATTTAAACTAGACATAATCAAGTGTCAATCTTTTGATAGATATTGTTTCTTAAAAACACGCTATTTGTTTTAACAGCGGGATTTAATTATAAAATTAATTAATGCAACTTCTATGTTATGAATTTGGTAAAATAGACTTCATTTTTGAATTCGGAATATAAAATATAGCTTAGGATGAAATTTTGGCATTTTTTTTGAAAAACATCAATTTTTGATTAATAGTGAAACTACTAAGTGGTAGTTAAAAACCTGAATTTTTCATAAAACTTAATTTTACCGCTTCTGTGAATGGAATTTCAAAAATCCGAGAGACACGGTTGATGTCAGTAAGTAAAATTTGGTTCAATGAGATGAAAATATTTTTTGGTGAATAGTAACTTTTTACTTTTTTTACCACGGTTAAAAATAAATAGGGTAACTAAGGGTAAATATGATATTACTATTACCCTAACACATGTCCTAATTCTATTGGATAAGTGTAATTCGACAAAAAACAACCTTATGAATATAATATTACCATTTAGGTCCACTTGGATTAGATTATGACATTTAATATTATTTTATTTAATGAATAGTTAAAATAGTTAAAATCAAAGTTTAATAACTAAAACTTTTTTAATATGGGGTTATACATAAGATAAATTCGACTATAAATATTCATTAGAAAGCTAAAAAGATTTCCTAAATAATGATATTTTATTTATAATTTTTAGACTTTAAATAAATTAATTTATTTATGACACAACGATGATGCAGTAATTACCCTTTTAAGGAAATATTAACATAATTGATGTTATAAATGCTCAAATGAATGTAATTTGAGACTTTTTATGAATTCCACTAATTTTATAGGTTACTATGATATATTAGTGTTTATTTAATCAACTTGGTTCGAACAGAAAATCTGTTATTACTTTCACAAAAATCATATATCAAATAGTGTCAAAATTGACACAAAATAGTTTTTAAATCAAATATTATATTATTAATTGTTATTTTATTCCTAAAAATCTAAGGTTCGGCCAAATGACTTAGATAATGATATATATAATAAACAATTTGGGGTTAGTTTGTCATGTTATAGTAAGTGTATTAACCATATAGAGAAATAAAACAAAAAGACACGGTAAAAGTTAAATTATTTAACTTAGAGTTAAATCTAATTGATAAGGTTAAAATAATACCCTAAACTTGTCTAAATCCTATTGGATGATAGGATTTCGACCCATCCCCACATTATCTTCGAAATAAGACCCTTTGGAACTATTATAAACCGATTTTGACTTTAATATAAAATAATATTTTGAGATATTCCTAAGGTGCCCCTCTCCTCCCTTATAAAAGGACACCTCCTCCCCCTCCTCCTCACTCCAATTTGAGCACTCAAGCTCGGCCAACCCCTGCCAAAATCCCTTCTCAACTTCCCTAGAATAATCTTATAGGTCCTTCTCTTCTTCAAAGACCAATCTTAGTTCCCTAAATAGAGGATTCAAAGAGGTGTTCTAAAGAAGAGGTAATATCCATTACCAATCATTTCAGTTTCTTTCTTCTTCAACTTCTTCTTCTTTAGTTGTTTCATGATAGATTAATAACATCAGTATTTATTATATACTGATATGTTATTATAAATATGAAACAACTCTAATTAACCTTCTATCCATCCTATGGAGAAAGGAAATCAACGCACGTGCGTACGTACGGAATACCGTCTCCACGCCATGGTGTAATCTATTTTCCGCCACCACCTTAATTGGATGGGTATAAAGGTGTAATGAGTAACTATATATGATTATTATAAAGTGATATTGATACTGAAATAGTATACATACACTTCAACACAATTCCACGACCATGGGAACGATATCATCGCTCGTGCGTACGTACGGAATACCGTCTCCACGACGCGATGATATTCATTCTCCATGTTAAACATTTAAGAATGATTAAAAAGTATATATAAGAAATAATAATTAAATATATGACATTATTAAGCTACTGGATTTATGTATGTATGTATATGTATGTCATCTACTTACTTCCATTCAAGACAATAAGGAAAGGAAAACAGCGTTCATGCGTACGTACGGACTACCGTCTCCATGAACGGTGTTTTTCATTTCATTTATCTATCTATTATATATATATATACTGAATATATATGATATATAAATCATATTTTATATTCTGGAAGTAAGTAAATCATGATATAAGTAATAATAATGTCAAGAACAACAAGTCAAAACACCTACGATAAATGAAACGATTTTACCCAAAACGCTTCTTTAACATGGAATTTACAAAAGAACGGGTAATATAAAGTCATAAGTGAACCATATATGATATCATAACAATGAATATAATTCTTTAATAAGTCAATGACATTATTTAAATCATTATACAGAAGGTTCAGACACATACGAAGAAAATCGGACCTAAGGTAAGGGAAATATCACAATCTCATTTTTATCCGAGATTGTTTATACCTAAGTATTTACTGGGGTGTATTTTATCATCCACATCCATATTTCCTCAATATGCAATATTATTTCCATCCACCTACAATTGTTTAAATCCAATTTTACCCTTCGGTGAGTTTTTAGTAAAAGATATGAAAGGAATCTTTTGTCATTTTTCGTACGAGGTACTTTTTTGACTTTTCCGACAAAAGTACGAGAAGAATGTTTTTTTTAACTTATACGGCATGAATGGATTTTTAAAACATTATTTCCAAGAAGCTTCCTTTACAAGTTTTCAATTTTATTTTTAATCAACTTCTTTTAGTTTTAAATTGTAAGACATGTTAAGAAAGGAAAATGTTTTTGAATTAGAAATGATATTTTCCTCAAGAATGGATTTCAAGTGTTTTATCAAAATTATTTTCCATCTAAGATAATAAAGGATTCTGTTTCTATCCCTATTATTACATGGATTTTATTATGTTGTGATGGAAATATTTTTATGAATTCCTTTTATCTTATATGAATTGTTTTATGATGTCATGTTGTTTAAGAATCCCATTTTTATTACATGGGTTATGCTATGATGTATGTTTTATGATTTTGTGGCACACATAAGAATGGTATCATTATGAGATGAGTGGGACCTATATCTCTCTCCAATGCATTGGGTAACGATTTTATATGTCATGAGATAGACATGGTTGTAATGGTAGGTTATACCGGTTCAGTGAAACAGGACTGAAACGAGGGTCACTCGATTCAGAAATGGACTTTGTCCACTAAGATAGTCTTGGCAATGAGTCTTGACTAACAAGAAATGATTCTCTATGATTATGTGTGTATACCACAAAGTTTAATGTTTTAAGTTATGATTATTGTGATTACATTTCACTGCCATGATTTATCCCATGTTATGAAATTATGATCTCTTTTGCAGGTTAAGATTTCCAAAATTTATGTGCTTGTGTATACGATGAGGTTTATATTTCTTTTGTTTACCCTTACTGAGCATTTGAGCTCACCCTTTTATGTTTTCTTTTCCCCAGGATATAAAGAAAGGTTTTAGGTAAAAAAAAGGGGAAGATCTTTATGGGTGATATTGGAGATCTTTCACCATGATTAGAAGATTACGTTCCGAGTTTCCAAAGACACTAAACTATTACAATCCTTGTGTGTGTATTTTTTGTTATGTACTAAGTATTCCGCAAAAGTAATGTAATGTCCATGTACGTCAAGCTACGGGTCTCTACATTGCCCTTGAAACATTGAAGTGTAGTAGGTGCATTTTGTGTATCCCTTCTTTTGTTTGCATCATTAGACATCTTTTTCCCATTATTTCAACATTCAATTTCCCGATGACCTTCGTTTCCAGACTTATAACATTTACTTGTTCCCTTAAGACAATTTCCTCCATGTTTCTTTCCACACTTTGAGAATAAGGGAAAACTCATCTTCTTTTCAGTGTGGTCTTTAGATTTTCCATTGAATTCCATTTTCCTCTTCTTATCATACCCATGTGACTGATGGGTTACACCAATCTCCATCTCAGCCTTGAGATCACATCGAACAATTTCCTCATAGCTATTGAAGTCCCTTATGGTTAACACCCTTTGAAGACTTGGTTTTAAGAAACTAAAGAATCGATCGATCTTACTCTCAGGTTGGATAATAATTCCGGAAGCGTACCTTGCAAGTCTTGTAAAATTTTCTTCGTAGGTACCAATGGATTCATCATTCATTTGCTTCAGTTCAAGAAACACCTTATCCATCTTTGTTCGAAGAATAATAGGAAAATACTTATTGAAAAATAAGTTCTTGAACTCATCCCATTCCATGGACTCAATTTCATCCATTTATCTCATATTCTTAATAAGATTCCACGATTGATCAGCATCACCTTCCAAACGATATACTGCTAAGATGACTTTCTCATGTTCAGAACATTGATGAACTGAACAATATCTTTCCAGTGGTACTGATCCATCGTTCAGCCACTAATGGATCAAAAGACCAGCTGAATGAAGGTGGATGCTGCCTCATGAAGGATTCAACAGAATGTTTCTCCTTCCTTTGCTCATTTGGAAGTCCTGAATGATTCATACCTTGAGAAAGTTGTGTGAGCATGGCTACAAGATTTTTCATTCCATCTCCCATAACGTTTAGTTGCTCAGGGGGACAATCATTTCATTTCTCGTCGCATTCCGCATTAACACGGTTCCTTCAGGTCCATCCATTGACTAAATCCAAGAAGAATAGTGTGAGAAACACTAATTATAATAGGAAAACCACATAATCAAGAATAAAATTTCAAACTTAAGGTCTTATAATAGGTTGTTCGTTGGAATTTCTAAAACACTAAGATTGTGTTCTATGCTTAGACATATCCTTAGGTTTCTTACTAAGGCTTTCACATCTTAGTTTCCAATGGTTGACTATACCTTTCCTCTGATAGCAACTATAACGACCCATACATTACATATATGGTTATTACTTCAAAATTTTAGCATACTTATTACAACATATAACAAAACCATGAAAGTACAGTATATGTATAGTTTCTTTAGAAACTGGGAAACATAAACCACTTGTTCATAAATCATCTACGTTGTCTCCAATTTATTTAATCATATCAAGAGTCCCTTTTTGGAATATCCTACTTAATAGCCTTCTTCTTGACCCGGGGAAAATAAAACATACAAAAGGGTGAGCTCAAATGCTCAGTAAGGGTAAAAAAAAGAAATATCAAACATAACATATTCATAAGAACATAACATTTTGAAAATCTTATCATACAAAAGAGATCATAACATGGGATACATCATAGAAGTGAAATGTAATCCCAATAATCATAACATAAAACATGAAGCTTTATGGAATACAGACATAATCATAGAAAATCATTTCTTTGTAGTCAATACACATTTCTAGGACTCTCTTAGAGGACAAAGTCCATTTCTTGAACCGATTTCACTCCTTGTTTTTTGTCCTATTTCACTGAACCGGTTTAACCTGTCGTTCCGGTCATGTCTATCTCATGAGATATAAATCATTACCCAATGCATTAAAGGGAGATATAGGTCCCACCCATCTCATAATGAAACCATTATTATGTGTTCCACAAAATCATAAGTCATACATCATAGCATAAACGATGTAATAAAGATGGGAATCTTAAACATCATGGCATCATAACATAATCAATATAAGAGAAAAAGACATCATAAAAATAATTCCATCATAACATAATAAAATCAATGTAAAAATAGGGATAGAAATAGAACCCTATATTATCTTAGATGGAAAATAATTTTGATAAAACACTTGGACTCCATTCTTGAGGAAAATATCCTTTCTACTTCAAAAACATTTTTCCTTTCATAACAATCCATACAATTTTAAGCTAAAAGAAGTTGATTAAAAATAAACTTGAAAACTTATAAAGGATGCTTCATGGAAATAATGTTCTATGAATCCATTCATGCCGTATAAGTTAAAAAAAATTCTTCTCGTACATTGGTCGGAAAAGTCAAAAAGTACCTCGTACTAGAAATGACAAAAGATTCCTTCCAAATATATTACTAAAAACACACCAATGGGTAAAATTGGATTTAAACAATTATTGGTGGATGGAAATAATATTACATATTGAGGAAACATGGATGTGGATGATAAATATTCCCCAGTAAATTTTGATGTATAAATAATATCGGTTAAAAATGAGATTGTGATATTTTCCCTTACCTTAGGTCTGATATGCTTCATATGAATTCGAACTTCCTCTTTCTCGAAGTGCCTCCATTAAACTTTCACTTAGGGCACTAGATTTGTTCTTTTGAGAAGACCAGTACCTATAGTAGGTTTCTAAGGAAGTGGGGAAGTGAAATGGGCAGGGGTTGGCTGAGCTTGAAAGATAAAATTGGTGTGAGGAGGATGGGAGGAGGTGCTCTTTTATAAGGGAGGAGAGGGGCACCTTTGGAAATATAAGAAATATTAGTTTATATTAAATCCCAACCCCACATAAAAACTTCCAAAATGACACATATCCAAAGATTAGATGAGATAGGGTTGTAATCTCATAAAGAAATAAAATTTAGACATGTTAGGAATTTATTTTAAACATTATCAACATGATTTATCCTTATTTATCAATTTAATGTTATTTGTGGTAATAATATTCTAAATTTTAAATTATTAAAAATAATTACATTTGTGTTGTGAATTTTCCATAATTAGACACTTTATGGAATTTTAGACCATATAAATTTTAATTTATAATTTTTAAATATTTTTTGTAATTTTTAAACAATTTTATAATATGTTATTTTTATAAAATAACAATAGTGTCAATTATGAAACTATTCATTTATTTGAATTTAAATAAAATATATACAATAGATATGTTCGAAATAGAAGCATTAATAGATTCATAAAATTTCATATGTATCTAAAAAATTAGTGGATCACATTAAATAGTTCATATAATATTTATTTTAATATTTTTAAAACCATTTATTTGATATTTTAATTAATAAAATAATTTCGACATCACTATTGTGTCATAATTAATGATAATTATTTAATCCTTAAAAATTATAAATAAATTCATATGATGTAGATTATTTTATTATCTTTCTGGAGACTATTTATATTCGATGTTTCATGAAGTTTATTACTAAATTAAAATTATTATACTTATAAGATTTAAGAGAGTGACATATTGTCACTTTCCTTGGTTTTAATGATAATTATATTATTTAATGGTCAAAAGTCTCGGAAATAAATATAGTCTGGCCCTTAGGTGATATGGGTCGTCTTTTATTATTCCAATAGGATTTTGGCAGGTTTTAGGGTAATTTTATAATCTTATATTTACCCTTAATTACCCGATTTACCTTTAACTATGGTAAATAAAATTTACTATAGTTACTATTCATAATTCCCAAAAAAAATTATCCTATTAAAATAATTTGGACCCACTAATTACAAATATTTAATCAATCTTTCAAAATTCAAAACACATAAGCTGCAGTATTTAATTTAAAATTAATCCCATTGTTAAGAAAACAGTTTTTAGAAGTAAAAACATTTCCAAAGATTGAAATGTTTTTGCCTATGAATTCAATGTGAAATTAATGCTATTGACATAAATTATATCAAAGGGTAAAAATATATTCTATTTATTCTTTAAAACCATTCAATATTACAATTTAACCATATCAATTATCTCAATGAAAAAAGTTGTTTTTAATTAAAAATTAGCGTACTTTTACTATTCATCAAAATATGAATGTTATCAGAAAAGTATAAAAAATTTATCCAAAGTAAATATTTATATCATGATTCAAAAAAAGATTTTTATATTTTAAAATTTAACTTATAAACATCTCAAAAACAAGATTTAATGTGGGTGCACCATCAAAAGGCGGCAAAACTGCATTTTTTTTGAAAATACATATTTTACCAGAAAAAATTATTTTGTTCTCTTACCTTGTTCTAGAAAATGTGTAAGATGAATAATAATGTTATAAAATTAAAAATGTAGTTAATACTATTCATATCGTCTAGTCCATACTAATATATCGTTGTTTAGTGAAACCCATTGTTGCGTACTACACACGTTATCGAGGTAGGACGTGATTGCGTGTAATGCAAGCCAAGTCAGTATTGTGTGTTGTGAATGATTCATTTGGTGTTTCATATAACATAAGAAAAAAAAAATATTTCTCATAAAATATCAGGGGTTTACATCAACATTATATAAACTATACATTTTTTGGTGGTATTGTACCTATGGAATAATCTATTCCCTCTCCATTAAAAATACCCCCCCCCAAATGACCATTCTAGGTAAGAATCGATCAATTTTTTTACATGAGTCAAAATTATCCATTATTGATGTGTAAATATAGATGTCAGAATTATTTTTCGAATGAACACCTTTCATTTTTTACTAGAAACATTATCATATACATATTGAATAATTTATTATCTTAGATAAAGTGTACCATTTGATATATATTTTCACTAATGGTATTATCAGTCTTCAGGATCTACGAGTGAGGAAAAATATCCATTTTTGGTGGTAGAATGGGAGTGTTATTATATATTAAAAATATGTACATATGTAGCTTGTTTTACAATAGATACTCTAGAATTTTGGTTCCCATCAATTTTACTATGTTCTATTTAGATTACTTGATAATTATTAACTAATCAGAGTCTAAAATACCATCCAAATCATTCAAAAGAACCACTGATGCAATAATATACTTTTTCAAATACATCTAGAATAATAAATAATAGATTTTATATCATGAAAATGGAGTGGAATAAATGTAAAATCACATTATATATATTCAATCATTTAATGTGATACTTTTTCAGTCTCGTGGTTTTATGATCCATTTAGAGTGTCCTGATGGCGTGGCCATAGGATGATCACATGGTTTGTGATACCATATCATGATCATTTAAATTATGTAAACATTATGTGTCAATATTATTCTTAAATACATGACATTATTTAACCCAATACCCAAGGATTCTCAACATGGTATAAATTAATTACTATTGATTAATTCGTGTATTGGTTACGTAATTATGTGGGACATGATCATTTTGTAATGAATTCATGCAATTAGATCACAAAAAGAGTTCACATAATGGGGATAGATTAACCAATATCACGAAGTTATGTAATGAATGAAAAAAATTAGCTTACTCCAAAAAATAATAGCAATAACTGAAATTGTTGTCTATTTTCCATAATATTTTATGTGAATCTCATAGAATATGAAATAGATCTCAAAAGACCTTGATATGCCTGGGAGACTAATAAATAGAGAAAATTAGGTTGGAATTGACATCCTTATATCTCATTCATTGTTCCTCCCTTCATACATTTCTTCTAAGGGGTAAATATAGTTATTACCTCCAAAGAGTAATGAAAATCGGAGTTTAAAATACACCAAGCATGAGTATTGTTTTTTTTGTTAAGAGAACAAATAAATAATGGTTATATATGGATTAGGTTTCTAGGTTATGTAATTGTGTGACCCTATAATAGACTCCTGATATCATAACACATGATGCATCATGTTAGTACCCATAAACAATTATTTGAGTTTTTCTATGATCAGGGTTGTTCATCAATGAATAACCCATCTGTGGTCATATTATTTCCTTCTAAAAATAATGTAATGACACTGGAAAATCATCAATTGGATCATGGATTAAATTATTTAAATTATTATATCATTACATTATTTATTTTATGTTTTTTCATATGGGGGGTTAAAATAGTTCATATGATCTGTTATTTTTTCACATGAAGGCCCTTGAACATCTTGTCCAGAACATGCGGAGGATATTGAAATTTTTTTATTATTATAAGATGGTCATTTGAATGTGTGATTTGGAACACATTCCTTGCTTTATAAATGAATCATAAAATTTAATGGGATCATGTAATAATATCTATGGTATGTGATCATTACATAATGAAATTTACATTTTTATAACATGATAGGAATACATGGTTCACATGATCACTTCATCCTGATCATGTGTAATCCCTTGGATGTGTTTTTGGGATCACCCGAAATCCCCTATACATTTTTTCTATATCACATTAATTCCCATGGACTGTTTGTCTTCATATATATAAATACCTTCTATATGTCATGATGATCATGAAATGTACCATGGACATGTCCATATTCAACATCAAATAATTCCATCTTAGTGTGTTGTGATTGATAATATGATAATCATTCCATTTAAAGGCCTTACATGATCAATATGGATTTAAATGATAGACAAGTAACATGGTTTGTGTTTATCATGTGACATGTGAAGGATATTAATGTACATTAAATTCTTGATCTTGTAAAGTGCATAAAACATTGCCGACTAGTGTAAAGTGACCATACCCAAAATTAAGTTGGGTTACTTTTCTTTATACTTCATAAAGAGGAAATGATAAATCAGTGGAGATTCCTATAAATACCTACCATGGTAGAACAAAAGAAATAAACTAAATGGTCTGAAATTTATGTAGTTGAGTGATAATGTGATCATAAAGTCCTTTCACATGACAAATCATGGTGAGTAACTTATAAGAAATTAGATGATAATGAGTTATAAAATAGTCTGTCATGATACTACATATTGATCATGAAATGAGAAAAAATTAAGAGGTGTCCAATTGATCAGGTGATATGCATATGATTTCAATATAACCCTCTAGTGGTGAAACCTTGATATATGATCTCTTATCCCCTCATCAGTTACACTATGACATGGCCCTAATGTTATGGACTATTCATGTTAAACGAAAGGGGCCAGGCTAGGCGCATTATTCCAAATGAATCACATGAATCAGGAGACCACAATACCTTCACATGATGTGTGAGATAAATTTATCTTCAAAAAGTTTATTAATACCCATCATTTACAATATTTTATTCCATATGACTTTGAATTTCAACATGTGTTTGGATCCTTTATGCATTATTCATGTCCTCACACCCCATCCTATTCGTATGACTCAATATAGAACATGTGAACAAGAGAATCCAATGAGTTCGTGTATATTGTATAACCATTTTCATTAAATTGGGGAATATAACTACAAGACCCCATTGGGGTGTCACATAATATCCCATAATCAATTTTCCTCCCATAATAGACCTATTACCTTAAATCTAATATAGTAACACCTAGAGAATAAGTTCCAGATTTCTATAAATCCAACCATTATTACATTATAATTAGAAGGCTAAGCGTATGTGAACTATGAAGGCTCTTATTCATGTTGTAATTAGAACACTTAAGACGCCTTTCTAAAGACTAATACCCCAATGAAACATTAATATAATATTTTACATTATGGGGTCATATCCTAAAAATGATGTAGAATCTTATTCAATCCTGGACGTCTTATTTCATAAGACAATCTCAAACATCATCGCTGGTGAAATTTCTATGTCCCAAAACTCTATATACTACAAATAACCCATCGTTATCACTCTTTCTCACACAGATCATGATTTATGTTTCCTTAGGTACATTCACTGATCCTTACATTAGCATTATAAAAAATCCCCATTTTATGAATCTTCATAATGTGTATTCCCCAATTGAATTTAACTTTTCTTCAAAAGGACATAATTCCAATGAATCTCCAAAAAAACATCAATATGACCATATTTTGTAAGACCTATTTGATATCAATATTATTCTCACATGTAATCTATCGAATGTTATTAAATCACTTGTTTTTTTATTAGGAATGACTCACATGGGTTTATAGGTGAGTGAAAATATTTCCACCAACATGGAGATAATTCCCTAACATAAAAAGTATTTTAGAAGAATGTAATATTATATATTTTCTTCATTAAATGGTCAGTACATATAATGATGTAGTTTAGGGAATACTTATATAAAAAAGTTTGGTACAACCTTATGTCATCGCATATTTTGTGACATAGACACACATGAAAAAAAATATAAGAGGACTCATATTCTAAATATAAATATGATATGTAGAATGAATTCAGAAAGACTAATATCCCAATAAATTGAATAAATTTCATCATATATATATCGTATTGATTACATTAAACTGCACAACATGGTATTACATGAAAATAATGGTTTTGAATATTTTATTGTGCATGATACATAGGGTGTTTCCTAGAGTTTTAATATTATTTTAAAAACCCAAATTGGATCACTAGGTGGTAGAAAACACTCAAAATAAATGACATATAAAATCAAAATTCATAAAATAACAATTATTATTCACTAATGATTTTATATAAGAAATAAATAAAATATATATTAAAGGTATCAATAATTGAAATACCTAAATCATGTAAAGGTATTCTATATGAGATTATTATTTTTAGGTTCAACAGTCATGTATCTGGATTTAGGAATGATCCATGAAAATATCATAAATCTATAAGATATTCCTTATGTATTTCACAATTCCACCCAAAAAATACGTGTTGAGCTTGAAATCCCATCCTCTCAAACAATGTGAGCTTTTAAGAGTAGTATTTAAGAAACCCAAATAATCATCTTGCATTAGTATTTAGGTTCAGGGATTTTTATAGATGTGGGAGGTGTCAGGAATTTAAATTAGAGATAGAGGTGTTGAATTAGAAGAAAATCACATTCGAACGTCCGTCGACATGAATTGTTTAAGGAAACAATAATATGAAAAAATCATTTTACTCTAAATTTTTTTAAATATTAATTTTAAAACATCATGGGATTGATGAATACCCATGTGATTTTTGATAAGGTAAAAATCATTTTTGAAGGTAATGAAAATGCCAAATATGATGAACTATACTTTTGGAGATGTAGGCTTAATGACAATTATATAAAGAATTATTAAACCATTAATGGATTATTATCTAAAATTAATGAGTTTTTTTGTAATATTTAGGATTTTATAATAAATTATAATTGTTTATTTGAAAAAATAAGGCATTTGGAAACATTTGTAAAAGACTTTTTATCTTTTACCTAATGTATAATATCCATATATTAATCGACTTCATATTACCAAAATTCATAACATAATCATTAAATATGATACATGGTGATATTGTTGGATCAAAAAAATAATCAATGCTTAAATTAATCTTGGGTTTAAAAAAATTATATTATTGTATGTTTATTGAAAATAATAAATTGCAACTTATGTCTTATAATAAATTGTAAAAATATGGGTAATATTAAATGATATTAATTTCAAAAAAAGAATTCAAAAGTGAAGTGGTAATGCTATTTTATTGACCCAATATTTTACTAATTATTTGGCCTAAAAATATATTATATTTATAATGTGTTATACATGTTACACAAAACTAAAACAAATCCATGTTATGTTAAAATAATATTTCACTTTTATAATAAAATTGTTGAATTATAATATTTAAAATGATGATTATTTCCCAGGATTTTAGGTATAAAAATAAAAAATTGGATAGGAAATCTTATGTTATTATTGAAATCATATGTAAGTCATATCCATGCTCATGGAATTTTTCACAATATCTATGCTAATGTAATCTCTTACCATAATAATCAACAAAGAAAACATTATGGTTAGGTTTTACGTGGATATCATGAACTTATTAATAACTAGAAATTTGGATAATATAAAATATTATTTATTAATTTGATAACTTTTCTATCATATATATTTTTAATATATTGTATTTTTGTTTTTAAAGAAAATGGATGTTTATATACTGTAAAAAAAGTTATATTTATATTTAATATTTAACCAATAAATATGAAAATTTTATAATATGTATTTTTTATTAATAATATATTTATTTGAATTATGAAAATGAAATTATATTTGTATTATTTTTATAAATTTTCTAAAATAATTACTTTGTAGTTTAATTGGAAAAATTATTTCAATATTTTTAAAACAATCACTTTAATTGAATTATCATAGTACATTAATGACAAAAATGTTTTGTAAGAAAATTTATTTAATATAAATAAATTTATATCTGTAAAATCATTTACAATTACAACTATGTTTTAAAAAACAATGTATATCTTTTTAAATACATATGTAATATTTTACTCCAAAAGATGATAATTTAACTTATTTTAAAAAAAAATATTCCATCAAATGAATGAATTGAATAAAAAGAGGAGTTCATATTTTACAACCACATGATCAAATTATGTATTAATAATGACTATATATTTTTTCATAAAATTTTTATTACTTTAATTAATATTAAAATCACTTATAATGGAAAAACTATTATTTTTGAAAAATTTGATTATTAGAACACTTTAATGTTAATGTAATTATAAAAATTAATATCTTATAAAAGGTAAATATTATATAATGTTAAAAAATATATTTAAATTAATTATCATTAAATACATATTCAATAAATAATAATTAATATTTAAAACACTTAACGGTGAAGAACAAAATTTCTCCACGATTTTTTTTTATAAATATAAAATGTTACAATTTATAAGATAATTTTGTCTTAAATAGATTTTGAATTAAATTAAATGGGGACTAAATTTATGATAATAAAGCCCAATTTTTTATGATTTGAAATTATTTATGTTTAGTATGTCACATGTTACATTGGTAGAAACTAGTTACCTGATACAAGAAGATTTTAAATGTAATATATATAAAAATAATTTACATGGATCTTGTTTAAAAGTAACATGGAAATTATTTTTTGAGGATTTATCATCACAATATCACAATAAATTCCATTATTTCAATATTTTTAATTCTATTAATGAATAATATCATATCAGTATTAGTCAAAATGTAATGTATATTAAATGAAGTTCCATTTTTTTCACTTTTGAAAGGGGACACTTTATCCCCATCATGAAAATCCAATTACTCCAAATTAAATCTTTAAACAATATATGATTAAGTTAAATAGATTTATCTATCTGGTTCGTTGGACTATTTTATAAATTATTTAACATATTTAATTCATTTATATAGGGATTTTTAGAGAATTTTTAATGTATTCGAGTGACTATTACCCACTCAATACATTTTCATCAAAATAATTTCTTGTAAATCTAGTAGCATAATGTCATTTTAATCATTAGTATACTAAAGTGTAATTATATTAATTTAAAATCCTTTTTTACTCTTTTCCATCTAATTAAAAAATAAAAATAAGGTTAACCCTTCATTATGTGGACTACTACCCCATTGATGTAAAAAATTTCAATTTTCATCATGATTTACATTATTTATACAAACTAAATAATATATTTTTCAATAAAATACAAAATATAAATAAAATTATTAAATATATTATAATCATAATTAATCATACTCACAAATTACACAATTTTCTTTTTAGGATTGGTTCAGTTTAACCACCTACTGGAATGAAGACATAATACTCTATCATGGATGACTATGGTAAACTGAATAGTAATATTTTAATAAGTAAATAGATAAAACATTTTTTGGTTATATAGTGTTTATATTACATAATGTTACTATTAATGGTATATAATCATCAATCACTATAATTATCAAAATAAGTCAACATGAATTTATTTCTATCTAATAAATAAGGAAAATAATATAATGAGTATTAGTTTGATAAATCAAATATGTAATAATAATCTTAATAAAATGTGTGTAATTTATTTAATTTGATTATTAAATAAGTAAGTAATATGAGTAGAATGAATATGAAATTGGGGAAGGGACTATACTAACTCTCTTTTCTTCCATTGAGTTAGAAGCATGTTTATTTCCCTATGTTATTCTTTTTTTGTTGATTTATTCTACTAAATAACTAATTTTTATATTACATCTTCATTAATATATATTGTTTTAAAATTATTCCTTATATCCAAATTATTAAATGATTGTTAACTCAATGAATATGTTACTTATAAGTGTTTTATTTTTCAATTTTTACACCTTGATACATATTTCATATTTTTAACCTTTTTCATTAGAATAGCTTATCTAATTCCATTTATTATTTTTTAAAAATTAATTTATATTTACCAATATCAATTTTTCATTCATTCCTAGGGTTTTGACTCAAAATAATCAAAATTCATAATATTTATCTTTTTATATTTTTTTATCCATGATACTTGATTGGTGTTGGGAAGCATTTTTTTCATATATAGTGTATTTTGTGACCTATTTATAAAATTTTGTTTATTAAAATTTCATTTTATGAAAATTTTAGATCATTTTAATAACTCTCTTATATTATTTTTATTTAAAAATTCATTGAGTCATGAGGGACTTCAATACGTCAAATATCATTCTTTGAGTTCTGATGTTGTTGTTGAACATACGAATTCAATATTAATTAGGTTGACTGGTTTATTTTTACACATGACATAAAATATTTCCATTTTAAGGTAAATATATTTATAATTTAAATAAAATACAATGACTAATTTTATTTTCTATAATAGTATAATATATATTGAGAAATTGCTCCTTTTAAGTGATTATATATCTTAAATGGATATTTATTTAATGCCTTTTTTCTAATTCCCACAAATTCCTTCCATTAATATTTTCACTAAAAATAATATTTATGAAATTCATACTTCTACTTACCCCATTTAAAAATGATTATTTTGTGTTGTTTTTTTGACTTTGATGTTATATAAAGGAATAAAAAATAGTTTTTCTTCTATATCATGATCAAAGGGATATCTTCCACTATAAAATCTATCATCATAAACCATTATATTAAAAAGACTCCATTAATAATATTTATTTCCAAAATATAATTTTAAAAATGATTTCACTAAAATTTTTGAAATTTAAATTTTAAAAATGGATTGTAACATATTATTGTAAGATAATGTTAAAAATGTTATCTATGATCTTTTTTAAATTTTAGCAGTCAATTTCCATTTTTATTTTAATAATTGATTACCCATGTGGGATTATTGATTCATGATTTACAATTTTATTTGCATTATAACATATTTTTTGGGAATTAAACTCATTGTACCAAATGACTCAAATTATTAATCTATAATGTAGTAATTTTTTAGGAATTCATATTATATGGGTGGTTTTCTATATAACTAAATTTCATTTTATATATTAGTTTTTAATAGGGGATATGTTATATTACAACCATCCACAATATTTCATTTAAATTTTATGTACATGTCCTTTGAAAATAATCATAAAGCACACTTATTTTTTAATGTTCACATTTATTTAATAAAATAGTTAATGTTCTTTATTTTGATCACAAATGCAAGTATATAACATGATGATATGGGTGGGACTGAAATTATATATCCCTCCATTACATTTTGAGTATGTTTATAACTCATATTTTTTTACTGGATTGGTAATTGATCTTTTTCGACCATGGAACTTTTAAATCGTTATTGGGAGTGAATCTTGACTTATGTTAACAGTGAAATGAAATATCTTATGGTTATAATATCAGGACTCTAAACCCATGGATATCAGTTTTATTATACTAAATCCTAATGTTATAATATTAATCTCTTGGCACTTGTATTATTGGATATTAATTATATAATTTATGATCATATTTTTTTTATTTTTTTATTATAAAACATATTTTTATTTAAATTAACATATAAAAATTATTTCTTATCACATATGGTTACCCATACTAATTATTTGAGCTCAAACCTTTTTATGATTTCTTTTCCTTTTAAAACAAATAAGTTAATATTTGTGGTTTTTCTATATAAATGTCATGTTTAGAAAATAGGTGGTAGATTATAAAGACTTGTTTTAGATTCTGTATTATATTTTATATTATCAAAACACATAATTATATAATAAAATACTATAATTTTTTTATTATCACAAAATTAAGTAATTTTAATGTAGAGAGGAAAATGTGTTTAAAAAGACAGTTTTTTTATAATTATCTATTTAAAAGTTTAATTTATAAATTTTAGAATTTTACATCTAAAAAAGATTATAATTTTTGAAATCATCACTTTAAAATTTACATAGAATGAAATTTTTTAATTGTTTGAAAAATATTTATTTTATAGTGAATATTGAAAATACATTTTTAAAAAAAGTCATCTCTCTTAATAAAATTATATAATTTTAATGCAACATTACCATTTGAAGATGATTTATATTAAAATATTTATTTAATGGTAATATTTATTTCAATTATTTATTTTATAATTAACATTATATTATATTATAGTATATATTTTTCTGGGTTTAAAATGTGAATTTTCTGAAAATGGATTCCAATAGAATATTGTTTGTCATTAATATTTAATTAAATTATTATCTAAAGTGGATTGTTTCAATTAAAATTTATATATCATATATCAATAAATATAAATTGGTTTTAATAATTGTTTTTATTATTAATCATACATTTTTTATAAAATTTTATATTTCATGAAAAATTCTCTCAAGAATAACCTTCTTTTCGATTTTAAATTGTTCTACAAAAAAAAACCTTCTTTCTCACTTCGTCTATGAATTTTATTTAAAATTTATTTTTTCTACTTATGTGAATTTAATGTGGTAAAATAATTAATTATTTAAACCATAATTATTTATATTTTATAACAAGGTAAAATTAATTGTCGACCATACTAAATTGGGAAAATAGTAAAAAGTAATTTCCATGTTTAAGGTGAAAACTGTTTTACATGTGGTTAAAATGAATAGATATCAGTAAAAATGACTCAACAATTGTATGAATACTATTTTGTGTCCATATTCTGACCCTTTGAGGTATAATTGAAGAGAATACTCTATTTTAAACCATTATTAAATTTATAACATGTTGTTACACGTTTTTCTATTCATAAGTTATAAGTTTACCACACACCACAATTATAAATCGGCTCCCCTCTACTCATTGCATGAAAACATCAATCCATTTCGGTTTTGATGACCCCTCCCAAAATATCATCCAAAAATCTATATCCTAATACTAAAATATTTTTTTCACATTAATCGATTCTTGTAATACCTTCGGTATAACCCAAAAGTGGTGGTTTGAGAATATGTAAAACTCATAACTATACATTTTTTTGTTTGTTATTCAAAATCCATTAAATATTATTAATTTTTTATTATATAATAAATATTTTATTCAATATAAATATATGTTATTATGTAATTTTAATGACCATTATGAATCTTCTATTCCCTCAAATGGAAAATTATAAATCCACTCGTGTGTATGGCAGACTAACACCTCGGGAATAGATGTGAAATGATTCCTCTGAACACCTCTACAAGATTTGTATGATTATGAATTTAATTAATGTCTAAGATATTGATAGATAAATTATAACTCTTGGGTAATTATACCATATATACATTTTGACATTCAATTTTTTATGTGTTCTGATAACATCACTCTTGTGTACAGAGGACTACATCAGCCAAGATAGATGTGTATCCTTTTTCACTAATGACATACATAAATGTTAATCAGGATAATTTTATTGAATATATATCATATAAAGGAAATTATTAGGATCTTCATGACATATTTAACTTTCTAAAATGATAATATATCATGTTTTCACATACTAAAAAATTATTAAGTCATTCGTGTGTGTATAGACGACTTCTTTCATGAAGTTATGTGACTATATTTTCACCTCCACACCACAAGAATATTATATAAATGTATATATAAATAAATAATATTTTATATGAGATATTATTATCATTTTTTAGAGACAAATATTACTTACTTCCTAATCTAATGATCATTGAGAAAATGGGAATGTTACTAGTGCGTACATACAACCTAATGTATCCATGATCGTAAAGTACTTCATTTATCAAAACCATATTTAATGACTTTTCTTAAAAAATATATATAAATATATATATATATTAATATCATTAATGTTATTATGTATATTTTAAATTAATACTAATTTTTACCATATTTAGCATACTAAATAAATCTATGAAATATAATTTGAATTTAATAAAAATATAAGATGTATAAATAATTGATTAAATAATCATATTTAACGTGGAAATAATTTATATGAAAATATAAATATATAAGAAAATGGTTCTTGAAAAATTAAATAATTAATAAAAATTTATTATTCTAGAATATAAAGAATGTATGTGAAGAGTCAGACTCAAGGTAAGGGATGTCGTCTCAAACTCCACTCACTGAGGCATATATTTATATTATGCACATATATAATCATATTATGTGTATATATAATCATAATGAAATTTTATTTCGTGAATTTTTATATTATCGTTTTATTTAATGTTTTAAATGTTATTTTTTTTGGTTCATTCGATTCAAATGTTTTCAATGTGATAAGTGACTTTTCATTTAAAAATTCACATTTTATTGTTTTTTGTAACAATCATTTCTTTAGGTGTATATTTTTTTAAAATGATTTTATTATGGAAATCCTGAGTTTATAATTACAACTTTTTATTTCATTAAAAATATTTCCTAATATATAATCTTTTTTACAAAAGTTTGAATTTCGTTATAAATAAAAAATGGAATGCTCTATTTTAACATATTCGGTGTCGAAAAAAATTCCACATCCATAACCATTATTTTTTGTTGTTCATTCATTTTATTATTTCATATATACCTCTAAGAAAACCCTATATTACATGTTTTGGGTTTTTGGTAGTGAAATAAGTGTTTCTATAGGGGATAAAAATTTTGAAATTAGAAATTTTTTTCTTATCGGTGAGGAAATTCTTTTTTGCGTGATGTTGAAAATTAAAACATTTTATTCATTATGATTTTGTATTATTCATGGAAATTATTTATATTGTTTTTTGGTTATTTGATACAATATGGATGTGTGTTTACATTTTAAACCATTGGATATTGGTAACTGTACAAACCAAGTATGATTTTTTACATTATAAAAAATGAATGGGAGAAAACATTATAACCCAATGACGGTTCTGTCCATGATATCCATCATATTCATTTGTCATATTAGTCAGACATATGGTTATTAAATTTAGAATAGTGATATAAATAATAATTTCCCTTGATGCATTTTTAATATATCACTAATTTCAATGTTATTTAATGATTTTATTGCAAAATAGTGTTTTTTATTGTTAAAATTATTTATTTATTTAGCCAAACAAAAAATGATATAAAGGTAGAAATTTTATGGGATTTTATGATTTTAGTATTATATGATTATTGTTTCCTTTTTATTTCATTTTAGTAGTGTATTTTTAGTTATCCTGAAATTTTATAATTTCCCCACAGGGTCAAAGTATTGTTATTGGAATAATGTTAGTGAAGTTAAAATTCATGAACAATTTTAAAGAAAATAAATAATTTTTATATCAAAATAGTAATATTATTATTAAATGGATACCAAATAGATGTTTCCAAAAGTTATTATATATTTTGGTATGTTTTAGTTATGGCATAATTCTCGAAAACCTTTTCCTGAAAATATGCACTATTGTATGAGAATATATTATTGACATGAAACTCATGATTATGTAAGGTTTATTGTAAAGTCCTTATAGTTGGTATTATTTGTCGATTTAGATAAATATATTGGCTTTCACAATGATAATTGCATAAAATTTAATGGTTTTAATTTACAATAATGTGGAAACGATAAATAATTAAAATATTATAGTGTTTCTTAATTTAAAAATTTTCTATTAAAAATTGGGTTCTCCTGTGTAAAAAAGGAAAGTTCACTGTGAAGGAATGGAGTGGAAAATATCTCACCAAATCGTCATCCAACGGTGGTCATAGTTTGAATATTAATGTTTGATTCAAGGATGTATAATTTAAAAAATACTATTAATGCTGGTGGTATACCTTCTAGAGAGTAAATAGATCTACCATAATGGAACTTAACAATAATGGATCATTTTATTTAAAAAAATCCCGAATATTTCAGTGTATCATCTAGATTGTTACTCTTATATATCATCTTTGTGACCACTAGATATAATTTTCATATTATGAGCCTCTTTTTCAGGATGTGGCTTCTTTAAAAATAACTCTTATGCATGATTTTCTTGTTGTGATTCATTTACCATATTTACATACCCTGAAGTATTTTACATGTCTATGTGAAACTATAGGGATTTCGTAGTCTTGAATAGTGTAAAATATATTTCATAAGATGCGATCATAGAGGAATTATCATTTTTATAATATCTGAAATGTCCTCATTATCTACATTATCCCACAATAGATTATCCCTATATGTTTGCTGGGCAATTCTACCTCAATAATTATTTTTTTAGACCCACTAATAAAAAATACTATCTAGGACAGAAAACCATCCATAACAATACAACTATTTAAATATATAAAGATCTTATTTTGGATCCTATGATCTTATTTACCAAATTCTAAAACATTATATTTCTTTATAAATATAATAACCAGCACTTACATTTAATGTATCCCCAAAATATCAATCAACATGTGTTGAAAATATCCAATAACAACCCAATTTTTAATTGGATTCTTACACTTTTAATAGTTAGGCTATGTCACCCCTATCACACCCCTCCTATTCATTAATCACTTCCCATAGTAATAATCCCATATAAAAATACCCACGGTAGAGGAACACTAATACAACACACTAATGATAATTTAATTATTATACAATGTAATTTAATATTCTATATAACCCACCACTAGAATTCATTATACATATCTTATGACTTCATTGTTATAAATTATCTATTGTGTCTGATATAATTATTTTTTGCAGGAGTAATATGATGTTAAATCTCATTTAGTTTTTTAAATTAATATAATTAGTAATAAAACATGAATGAATTTCTTTTATACATGATTTAGATCTATGTAATATAATGGTGTGTTCCAAATAAAACAAGGACCACATGTGATGGAGTAACAAAATTTCACTTGATTAAATAAATCAAATAAAATAAAATAATACATTTAATATCTCAAAATGATCATTTAGGGAATGAAATTTGTATTTATATGATATTGAGTTAAATTATATATAATTTATATCTATTGTTAACCCATTTGTTGATCTTCCATTGTAATTTATCTACCATGTTTTTTCTGAAAAAAAAATATTATAAAAAATATCCAATTGATATTTGTTATGAAATTAATTTCTAATATCCAATTTTAAAATATTTTTTTCTTAATTCGATGAAATTTTTTAGGGTGGTTTTGAACATTAAAGGACATGTCCCACATTAAAAGTGGTTTTACTGATCCCAAATAATAAATATGGAAGTGTGGTAGATGAACTAACACATAAACATATGTTATGTTTTACATTGTTGATTGAAAATTTTAATATATATTTAGAAACATGATAGTCTAATTAAATTTTTAAATGTGTGCTTTAGAAGCTCTTGATTTCCACGAACTAGACAATATTATGCTAAATGATCATATCCAGCAGTATTTAGGAGATGAGAACCATCAAAGAGTACACTGTCAACCTGATAAGTGTATTGTTTGAACAATGTATTGTCCCACTTCAGGTAAAAATTATAGTATAACTATGTTATAAAACTGTAAAATCATGGGTATAAGGGGATGAGGCCATGTAAGAAATGCCTCAAAAAAAAGGTAATACTGAAGTATGATCATAATGAGACGACAAAATCTTGATTTGTGATATTTATCAATATTTTATGTCTATAAAAACAACAAGATACCTATGTGGGTTTTGTTTCATATATGAAAATGATATGTACGTTATATTGTGAAATGGGTATTATGAATGACATAAAACCACCCTGATAGGGTGAGTGAATCAGGGTGTAATGTTTTTCTCTTCTTTACTAGATCTTCTTCCCATATCGGTAGTAACTTGTTTAAACCTGTATGATGAATATGTGAATTAATTAAAAAATTCACATTTATAAGACTATCAATAAATGTTTTAAATGTTTCACCACTAAATGCTACATCCATGGAGATTACGTTGACAGGTTATTGGTCATACCAAATTCCCCTAATCTTCATGACATGTGCATTACAAAGGTTTGGACACAATCAATATATACTAGGAACACTGCCTTTACATAGGATCTGAGCCCACTATTTCCCTTGGATAACATCTGTTAACTCCCCCTAGATCACTTCCTTAGGATATATCTCAATTATTTTATCAACATGAAGGTCGCTTCAACATATTGGTATGAAAAGACATTGTCTCTATTTAGAACGAGAGAATGCTTGCAACGAAGTCCATAATTGATGGTTTTTTATATTAAATTTCTATTTTAGTACAAATATTGAATGCAATATTACTTCTACCCTTTTTATTCGATTGAATAAAAAACTCCTTTTGTGTTATTTTTGTTTCCATGATCATTCCCTGATTCTGCAGACTTCATCTGATATGTGTAGCACATTTTTTATGTGTAGCACACCTAGTCTGCGTACAGTGCCTCCTCCGAATATTGTTCCTGCTCATCGTACCACGCCAACTCAACATATAGCCTCTGCTCTGCGTTCCACCTCTTCTATTAATATTGTTCCTAATCCACATACCACGCTTACTCTGTGCACCACATCTTCATCATGCACCACAAATTCTCTTTGCACCATGCCATCTCTGTACACCATCTTCAAATATTGCATCTACATATTGTCTCTGTGTACCACCTCTGCATACTGGCTTCACATACCACTATCAAGTACTTCTATTGCGTACCACTTTGGTGTACCATTTCTTCCTTCTGTGGACTTGTACTTCAAATTCTGAATTTTATATCATCTCCCCGCAGACCAATTTTTCTTATGCAAAATATCTTCTGTGGACTACTCCTTACAATTTCATAAACCATTTTTTCTTTCACATGCCACTTCTTCTTTCACATAATCTCTCATGTGTACCACTTTATGAATTTTCCGATTTCATCCAGAGTGATGATATTTTTTGTCAAATTCTCTCTCTACCTTAATGATCGTATTAGAACTCCTTTTTAGGTAAATAACTCTGGAAAGTTTCCAATTATATTTTTTCAAATTTCAAATTTGGGAAAATCTTCACAGCTTACATTTCTCCTTTTATGTACTCTATGCCTCCACAATGTTATGGGACCCTCTTATGAACTGAAAACCTCCACCCCATATTGTGTGTCTGTCGTTCTGCGTACTACATCTCTTTTGAAAACGATGGGCCATTCTATGTACCATAACTACTTATGCAGTGAACCATTTTCGGTAACTCACTACATTCCACGAGTCGTTCTGTGTACCATTTGTTCTACATGGTACGTTTCTGTGAACCATTCCTAGAACATGGTACATAGTCCATGTACCGATGTACACAGTTTTCTTCCTTTATCGATTTACTTATCTGTTATGCATCTCGGTCACTCATATGCAGAAATACATTCATTGCTAAAACTATATACATGTTTTGAGAGTCAATTTTTTTTAAATATTTATAAATGTGACCAACATAAATATCTTCTTCCGTAAGAATACCTATGAATTTTCACTATCATATGACTTCTTCAATAATCAGCGGCTTTCATCATGAACTCCTTCCACCGTAATATATACTCTTTGAAAGATTAGTTCCAACATCATCATATTATCCCGGGAATGTATTACAACATCCCTGTCTTCTAACAATATATGTCTTTTCAATCCACACTAAATATAACTGGCATAATATTCATAGAATTTTATGATCATTCATAAATCATCAAATCAATACATGGCCCCTCATTCAATAATGTATATCTCTTTATGTATAAATTTCATGGTTTCTTTTAACGACTATATTTATCTCTTTCTTTATTTATATCTTTATATAAAACTATTGAATGTAAATGAGACCTTATAAAAATTGTGTTCCCAACAATATCTCCTTTTTATTTTTTTCCAATACCATAATGTCCTCCAAAAATGAATTTTTAAATGTCAAAATAACAATATTTTCTCTCCCCTAATTCTTTTTCTCTTTTTGTAACCTTCAAACATTCATTTAACTTTTTCTTACCCTTATTGACAAGAACTACAATGTTTATGTGAAAATGGTATTAGTTCATTCATAATCAACATGCCTTCAATCATTTCACTCTATGTATACTTTATCATTTCTCATTGTATAAAACCATAGGATTTGATTTATACATAAAGGATTTCTATTATTCACAAATCAGGATTCCACATAAGAAGAGAAATCCTGTAATTTCACTTAGAGGGTTATCCACTTTAAGTCTTGGCTAACAAAATTGAATTTTATATGGAATAATCAACCTGAAACTCGTGTATTCACATCAAAAAATAGATAAAAAACATTCAAGTGAAATTTAAAGGATAAGTGTCCTTGGCACACTTCAATTATTATTATGTTACATATTAATTCAGTTACACCCCCTTTGTAAAATGATATTTATTATGAGTATCCAAGGAGGAGAGATTGATAAATGACATACCATTTCCATGCAATTTTCTTCAATTACTATCTTGGGTAATTGAATTTAATACCAACTGAAGTTGATATAGATTAAAATAATAATTTTGGCTGCATCATCATTTCTCTCCACCTCAATGGAAAAACTCATCATAAACTTCATCAATGGAAATCATTCATCATTTTAATATATTAAAAACACTTGAATAATCTTTCAAAGATAAAAAACTATTCATCTTAGCTATCATTAGTTGACATCATTCACTAATTCTTAGGCTCTCCCCATGAGATTCATGCTTTAACTTCAATTACATATATTATTAGAACAAATACAACCAACATATTATTAATTGAATAAGGGGGTTCCTCATTCCATCTTCTATATGATCAGGAAGGTTGATATGGTTATCTCAACCAAGATGATCCATTTTCTCTAGTAATCATGCTCACACATATGAAAAAATCTTTTAATCAGTACTAATGTGGAATAGATCTCATAATATTCTCTTTTGATTTTCATAGAGAGTTTCTCTTCTTAATAACCATCATTAATTACACATTCTTACTCCTTTTAAAGTCTTCTTGTTCTTGTTTTATGTTAGACAACCTTTTTCAATGTGAGGTGGTTTCAAACATCTTTCACACATAACTTATTTAACACATGTTTTTCCTCTAGATTTCACTCTCTCTTGAACTTTATCTTCACCACCTGAATGTCTTCATTTTATTTTCCAACAGGACATGGAATTTCCATCTTCAATATTTATCATTCATAAATTTTATTCTAGAAATAAGAAAAATATGTCATTTTGAACGGTTGTTGTAGGATTGGATCTTCTAAAAAGGTTCATCTGAGTGTCATCCCTATTTGTAGATCATTTGGATGATTTTTTTTTCAATTTCCTGTATCTAAAATCCAAGGTATTTTCAAATTCCCTATATGAGATCTTCTTCGGAAAATGTGTGTTCACAATATTCTTCTGATTTCATACCAAGGTGGCATCTTCATACAAATCCAGCATCTGTTGTATTCGTTTCGTATTAACAATTAATGCATGTTGATATGGGCATCTACCTACCTTGGGAACACTTCCATTTCATACATCATAGATATCAACAAGCATTCCACATCTGTTTTTGATCAATAGATTATTCTAGACCTATATATGTTTCTTCTTATTCTATGGTTTTCTTACCTTTAATATAGGTTTTCTCTATGATTTTTCGTTTGTGGGATAGTACCAATAATTCAGTGCACAATTCCCAAATCTGTTTCTGCCCCAACATTGACCCTCAAATCTTGTCTTCTTGACATCTTTTATATAAGGTTGTTGGGATTTCTTATTAATGTGTATTACTCTATTTAGGGAACCATCTTACATCTTCTTCATCTTATCCACCCCAGGCATAGTGGTTGGTTTCTTCTCCTCACCTTTCCACAACCATATATGTTTATAATTTATCATCCAACCTTCGCATTGTTTAGAATAATTTTTAGAAACAACAGTACAAGTTGGTATGGATGGTACCTTGACTATATCACCTCCATGTTGTATATAGATGAGTTAATTCATTACCTTATTGGTAAATGTTGGTGGTATTTTGACAGTATAATCTTCTAGTGGACATTGAGTACCAGCAGTATCTATTTCATTCTTTTGTGAAGTCTCAAAATGTGTATTATCAAGATTGGTCAAATTAGAGTGAAATTCTAGACATTTCCTATTGATAGTTTCATTTTTATCTTCAATCATAGTCATCTTTTCTATTCAATAATTCTTTATTCTATGAAAATTTTCCTCATGCAATATCATTTTATAATAAATCAAAGTGTTAGGTTGCTTGATTTTATTGGATATCCCTTCTAATTGTAGACCCTTGATATCAGTGCAATCATTCAGTTTCCGTTCAAGCACTTGGATCTAATTATCAATAGACATTCTAACTCTCTCTACTACTCTTCAACAACTTTGTGCATTTTTATGTATTTATTTTGTGTTTATTTATTGTTTCATATAAGGATTCAATCTATCTAGAGATTTCATAACATTCTGATATTTTATTGACTACGAAATTTTTCTTATTGATAGATTATCATTCCATTCAGGTGATCTCAACTTGAATTCATTGAAATATTCCACAATAAAACTTCTCTTTCATTAGGAATATCATTAAAATAGTTTTCTTAATTTATCAGGATCACATGTAAGCTCATGTCAGGTAAAAATTTGATCAACTTCACCACATATTCTGGAATCCATATGTTTGGTGGAAACCTAAGCCACCTGCTCTTTACATTCCATGCATGATATTTCATCATTTTTTGAAAGACAAGTAGAACAAAAAGAGTCACCCTTTTTAGGTATGTGGGACTCTTAAGACTATCTATTTTCATTATTTTTTCTTTCTTCATTGTCCTGCTGTGTATAGAATTATTCTCATTGATAAAAAAGGTCTCATCAAGACTGCACTTTATTATTAAAATAGGATAGAAAACTCATATCCCCTTCTAAATAGAGTTAATAAAGAGTATCCAAGATATAGAAATCTCCCTCAAATATCAATTGAAGGTTGCTACACCACCTCGAGAGAGGGTGAATCAGGTTGTCAACATTTTCTCTTATTTAGTAGTTCTTGTTCCTGCATTGGTAGGAACATGTTTAAACCAGTATGATGGAATTGTGTAGTAATTAAGGAAATCAATTATAGAACAAAGGACACGACTTTTTAATTAGTTCCCAACTAAGGTATATATCCAAGATTATACAATGATAGGTTTTTGGTCATTCCAATTTCTAATAATCTTCACTACCTATGGATTGTAATGGTTCGAGAAAAGTCACTATGTTTTGGGAAAATTGCCTTTACAAAGATTGAAGGATATCCCATAGCTTCCATCATATCACTTCTAATGATTCCCCCGAGATCACTACCATGGGAGAGGTCTCCCTCGGTTTACCAATTTAAAGTTCTCTTCAACAGATTGTCATGAAAATTCATTGTTTCTACTATGCACGAGACTTTAAATGCATCTAAGTCCCGAATTGATGATGTTTTATCTTATGTTTCTATTTTAGTGAATCTACTAAATGTACTATAACTTCTTCACTTTTTACTATCTAGAGTCACAAACTCTCTTTATGATGGGTTCATTTCTGTGAACTATCCCATATTATGTAGACTATCTCGGATCTACATACCATGTCTTCTCTATGTACTGCACCTAGTTTGCGGACCACGCCTGCTCCACAAATTTTGGCTCCTCGGCCTACCATGCCTACTCCATGTACCTCCTCTGATTTATGTACCACCCCTTCTCCATATATCGCACATTATCTGCGTATTTTTCCAGCTCCATGCACCGCGCTTGCTCCATGCACTGCCCCTTCTTTGTGCATCGTGCCTTCTCTGTGTACAACCTTGATGTACCACTTCTATGTACGACCTCTATGTAATACCTCTGTGTACTGCCTTCGCATACCACCTTTTCGTACTGCCCTTGTGTACCGCCTTGTCTTACCATTTCTTCCTTATGTGGACTTCTTCTTTGAATTCTGTAAATTATTTCATCTCTCACATACCACTTTTTTTATGTAAAATATTCTATGTGGATTACTCCATCCAATTCTGCAATCCATTTTGTCTTTCATCTACCACATCATCCTTTACATAACCTCTCTTATGTACCACTTACAGAAAAAACTTAATTTTTCCACAACGAATATACTTTCTTGTCAAATTCAATATCTACATTAATGATTGGATTATCACTCATTATATAGGTAAATAACTCTACAAATTTGCCTAATCGGATTTCCCCAAAATTTAAATGTTGGATAATCTTCACTGCGTACTTTACTCATTCCGCATACTATAAGCCTCCACTGCATAATGTGACCCTCTTGAGAACTGCATACCTCCACCAAATATCGTGTGTCTATCATACCATGTATTGCATCCCATTCTCCAAGGACAATCCATTCCACACAACACAACTATTTCCTCATCAAACAATTTTCGGTAACATTACCCATTCTACAAATTGTTCTATATACCATTCTAGATATATGGTACGCGACCGAGAACCATTCCCAAAGCATGGTACATGGTCTATGTTCTAAGGTTTGTGGTTTTTTTCTTTTGCTGATTTAATTCATTGTTCTGCATCTCATTCACTCCTATGTAAAAATCTATTCATTATAAAAAAAAAGAAATTTCAGATTTTGTGGTCCAAAAATTTTAAAAACATTCAGAAACCACACCACCATAAATACCTACATATAAAAGAAAATACATGACTCTTCTCATTCATATTACTTTTTCAATAGTCAGCAAAATTCATCAAAAACTCATCTTATCCTGATATATACTCTTTGAATGATCAGTTCAATCATCATCATATTTTCCATGGAAATTTCTGGAACTTCCCTGTCTTCCAATGGAATCAGTATTTCCATTCATTACTGAATATGACTAGAATAATGTTTACATAATTGTATGATCATTCGAAATCATGAAATCTCTACATTATCCCTCATGAAATAATACATATCACATTATGTAATCACTTTGATGGTTTCATTGAATGAATATCTTTATCTCCTTCTTCATTTTTTCCTTTATTAAAAACTATTGACAAAAAATACAACCTTATACTCAAAGTGGTCCCAAAAATTACCCCCTTTTATGTTGTTTTTTATAAAGTAAATTCCTCCTAAAATGAATGTGTCAATATCAAAATTAGAATCTTCTCTCTCCCCTCATTCTTGTTATTTATTTCCATCACTAATACTTTCATTTAAATTTCTATCCCCCTTATTAACATGAAATACATTGTTTGTGGGAAAATGGTATCGGTCCTTTCTTATGAAATGTTCCATCAAACATTTCCCTCTATGTATATTTAAGAATTGATCATTGTATGAAAAAAAGCGGATTTGATTTAGACAAAAATGATATCCATTATTCAATGATAATTATACCACATAAGATGAGAACTAGTGTACTTTTTCTTAGAGGGTTTTCCATATTCATTCAAGGCTGATGAAATTGAATGTGATTGGGAATAATCAACCTAATAATCCTACACACACTTTCATAGGCATATCAAAAACATTAAATTTTAATAGATAGGACAGGTGGCCTTGGGGAACTTCCATACCCCTAATGTCACTGATTAATTTAGTCAATCCCACATAGTAAATTGATCTTCATTATGAGTAACCAAGGATGAGATATTTAGAAATGAAATGCCATCTCCAATAACATGTTCTTCACAGAATTTCCAATGTATGTAAATTTAATACCAACTAATGTTGATTATTATTGAAATAATAATTCTAGAAGATTCTTCGTTTTCCTCTCTCTTAAAGGAAAGACTCTTAATCTTCTTCATCAATAATGACATCCATCTTTTTAATCTTTTAATATTAATTGAATCATCTTAAGAGGATGGAAACATCCCCATCATTGGTGTCAAGAGTTGACATCATCATATAATTCTCAGGTTCTTTCCCTGGGATCATGATTCACCTTCATTCCCCTTTATTATCAGTACAAATACATCACCCAAATGATTAAGGGAATAAGGTGGTTCATCATTTATTCTTCAACGTGAGTATGAAGGTTGAGACACATTTCTCTACCCAGATGATTCTTTTTTTCTAGTCTTCATGCTTTCAAATATGAACATATATTTTGATCCTCGATGATGTCGAATTGATCTCATCACATTTTCTTCTAATTTTCATGGAGAGTTTATATTCTTAACATCCATCCTAAATGATACATTCTTACCACTTTTAAGGAATTCTTATTGTTCTATTATTATGTTTAGATAACCTTTTGCAATGTGACTGGGTGTCAACTTCCCTCACATAGAATGTCTTTAACACATGTGTTTCCTTTGGTTAGCACTCTCTTATGAATCTTATCTTCATCACATGAATTTTTTTCCTTTCCCTTTAGCAACAGACTTGGCCTTTTCATCTTCCTGATTCCTCATTCTTTTCAAATTATCTGGGAAGATGACCAACATGTCATTTGGAAATTTTGTAGCTAGTTTGGATCTTCGACTCGGGTTCATCATAGTCTCATCCCTATTAGTTTTTCTTTTAGATGAATTTCCCATAAAATTCATTTATCTACAATCCAAGGTCATCTCAGCTTCCCTATTTGTGTTCATCATTGGGAAATTTTGGTTCACAATATTCTTCTAATTTTTTCCCAAGGTAGCTACATCATACATAGCTGGCACCAGAAGTCTTCTTTTCTTATCAATAATGAATGCATGTTGAGAAGTGAAAATACCTACATTGTGACCACTTATATTTCATTCATCGAATATGTTATTAAGAATTAAAAATATGATTATTGTAAACAAATGCTTATAGAACTACCGATGTTTCTTCTTCTTTTATATCTTTTTTCCATTTGATATAGGCTTTCTATCTGATTTTAAATTTAATTGATTATACCAAAAATGATGTGCACGCTCCCAAATTTGTTACAGAACCATCATTTACCCACAAATCATGTCTTCCTGATATCTTCAGAAGAAGGTTGTTATGCCTTCTTCTTAATTTTTTATTCTCTATCTAGTGAACTATATTACAGCTTCTTCTTCCAATCCACCCAGCCAATTTTGTCCACACCATTCCTCATCCATAATTGTTTATAATTTTTCTTCAAACATGAAATACAATAGAAACATATTATGAAACAATAGTACAGGTTAGTAATGGTCGTACCTTTACTTTATTAGTTTCTTTTTATAGATCAATGAGTGACTTCATAATCATCGTATCAAATGTTCGAGGTATTTTGATAGTAGAATATTTTTTTTATAATTGAGTACCATCAGAAAATGTTTCATTGTTTTGTTATGTCTCAAAATGTGTTTTCTCATGATTTTTGAACTGATCATCCATTCTAGAAATTTTCTAAGAATTTCCTTCTGATCATCGCTCATAATAATCTTCTCTTTACATGCCTTCTTCGTTCTAAGAAATTATTCCTCATGAAACATCATATTATTATGAATCAAAGTGTCTTGTTCCGTGATCTTTATGGACATACCATCTAATTTTAGACCCTTGAAATCAATGAAATATTTTAGTTTCCCTTCATGGACATGGATATTTTCTTCAAGAGAGTTTCTTGACTCTTTCTTTCTATTCAACATCTTTGAGAAATTTTGATGTATTTATTTCATGTTTCCTCATTGTTTCATCAAATGATTCAATATGTATAGAAATATTATAACATTCAGATATTTTCATTTCTAAGAACTTTTCTATATTGTCATATTCTCTTTCTAGTCGTGTTATCTTAACCTACATGCATCTAAATTTTCTATAAACAGAATAAATTTTTTCTTTAGAAATATCATGGAGACAAGTTATTAATTTCTCCAAATCATTTGAAAGCTCGTGTGAGGTAAAAATTTAATCAAAATCACCACTTGTTCTAGAATCCATATATTTGGTGGAAACCTAAGACAAATTCTCTTTACATTCCGAGACTATTATTTTTAAATTATTGGTAAAAAATGGATAATAGGAAGCATTATCTTCTATTGATTAATGTGACTTTTTCAACTGTGTTTTTACTTTATTTTTTTGTTCATCCTGATCTTATTGGATATAATATTCAACTCAAAGATAATTGTGATTTCATCAAGAATTCACTTCATTATTTAATCAAGAAAGGAAACTCAAATCCCCATCTAAATAGATTGTTGGATGAGTATCCAACATACCAAAAGCTCTCTCTAGTACCAATTGAATGACCCTAGACCCCCTCTGAGAGGGGGGTGAATCAGGTTGTCATCTTTTTATCATATTCACTAGATCTTTTTATCATGTTTGTAAGAACATGTTTAATCCTATATTATGGATATGTGAAGTAATTAAAAATTCCCATGAAAAAGAAAATAACATCACCTTTTACATGGTTCACCACAAAGTGCTATGTCTAAGGAGAATACTCTGAAAGATTTCCGGTTGTACCAAATATAACTAATCTTCACTACGTGTGGATTACAAATGTTGGAGCAAAGTCACTCATTCCCAAGTACATTGTATTTACAAAGGATCTTGGATTTCCTACTACTTCCCTTGGATCACTGCCATTAACTCCCCATTTCTCACTTCCTTGGGAAAGTTCTCACTCAATTTATTGACATAAAGTTCTCTTCAATAGTTTTTTTAGAAAAGACTTTGTCTCAATTCCGTACAAGGCATTGCATGCATCGATGTTCTAAATTGATTCTATTTTATATTACTTTTACCCTTTAATGCGGATACTGAATGAACTAGAAGTTTATCCTTTTTTATTTGATAGAATCTCAAACTCCCTTTATGAGGTTGTTGATTCCATGAACTGTTCTAGATTCTATAGACTGTCTCTGATCTATGTACCATGTCTACTCTCCGTACAACACATGGTATGCGTATTACACCTGCTCTATATACCATGCCTTCCTAGCATATTAGTCCTACTCCACAGATTGCCTCTACTATGTGTACCACCTCTTCTACGTGTACTGTACCTCCTCCACATAGCACATCTGTGTATTCCCTCTACGTACCATCTCTACATATTGCATTCATATACCCCCTTCGTGTATTGTGCCTTTATACTACCTTGGAATATCTTTTCTTCCTATTTTCGACATCTTTATCAATTTTGAAAATTCTTCCATCTCTCGCATACTAAATTTTCTTACGCAAAATATATTTTGTGGACTAATACTTCCAATTTTACTAACTATTTTGTGTTTCTTTTAACACCTCATACTATGGAAAATCACTCTTGTGTACCTCATTCCGACATAGCTGTGTTCTTCCTCATCAATTATATTTTCATTTCTAATTATCCCTCTAACATAATGATGAGATTATCACTCCTTATATATGTAAAAAACTCCAAAAATTTATCTAATCAGATATTCCCAAATTTTCAATGTTGTATAATCATCACTGCGATCCTTACTACTTCTAAATATTCTGATCCTCCACCGTATAGTGCAACCCTCCAGCGAACTGTGAACCTCCACCACGTACTGTGTGTCTTCCGGTCCACGTATTGCATATCTACCACCAATAACAAGCCATTCAGTGAACCAAATCTCTTTTTAAAGTGAACCATTAATTGTACCTTGAACCGTTACACTTTCCTTTCTATCTATCATTCCCTCTACATGGTACACAACCACAAACCTTTCCCATAACATGGTATGCAATTCATTTTATGAGGTACATGTTTTCTTCCATTTTAAATTTCATTCGCCCTTCCGTATCTTGTTCAATCATATGCTTAAATCATTATATTTCCAAAAAAATTAAAATCTTGAGGTACATTAATTTGAAAAAGTATGAGAAACATAATAACTATAATTATATGGTTCTACAAGAATACCCAAGCTTCGTCACTATTATTTGAATTATTCAACAGTCTGGGGTTTTCATCATGAACTCATTCCATCTTGATATATACTCATTGAACGATCCATTATGTCATCGTCGTGTTATCCCAGGAATGTATTGGAACTTCCCTACCTTCTAGATTCATCAGTATTTCTTGTCAACTATAAATATGACTGGCATCATCTTCACATTATTGTTTGATCAGTGTTAAATCTTCAAATCACCACATGATCCCTCATGCAATAAGGCATATCACTTCATGTAATTTCATTCATGGTTTCATTGAACGAATAACATCATATTCTTCTTCATTTTTATCTTCATTGAAAACTATTAACAACAAATACAACAGTATACACAAAGTGGTCCCGACATAATTTTCATCGTGGTTTTTAGTATTATTACATTTCTAGCGACATTGATGGAATAAATGATGGAACAAAATAAGGAGGGGATGATGGTGAAAAAGATTGTAAGAAAAATAAATATGATTAATTTAAGTATTTGGGTGAGGTTAATGGGGATGGAAGTCAAAATGATGACGGATAGTTTTATAATTTACATTATTTACTGATATTTATGATATATGATGTTTGATTATTTTTTATGAAAAATATATGTGATGTTTTTTATGTGATTAATCACTAGTTGAATGAAATAATTAGTTTTACATGTTATTATTATATGTATATTTGTGTGTGATTCGTTTTTGTAGGTAATTTACTGAGGTGGGGTAAAGGTGTGGCATATGTTTATTTTTTTTGGTTTTTATTTTTTGATGGAATGTTCTGAAGGATGATCATTTTCTATTGGTTCTGTGGGCTTTGTGGGGGGGTGTGACAAGCCTACTAATTTGGGGTGTAGACAATACGTTTCAGAACTGTTAGTAAATCCTTAAAATGGTTTACAATAACATTTTAGTAAACAATATTTCTGATAAACCTATACCAACAGATTTGTGAGAATGATTTCTATTTCTTTTTCCCTAAATAAAATTATCCAATTTTTTAAAGAACAATTGGTATAGGCTAATCAAATGGTTCTATAGTATATAAATATGGGTTTTAAACATTTATATGACATCCAATTCCATTAATATAAATAATTCCAAATTAGATAAACAATTTGGCTATAATTGGTCAAGGATTATGGTTTCCGGATTTTTTACCATCCTAGAAAAGAAATAAAAAGCGGCTAATACTTTGAGTTGATAAATATAATCTACATTTATCATGTTACATTTTATATGCTATACTTGGGATAATGATTTAATTAATTTATTCTTATATATTGGGATGAAGAGATATCCTATTATTTATTTTAGGATTTAGTGTATTTGACTTTGTGATAATGAATTTTGCAAGCTCAAAAAGTGGATCAATGTTTATAGGAAAATATATAATTTTCATGAATGGTTTGATTCCAAATTATAATATTTATAAAGAAAGTGATTTATTTTTTTTAAATAATACGTTTAACTTGTGATACTTGTTGAGGAATGAGTTGTTCAGTGAATTTTATAGTTATTTATTTTTTGTTCATCCAATAGGGACATAGATATCCTCATACCTTAGAATATTTTACTAGTGGGATATTATTAAATGATATGTTACCAAAATTACCATTAACTGTTTGACAAGTCGCCATGTTAAATTAGAATAATCATTACCAAATAGAATGATTCAACCATTTAAAAGGATAGGTTGAAATTAGAAGAATATATTCATGTATTTTCTTGTGGGGTTACGAAAGACTCCATGAGACTATGATCCTAGTTTCACATATATGTTTTTTAATAGACTTGAGAAGTCGTTGGGTACTGAATTTAATTTTAGAATATATTTTTATCTTGAATATAATGGTTAGTATGAGTAGATGATTCAAACAATATATTATATGATTCATTGTATGTCAGTATATTTCCCTTGAATTCTAGAAAAAATTATTTTATTAGTTGATTTTTCATAATAAAATATATTTTATTCAAGTATAAATATTTTACCAGTTGATGAATTAAATGGAATGAAATTTCAAACACCATCTATCTAGGATAAATTTTCTTAAAGGATGGTAATGGGACCATTGTTATTATTCTAAATGGTATAGAATATTCAGTTTATTTAACAACATATGATCAGATCTCAGAGTATGAATAACACTTCTATGGACAACCGGAGGGAAGATTTTTTTCTTAAGGTTGGTGATATAGCGATTCTTAAATTAAATCATTAGTGTGTTATGAGTTTTGTTTAAAATTTATTGTTAAGAACACAGTTCATTGGATGATATAAAATCATGGATAAAATTGGTTTAGTTCCTTAATTAATGGATTTGTGTTAGATTTTATCATATGTTCAGAATATATTTGTTTTTCAACGTTGTGTAATGATGTTATAGATTCATATAATTTTCTAATCCATAATATAGTTTAGTGGGATGATAATTTTTTTTTGATAAATATCCAGTTCAAATTATTGACCATAGAGAACAAGTGTTGCAGAATAAGATGATTTACCATGTTACGTTTTATGCAAAAACCAAGGATATGTAACATAGGAATATAAAAAAAATTTAAGGTGAAGATAGCCCAAAATTTATATTAATTGTGTAAATTTAGTGTGATAAAATTTAAAAAGTAATAGAATAATGTAACAACATTTGTAATGATATAAAAACTCAGTATAATGATTCTATTCATCATAAAAATATATTTTTTTAAAATAAAAATGAAACAATTTTAATATGCTTTTATTGTAATAATGGGAGTTTGATAAAGGTAATTGTTTTCTTTTGTTCATTTTTTCTCAAAATAGGAAATCTTTTTTACATAATTTTTGACATTAGTTTCTAATGATAAAAGAAACTATTTATTTTATTATATATAGAGACAATGACTTTTCTGCCACCATAACCATTATTTGAAGCTTATCTTCCATAATATGTTTTTTGGTTTTATTCAATGAAAATATCTCTTTACCATTGTTGATTAATTTGGAAATAGAAATAGGTTTTAAATGGGATTGATATTATAATATATGAAAATAAATATTGTTAGGTGTAGATAATGTTATCACTATTATTCTAACCATTTTAGGATTTTATATATCATTGTTTTTTTATGGTTCTTGTAAATTATTTATATTAATGGGTGGTCACATTATAAACTAATGGATGGAGGTTATGTTATAAACTAGTAAGTGGTGTTAAAGTATAAAATAAAAATATGTGGTCCCATTATAACACATGGATTTGTGCTTATATAATGATCCAATGATGGATGGGCCTATGATAACCCTCCAATGCATTTGGTATGAAATTCAACCATATAGTTATTAAATTTAAATGAGTGATATGGATTAAAATATCCCAAAATAACTATATGATTGTATATTATTTATTTTTGATTTAATGATTTTATTTCAGAAAAATGGAATGAGGTTTTATATGAAAATGACTTATTTATTTTCCTCAAAGAACATTTATACGGAGGTAAAAATTTCTTGGTATTTTTATGTTTTCACTTGGCTAATGATTTTATTTCTTTTTATATTCCATAATGAGATTTTTTTTCTCAAACTATGTTTTTAAAATGTTTTTCAAATGTTTTAGGAATTTCTATGTTAAAAGAGATAGTCTAGTAAAATTATTTGAATATTGTACGTTGAAAATTAATTTTGTTTTATATTGAAATATTTATATTATGGAACTAATGGATGCTTATAATAAGTCTCCTGTATGAATTTTATATTACTGTAATGTATGATTTGTTTCCCAGTAATAAAAAAATATTGACAAAAAATAACATAAAATTTGTTATAATGTCTTATTGTCTTAAAACCCACAGTTATTTAATCATTAAGTCCATGTATACATCTATATATATTAAAATATTTCGGTTATTGGAAAAATAAAAGGAATTTGTTTGTTAATTTTATTCCCGATTCACCAAAAACTAAAATCCTAAAAGATATATGTTTTCTA
This sequence comes from Viscum album, assembly GCA_963277665.1. Lineage (NCBI taxonomy): Eukaryota > Viridiplantae > Streptophyta > Magnoliopsida > Santalales > Viscaceae > Viscum > Viscum album. Next base: position 1,075,287,327 of record OY728161.1, read on the forward strand.
TTATAATGAAAATTTTTAAATAAGGAAAAGTGATTTTATCTATGAATCCTTGGGATATTATAATAGGTATAACATCATGGTTTAGTTAAATTAATATGTTTGGATGTTACATGAGAATAAATTAATTATTTCTAAGATAACTATAGTCATAATTTATATGATATAGATAATAATTAGTATAGATGATGTAATATTAAATATTTTGGGAATTAGGATGCGAGAATAATAATGAAAATTTTATTGATGTTTCTAACTAAGGTTAACATAATTAATTATTGAATATTTTGATGAAATTATTCTCCAATAAATAAAATCTCTTTTTTGGTTATTAAAATGTGATGTCATATTTTTCATAGATGTTACTATGTTTTTTACTTATAAATTCGATGATTGAGTATTAAATTTATCATTGCATGATGCATGAAAATGTGGTGTAACTACACCGCTATATAGACACTCTAAGGGGGACATTACTTGGTTAATCATATGCACTTAATGAAACACTGTGAATGATTAATTACTAAGTAATTTAATATTATTAGGTTAAGGTATATTTCAAATATTTACACAAAACATCTGAGCTTGAATTAGTAATGACGTAGGTGTAACTAAAACTCAGATATCTTGAATGAAAAAAATTATAGGATAACATAATAGTGTCCTAAAATAGGGCATATAATTCATAAATTCTCTCATTACTATTTATGATAATAATATTATATTTAATTATTTTCCACTAATTTTATCCCCTTTTGGTTTTAGAAATTAATTCAAACTAGAAAGAAGCATGGGTGAATGTGATAATATAGATATTACCTCAATGAACAACCCATAGGAATGTGTGATGTAGTATGAATCATTATGTTTATGGAAAAATAGCTATCATGAAACATGATTATCAATTTTAAAATAGTTGAAGACTCAAACACACCATAGAAGACAAGGATAGAGCCTCATTGAAATTTAGGTGATAAGTATAATGATTAAAAGAATAATAAATTCTCTACATGTCAAAAAAATTTAATCAATTAAGGGTAAAATTTTCTTATATTCATAGGTATATTCTATAGTCTTTAACATAAAAACATTATTATTCAAGAAGTGTGAGTGAAATAGAAGGTAAATTTTTTTAATAAAATTTAAAGGAAATTATTCAATATAAAAATAAATTCATTATCCAAATGGATTACATAAAAATAGGGATAAACTACCAAATAGATGATGGAAATAAGAATGTCAAAATTTACTAACTGTTATTAATGTTTAATTTGAATATTAAATATTAATTTTATTATCTCTTATTTCATGTAATTTTTATTGATTTTTATATTGAAATTAAAATAAATTTTTTTTGTATATGATTATCATATCAGTCACTAAATGATATTAATCAAGGCTAGTAGATTTTTTTTGTTATTTGGATTCCATATTGAATAGATTATAGGTTTTTATTAAGGGGATATATAAACTTTCTTGTAGTTACATCTCAAATAATATCGTAAATTATCCCATGATTTACAACTAATGTTTGTTCAATTAATAGATACATTTGGAAATTAATTTCATTTCATAATATTTAATATAAAGATGATCAATTTTATATTATGTGGGGGAAAATGTTTATAACAACTGATGTACTTATTGAAAAAATGTACTCCATATGTTTTTGTATTCCTAAATTAATTTTTATATACATATTAACTAATTCGTAAATGAAAGAAGGTATAAGATTTATTAATCTCATTTCATATAATATTTTTTTCAAATATTAATTTTAGAAATTTATCATTTCAATTCTGAAAATTTCATTTCATTTTTGAAATATGAATTTTGATAGAGTCATACAATAAATTTTTTAGAGTTGTTTACAATGCTTGATTTTTTAGTAAATAGTGAGAAATATGTTTTTTATGTTTTCATAAAACTATCATTATAATTAGATATAAAAGAACCTTTATGATATAAATATAATGGAAAATAAACATAATTGATATTTAGTTTTATATAATATAGTTAAATAAATTTTATTATTCTTTATACCTTATTTGGTATATGTTAAATTTTGGGCTTCAAAATAATCTTCTCAAGAGAACTAATTTTTATTTTGTTTTAAAATTATAATTTTAAATTAAATTCATTGTCATATATATTTCAAACATTAGAAAATTTGTTTCATATATTTAATCAGTGTGTCTAAATTATCTATATAGGTCTATAATGTTTTTGGACCTTATGAATAATATCTTTAGTCATAATAGCTACCACGGTAAATGGTAATTTCGGTAATTAAGGGTAAAAATATTTTGACAATGGTTATCAAATAAATTTAATGCATTACACAATTTTATTAGATGAATTATTTTCAACCATAATCGTTTAATTATCAAAATTAATTCCATTGGGATCCACATTGATGATATTATAAAATTTCTTTATCGCAGATTTGAATATGTAATTATCATATTTTTAATAAATATTTTATTTTTAATAAGGGGTTTTAATGGTTATATTCGACTAAAAATAGAAAATTTAAATATAAATTACTTATATTCATCATGAAAATTTATTTTTAAATTTTTCTTAAGAAATATATAACATAAATTATTATACAACTATGATGCACTAATTTTTTCTATTAATAGAAAAATAAATTAAATGATGTGAAAAATAATAAAATAAATATAATTTGAGACCCTTAATTCCATGCTAAAATTTTATTATTGGATTTTTCAAATTAAGAATGTATTAAAATAATATTATTAATTATATCATGTTTTATTGATATTTTTAAAAGTCAATGTAATTAATAGTATCATAATTGACATGAATGAATTTTTGAAATAAATAATAATTTATTAAATGACATAAAATTATTGAAAATATTAAATTATAAAAAATTATTATAGTAAGGTTTTAAATTACATCCATGATCCATTTCTGGTTTTTTGGAAATTTATATTAATTATATTAACACTAAAAAAGTTAAAAATTACATTTTCCTATAGTAAGACTCAATGAAGTTAAATAATGGTTTAAAAGAAAATGATTAATATACCAGTAAAAACATGTCTAATTTTCATTGGATGATTGTATTTTGATAAATAATAATCTTATATTTTATGTAAATTAGTTTTCGTCCATTTTTAATAGAAATTTAATTTATATTAATTTATTATTTTGAAAAATTCAATGAGTGCCCCTCCCCTCTCTTATTAAAGGATAACCCTTATTCTCATTTAAACACACATAAAAACCTATTTGGTAAAGAAAATATTTATCCAAATAACTTCCCAGTATCACTTCTCACATTATATGGTAATTATTTTAGGCTGAATAGTCACCTAAGCAATTTTAAAGAGTTAACTAGAGATGATTTTTGAAAAAATATATATACTATTTTTATCAAATTTTATTGTTTTATATAATATTCCACATCAATAAAATCTTATTAAATGATTGTAAAATAGTAACTATAGTATTCTCCATATAATTATATTTTATTATGTTAATGACCTAATCTATATATATATCTTCGCTTCCTTCAAATGTGAAAAGAATTGATCGTTAATATGTATAGTAGACTAATACCATGCAAACCGTTGTAATTAATTTTCAATAAATGTATTTCAGTACTGGTAATAATGATTGAATTAATAATAAAATTTGATATTAATCAAATATGATTAATTATTAAATGATAATATATCATTAATTTTCTTATCATTCCATGAAGAGAATAAAATTATAATGACTTTCATGGCTATGTGTGAATTATCACTTCCATGAGGCGAGGTGATTCATTTAAAATATCTAAACCACATGGATTATATATATTATAGTATTTAAATAATTAATGTTATATTAATTATATTATTATAATTATTTAATTATCAAATCACAATAACATTCTTTCTATAATGATCATTGAAAAATTAAATCATTACTAATGCATACATACGACCTATCATCTCAAAGATTGAAACATATTTAATTTTTCATTTCCATATATAATGGATGTTATTAAAATTATTGTTAATATAAAAAAATTATAGTTATTTCATGATTATTATCATATATACGATAGACTAATGAAATCATTTACAATAGTCATTATACAAAATTCATGTTGGAATCAATTAATAAATGTCATAAAAATGTTCTATGTGAACATAAATAATTACATTATTGTTATAACATGATGATAAGTTATATAAAATGAATAATTAATATGCATAAATCATTTAGAAAAATAAAAATTTTGATATAAGTTAATTATTTAACAATACAAAGTACATAAGTGACGATTGGGACATAAGGTAGGGGAATTCTTATCAAAATTTTCCTTCATTGAGTGAAACGTCAAATTCAATGATTATGTCATGTTGAGATTATATGTGAGGGAATATATCTTAAAAACATCATTCAACATTCCATATTAATCGATTCTTAGAAAAATAATAATAAATTCTTTTTTGAAATATATTGTATGAATATAAATTCCCACATTCATAAATATTTTATTATATATTCATTTATTTGTATTTTGTCACTACCTTTTTGAAAAATAAAAGTTTTTTTCCCTGCGAATAGTTTTTATATTTTAAAAAAAATTATAAGAAATGGTTATTTTGATATCAAAAATTGTTTTACACATATGTTTTAAAAAGTGTTCACGGTGGTTACTCATTATTTGGTCATTAGAAATTATTTAAGATGTGTGTACCCATGTAAATTCTAGTAGCCACATTATAGTCTGTAATATGGGTGATCCCATATTGTTCTCTAATGAATTAGTTAATTATTATTTTTTCTCTCGAGGATTATATTTGAATTCAGTTGTATGCTTATTCTTCTTTTTATATTTGTTTATAAGGGTTTTTTAAAGGGTTTTATAATTATGTCACAAAACAACTGAAATATATTTCTATATCTTCTAATGATATTTTATATATATATTTGAACATTCATAAGTTATTTAATGATATTTCAACAAAATATTATTACTTATTAATTGTAAAATGTTTGATTTTAATAAGCTTTTTTCATGGGGTTTTAACTAAACTAATGTTTTCCTTTATTTTAAATTCATTATTTATAATTTTATACTCTTCCCAAGTTTTTAAAAATATTCATATGGATTATGGATAATTATGGACAAGTATGAGATCAAGGGTAAAATTATAAAGATTTTTCATAAAGAGAATCTACATTTTATTTTAATTATTTTTTAATTAAAAAATAAATACTATGTAAATGTCTCCAATTATAATGTATGGGTATTCCATTTATAAGTAAATTAAAATAATTTAAAACTATAAATCAGAAATGATCTTATAAATAAAGAGAATGAATTCTTGACTTAAAACTAAAATATATATGTTTTAATAGTCATGTTGTTATTGTTGGTATTATTCGAAAATTTAGATATCTTCATAGGATATGAAAATGTTAATATAATACCCATTAATAATTATTACATTATGGATAGGTTTAAATGATGTTAACATTTACGATGACCATGTTCCTTCATCCAGGAGATTTCTGTTTAGAATAGATTTCCATATATAAATCATTGTAACTATAAAGGGTATCAATCTAGAAGAAAAAATCATTAAAAATCTGTATCCCGAGATGGATGGAATCAGAATATAATTTTTTATTGCAGTAATGGATCAGTTGACACAATCATTAAATAGTTTCGGTGCCCAATCTAGATGGTAGATGGATCAACCACAAATGAATATGTCTCTCTTTTGAGGTTTTTATGAGGAAATTTCTTCAATATATTGACAAAACCTTAGATCCAGTGGTATCAAAAGGATCCATCAACTCTATAGAAATGATATCAATGTCATGGGGTTTCCATAATTTCAAAAGGCAACCCTATCTTTATTTCATTTTGAGGGGGAATCTTATCGATGGTGGTATCTAGTATATAATACCATAGAGAAATATGTCCTTGATGTTATAGAATGGGATTATTTTAGATGTTTTTTCTGGAAAAATACTTTCCTAAGATTATTAGCCATAATATAGAGAAAAAATTCCTTTAATAGGAGAAAATATGATTACTATGTGGAAGCGTATGAATGCAATTTTATTTTAATTTTTATATACATAATAGTTTTTTTGAAGACATTGATAGTAAAATTAAAACAATTTACTATGGTTTGAGAAAAATATTAATAATATCAATTTATTTAAGAGAATTTAATATCCTTGATGCAAAAGTTATCTATATTGAACTAGTTTAGATGGAGTTTACTGACATGCATGTTCCTTGTTATGATAAGAGTATGTTGTGGTTTGGTTTATAGGCAAAGAATTCATCAATGAAATTTATAATTAACAAAATAAAAATATCCACCTGTGAAAATTTTGGTAAGAATAATTTTGTATGAATGTATTTTGAAGTTATGAATGTGTTACCATTGTGGTTAGCTTTGTCATAGGCCGTATTACTATAAATATATAAATCATTCAGAGAAAAATAATGGGGTAACTGGTAGCTACCCAATTGTGTGGTGATTTATTTACAATGATTTGGGTAATTATGCTAAAAGTTTTCAATGTTAGTTACACAAGTTGGAAATCATCAGGATCCATAATATATACGTGACACAATGTCATTTCCTACTGCTACGATTGATGTTGGGTCATAAAATAAATTTTTGATAGGATTGTTACTATTTTTTCTTAATTATGTCAATACCCTATTTGATTTTAGATCTTCATATTCATTCCATTTAAAAATAAATTATCTATATAGGGGATATAACTTTTTCAATTTATTATATAACCTTTTTAAAAAACTCTAGGTGGATGTATTGAATTATCCAATATTTATAGGAATGTTTATATTGGATTCAGTGAAATAGTATATCATACCAATATTGATGAACTGCCAATTTTTAATGTTGATATTATTTTTGGTATGGATTAGCTTTAAATTATCATATATATATATATATATTTAAAGTCTAATAAACACTTATTAAATGGTCGTATACCATTAATAACCTACCAATAAAGAGAGAAAATGATTGCAAATGGTGGAAGAAATTAATTATCACATTTCATTGAAAAAATGTAACTATTCAGATTAGAGATGGGCCCATTGTAAATTAATACAGGTATGTTTTTCCTAATGACATTACTTTTTTAATTCTAAATTCGGAGGCTGTGTTTATTTTTTAATTATTATGTGATGATAATATAATTTCGAAACCCCATTATCAAATTGATATAGTATAACTCTTAGAACTAAAAAATCAGTTCCAAGAGTTAAAAGATAAAAGTAACATTCACCTAAGTACTTAAAATTTGGTTTCCCCTATTTTTCTATAAATAAATAAATATGGTTCCATGAGAAATTTTATTTATTAAAAATAATTGAATAACACCATTTTCTTTAACGCATATCATTATCTTTATATCTATTATTAATTTAATCATCTTTTGATAGAGTAACACATTTTAAATATTGATCAGAGGATATTATACAATAAACTAAAATTGATGGAGGAAGACATACATTTGATAATATTTAAAACTAGATATGGTAATTATGGGTTTGTAGTTATTCCCATTTGGTTGAAATACCCACGTTTTATTTATATATTTTATGAATACAGTATTCTGTTATGATTTGAAAATGTTTATGGTTGTTATATTGATGATATTTTTGTTTTCCCAAAATGTTAACAGGATCATGGAAAACATGTAAGGATTGTTATGAAAACCCTAAAGAAAAGAATTTATATCAAAATTTTAGAAAATGTGATTTTTTGTTTAAAAATATTTCTTTCCAAGGGAACATTGTCTCTATAATAGCATTATTATTGACCATAAAAAAAAGTTGTTGAAGACATAAAATGGCCAAAAAATGTTATAAAAATTCCAATTTATATGGATTATCAGGATATTACTAGTGGTTTTCAGAAAACGTTTTAGGGATATATACCCATCTAATAGTGTTGAAACAAATATTATTTAAATAAATTTGTACAAAATAATGTGATGATTTTTTTCAGGAACTGAAATTGGGATTGGTGGATTCTCCTATTTTGGATTGACCATATAGAAATAGTGATTTCTATAATTTATTTTGATTCTAATTTGATGATACATGGTTTATTTTGGATTTAAAATGAATATTTAATTTCATATGCCTCTTGAAATGTAAAACCTTGTGAAAAGATTTATCATACACAAGATTAGGTATTAGCTACTATGTTTTTTTATTTAAAAATTTAGAGACATCGTTTTTGGGGTGTAATGTGTGAAATATATATTAACCAAAATGTTTTACAATATATTCTTTTACAATGAGTTGAACATGAGAAAAATACATGGATGGGTGTGATTAGTGATTATTATTGCATGAATCATTACCATCCTATAAAAGAAACAAAGGTTGGTGATTATTTAAATTGGAAAAATAATACTACCTTTACAATGTTAAATTTGAAACTAGAAACATTTTTTATGATTATATGAATTTTTTATTCAAAGTTATTAGTTCACGAAATTCCACTATTTTTATCGAGTTATAGTATAATCGTCTATATTTAACAAATCTAAGAATGTGTATATAGAAGACCATGAGTTACTTAAAAATGTATAATTGGTAATAAATGGTAAAATTATTTAATTTTACATTGGTAACAATTATTTTTAGAGATTTTGAAATATATAATGAGGTTATTATGATTTATATTTTATGAAATTGTTGTTATTTATAGATCATATATCCTTGTTTTTAGTTAATCCTTGTTTTATATAGATATACATATACATTTCTTCGTGTAAGGACCCATGAATTTATAGAACACTATATTTTTATATCTAATAATATTTTTAAATAATATCATAATTTTAATTTAAATATAAAACTTTTTATGACAGTGTATCTGACACAAAACAATAGGTTTCTCTGAAATCTTACGTTCCACACAACATTGAGTTATACCGAAATAATATATAACAATATGATTTTCTAAAATAGTAGGTAATGCCTAGTCATTGTATTATAGGTAATGAATAAAAACAACTAAAATATTATTACACATGTTTTTAATTTTTTTTATATTTTTCAATAAATTATAGAGGCATAAAATGAGAATGAATCCAATTTTAAGCAAAAACTTCTCTAATATTTTTAAAAGGTTAGTTTACCGTTGGTTAATAGCAAACAAATTTTAAATATATTTTATTCACTTATATGTGTTATATTGTAAAAAAAATTATTCTTCTATAGAATTGGGACATCATAATTTTTTTTGGATAATTTATAGGTAGTGTTATGATAATGTTCATTATTTAACGAATAGTGAAAAATACAGCATTATAATTCAAAAAATCATTTCCATATATTTTATTTATTTAGGTAGATTATAATTTTATTTTATTTAAAATTTTAAAGGGATTAAATTTTTATCATTTAATTAAATTTTGGTCATTTAATGTATTTTCACATTTATATTGGTCATAAACACATGTCAATCTGTTGATAGTTTTTATTTCTTAAAAGCTCGCTTTCTAGTTCCGACTACTAGAATTAATTTTAAATTAATTTATCCCAATTATTTTTTTTATTTGGGAAAATGGGTTCCATATTTGGAATCATATGGTCTATATTGTTAAATAGGTACAATTTATTTTTGGACATTATGAATAGTAACTTTGGTGTTTTTTATTTACCATATATGATGATAAATCAGATAAATTAGGGTAACAGACAGAATGATAAGGATAATAAAATTACTCAATATCCTTAAATAATATTAGATGAATAATATTCAACCCATACCACCTATGTTTTGTAATTTATACATTTAATGGACTTTGATCCATAAATGTATTCTAATTATTAATAAAACAAAAGAAAGAGACAATGTGTCACTCACTTATCTCTTATAAGTGAAATAATTTTAATTTATAGTTCAAATTGATGAAACATTGGAAATAAAGAGTCTATAGATATATAATACAATTATATACATAATGGGAATTTATTTTAATTTTTAAAAATTATATAATTAATATAAATAATGACACAAAAGTGATGTAGTAATTATTTTATTAAGATAAAAAACAAATAAATGATATTATAAATATTAAAATAAATATTATATGACAATATTTTGGTAAAACATGAATAATTTGGACAATTATGTTATTTTTGGATTTATATAATTTATTTTTTTATATAATCATGTTTTGAGGAATTTTTAAAAAATTCAAATATGTATATTGTCAAATTTGTGGTAATTTGTAACTTAAAATATAATATAGTTTATTAAATGTTTTAAAATTCATAAAAAAATAATATTCATAAAAATTATTATGATAAGTCCAACGATGTCATAAATTTTATTTTGTGGCTCTTTTTTCATGTTATGGTATTTACATTGACGCATAAAGTGTAAATTATAAAATATCGTGGTATGATTAAAAAGGGTACAATAATGGTTAAACAAAAAAATATGGGTTAAAAATTATTCAAAACATGTCTATTATTAATATAAATATTGTAATATGACCTAAAATCATCTTATATTTGAAATAAATGAGTTTGGGACCATTTTAAATGGAAGATCAATATATAGTAATATAATATTCAAAGACTTTCTTGAAGTGCCCCTCCCCACTCTTATAAAAGGCCATCACCTCTATCCACTTACTCACTCCTCTCGATGCACCATGGATCATCCAACATCTACTCACATAATATCCCAAAATCCATCCATTTATCTTATAATCCGTAACTTTGGCATAAGGCAATTCAAGAAATCCTTTTTGCACAAATGAATTAGAGTTACTCATTTTAGTGGTAGTATATTCCCTAAAGTTCCATTATATTATTTTCCCTCTACATTCCATATGATATTCTAATTCTATAATTTCATAACAACACCAGTATCGTCAATATACCTGTATGTGTTTATGCAATGTAATCTAACTACACTTACACAGACCTTTATCTAATGGATATAACATATTGTTTCTATATACAGTGAACTACTGCATCAGGAAACGATGATTGTTCAATATTATCTTACCACTTTTCATGGTAGCCATTATGATTTTACTATATTTATATATGACATATATTATATTTATTTTTTCTATATGCTTCATTAGTTTTTATTTACATCCAACCTTTATGCTTTCTGTAATGTGTAAATACAATAATTTCATTTGTGTAACTGTTGACTACCACCCCCTCAAAATGATATGACTTGTTTATGAAATAAATGAGAAGTAGAAAGGCTAAAATAAATAAAATTAAAAATATATATATAATAGATATTATAATGGAATTATAATATACATATGTTTCATTTATTTATCATACGTCTAATATGACAATGAAATTAATGTAGCATTAATTCGTACGTACGACCTAGTGTCTCCAAGAACTGTGGATTTCAGTTCTTATATCTAACTATTATGGATATTATAATTATATAAAAATCAGATATATATGATATTTAAATCAAGAATAATATTCTAGAGATCATTGAATTTTGACCACATTAAAAATTATCATAAGAAAACTATTTTCAACCTTTTTACTGAATAATGATAAAACATCTGATATGAACTCAAATAATTAACTATTTTTACACCCTATTCATAAGTGATATTAATTGAATAAGGAAATTTAATAACTTTATAAAATAAGTATAAATTAATATATTTTTATTATTATTGATATTAAAAAATAAATGAGACAATTCATACTCAAGGTAAGGGAATTTCTAAACACAATTTCCACTCCTTGGGTTTCACGTATTCTTCATTGATTATATTATGGAAATATTATGTGTGGGATACCTATCTAAATTTTTATGTTGTAATTTAATCATCCATTATTTTTTATATACAATTTATAAACATCCTCCCCCCATTGATTAATTCTTACGAACTTTGTAAGGGAAATTCTTAACCCAATTTTCATTCATTGGGTTGATCTTCTACTGATTGAATATGTCAGGCTATGATTATGTGAGAAATGAATTTTGATATCTAATATTCTATTTATAATTGAATTACAAGGATTTAATGTTAATAGAAAAAATAAATCCATTTGATTAACAATATGAACTTTATAGGGTAAATATTAACTCAATCTACATTCATTGAGTTAAAAATCCTTGTCATCGGTATTGTTTTTCCAAGAGAATGTATGATCAAATTTTGATTGTTTTACATTGAATACTGACTTTTATTGGGTGTATTCATATTTCTCACACATAATTATGTCATTTATCTATATTTAATCTAAGGAAATGATCTTTTTAAGGGATTTCATCGCAATTTACATTCAATTGAGATTATTTGTTGTTTCTCACCAATACACATATATTGTGTATATACTGCTCATTGACAAATTATATCATCAATTTTTTATCCTAATGATATTATATATTTTTTAATGTTATTGTTTAATTATTTTTTTTCAATTATTTTCTCATGTGGAAAGGGAATTTTTTAAATGTTTAAATGCTTTATTCTTCATAAATCTTCCACTTTAATGTACATGTTTTCAAAATTGTTTTATATATTTATTTATATGAAAATTAATGTTTTAAAATGTTAATTTAATTAAAAGATTCATCGTGGTATGGGACACATTGATTCAAAAATATTATTTTTAAATGTTTTAAATGTTTTTTAAAATATTATTCATTATGTAAATATCTTGAAATGATATCTCTCAGATGCAAATGGGGAAATGTTATTTTTCATTTAAACTATTATTATGATTTATGATTATGTTATGGTTCATGGAAATTTATTATGTATACGGGTGGTTCTATGACAAACTGAGGGTGGGTGATCCCATGATATCTCTCTAATGAATTGGGTAATGTGGTGGAGTTAAATGACATTGTTTAACTTAATAGATTCAGGAAATATACTATGACATGTATTCCAAACGTAACCATTAATGTTAGTCCCTATATTGCACTAATAGCTACAGTGTAAGTTTCATATGGACTCCACAAGTCACCTATATGTATTATGACTTAAATTTAGTTTTATAGGAATCTAATAATTACATGATGTAAGATAACAAGTTTATGTTTTATGGGTGAAAAGTATGATTTTTTGAAAATGTTTTCGTTGGTTTTTAATATTGCATAAATAATCGTTTTATTATTTATTTTTTATTCTTTAATAATACTCTTTTGATAATCCCTTGATTTTGAAATGTTTTTCCCATGGTATAAGGACGAATAAAAGATATGAATAATTCAAGACTATTTTTATCAAGAATATGATTCTTTTAGTATTTACGATGTTTTATTTTTGTGGAAAATCATTAGATAGAGTATAAGTTCCTACTTTTTACTTTTTCATATTTAACATAATAGTTATGTCCTAATTTCTTACAACTCTAAACCTGAAAAGAACCTCAATGTGAATGAATGTAAATTATTGATCAAAACTCATGATTATGTATGGTTTAAGGTTGGGGCCATATAAATATTATTACTGGTGGATGAAAAAAAATATTGAAGATTCTACAATAATATGTTTAAATTATCAATAAGTGAATATAAAAAGAAAATTAATAAAGAGGGTTCTTTATCCTTTACAAGTTCTAGAGTGGATGTGGGAAAATATTTCCACGAATTATTTGGTAGGACATTAAAATACTTCATGTGTTAATAATGCAATTTAGGTTATTGTAAATTGATTGATTAAGTCTCTTAATTTTTTACTTATTTGATATAATGTATCATTATATCAATTCTAGTGATTTTATGTTACTGAGATTGTTAGTATATAAGTAGATTAAATCTCTATTTTATCTTACCTTGATCCCAGAATAAATTAAATTTTTTTGAAAGGCCATTAGAAGTCATTGGGAGTGGAATTAAATTTTCACACACTCCTTCATCCTTAGTATGATGGACAATCTGAGAGACCAACTTAGATATTGGAATAAATTATTCATGCATTCACAATAAAATGAAATGGAATTTGGGATCCAAATATTTATTATGTATAATTTTATTATACGAAAATATTTTATTCTAGAATATAGATGGATTATTTTGAATCATTATATGTGAAGTTGTGTCAAACTATAGTATTTTGGGAATAATTATGTGACATAAATATAATTGGTTGAAAATTAATAGATTAAATGGATGATATGTAAAAATTATTCATCTAAATATGTGGGCATCTTAGTATATGAATAAATGATAAGTGGATAACATGAGTAATGGAATTTCATTTGATGTAGGTGACCATGTTATTGTAAAAATATCTCAATGGATAAATATTATTAATTTTGTAAATAAGGGAATGTTAATCACAATGATTATGGGAAAATATCACATCCTCATGAAACGTGTATCATTTATGTACCTATTTTTTATTTTCTGTGTTTATCAGAGGTACATAATATTTTCAGTGTTTTGATATTAATAAACAATGTGCTGGATTCATCAAATGGTTTGAGCCCTGATGTAGTTCAATTGAAATATATATTTTATGATCATGAAAATATGATTCATATTCATATCCTTAGAGAAATTTTTTGGGAAAAAAGGTAATTTAAAATTTTATGGTCTTATGGAGAAACCATATAAATTAATAAATAACATGCAAATCTGAAAATTTTATGAGGCAAAGTTATCAAAAAATATTTATAACCTAAATAAAATTTCAGGGATAAAATTTATAAATGGGTAGTAATATAACAACACTGGTACAAATAAAATAATTCCCTTAAAAAATTATTGTTATTATTGAATTAAATATTTGTATTCATATTATGTAATTTTTAAATGAAAATGGAAAAAGTTTTATTAAACTCATTTCTTATAAGATTTTATTTACAATATTAATTCTTAGAATTTATACTTTAAATATGATAATACTAGTATCAAATTTTAATTCATCATGTATATATAATATTTTAATAAATTTCATAGAGTTTAGTGAACTATTTTTTCTCACAATGAATAGTAAAAATCATTTTTTTCTATTTTTATAAAACTATCTAATTATTTATATTAAAAAACATTAAGAATTTAATTTGTCATAAATTAAAATAAGCACTATTTAGTTCGATATAAACCAAAATATTTCATTTTAATTATCTTTATACCTTATTTTGGTATATGTTTAATTTTGGCCATTAAAATGGACTTTTAAATAAAACTATTTTTCATTTCACACATATGTTTACTTTTAAATTAAATTCTATCTCTTATTTGTTTTTAATTTTCATAAATAGATTCCATATTTGGAATCATTTGGTCTAAAAAATGTTACATGTGTTTTTTTTTGGGACATTATGATTTGTAACTATATAAATTTTATATACCACAATAAAGGGTAAATTGGATAATTATGGTGAAATATAATGTGATAAAGATAAAAAAATAACACTAAAACAATCCATTATTTTATTTTATGAGACCATTTGGACCATAATAGTCCATGTATTGATATTATATCCTTTTAGTCACGTGTCAATGAGCATATGCCATTTATTTAAAGAAAATACAAAAATGTCATAGTTATATTTATAGTAAATATTCCATATTTAATAATGGGTTATCTAGAAGCTATATTTATATATAAATAATAATTATAAAAATAAAATAATTTTCATTATAATGGTAATTTATTTTGAATTTTTAGTAAATAAATATATACCATATATAATGATACAAAGACAATAGAGTAATTGTACTATTAATGGAAAAATAAAATAAATGATTTTGAAAATATTAAAATAAATATAATTTTAGATAATTAATGTCGTACATGAGTTTTCTAGATGATATATTCATATTTTATATTTCTTACTGAACTTTATTCAAAGTTATATTTTTTTATTGAATGTTTTAAATTTCAATGTAATGAATATTGTTAATATAGATGTTAATAATATTTTAGAATAAATATTTTTATATTAAATTATAAATAATTTCAAAAAAAATTAATTTTTCCAATTTTTGTGTATAATGATTAAAATTTCATACATGGTAAATTTATAGTTTTTCTAATTTAATATTAACTATATTAACCATCAAAAATTAAAAATACATGTTGTAATGTTAAGAGTTAGAGGGGATAAATACGAATTAAAACAAATATGATAGCAAAAAAATTCAACAAATTAATATTATTAATTGGATGTAGATATTAATAACTATAATAATCCTATATTTTAAAAAAAATAATATTGGATCCATTTGGAATAAAAAATTAATTTATACCTATTTAATATTGGGAGATATTTTAAGAGTGCACCTCCTTGATCTTATAAAAGGGTACCCCTTATTTTCATTGAGACACACTATATCAACTATTATTTTAAAAAAAATTATATAACCCAATACCTTCACATAATACCTAACCACAATCTATAATCTTTCTAGGGATAATAGTCACATTTGAGGTGTTATGGTTTTAATCCAAGGAGATTTTCCAAATAAGTGTTATGATTTTTAATCAAGCGTTTCTGATATATATGATCTTATAAATCCATAAAATATTATTTAATAATGATAAAACAATAATTATAGATTTATAATTATAAAAAAATTATCATTTTAATTTCATTCTCAACATACCACTCCACATCCATCAAATTTAAAAATTATTAATCGTTCGTGTATACGATCGACTACAGCCTCATGAACCAATTTAAATAATTTTCTTTCATTGCCTATCAATACTGGTTATAATAATATAACTAGTTATAATAATATAACTTGTTATAATATATTATAATAATGACATATTTATTATTATTTGAATATAATATATCATTTTTGTTCTAATATTTCAATTCATGTAACAAATGATAACATCGTTCGTTCGTATGTGTGAATTATCACCTCCATTAAGCGATTTGATTCATTTTTCATCAATAACTCAAATGAATAATTTATATATAAATATATTGAAATAATTTGTTTGATATTAATGATACATTGATAATTTTATAAATATATTTATTAATAATTTATTTACTTCTATAAAAATCATTGGGAAATTGAATCATTACTCTTGTATATGTACAACCTAACGATTCCATGACACTAATGTAGAAAATTTTTCATATCATTGAATAATGGATTGTTTTAAAAGTTTAATTCATATAAAAAATTAATATAATTTATTTATTATTATTCTGGATATGAGGGGCTAATCAAAACTCTGACTATATACATCATACACAAGTCATTTTGGACTCAAGTATAGAATATCACCTAAATGATCGATGTAAAAATAAATAATTATGTAATTAATACAACATGGTAGTAATTATATAAATAGAAAAATAAAATATAAAATGATTTTTGAGAAAGTGAATAATTTTTTTTTATTTTGAATGATAAATATCATATGTGATGATTAGGATTTAAGGCTAGGAAACTATTAAATCAATTTCCATTCATTGAGTTAAGAATATACTTCAATAATTTTCTTAAAAAGATATTATATTTGAAATGAATTATTTTATGTAAATTTTTATTTACAATTTCTGTATATATATAGTTAATACTCAAAATATAATAACTTTAATAATTCTCACTTCAATGATATTATTTTTGTATGGGTATTTCTTTTAAAACACAATTAAAGATTATTTTTCTACTATATTAACAATGATCAAAACAATATATTTAAAACATATAAAATGTCAAAGGAATGTATAACCCTGAACCCATGTTGTAATAGTGTAATTAGTATTTATGTTATTGTTATTTCAATTTAATGTAACTAAATGTATATAATTCAGATAAATTAAAGAAATAAAAATATACGTGAAAATTTTTATTTAACAAAACACTGATACAATACATTATTACATAGAAAAAGACCTCAACTACTCTAGAAAACTCATTACAGGACAAAGAAGAATAACCAGAACACCACAATGTAAATGAACTAGAACAAATCTGTATATGATATCCTTTAAATTTTCGATAATTAAAAAGGTTATGGTGAGAAGTATAGTAAGAACACTATGTTTTAAAGAGATATAGTGAACCATTTCCGTATGAATGAAATCATTTTAGATTTTTTGGGAACTCGTTATATTTTTATTTATATAGTTTTTGCGACTATTTTAAAAATTATTCATTGGATATTTTGAGTGAATGTTAGTGTTTTTTTACTGATGTGTGTTTTAAAAAATCCTAAATGAATTGAAACTATTATTTTTAAATTTTTAAATTTATGAATTTTTTTTTTAAAACCCAAAACCAAGAAAACTATTAATTTATTTTAAATAAATTTTAGATTCCCAAATAATAATTACAGATTAATTTTAAAAAATAAAAAATCTGTTTAATGCGATAAAAAAATAAATTTATGTATTTTTAATTAATTTCACTTATATTTAACAAATATATGTTATATTTTGATGTGCACACCATGAACAAGGGGGAATTTTAAGTTCATTCCATAAACATAAAGTGAGGAAACATTAGTAAAAAATCATAAAATAAAAATATATCGAGTTGTAAAAGTGGTATACCCTTGTATTTGGTGAGTTTTGATCCAATCATAGTTGGACCGAGAACTGGTCCAGTTATAGGTTGGGAGAAGGTCCTCATGGACTATGTATAAGGATGCCTTTCCATGTGTGTTTGTTTTAGTGAACAATGATAGCCACATTCAACCCTATAAGTTGGTACCCAAAAACATTTGGTTTTGATGTGGAATGATTTTTTAAATGATGGATCTAATATTGAATGCTTGTTATAGACACATTAGATCTAGGTCGTTCGCCCTCCATTACCCTGATCTAGCCTCATTTTTTTCCCTGAATCATGTTTGGGATTCATCCTTTTCAATCTGATCAATCCATAAATAATCTTATCCATCCATCTATTCACCAATCCTTCTTCCACATCAAGATGTACATGCGAATGATGTATGTCAACGCTACCATCTGACCTCTCTTCTCCCCTATTGATATCACTCTCCCCCCATTGCTCTAGATTCATATTTTCCAATAATAACTATAGGAATGATTATTATTTTAAAGACATGAACCATAACTGAATTAAATATCATCACCCTCAACATTAATATTAAATTAATATATATATATATATATATATATATATATTTGATTTCGTTAAATTTTATAATAATTTGAACATTTTTTTGATATGTGGTACGTGGTCAAATGTGTCTAAAACCATTTTTAATTTGTCAAAATACGGTTATTATTTTGAAAAATGTGATTTAATAAAAACCCCAATTTTCAATCCCATGTACATGATTCTCAACTCCCTAAGTCCCCCATTTTTTTTCTACTCAAATTTTAGAATCTATCATGTCTCATTTGATCCAAAAGCAAGTAATGGATTATTTTTCTGATCAATATATCTTTGATTTATTGGGTACATATATATATATGTGTGTGTGTATATTACATTTATACATGTATATATATTCATTTATCATTATCTATTTTCATAAAATATATGATATGTGTTTTTATTTAAATGTTTATTTCTAAAAACTATGGTTTTTAGGGGTTTATTCATTTTTTTGACCAAATTTTATTTTTTATAAAGATATTCATATACATATAAAAATATATATATGAATTTATATCTCTCTATATAACTGAATAATTTTACATGTTATAGGATAAGGTTTATTTTTTAAATTTTAATTCTAATCTTATAGTTTGAATGAGTTTACATTTATTATATATCAAATTTTATTGACTATAAACCTATATATATATATATCAATATTTCATTTCTTATTTAAAACATATTTTGTTTAAATTTTATCTATAAGATAATATATTATAAGAAAAATAAATATCAATGGGTTTTCTTGTGTTAAAAAATCGTTTTATTTATAAGTTATAGTGATTTATATTTATGTATATACATATATGAATTTAAATAAAAGGGGGATAATATTTAATTTCAAAATCGATATAGAAAGGTTATAATTTATCTTTAATATATAAAATTATGCTTTATTTTTATATGTGACCTTAGTTATAAAATGTCAATATCCATAATTTTATGTGTTAAACCTAAAAATCTATTATTTATTTTGAGGAATGTTATCTACTCCCATTGCTATGTCATGCATAATATGGTATTCCAATCATATATATTATAAATTACATTCCATGAATTTTTAGATCAAACATTTATTTATATCATTTTCCATTTAATTTTCATATTTTAAATAAATATATTTATTTCAAGCATGGGATTCTCTTAAAAATTGTTTGAGAAACTCTCATGAATTAGTTGATGAAATCTGATATTAAAGGATATTTTTTTTGAAAAAAAATTTATGTATTTATTTTTAATTTTTTTGTTAGAATTGAGAAAGGGAAGTCCATTGAATGTGTAGTAAAAAAAATTCACTGGTATGTTTTGTGGTGATATGGTGAGTGAACACACAAGTAATAAGGGAACATTATTTACTTTGGTTTGTAAGTAGTTTCTTTATGGTTTTTTTGTAGTATTCTTAGCAACATAAATGACCCACCAATATTTTTTAAAATTTAGAATTACTAAAAAAATCATTTCTAATTTAATTATTTTGAGGAAATACCAGTTTTCAAAATTAATTTATTTAAAATTGAAATGTTATGAAAAACTAATTCTTAGTATTTATATGTTTTAAAATAATTTATTAATTATTTTAACATCCTTAAATGGGATGTTTAAATTCAAAACCATTGTATTATATGTATTCTTATAGGTTTAGAATATTTATCGCTCATTTGTTTTTCTAAGTGGAGCTAATGCACTGAATATTTATTTTTTAACTTAAATATACTTTGTATTTTTTTTTCAACAAATACTATTTGTATGTATTTATTGATAAAATAAAGTGGAAAATTTCCTTTATTAGGTAATGTGTTGTGAAATTTTTCAATTTATTTCATTAAAAAAATAAACATCTTGTTTTAGCAGCAGCTTAGGGATACTGAGTCCATTGAATTTACATAGATGTTCTCTATTTCAAGACATATTAATGCTTTATTTTTTTCATTATATTTTTTAAATATTATTTTAAATGAATATGGTTTCATTTTTTATGTGTAAAATTTTTATATTTTTAAACTGAAATTCATGGGAAAATGCTATTTTGATATCAAAAAATGTTTTACACATTGGATTAAATGTCTTTTAAAGGGTTTTATTCATGATTTAGTCATTCAAAAAAATTATATGGGTTTTCAATGATTTCACCATGTGATACCATTATATATTATATGTTTGATGCAACCAAATAGTGGTCCAATGTATGGGTTAATGTTTTTTCTCTAGAACATTATTTTGGAAGTCCATCGTATAATTATTCTAATTTGTAAGGTTTATTTTTTTCCTCGTTCAATGGGTTTTTTTGTGATGATGTCCAAGGAATATAAATTACATTCTTATGATTTAAAATGATATTTTTGTATGTTGTTTGATTTTCATAATAAAAAAAAATATTATTTTTAAAATGATTATTCATTTTTTAGGGTCAAATGGTATGTTTTTTAAAAGAAGTTTTATTGGGGATCGAATGGATTAATGGTTTTCATTTTATAGATCTATTATTGAGTTTTTTTCTCATCCCAAATTTTTTAAAATATATTCATAGTTTTTATGTAAGTGTATGTCCAATGATTAGATCAATAGGATAATTGTGAATATTTTACAGAAAGAGTAGTCATGTTTTATATATATATATATATATATTTATAAAAATAATTGATACATTGTATTTATTTACACTTATAATATATAGTTATACAATGTAACACGTATTCCTAATTTTCTAATACTATAATACATAAAATATTTTTAGAAGTGTAGGAAATAATTATTAAATTAACCTAATGATAATTTATTTTACAAGGCTTACTACTTATTATATAGTAACCCAACACATCACTAAGTATTTTCCTTAAATCTGTATTATGTTAAAAGATTGTTCTACACAAAACTCTAATCTAAAATGAAATAATGATATGTTATAATAATTTTTTTTGATCATAATAGATCCATTTAATTAGTCGGTATAGATGAATGTATCTATATTAGGGTTTTCTCTAGACCAATCATGATCGAATCTCTATAAATTATGGTATGATTAAAATCACATGTAAGATATATTCAAGTTTTTCAAAATTACATGAGATACATACTAGTATAATTACCACCCATTATAACAAAAAAATGCATATCTTATTCGTATATATTAGGAAAATATCATTATGGTCATCATAATTAGAAATTATGATGGTATAAATGTGAAATAATAAATATAATATGCTATTTATCCCAAATATTTTTCATATTTTTCATTTTATCATTTAAATAAATAAGATGTTTAAATACAATAAAAAATAATTTTCATTATATTTCACATTTAATAAAATAAAAATTTTATTATCTAAATTTAATAAAAATAATTTCATTTAAGGTTTTAAAATTTCAAAATATGATTATTATTAATTTTTTGGTTTTTCTAAATCTAATTTTTCTTTAGATGAATAGGGGAAATACTAATATTTCTAAAACCATCACTATTATGCTATTATCATAATATGAGATCAAAATAACTATTTTATAAAAAAACGTCATAAAAATATACAAATTTATATATTCAATAAATCATTTAATTTTAAAATTTTGTATTTATAAAACCTATGTGTATGAATTTTTTAAAAACCCAATATTTGCACGAAAAACTGATCAAATCACTTGTTTTAAATCACATTTTTCCATGACATGTTGAAATTAAATAAAAAGATTGTATTTCACAGGTTAGTAAAAAATGATCATATTATCTAATAATGATTAATAATCATTTGTATATAAAATTATGATTTCTAACATTAAATATTTTATTCATGATAATGGCTAATGTGCTATTTTTAAAGATTTAATTCATAAATTTTTTATAAATTTTTTCTAAATAAATAAATTCATCATTTTATGTGGTGACATAAATATAAATAGAAATAATTTATATAAATAAATTATAAATTATTCATATGGATATATGTACTAATGAGGATTATGAATACATAATGATAAAAACAAAATTTCTCTACCAAAAAATGTTTCTCTAAATTATATTTTTTATTTATAACTACTTTTTATCTCTATATAAAATTAAATAAAATTAAATTGATTCAAAATATAGGCTTTGATATATTAAATTTTTCATGAATTGACTTTTTATATGTTTAGTAAAAAATGATAAATTGGTAAAAACTAGTTACCCTAATAAAAACAAAAAAAAATTATAGAAAAAATATAAGAACAAGTGA
Source organism: Viscum album (assembly GCA_963277665.1). Classification (NCBI taxonomy): domain Eukaryota; kingdom Viridiplantae; phylum Streptophyta; class Magnoliopsida; order Santalales; family Viscaceae; genus Viscum; species Viscum album. The sequence goes on from OY728161.1 coordinate 1,075,310,638, forward strand.
CTTACAACATGATTAAAAAAATTACTTATTAATATTGATTATTTCATGATCTACTGTCAAGAAAAATACAATTATTTCTAACCTTTTTATTTTTTGGATCCCTAAATATTGTAATGATATATTTGAAAACGAAATGGTGTCTATAAAAGATCACTTTTCATCACATATAAAATAAGACACTTTCCCCCTTTATAATTATTATAATTTATTTTTATTTAATTAATTTACCAATCATTATTTACCCATTTTCATCCACCTAGGATAAAAATGATACTGATTTCTTGTGGATACTATTACATCCATGAAGTAAAATATTTTGTTTTTTATTTTAATTTTATTTAATTATTAAAACCACTTTATATATTATTCAATAACATAAAAACCTGAATAATATAAGTATTATTCTATTATAATGTTAATTTAAAATTCTTCATTCATTTTCATTGAAAGAGGTATTATATATTTCATGTTTTGGATAGTTTAAACAACTAATTGAAAAATGAAATATAACTCTATCATGAATGAAAATGTGGAAATAAATAACAATTTTAATATAATATAATAATACATAATTAATTTTATTTAGGTTATATAATTTTTATATTTAATATTTTGCTTTTTACCGAAATAACATATTTGATCCCTCATATTACTAGAAATATCTTACATCGATTAACTTTTTACCAAAATATGTGAACAAATATAAATAATAAGTAGATTATGATAAAAACCAAATGATATTAAATTAAATATATAATAATATGGTTCTTAATAAGTTTTCCATAGAAATATTTTTATTGTTAAGAAATTTTAATACATGTTAAGAATAAATCAGGAATAATGTAAAGGGTTTCTTATAACTATAAGTTTCTTTCATTTAGATACTAATATTATTACTCAACACAATTCCACTATGTATGATATATTACACCAAGTGAATAATTTTTATCATGTTTCCTCGTTATTATTTTGGATTTAAAATTTTCATTATAGAATCATTATCAACTAAACCATACATCAAATATTATGTTACTTTTATTGTTTTGTTGTATTAGTTTTCACCCAATAAAGATAAATTTCATATTATAATCCTTATTTTTTTATAGAGGGGTTTTAATACATTTTAATTATCCTCAATAATTATTCTCTATAATTTGATGATATTAAATTTTATATTGAATGTTTTTTTATTCATGTGGTTTTGAATTAAAAAAATAAAATCTTATAAGTGTAATTTGTCTCTATTACATATTCTATGTGATATATTTAATTATGCAAAAATATAGTTATTATATGGTCTATTATCATAAATATTTCATTTTATTGGGATAATAAACATATGTTTTCTGATTTTTATGATCATTTCAAGAAATATCTTATATATTTCTCGATTTATACATTCATTGTACAGCAAGTGAATTTTTTGACTCAAATCACATTCTTTGATTAATTTAGTTTCTCATAACCAAATATCTTCAATGTTCCTTATATTCAAGGACCACCTTTTAAATATGGACTCAACATTTATCGCTATATGGAAAATGATTATATAATTCCAATCCCCCTCCCTTTATTGTTTTATTTCCCATAAAATTATAATATTCATTAAATATTTATCAACATCTAGAGTCATGGTTTTTATTAAAAGTACATTTTTTTCAAGTACAAATATATATTCTAAGAAAATTATTTAAAATATTGTTTATATTATTAATAATATATCATCTCATTCATACTTATCCTTACAGAAATTTATATATATTTCTATTTCATTGTTTTAAAGATGTTTATTTTTAATAAATGTTTAAAAAATTTAGTTTCTTTTATCTAAATAATTAAAAGGGTTTCATTCCCTTTTCACATACTCTAGAAAATCCAATATATCACTTCACAGTAACTATAATTCATGTTTCATTGAATTTGAACCCCTTATTTTTATATTCTATAATATTAAACATCCTATTATTGGTGATTATGGATGAAAAATATAACCATTGTTATTTGGGTATTTAATAGAACTATGGAAAAAAATGCATACGTGCATTTACTTTTTTTTTAAAAAAATATTCATTGATTCTTTATTATAAAAATTCTTATAGAATTTTTTATTGATGTTGAATATATTTTACATCCTCTACTACTCGAATACTCCTCCCATTATATAATATAATCATCAGAACATCCATATACTTTTTTTTAATTGACACATTGAATGTCAAAATGTCTCTTCATGTCATAATAAGACCCATGTATATTAGATTTAAAAAAAATATCATGAAAATATACTAATGTATTAGAAATTTCAATGTTTTTATCTATAAGAACATTATATGATGCAAAATTTGTAGAAAAAAAATTTAATTAATACATAACACATTTTTCATACAACTCTTTCATTATATATTTATTAAATTATCAAAATAAATTATTTTAATCATTAATTTTTTAAATTTTATTTTCTATTGAAGAATTAGGAAGATGATCAACTAATATGTTATAATATTGACCAAGTTGTTTAAAAGTTACAAAAATATCTTTTATCTAGTAAATATCTTTAATAAAATAAGATTTTTATATTTCTAAGTTACGGTATTCATGAAATTTCCATGATATAACAAATCATCATTTTTGGTGTTCAAAATTTAATTACATATTTTGGGTAATGTAGTGTATTCATTTTAGTGACTAAAATTTATTTTCAAATATTCAGTGATGTTTCATTTTATAGCTCAAATCCAACCCATATTCTGAGCATGGAATTTCTTTAGTATAAAGTGTTGAAAAAAAATCATACACCATTATCCATCATCATAATTTAAAATTTATACATTGAAGTATAAATTCCCAAGATACATATCATTAAGAAAATGAATATTTAAAAGACTACAAAACCCTTCACATATCAAGGTGCATTCATAAAAAATGTGATCCATAATTTATCTCAATTTCAATAAATTCCTACTCATTCTTAAAAAATATATGGTTATATAATATTCATATGCGACAATATATTTTCAAATTAATGGATAACCAAAGTGAATATTTTTTCAAGGAATGTTGTTAGTGTTTTCAATTAATAATTTTAAGAAACTATATTATATTGTTTTCAAAATATTTATAATAAAAAAATCTGACATCACATATTTTGGGTATATTATAATTAAAATATAATAAATTTCAGGAAACAAATTTTAATCCTATATTTCATCTTAAATATAAATTATAATCAATGTTCCACTATGTCATTTGGAAATTCATGTAATCATTGTGTTATTACTCACTCAACATTAATACCCACTTTCTTAATTTTTCAACCCCCTAAAATTTTATACCTAACGAAATGGAATGAGCATGTACAACATATAAAAACCTTAAAAATACATTTATTGACACCAAGCAATATAATATATACTATATATTAACATATTAAATTTAACATCCCAACCTTGGATACATTATAATAGTACTTATTCAAATTTTTCACATGGCTACAAACATGCCACCCCATATACCATAGGATTATGACTTGTTGTGATGATATATGGTGGTACGGTGGGGAGACTATTCCCTCATAATATAGTGGAATAAATTATATAAGAAATTTTAATAAATATAAAAACTTCCGATATGAAAATTATCATATAATAAATCAATAAAATGAATAAACATATTAGAATGGAAACATCCACGAAGTAATAAAATTCAATATCCCTATGTGAGTCCAAAAAAATGATTCCATGCCTTGTTGATATATAAAAAACAAGAAATAGGGGATACATGTGACATGAATATACAACATAATATACAAAACATAAGAAAACCAAAACACATCTGCACAAGAATCCAGAGAATATGCTTAGTCATATTCTCCTAAAATATCTTCTAAAAACGTAATAATTCTAGAACATGTGATTAGGCATGTTCCCTTATTCATAAATGATGTCATGAAGACTAATCTAGAACAAAAGGAGGCGGGGGTAGTGTGTGTGATAAACATAGTATTCCACTAACAATGGTGTCAAGAATTGACTATAAAATGTATATATCATTGTAGTGTATAGGTATAATGAATTATAAAAAAATCTAGACAATAAATACTTGTAATCTCACATTCCTATGGGATGCCTAGTGGGCATTTCCAATATAATTTTTGTACAGAATGTGTTTGATCTGTAACCATGTGTATCCCTATATATATACATGTAAATAATAATGTATGACATTATACATGTTTATAAAATAGATATTTGAGGACATATATGGGAATATATGGGGACATTGTGATAGATGGATATGTGGCATTCATCAGACATCCATAACTAGTCAAAAAAGTAGCAGGAACTGCTATAGGGTATGATCATGGAATCTCAAATAAAGGAGAGTAATCTTTCCACTCATATGAGAGAGTGGAGTGAGTGGTCATTCCAAATACCAAATGAAAAGGAAGATGTAATGTTATTACCAATACCTATATAAGTGTGTCATGTTGTGAGATTTCATTCCCATGACCCAATATATGGGATCATTAAACTCCGTGACCAATGTAACCTTTAACTACTGTTAAAATCTCAATGACTAGATAATAATAATAATAATATCAATAAAATATAATTACCTCTAATCATGTATATTCATTTATCATGACTTATCTATGGTTCCAAAATTAATATAATCCTCCTTCATAATTATAAAACATGTGTTGTGTCGTTTCCATCAAGTTAAATTTAACTACATCAATGAATTTAATTTATAAATCAAGAAAATTTCTAACTTCACGTTAAGATGAAAATTTAAATAGTTTATAGTTAATTGAAATTTCATTTAAAAGGGAAAAATTCAATCTATCACACCCAATGATAAGAAAATCAATGAAGTAAATATACACTAATAGTTCAATATTATCAATGGGAGTAATTAAACATGGAACAATTAATGAAAGAATGAAGGAAATATTTTTACAAAATTTATGGGCATGTACATCATGAGAAACATTAGAATATTATATACATAAATTTATTCATAGAGGAAAAATTACTAGAATACCTACCCTAGGTTTTTAGATGACTACACAATAGGTATTACCATTTTATTTGATGTAGAATAAGGAAAACAGAAGAAAGAACACCTTCCCTAAAAAGAGAGAATGTGAGCTCAAACCAAAATAGCATAAAAGATGAGAATATATTTAATGAGATGAAGAAATATATTTAAGAATCATACTATTTCATATCCAATGCACCAAATACATATAAATATAGTTTCCATACATGTGATTTGTTGAAGATCATAGCGAGGGATGAAAAATTGATATCAAGAGAGGAATGGGGTTCTTTAAGTCCACCAGAGGAGGAAAAAATTGTAAGAGGTATAAAAATATTTTACGGGGAAGTAATGAAATCACCGTTTAAATGGGGACATATGTTTTGGCCTCACTGTTGGCCAAACCATGCACTATATTTCCTCTTTCCACTATCATGGAAACCCCATCATATAGTATGTCACAAGGGTTTCAAAATCTTTGCATAAACTGTGTGAAAATAATATATCAAGAATTTATAAAACACCGCATGGGAATTCATCTGTGATCGAATGGTTGTCGAAACACTTTTCATTCAATTCTATACACTGGGATCTTAACATAGTTGAGTCACATATTCATCACTAACCAAGAATCCCATTTTTCCTCCAATTTCTAGAACTCTAAGCACCGAACAAGACTCATACACTCTTAAAAACATTATTATATCATAGGGAATAATTTACATGAAATAAAAAGAATTAAAAAATGAAAAATGAGTCATACCATTGTGATAAGACAAGTTTTTACAAGATACCCTCTACAAAGAAATCCCCCCCCCCCCAAGATGGCATTATGATGGTAAAAATGGGTCATTTGATAAAAGCTCCAACCAGTAGGAATTTATATCAGTTCTTCATTCCCAGATCTCATCCTTTACTCAACCATTCTTATATAGAACTCGTACTAATGGAATTGATCTACCTCATAGATTATTCACACTCTGATCAAAGATATGCATTGGTTATTCCTCAGAGGAGACATCCATATCTAACTCAAGTGCATCAGACTAGAAATCATGCGGCAATTATATAGAACACTAGAGAAGCTAAGATACATTAAAGACATCATGAACAGACTTATATCACTAAGGAAGTGATATCTATTAATCTACTGGTCGAATTCTCATTAAGTTTAAAAAAGGTCCAACAAATCAATGTATAATTTTACACTACTTATGAAATCATTGATGACCCAACCTAAGAGAAACATGATGTAAAATTATACCTTAATACAAAAACTCAAGAATTTATCTATTGGAGTTAATATACAACTAATTCTTAGACATAGTGTCTATATGTGCATCTAGGTTAGCTAACCATTCTCTAATGTATCCTGAATACGATGTGGTATAAGATAAGATTCTTCCCCTCCCATTAAAAATAAAATAGATGATTAGAAAGGCCTTCCATAATTATCCGTATGAAGATCCACCTAAATTGTACCACGAGAGAAATTATTATAAGTGAACCCAATCATGGGTATATTTTTCTCCAATAAATCCTCAAATATAAGGACACATGAAAGAGATTTTCTTCTAACACCTGAATCATATGATATATCTGTTCATTGTTTTGTTGGTGATTGTTGACGCTTATAAGAACTATTATACCCATGGCCTTATTAAACCCTTTCAATAACTGAGATGTAAAGAAAACATCTATATCGAGTAAGGTATATCCTGAAGATCCCTAATGAATTACAAAACCCCTTATATCTATCTATCTGTGTTAATCTATTGAGAAGGTCTCTCTAAATGGTAATAAGTGTGCTCTTTCATCCCATGATCAACAACAACCCTAAATAGTATCAATGAATTGAGAAAATTTGGGTAATATTAAGAAAATTTACATAGATGTGTCATGACCCCCCCCCCCCCACCCCACAATGTGTACCCCTCCGGGGCTGGCTACATGAGAAGGGAGATAATGACCCTTGAGTCAGGCCTCCAGTATGCACTGGGTTCACGACGAGCACCGAGGGAATAGTAACACACAAAATGGAAGGCATTACCCTCTAAGAGAACTCATGAAGAAGAGAGAGATAAGATAGACACCAATCAACTCCAACTTAGACTGCAATATAAATGAAAACCCAAGTACACATATGAAATGTCATGAAAAAGAACTACAACTAAAAGTGGAAAGACTGCAAGTACCCAAAATAATGTAAAAAACTGAAGCAGCCACACGCCCGAACAGCTCCGACAACCCCAAGCTCGTAGAAACCAGCTTGATCTCCAACCTGATCCAAGTGACCTGAAAAACAGTTTATATATACATAGGGTGAGTATAACAGTATACTCAGTAGGATACTCCCAGATGCATCTCATGCATTGGTAAAGAAATCATGCTAAAACATAGGTAACAACTAGTGAAACTAAATCAGCATCTAATTAGGTATACTAAGTTCACAACCTCACCATGGCTACTCTCACCGAGTAACACATACAATAATATATCATATAATAAAGAATATCAAGGGTACCTCGCTTCTACTTCCCCACTGGTTTGCCACTTTTCCCCAATGTCGCACATCCTGAGAATCTCTCTCCAAAAAGGATTGCCCTCAGACACCTAGGTGAAGCACCACAAAATGCTCCTCGTGTAACAAAATCACCACTTCCACACACCAAAGTAACCAGGTAGTTTCTGGGAGACACCACAGCTCGCATAACATGTATCATATGTCAAGTATTATACTTCAATCCATTACCACCCATACACTGGGTATGGATCCTCAAGCCATCACAAACTATACACGTTATACCTATAGTAGTCTATAAAAACTATATCTATAATATATGTGTGTGAATAACCACAATCCATTACAGCCCTCTACACGCATATATGGGGAAAACTAACCAATGTGCCTGCCAGCACCAGTAACTACTGATAGAAGAGAGTGGGGCCAATGGGGGTAGTCAGCCATCCATCCTCTCCCCGCAATGTTGGGGAAAACACAACCCCAGGTCTCAGAATCCCCGGGGTGTCAGTTTCCAATATGGACAGTGTGGAGTAGCGTATAGAAACACAAAAAGTTCATGATATATTGTATCTCACAACCACACTACGGGCATTACCTATTCTTAGACCCAACTGCAGCTAATGTCTCCCAGACCTCTGGCTTCTACCTCTAAGACTTGGTATCATATAATCACACAACCATTTATATTGCTTTATTAGATTACTTCATTCCCTTTTTATTAGTTCCACTGTAGGTTAATTAATTCTTTAAACATTAATTACCCATGAACAATTCCTCGTTAAATTTCATTCGCATCATACACAAGTCAACTATTCCTTCAAAAACTACAACCTCATCATTAAGTTCTAGCATCTCCATCCCCATGGGTTAAAACCATTTATTCAATTATTCATTATAAAAATACTTTCCCACATTCCCAAGAATTCTAGTAAAACATTGTATGCTACTAAATACAAGGGGGGTCAACACGGTGAGTAGATGTACTACCTGTTGAGTCTTTTCTGCTTATAGAAAGAGAAAATACCCATCCTTCCTTGAGAAGCTAAAAACAGAAAGCACGTGACATACCCCATGTGTCTTCGCCTCTTTCAAAAGATGGATATGTAAGACCAGCTACCTTGAGCAGTGGGGAAAAGTAAATCAGATAAACAACCAATCAAAATTACCAAGCATCCAACAATCAAATCCACTCCATTCCTTCATCCCCGGTGTCCTCCCTAACACCCACATGCATAAACTGATACATCTCGACACTCTAGGTGTCATCTGCTTCCAAAACCTATTGCCTCCATGCCCCTCGAATATCACAACAGCCATCCAGGATCACATAACAACACAAGAAATAGGAAAACAAACACCACATTAATTGACGTATTGTCCATTTAACAATCAAGAGGGTAACTCAGAAACCCTTAAGGAATTATCAAACAATCAATTATTTACTCCATATGGAATTAAGAGATTTGTTATTCATAGGTTCCAAGTTCGGGAAACCTAATCAGTAAGCTATCAAAAAAAAATAAACATGCTTACTGTACTAATTTTATTAACATAAAATTACAACAACAACCAAACTCATTTTCATGAATCTTTATCTTTATACAACAATTATCAATTAATCCCATTTTACTTTATTTATCGATTTCCATTATGAACAAATAGCTAATAAAAGAAAGCATAGATATCACACAATTTAGCAAAACAATTGGCAATAATATAAGATTTATATCAATGTATTTATCCGGTTAAAATATTTATTATTCCAATTCCATTGACATCTTGTGGGATTAAACATGCTAAAAATGTAATTGCACGTAAATGAATTAGAAGCAACGAATCCCCTACCTTAAATAGTACTTCACATTCTTTATCCATACAACGGGTCACGATCCTCCTCTCATGACAAATGCATCCACCCGAGGATGCCACAGTACGACAGCCTCAACCAAACCAAAAGAAAACCCCCATTATAAGCATGGAGATTACATACTATAACATAGAAAGGAGATATAGGAAGAGATAATCCCAAAAGGTATGACTATAAAAGATACCATATATCTAAGATTGACAGATATAGATCGGTTGCATCAAAATAGAGCGGGGCCAATCAGAGGAGTAAAGATTGATTGTGCAACTCCTACAGGAAGGATTGAAAGGTTCTAGTGTCTCATAGCCGAGAACAAAGAGGAAGAACAAGGGAGGATGATATCTTGTCCCCTTTGAAGATTTAATGGGGTGACGGTTTAAGATACTCTTAATTCCCCATAAAAAATTAATCACATTAACCCACACTGTTTGACCAAGTAAAAACATCCCGAGCCATAGTTATAATTAATATAGTATTTATGGCCTTTCAATCGGCCTTAAGAGTCCTTAATATATGGTTTTAAATTTATTTTACGTCAAAGTAAACTTCAAAGGTGTGAAATTGTAGGAAGCTGGAATCACTGTTCAAAGTCCATTGTTAAAAGCCTACTGTTAGAAGTCCACTTTTAGAAGTCCACTATTAAAATTCCACTATTAGAAGTCCATTATTAGATGTTCGCTGTTAGAAGTCTGCTAACAGATGTCCGGTGTTAGAAGTATGCTGTTATAAGTCTATTGTTAGAAGTCCACTGTTAGAAGTCCGCTACTAGAAGTCCGCTGTTAGTAATACGCTCTTAGAAGTCCATTGTTAGAATCCCGTTGTTATAAGTCATATTTTAGAATTCCACAATTAGAATTCCACTTTTAGAAGTTCTTTGTTAGAAGTTCTCTATTATAAGTCCGCTTTTAAAAGTCCGCTGATAGAAGTCCTCTTTTTGAAGTCCACTGTTAGAAGTCCGCTATTAGAAGTATGCTGTTAGAACCACAATCCTAGGACATTGTTCGATAAACCTCATTGATATAACACTGTTCACTAAATCCTCACTTATATAACACTATTCACTAAACCTCACTGATAGAACACTATTTACTAAACATAACTGATAGAACACAGTTCACTGAATCCTCACTGATAGAACATTGTTCAATGAACCTGACTAATAGTACATTGTTCACTAAACCTCACCGATAGAACACTACTCACCTACCATTATAGGTTACCGATAGAGGTTACCAATAGAGGATACTGATAGAACTGTTCACTGATGGAACTATTCACAGAATTGGAAGTTTGGAAAAATTACTGGGGAAAGTCACCATGTCCTCTCGGAACACCTGAAAAACACAATTTTCACATGTAATGGACCGGAGAGGTCCGGTCTATTACATTAGATACCTCTCAAAACATTCTCATCCACAAGAATTCAAAACCTACCTAAAGAGACAAAATAAGAAATGGGGTCTGACCAACCACCCATCGAGATACCTCTCAAAAGAGAGAAATCCACAAAATCAAAAAAAATCCTTCCATGATACAACACTCAGTGTTGTTCCTCATCCGACCAACCATCGGGGCCTCACCACAAAAAACTCAGTCTCTCCAAACCTCTACCTCTAGATCTCCCAACTGGGACTCTTCCACATTCTGCATCAGGGATTATTGTACTATCATCTGAAAAATACAACCTCAACCCCCAACGTCTTCCATATCAAGATGCAATGATGATTGTTCTTCCATTACTCTCCATGAATCACCAGATTCATGAGAAGCATCACTACGTGACTTTCGTCTCAATGCATCAGCTACAAAATTCCTTTTTTCTAGGTGTCTACGATATTTCAATGTTGTATTCCTGCAATAACTCTGTCCACTGATGTTGTCGTAAGTTCAAGTCATGCTGGGAGAAAACATACCTCAATCTCTTATGATCAGTGAAAACCACAAAGCGCTCACCAATGAGGTAATGTCTCCACAACTTTAGAGAAAACACCATGGCTACCAACTCAAGATCCTGGGTGGCATAGTTGCGTTCATGGGGACACAAATGCCTAGACCCATAAGAAATAACTAACCTATGATGCATGAAAACATAGCCTAACCCTAGTTGTGAAGAATCGCAGAAAACATCAAACTGAACTCCTTCAGCTAGAAGACAATGAACTAGAGCACTTACTAACATATCATATAGATTCTCGAAAGCTGCCTGACGCTGATCAGTGCATATGAATGGATGATCCTTCCTTGTCAAACCTTTCAGTGGAGTCGCATATTGTGATAAATTGGCTGTGAACTTTCTGTAGTAGCCTGTGAGACAATGGAATCTTCGCACCTCTGCAAGTGTCTTAGGGGCTTCCCAATACACAACTATTTGTTTCATCGATGGATTCATTGCTACTCCCTATTGGGACACAACATGCCCCAATAAACGGAATTCTCAGGCGCAAAACTCACACTTTGACAACTTCCAAAATAGTTGATGTTGGTGAAGAACTCCCAAAACGGCTTGTAGATGCTCTGAATGCTCCTCTTCAGATGTGGAGTACACAAGGATGTCGTCGATGAAAACTATCATGAACATGTCCAAGAACTCACAGAACACTTCATTCATCAATCCCATGAATACAAAGGTAGGATTAATCACGCCAAATGGAATTATAATGAACTCATAATGCCCATGACGACAACAGAAAGCAGTATTCGGGATATCCTCACCCTTTACACGCATCTGATGATATCTTGACCGCAAATCGATCGTTGAGAACTAACATGCACCTTTCATCCGATCAAATAAATAATCAATTAACAGAAGAGGATTGCAATTATTTATTTTCACTTTGTTTAAGCGAAGATAATCGACACACAACCGCAAACTACCGTCAGCCTTCTTCAAAAATGAAACTAGTGCACCCCATGATGACATACATGGCCGAACTAAACCGCATGGTAAAATAACATCAAGCTATATATGTAGCTCTTGTAACTCATAAGGGTTCATCCTATATGGAGACATAGATATAGGAGACGCTCCTGGATGTAGATAAATCTCAAACTCGATCACTCATCGAGGGGGTAATGCTGTAACTTCTTTTGGAAAGACATCAAGGTACTCCTCTACGACCCAGGAAATGCCAACTGTTGAACCTCTGAAGAACTCCGCATGAACTCACCCGTCTTGGATGATAGGGTTGGAATGCACCTATGACCCATCTGAGGGTCTTTCTCACCATCAAACACCACTTTCTCTCCATCCACTCCAATGAAGATGACGTTTTTCCTGAAGCAATCCACAATAGCCCGAACCTAATATAACCAATCCTTTCAGAGGATGACATCATATGGTTGTATTCAAATACATAGGAAATCTCCCCAAGAGCATTGTTTCCCCAACACTAGATCATAGTCTCTACATACATCAAACATGTCCGCTCGACCTCCAACTTGGGTAGTCAATGCCAAGGGCACTAGAAGCCTCTCTATCTCAAGTCCCAAAGCATGGACAATGGTAGGTGATATGAAAGAGTGTGTGGCTCCTTAATCAAACAAGGCATGCACCAAGGTAGAAAACAAGAAAAGGTACCTCGAACGACATTTGGATCGCCTGGACCTAGAAACGCTAGAGCATGATGCTGACCATGACCTCCTCCATGGCCTCTCTAAACCTGATGACAACCACCACCATGGTCGCGCTCTGATCTCTGAGGACAGGGAGCGTCATGGGGATGTCCTCTACCTGCCCCATCTACCATCTGCTGATCTAAAGCTGTTGTAACTGGCTGCTGTTTCCTCAGCTAGAACTGCCTCAAAGGAGGAACCTAGAGTGTAGTGCATGATGCAAGATGACTGCTCTGAAAGGTTGTGCACTCCTGCTACTGATGGCCATGACCATTATATGAAAAACAAGTGTGTGATCTCTTGGTATAAGCCTGAGAGTTGCTTCCTCTGGAGAAGCGAGATGTGAAGGCTGGGGACCTACCCATGTCTAAACGGGAACTCTTCTGCCCTAAAAACCGAGAACCCCATACCAAAGCTATGCTTCATGAGGAATCATGAAGATTCCCCTCTTGTGATGATCCTGTCCTGGAAAAAGTCCTCTCGAAAACCTCTTCCCTCACTAGTACCTCAAGATATGTTTTCAGCATAAATGGGGTGACCTGGCACTGGATATCTGGTGGCATATCCTCATCAAAATGCCTCTCCATGGCCTCCTCATCTAGCAGTAGGTATGAAGCATATCGTAAAAGATTCCTGAAACGGATTCCAAACACCTAAACACTGGTGCTCCCCTATCAAAGGGTAAGAAGCTCTTGGTGATTGGTCACCTTCGCAGTCGAAGAAAGACACTCAACTCTAAACCTATATCGGAACTCCTCCCATGAGATTTATAACTCCTCACAATCCTCGAGGAACATGAACCACCACTGCATTGCTGCTCCATGCAACATCGTCACAATCATGGACACATATTGCTCCTTTCGAGCATGAGTTGAAATGAAGCCGATCTCGACCTACTCTAACTAGTCTTCCGTGACTGCATCTAAAATGGAGCCCTCGTACTTCTGTAAACTCTGGAATTGAAATTCTCGGAGTGTCTTCCTCCATGTTATGTTGTCATTAACCTCTACTCAAAGCTGATCTGCTGGAACAACCAACTGGACATTTTTTGCGCAAACCTGATGAGGACGTCAACCTAGATCCATACCTGTAAAATAAAAAACAGTTAGAGATCTTAAACCTGTAATATAGAAGACTCAACGTTAATTAATTAATTTTTTTCTTTCATTGATAATAGGTTATCCTATCCCAAGGTCTACCCATTAAAACATGGGCACAAAGAATAATGATGCATGATCCTTTCCTAGGACTCTACCCTGCTACTAGTATCTCTAGGTTTAGTATCCATTGTAAACATAAAGGTCCGTACATCAGATCATAGGGGTCCCTAATCAGCTATGTCTTAGTGGGTCTCAAGTGTTTACCTCACTTTCCAAACATGAATGCCACTGTTTCCCTAACAACCCATGAATCCTCACCTATGCCTAACTCCAAACTCCATCATATCCCTCATCCAGACCTCTGATACAACTCTTTCATGACCCCCTCCCCACAAAGTGTACCCCTCTCGGGACAGCAATGTGAGAAGGGAGATAATGACCCCTGAGTTCTACCTCCAGTAAGCCCCGGGTTGGTGACTAGCACCTAGGGTATAGTAACACACAAAATGGGAGGAGTTACCCTCTTAGAGAAGACATGAATAATAGAGAGATAAGATAGACTCCAATCGACTCCAACTCATACATAAATATAAATGAAAACCCTCATACATATATGAAATGTCATGAAAAATAACTACAACTGAAAGGGGAAAGACTGGATGTAGCCAAAAGATAGTAAAAACAGCAGCAACCCAAGCCCAAACAGCTCCTGCAACCCCAAGCTAGTAGAAAGCAGGTTGATCTCCAACCTTCTCCAAGTGACCTGAAAAACAGATTATATATACAGAGGCAGAGTATAACAGTATACTCAGTACGATCCTCCCCGAAGCCTCTCGTGCAGAGGTACAGAAAGCATGCTAATGCATAGTGAACAACAAGTGAAACTAACTCATCACCTAAATAGTTATACTATGTTCCCAACCTCACCATTATTACTCTCACTAAGTAACACATTCAAGAAATATATCATATAATAAAGAATATCAAGGGTACCCCTCTACTAGTTCCCCACTGTTTTTCCGTTTTTCCCCAACATCGCACGTCCTGAGCATCTCTCTCTGAAAAGGAATGCCCGCAGACACCTGGGTAAAGCACCAAAATATGAACCTCGTGCAACAAAACCACCACCTCCACACACCAAAGTAACCAGGTAGATTTTGGGAGCCACCACAGCTCGCATAACGTGTATCAAAAGTTGGGAATTATACCTCAATCCATTACAACCCATACACTGACTATGGATCCTCAAGCCATCACAGAAAATACTCGTTATACCTATAGTAGTACATATGAAACTATATCCAGAATATATTTGTGGGAATAACCACAGTCCATTACAGCCCTCTACAAACATATATGGGGAAAACTGACCAATGTGCCTACTAGTACCAGTAACTACCAAGAGAAGAAAGCGGGGCCAAAGGGGGTAGTCAGCCATCCATCCACCCACCAGAATGTTGGGGAAAACACCCACAGTGCTCAGAATCACTGGGGTGTGAGTTTCCCTTACTGACAAGATGGAGAAGCGTATAGAAACATAAAATGTATAGGATATATTATATCTCACAACCACACTATGGGAATTACCAAGTCTTAGACACAACTTCTGCTAACGTATCCTAGACTCCAGGTTGCAACTTCAATGACTAGGCATCCTATAAGAACACAACCATTTAAAGATATTTATTATATTACTTCATTCCCTTTCTATCAGTTCAACAATAATTTAACTAATTCATTAAACATTAATTAACCATGAACAATTCCACATTAAATTTCATTAGCATCATACCCAAGTAAACTATTCCTTCAAAAATTATGACCTCGTCATTATGTTCCATCATCTCCATCCCCATGGGTTAATACCATTTATTCAATTATTAACTATAGAAATACTTTCCCACATTCCCAGGAACTCTAAAAAACATAATATGCTACTAAACACAAGGGGGGGTCAACATGGTGCGTAGATGTACTGCTCGTCGAGTCATTTCTTCTTATAGCAAGAGTGTATACTCATCCATCCTTGAGAATCTAAACACGGAAAGCACATGGCATACCCACGTCTCATCACCTCTTTCGGGCGAAGGGTTGGTAAGACCAGCTTCCTTGAGAATTGGGGAAAACTAAAGTAGATAAACAACCAATCAAAATTACTAATCATCTTACAATCACATCCACTACATTCCATCATCAATGGTGTCCTCCCAGACACCCACATGCAATAACTGATGCATTGGGCCACTCTAGGCCTCATCTGCTGCCTCAACCAATAGCCTCCATGGCCTCGCATATCACAACATCCATCTCAGATCACATAAAAGCACATGAAACTAGAAAAAACACCACAATAATTGAGCTCTTGTCCCTTTAACAATCAAGAGGGTAACTCATAACCCCTTAAGGAATTATCAATAAATCAATTCATTAATCAATATTGAATTAACAAATTTGTTATTTGTAGGTTCCAAATTTGGGAAACCTAATCAATAAGCTATCAAAAATAAATAAACATGCTTACTGCACTAATTTTATTAACATCAAATTACAATAAGAACCAGATTCATTTTCATGCCTCTTTATCTTTAGCCAACTATTATCAATTAATCTCAGTTTACGTTCATTACCGATTTCAATCAGGAAAAAACTGCTAATCAAATCATTCATAGATATCACACTATCTAGCTATACAAGTGGCAATAACATAAGATCGATTTCAATTTATTTATCTAGTTAAAATATTTATTATGTCAATTAAATTTTCATCCACTGGGATTAAACATGATAACAATACAGTTGCATGTAAAATAAAGATAAGCAATGAATCTTCTACCTCAAAAGTTCTTCCCATTATTTATCCACACAACGGGTCACGATCCGCCTCTCGCGACAACTGCATCCACCCGAGGATGCCACTGTACGACAGCACCAACCAAAACCCACGAAAAACCCCATTAGAATATTGGATATTAAATGCTATAACATGGAATGGAGAAACAAGAGGAGATGATCCCCAAAGTAACAACTGTAAAACATACCTTATATCGAAGATTGACCGATATAGCGTTGTGGAATCAAAATAGAGCGGAAACAGTCCAAGGAGTCATGTTTGATTGTGCAAATCCTATGGGAAGGATTGAAAGGTTCTAATGTCAGATAGCCAAGAACAAATAGGAAGAACAAGGGAGGAATATATCTTGTCCCTTTTAAAGATTAAATGGGGCGACGATTTAAAATACGCTTGATTCCCAATTAAAAAAGGATCACATTAACCCACGTGGTGTGACCATGTAAAAACATCTTGAGCCAAATGAATAATTTATATAGGATTTATGGTCATGGAATTGGAATTAAGAGTCCTTAAAATAAGGCTTTAAATGTATTTTATGTCAATGGAAATGTCAATGGTTTGAAACTGTAGGAAGCTGGAAACATTGTTCAAAGTCTGTATTTAGAAGTCCGCTGTTAGAAGTTTGCTGTTAGAATCTACTGTTAGAAGTCCCCTATTAGAAGTCTGCTTTTATAAGTCCACTATTAGAAGTACTCTGTTAGACGTCCGCTTTTAGAATTCGGACGTTATAAGTGCAATGTTAGAATTCTGATGTTAGAAGTCCGCTGTTAGAAGTGTTCTGTTCGAAGTCCGCTATTAGAAGTCCCTTGTTAGAAGTCCGCTGTTAGAAGTCCACTGTTAGAAGTGCACTATTAGAAGTCCAGTATTAGAAGTACCATGTTAGAAGCCTTCTGTTAGAAGTACACTGTTAGAAGTACGCTGTTTGAAGTCCGATGTTATAACCTCACTACTATAACACTGTTCACTGAACCTCACTGATAGAACACTTTTCACTAAATCCTCACTGATAGAACACTATTCACTAATCCTCATCGATATAACATTGGTTACTGAACCACACTGATAGAACATTGTTCACTGAATCCTCACTGATAGAACAATGTTCACTAAACCTCACTGATAAAACACTATTCACTAAACCTCACCGATAGAACACTTTTCACCTACTATTATAGGTTACCAATAGAGGTTACCGATAGAGGTTACTGATAGAACTGTTCACTGATGGAACAGCTCACAGAATTTGAAATTTGGAAAAATTATTGGGGAAAAGTCCCCTTGACCTCCCGGAACTCCCAAAACACCGTATTTTCAAATGTAATGGACTGGAGTGGTCCGTGCCATTACAGATGCATCATCCAATTTATACTATGTAATAGACAATGATTGAAACAGTTCTTATGGTCAACATTATTCCACCTTCACCTACTTATAAGTGGAACACCATGTATTAAATATGTTTATCTCACGTTTCATAGAAGGACCCCAATATTAGTGATACAAGTTTTGATACATCATGGGGACACTCAGACTTACATCACAAGTAGAGGCATGAGATTCCCACATCAATTCATCTTGGATGTTTACTGACCCCCATATATTCCCTGGATAGTGTACGGTCTCATAATTATCCACAGTCCAACATGTTGATGAATCATCATTTGAGATACTATCCATCAAGTCAATTCCCTAACTATCTGAGTGTTAAATCAATCATAAACATTCCACAAGGGTATAATTCAATAATAGATATGAGAGGATATTCAGCACATGATCTTCATGAACCTCAATGTGCATCTCTAGAAACAAGTACATGAGGTTCCACTATCTATTATCCTGCTAAAATTCCTTGGAATAATTATTCTAGCTCTCATCATATTCTTTCATAATTCCATTTGAATGTGTATTTGAATGCTCAGAATAGAAGGATTATAGGTATTTAAACCATCTATGCTACAAAAGATTTAGATCATATCATTGAAAGATATAGTTGAGGATCTTTTTATTAGTGAATATCACATTGTTCTCACCAAGTAAATAATTACTCCAATTGTGTAATGAATGAACAACAACAGCTTCATTGAAATCATGTGTTGGGTAATTCCTCTTGTGAGGCCATAACTAACAATACCAATACACCATGAATCCCTCATCCTGTATCATTATGTATCTTATTCTTATACATGTTTTGTCACAAAAAAATTAAATCTCCAACCTGGATACGGTATATTTTGGTTAAGTGTTGATTTCATGATGTCCCTTCAAATCCTGAGAGTATATTTGTAATTTTTTTACAAAAATAATTTCCCAAAATTCATAGTCAGTCTCATAAGAAGCATAGTTAGTAATTATATATCATGGATTAAGTGTTATTAATAACCAATAAGACACATGAAACTTTTTATGTTAATGAAACTCTAGTGATGCTCTTAGGAAACTGCAGATCACCTATTCCCTATGTATATAGATACTTTTGAATCCAAGATGAAAAGAAATGTGTAGTAAAATTACTCAATGAAAAAGTGGAATTAACTATGAATAGTGTAATCCTGGTTATCTTGGAGTGTATTCATCACAATATAAATTTTTTTTCATGGTCATGTCGAGTGTGATAATACACTTGGATCAAAACTAAAAATACTAACATTAAAGAATCTAGATATTGGGGGAAATGCCAATTCATCAGATAAATGAAAACATTTTGTGGATTCATAAGATTAAATGATATTACCATGTACTAATAAAATATGATAATTTCTTTGAAAATTTGAATGAGTTTTGTATGGTGACCATAAATTCACATGAAGATAGCCTAAACTCAAATAAATATTTGATAACACCTTATATCCTTGTATCTTATCAAAGATGTATTCTATTCGTCGAATTTGATTAAGGATCTTACTTGTAATATAGTTCATTCATTGATAATCCACACATATTCTGAGGTTACAATCTGACATAATGAAATAAGTATTGGTGAACACCATTATGAGGACTAGGTTAGGTAAAACCATTATAAAAATTTCACACAAATATTTTTTAATCTTCATAATTTTTACATGTGCCATCCTCTAAGATGTAATGTAAGTTGGTTCAACATCTGACACTAGCTCAACGATTAATTCTTCCTCTCTAATCCGATGTAGCTTTAAAATGTATTCAAGGAATACATCCCTGAAATGATCCACTATATGAGGGAAGAGTAAGGTCATATCCCATGAAAATCCAAAATGAGACTATATATTTTAGTAGTCACTCTACCGAGCCCCTAATTCTTAGTTCTATCTGGAGACACAGATACATATATTTCTCTCTTTGTTCTATGTCCACCACCCTTTGGTAATCTAAACATCACTATAGGGGGATAAAAAACATTTTGGTTTTAATATGTAACTAACAAATCCATCTTGAAGACTACGCTGACACCATCATGTCATGGATGATGATATTACACATGAACGAAAAACCACCTATCTAAGAGGGACCATCCTTATAATAGAGAGCACTCTATGATCAGATACCCAATGGGGTATCAAGTGTCATCATTCCAGAAAATTATCGAATTTGGATGCCTAGAGTCTCTATAATTTCTGTAGATATAAAAGACTGGGATGATCCAATATAAAATTCAGTAGTAACTAATGTGGTGTATAAAATAATAGTACCTAAAATATTATAATGTGTGTATATTTGTTTCTTTGATATATGTTGCACACAATGTAACATTCCATTATCATGGCCATGATTCATAGCCTAACATCCCTATGCAGGCTCTCATTGCTGGAGAATTATGACTTGAGTCTAAGAACCACTTTCTTGGTCATCTCCTTGGCTTAAGAATCTAGTGGTATTCTAACTACCTTCTTGGTCAGATACAAAAATTGTTTCTCCAAAGTGTGGAGTCATTATATAATATCTCATCGAATGTAATAGAGGAAAATTCATGTCGAATAATTTGATGTGACCCATCTTATTGTAGCATATACACTCAACCAGATCACATATACACTAGGGGGGGGGGGTTCCTACTTTTTGCTACTAATGAAATATAAAAATTTTGTTTGAAAAATGTATTTGGGTGGTGAAACCACCATGAGAAACTTCAAAACGTAGGTTTCATACATGACAATAACCACAAACTTGTTCAAGAGATAAACTATAATTACACAAACTAATGGCATCACTCAAATTTTTCTCAGGGATGGGGGAATGTTGAGAAAACAAAAAATAACGGTCTACCTGATGCCATTAGCCTACAGTCTAATGGAATAAATGATCACATCATCAAATCACATAGCATTCATGATATCATCTTCATCTAGAGTTACTGTGAATCTCTACATCCTGGTGAATTGTGTATAATACTCCATTTCAGAAATGGATCAATACTACAAGATTTTAAACTATCTAACCCATTTTTCTCCCAACATCTGATGAAATTAGTTATGGTATAAGATTGTTTAGAAAAATCCCTATGTCATATCCACATGTTGGTCTACCATGGTAATGACATCCCACAATCTATTAGTAGAACAACATAGATTATAGGTAGTGATCATAACTCTTTCTTCTGAAGGATTCTCTAGATGAACTAATATAGAAAAAATTGACTATATCAATAACACTATATCTCGAGGTCGCCCAATACCATGAATCGGTGAAATTATGCTTATACTGAAACTCTAAAGTCAATTCCTCCATATTCAATGAAGGTATAGAAACCCCTTTCTTATACTTAACTATACAAAGAAATTCCTCTAGAAATTTGGAATTATTTACATGTTAGGATAAAAAGGTGGTTCCATATATGTAACTACAAGATCTATCATTGGAGGCTCATGGATCACCACCTCTAGTGCATGGTGGTCACTTCCATATAGCCATGAAACATAGGGATTTTATAGTGACTTGTCTTTATAATTCCAAACACCTTATTTGAAATTGAAATTAATAACTATAAGGGCCGAAAATATATTATTGGATAAGTATGTATAATTCCTATAATATAATCACACCTCTATGCGTACTCCAAAATCGATGACTATTATATAAAGGAAGACCATAATAGTCCCAAAAAACCATAAAGGATCCCCAACTTCCAATTAATAATGCTTTCCTCGGGTCTAGGTGTCATATCTATTGGTAGAGGTTCTTGAATATTGATCTTCAATTTCATGTTATACGGGAAAACTCCCATTACATTAAAATTGGAATCAAAATGTATCAGTTAATATTCATCTAGAGGATCCCAATTTGTGTTATGTATGTAGTCATTTATACACATAATATATATATATATATATCTTGGTACATTTAAATGTGTCACCATTTCCAATTTATAAAAGTCAGAATCATTATAAATTACAATTAGAATAGTATTTTACTACAACATAACCTTTACATCTGGTATCATGATGTATTAGTTCATAAGTAGTTTTTTATTTACCTGGATCAACATCAATATTTATACAAGTACATAATTCATAATTCACAATAGTATTTCATGAAATATGATCAACTAATGTTGTTCCATTTCATGGAACCATTAGGTCAAATGCCTACAAAATGGTATAGTTTTCTAGTTAATGATTCATCATCAATATATGAGAAAAAAACTAATTCAGGTTGATTTAGAAACTATAAATTATAAAAATATATTTTACCATAACGATATTTAAAAGATTACATATATAATATTATAGGAACTAACTATATTACGTAAGAAAATGAACGTATGAAATAAACATTGCATGGAATAATTCTTGGAATATAAGACCTAATGTTTCTACGATGTTTCATGAGATGAACCTTCCTTACCATAATGGTCCAATTAGAAAAAGAAATTAATACAGTATTATTATCAATATTAATAACATCACAAACATGTGACTAACCCAATGGGGAAATCATATCATCCATAATAAGGGAAATTCTAATAGTAGTAACCCATCCCATATAATTTGGGTTGCCCCTATATGTGGGTTATTTACACCCAAGTATAGGTTCATTACCAAATTTCATTAAATCAAAATATCCTATATATACCTAATTGGTATGAATATTTTAAATGATCTATAATACCATAGTGTAACATCTCATCCATGGATCCACTAAAATAGTGCCCTATTATAGTGGTTCAAATGGTCTCAATCATGCCTATTCATATGTTAGAGACTTATAACTATTAGTGAGGGTTAAAGGTTGTATAATGGAAGACTATAACCTCATATTAGAGTGGAATAGTGGATAAAAATATAATAAATATAGGAACAATGATATAAAAATTATCATAGTGGAAATAAATACTACAAATTAGCTCAACGGAATGGAAATATTCATATATTAATAATTATCAAAATCCCTTGAATGTGTCATATACATAATGATCTCATGGAATTCTAGTATAAAAAAAAGGTAAACAAAGGATAGAAGGTAAATTTATATTGAACATGCTATTCAAAAATAATAAATTCCAAAACATAACCCAAATAGCCTTACAAGCATTATATTGGTCCCTTACTCCAATTCTCCATGTAATGGTGGAAAAAGTTCAAGAATATCAGTTGGGGAACATTCCCTTATGCACAATTGAAGAAAAGAACTATACTCATGTAACATTGGCAGACTGAGTAGGGGGTCAGATAAACTCAATAGGAAACCACCAATGGGGTCTAAAACAGTCTAGATTGTTTATAAATCATAAACGTGTATAGGTATTAATAATTATAAATAATAACAGGAAAAAATTTATTTATATTAGGATTCAAAAGGACACATGGAATAAATAATATGATTCAACATAAGCCATAATATTATGGATAAGAAAACATGTCTGTCAATATATATATAAATATAAGTAATCATATAAAATATGTATACATGTATATTCACTACATACAAGAAGACATATATATCCATATACATGGATACTATGTGATAAACGGATACAAGGGAGAACTCATGAATTAATAATTAGTTTAAAAACCTATAGTCTCCAATAAATGGTAAGATCCCTAAGTCTCATATGAATGTGAGACATCCATCCCGTCACCCGAGTTGGTTGCGTTAGTCATGATGACTAACACCCAATGTAAAGAAACATGGAATGTCATGCCCATCAACCATAAAAGTGTATCACAGTGTGAGATTTCATTCCCATCATCCAATGTAAGGTATCATGAAACTCCATTCCCAATATAACCGTTAACCGTAGATTAATATCCAATAAAATTACTAACTAATTAGAAAAATAATTAGTTATTAACTATAACCATGTATAATCATTTATCACACAATAATTAAAGAAAAAAAATTAATATAATTATTGTTTATAATTACATAACAAATTTAGTGGCCTTTGTAGCCACATTTAATTAGATACCTTAACGCATTAGATTAATAACAATTATAAATTTTAAATATCATGTCAATTAGATCACATAGACAGTGTTTGTTCATTTAAAAATTTATATAAAAGGGGAAATTAAATTTGGAACACCCAATTGGGTGGAAATAAATTAGTTCGGAATCCATTAATTGTTTAATAAAGCCTATGGGGGTGATTAATCATGGAACGAGTAATTAAATAATGGAGAACACATTTTGAGGTATTACATTGAAATTTCAGATGTATGGAACATTAGAAAATTCAATGAAAATTCGTAATGTTCATGGAAATTTTATTAGAACACTTATGATAGGTCTATAGATGACCACATGTCCGGTGTCATATTTTAATTTGAAGAAGAATTGAAGAATACAGAAAACTGCAAAATGCACTGAAAATAAGGCATATAAACTTACAACATATAGAAAAATCGATTGGATAATAAACAATGATAGATGAAATATTTTTAGGGATCTTACCCTAGCATATCCAACTATTCAACTGGTGATGAAAATAGAGTCTGAACATGGATGTTATCGACAGGTCTAGAAAACGATGATATAGATCTCTTGAGAGTGGAATGGGGTCACGTGCATCCATTGGAGAAAGGAAATTGTAAGAGGATTATAATTATTTTATGGCATAAATCATAAAATCCCTTAGAAATAGGGATGTATGGTTTTTACACATGTCTTGAAAAATCATGGACCAACCATTACTCTACCCACTATCCAGGGAACCTCCTCGAATGGGATGTATGAACTATTTGACTTTTTTTTCATTTCCCATATAAAAATCCACTATCCTGAATGCTAACAACAGTACATGGTAGTTCACCCAAGATCATAATTTTTTAGAACAATCACGAGTCCTCTAATATGTTCCAGGTAAAACACATATTTGAGTCACAAAGTTATCACTAGAAATATTTAAATGATAAAACCCAATAAGTTTCTATATTCTCTAAATATCGAGGCCTCGAACAATCCACAGGTGATCTCAAAATCTTCTTTATTCTATAGAGTATTAAATTTTTTAATAATAAACAATACCATCGTGAGGAACAAAGTCATTACATTCATAATCAAACACGATATATGATGCTTTTATTGTTTTGAGGAAAATATAAATGATATTTGATATGTAAATATTATGCATATTTTATTGTATAAAAATACTATACATTCATGATAAAGATTATTATTTTTTTCCAATATATTGAACATGATTGTTCAAATTTTCTTAGATATTAAAAATTATAAAAAAGAGAAAGAGGATCCAAAAAAGTAATGATTTCTATCAAAATGGAATTCCATTATAGTGGATGGTCATAAGATGCATATAGGGGTTTTAGAACTAAATAAAAATTAAGAAACAAATATTATAGACCCTATAAAAAATTATATTTCATAAATTTAAAACATAATATATTTACATATTTAGGAATGAAGAGGAAAAAGAACATGTAAGAAGAGGTATATGCTACACAACATGTTCCATAAGAGTCATGTCGTGATGAACTCTAAAATATTCATTAAAAAATTGAATATGATTTTTGGGAAGATTCCCCACAAAATATTAGGATTTAAAATATCTTTTATTACGTAAAAGACTCTGGTAGTGGAAAATATAGCTAGTGATAATGAAAAACATGATGAGACCCCTTGGATTATGACATGGGACAACCATTATATACATGAGACCACCTTGTAATACCAAGAATACCATGTATTAACTAAGTCTCATTTTTTACCCTAATTATGGTTAATTAAATAAATATTGAGCACCCGTGGAGATCTATAAATAGAGTGGTTTTGGGGCTAATGCTAAAGGGGAAGACTGAAACTTATGGCCTGCTACCTGGTCTTGCATTGCAGCAAAGTCCTTACATATTTATACTTCGCCATTTCATTGGGGTTTTTATTCCATTTTTTTTCATTCCCTATCATGTATTTCATGAGGGTGTGATTTCATTCATTCCTAAAATTTTTTGAAGGGGTATGTAATAAATAATATTTTGTTTTTATGGTTATTTAAATTTTGTTTTTTGAATTATAAATATTTTCTTCATTTTAATATATTATTTTAGAAGAATCGTCATTATAAGACAATTAAATAATAAATATACAATTAAAAGTAATATTTAAACTCTCAGCATTACCATTTGTATGAAATTGATTAAATTTTTATGTTTTTTTGGGTTACCTATTTGGTTAAATAACAGATGTATCTGACAATTAGAAATTGGGCATCAGTATGATGTAGGGTTATTATCAAAACTATGGAGATAGATTTAACCTAATTCCCCCCAAAAAAATGATAAATCATTAACAATAAATTTATAAAATATAAACCAGCTAATTATATTTTTTATATTTCTTATTCTCTTCTTGTCTCACCACAACAAAAGCACCTCACTTATAGTTTATATTAAAATTTACTAAATTGATATGAAAATTATTTTTTTATTATTATATAAAATTTTCATCTGACCTTTCCTAATTGGATCATCCTAGGGACATCAGAATTATAAACTAAATAACTATAGAATTTGTTACTTTTTATTTGTGTTTTTAAATTTCTAAATTAAGAATCACAATGGTAATTTAATATTTTCATTTATTTTTCAAATTTCTTGTACTCGTACTAGGTAAAGGTGTAGATAGTTTAATAGAATAATATATTCAGCGAATTATTTTCCAATGTTTTATAATTCATTATTTTAGTGTATGATTTTCATTTATTACTATAAATGTGTACCACACATGGGTATTTTGTTTGTGATCAATGGAATTTAATGCTGAGACATATTCACCTTCATTATAAATGATATAAAACAATAACTCGATCAAAAAAAATAATGAACGATAAATGAAAAGAATTACTAAAATAATACACAATTGAGAAATATGTCGTATTCTATATCTGTGAAATGGATTTTAATGAAATTAACTATTATAAATTAGTCTTGGACAATGAAGTATATGTAATTAACAATTCTAAATATAAAATTTACTCCAACCCAATTCCCTCAAATGTTAAGGTTAAGAGGATGATGAAAAAGTTGATATTACTTAATCAAATTAGTGGGGACGAAAAATATTTAAGAAATTGTACGAAGAGAAATAACATCAATATGTAGTTACATTATATGTTTAGTTTTTTCTAATATTCCACCTAAAACTAGGGAATAATATTAATGAAAAATAAGAAATGAATAAGATGATACAACCACAATTTTTTTGGTTCAAATTTCACAATTTTATAAGACATCCACTAGAATAAAATAAACCTAAATCTATATAAATTGACTATATATATTTATAAGAGGAATAATTTATGGTGGCTATAGAACATGAGGAGATCATCGATGACATTCATGAAAAAATCATACATCCATTGATAATGATGAGTTATAAAAATTAAGGAAGGGTAATTTATTATTTCTACTTTTGTTAAAACTATCTAGATGGAATTCACTTCTCTTGTTATTCCTTCCGATTTCATTGAGTATAACATGAGCTATGCTGGATAGATTTGAAATTCCAAATTACTATAACCCAAGATAGATAGACTTTTATAGCATCCCAATCTAATAACATAGGTTTGGTAATTTAAAATGACTGTAAAAAATGAGCATCTTCTAGGAGTAAACTATACCTTTTTTCGCATTATAGGTATTAATATTTAATTCATTCAATTGATAAAATTCTATATTAGGATAAATGTTTAATTTCCATAATATTTGTTTTGAGAATTATTAAATGGGTATTCACTTTCACTTATTTTTTTAATTTTCTCTTCCCATAAACGAAAAGTAGTAAATAGAATTGTGGGAAATAATACAAAGAATCATTAAAATGGGATTAATTTTTTCAATTATTTAAATATATATTGTATTATATATATTTAATTTTATGTAAAAAATATTAACATCCAATTTCACATCCTGAGAAATATTATTTATTTATTAAACTTAACTTGTACATGTAAAATCCATTGGATAATTTATATTCCCTGATTTTAAATATTGTATCTAGTTAATTTGAATTATAAAAACTATAAGATGAATTAGTATGGATGAAAATGTGGTTTTGGATTTAAAAAAAAATATTTTGGGAGATCCATTAAATTTTTTAAATGAAATTATTCTGAGAATTAATTTGCATCGAATTTTTGATATTTTAATTACTTAGATTAATTATTCATATGAATTTCCATGAGTCGTTTTCCCAAAAAAAATAGCATTCCATATACATTCTCATAAATAATATTTTTTATTCTTTCTATTCAGTATTTTTTATGAGATAAGGGAATATTTTTTACTACAACATGGATGGAATTTTTTCAAATATGAGACTAAATATAATAAAATTTAATATTATTAAGGGAATTTTTTTTAACCCTATATCCATTGAAGAACTGAGAAATTAGCTGTATCTTTTAAATGGAAACCTTGAATATATTTTTTAAGAAAATATCTCCATTATAGTCTTATTTGATCCATTTATATCTTTCTTTTATTAAATTTAAATATATTTAAAATAATTATTATGGTGGAGAGTCTATACATGGGGTATTGGGATGTACATTAGTGAACAGACTTTTAGGGGGGTTATTGTGATTTGGGTAGAGGGCTTGTATTAGTCATTGTACATTGTTATTCTCATATCATCTAAAAATTATTATAATGTTAATATACTAATTAAAAGATAAAATATTTTTTAGGTATTAGAAGGATTATAATCACCATTCCTAGACATATGATCTTTTGATCATATGTGGTTAGATGATGGGTTTAATATCTTTCTTAAACAAATATATTAAAATATAGAAAGAGATGTGATAAATTAATTGAGATTACCTATATCATGATCCCACATTGAACATTTTAGTGGGAAGAGAGAGATTTCATCTATAATGGGAGATTCTCATTTACCATATATTTTAATATAAATCTACATGTTTTAGATTAAATCTATTTTTTGAGATTTATATTTTACCACATCATTAAACACATTCCCTAAGCTTCAAATATATTTCAAACTAGTAATTAATCCAACATTAGTATCTTTTATTTCATCTTTATGTGGGAGATATTCTAGATTTCTTAAAATCCAATGTTAGGTGATAGTTTTATTAGGTATGTGAATAACTCAATTTTAAAATTATACATTGATGATAAGTGAAACAATTAATGGGAGGTAAATTATAATTTTCATGCATATTAAAAATTAATTGAATATTGAAAATTGTTCAGTTAAAATAATTGAATATTTTAAAATATAAAAAGTAAAATACTTGGTTGACCATTTTTCATTACAAATTGATGTGTTGATTACATTTCACGTCCATTTTTTGATAATTTAACTATCCATTTAATCAATAAATTTTTTAACATTTAATTTACATTATAATATGTTTATAATCATCTGTAGTATGTTTAGATTTCATCATTTAGGACATGACTACAATGATGTTTGGGGGGATTTGATATGTAAACTCATATATATTTTCTATTATTAAAATATATTTCTATTATGATCTATAGTATTAATTATATCATTTATATTAAATGGTTGTTTTCATATTTTATAGTATACAAAAATTTAATTAAAATGAGAAAAATGATCCAAAACTACAATGATTTCCAACAAATGAGGCTTTCTATGAATACATATGATAATAGGATGATAAGGGGGTCATTCCTGAAGAAATATAATGAAATTTTGCTTCTAGAAATGGGAAAAATACATTTTAAAGATTAAATGAAATATTAATGACATTGATATTTGGGTGAATGAAGATAAAAACCACCCAGAATAAGACTAATATATGTAATTGATGGACACATCTGTGTCATGCTAGGACACACCACTAATTTTTCAGAACAACATTTCATTTGGGAATCTCAGATATGTGGAGCTTGGCCCGATGTTATTATAGAATATAATCACTTTTACAATATAAATGTCTTTTATGAGGCCATAAACGACCAGTTTCAGCCATAAAATTTATTTTAGACCTCACACCATGACTTGTGACACCATTTAATAACTAGTACGACTATTTAACAACAAATATATCCATTTATGAATCAAGCATCATATATGATAGTAATATATTAGAAAATAAATAAAAGTATAAAACCCTTGGTTATCTATAAGTATATCATTATCATTCCAAAACAAAAAAAAGAGATGACCAATAAATTTGGATTGGGGTTAGGTGATGTACTGAAACAAATTCCTTCACTAGTTATACTCCAATAATTCTCTAGTATTTTAATTTAATTATTTTTATAACCCTCACATGGATACCATCTAAGTTTTATTTATTTTATATTGAATATGTAATTTTAGGGTTTTTGTAATAAGGTAACTTCTGTATGGTTATTCCCAACTGGGTTTCATCATTAGAGATACATTTTTTCTTTTTCTCATTTATATTACATGCATGATAATTACGACTAAATTAAACGAGTGTTTTAAAATGAGAAAACATAATTTAAAAAACATTAGGATCATTGAAAGGAAATTGATTCTTTGTGAAAAAGTGGTTTTGGGTAACCAATTTTTCTAACTAATAGAATTTTATGGATTTTAAAAAATTGTTGTTAGTGAGAGGTGGAGTGATCATATAGAAAAATGAGATCTCATTGACCTAAGACTTACAATAATAATGATATATCATTAAACTTAAACCCTTTATACAAGAAACCATTAACTATATTTTTACATTTTTTTATTCTCATATTCTCTCAATTATTTAACATCACCACACTCCATATTTTAGATTTAAATTAAATAAATTATTATATAACCTATTTGTTTTTAAATAATTATTTTTTATTAAACATTTTATTGTTCGAATTACCATGGGACATGAAAAACCTATAATACATAATTCTTAAATTGGTGATTGTGGTTCTTTGTTGTTAAATTTATAAATTTTGAAACACTATAGTATTTAATTATGACCAAGTGGATATCAATATTAGAGAACGAAATATTTCGTATATATTTATAATTAATATTTTTACACTTATAGAGTATGTATTTTTTTATATGAGTATAAAATATATAGAGTTATTATAGATAATGAAGAAATAATATTTTTTATGATTATTAATATGATAATTAAATAATGATCATTAATTAAATGTTTTTTAATGAATATATTGATTAAAACTCACATCCCAAAAGAGAGTATATGAGTGCATTTGTATAACATTAACATGTAATGAACAAAAAAGATGACTATATTGATTATGATATTGAGGTTATATAATAACTAATAATATTTTAATGTGTATCAGTCTCTATATTTTTTATTAGTGTTGATATTAATTATAATGTTAAGGACTAAAGTACTAATTATGATTCAATCAAATCACCTTTGTATTCAGGATATATTTAAGATAAGGAATAGTGATTTTGAAAAATCCATTTAAATTGATTTAATAAAAAAACTAAAAAGAGAGTTTCTAGAAAAAAATGATAATTGACCTATATATCAATGAAATATTACTTTATGAATACATTATTATGAAATTCAGCTATTTTATAATTCCCTAGAAAGAAAAATAAGGACGGAAAACATATATTAAAATCATATAAAATTTAGGTTTTAATATTAAATGTCAATCTACGATAAATGTGAAAATAAAACAAATTATATTAAATATCAATCGGATTCTATATCTGTGTAATTATTTGTCCTATGAGATTTTTTTAAAATTCAAATATACTTAATTATTTTTGTCTATTGTAAATATTATGATCTATATTTTAAATTGAATACATAAATTTTGAGGTATTTCACCTCCGGTATTTGAAACCTCTAAATATAAAGTGAAGTGGTTAATATAATTATCATAATTAGAATACATTATGAATATTTATCATGAATTGTACCATAAACATAAAATGGAATCATACATCATTAGGATGATCACTCTTCACTAAGATTGTTGGTTATCATTAGGATAATATAATCTTGTCCTGATGTAATAACTCTCACAAATCGATGGGAACATTTCACATATTTTGGGGGAAGGATGCTTTGATAAAAAGGAGGAATTAAGTTAATGTTGATCCTGAGGAGGGAGAAATATATATTTTTTCTTTTTGACATATTTTATGGTGGTTTTTTTAAAACAAAAATGAAATGATTGATAACATTCTATAGGTTATTTTAAAATTTTACAATAAAAGGAGCTATTAAATAAAACGATTATTGTAGTGTTAAGGGTATTAACACTATTATATATCAAATAATTGTTAAAATTTTCCAAAAATAATACATCCTTAAATTATGATAATCATGTGACACATTTTTCACTATAAAACCAGCATAATAAATCTATATTTGGAATATTTAGATTAAAAATAGTATTCCCTACGTTGATCTATTCTTTTATAGAATCTGTTCATAAAATCTATCATTCATATTATAATCTTAGTTTTCTAATGGAAAAATTATTGTACTATGTAATAGGGTTAAGCCTTTAAATATGAAAAAAATTACAATGATACATTTGATTTTGGAAATGAGAAAAATAATATATTTAATAAATATAATATATGTTAACAACTATAAATAAAATAAGAAATATTTAATATTTATTGTAAATATTCTTAATAGTACGTTATGAACAAATAAAACAAGTTATTATTGTATATATGAGAATAATAGGAAAATATTTTTTTAGAAGATTACTTCAAAACTAAAAAAAGAACAATCCATTATGCTAGAATTGCTGTTGATAATCTTAAAATAAGCTCACAATAAAATAATAGAGAAAATTAAAAAATATATTTCATTCACTTTATCATTTTGAAATCAAACTGTCTTAAAATTCAATCTAATTGTCCCATTAATATTTCAATATAAAAAAAAAAATGCATATGGTATATTGTAACAGTAGTAGAAAATGTTCAACTAATGGGGTATGATATATTTTTTCAGTAAATGTAATGACATTAGTTTTTCAATATTCTTATGAATCATTAATATATTTTTATATAGGATAATTGATTTATATAAAGAGATAATTGATAGTGTCTTTCAATATATTTTAAATTTTGTGAATTAATATTATTTTAATTTATAGGATGAAAAATACCTACATCAAGTAAGACATAGGCATATTAGATAGATTATCATATTTAATTTCACTAACAAATATTCTATAAGAAACATATAAAAATATTTATAGTTAGTGAATCATTTCAAAAAATAGAACATGGTGTAAGGGAGTTCCAAAAAGAAAGAAAATTTATTTTAAATATTCAACTTGTGGTAATATATTAAATTTTATGTCGACTTATAATACAAAAGTAATTAGATATTGAATTATAATTTTCTAATTACATTGATGACCTCATTTGGATTTATTTTTATTTTATTATTGAATTTATGTTAGTATATAAATTTTTTTAAGAATTTATTTTCAATATTTATGAATACATTTCAGAAAAATAATTTAATGAAACATTTATCATACTCATGCCAATAATATTAAATAAAATGAGATTTTAAAAATAATTATAGTATTACATATATCACCTATAAATGGAGTTTCTAATACAAAATATAAAATATATGTGGATATGGGAAAATCATTCCTTATATTTTAAAATATCAAAATCTTTCTTGAAAATAGTTGTTTCAACTATGGTTAATATTAAAAATTATATTCATATTTTGTCTTAATTATAACAAAACAACTTTTTATGTTATATATATGAATAATAAATATATAAAGAAAATTATCGTGTTTTGAAGCCCATTCTTGATTAAAAAAATAATTTGGTATATTATGTTGACAAATGAGATAAAGATATATTAATGGTTTATGTATCACTAGAAAATGTGAAAATTTTCAAAAGTAAATTTTATATAATTATAGAGTTATATGATGTTCAAATCATTGAAACTGAACTCGTGGTGAGTATTTTTCCTCACAAAGGATATATATATTTAATATATTATAAAATGAAATTGGTGAAATAGATTAGGGATAATGATGAAACCAAGTGTGTTTGGATTTATTTATTACTATTTAGGGTTTTTAATATAGAAAATACAATGATAAATATGGAGATGATTTTTAATACATTCCTATTAATAAAGAATTAAGGTACTCACATTATGGCACATTGGACAGATGACCAAAGAAGATACTTCCATCATATTGGAAATAATAAAATGTGGAGTTGGTTATATGGAATACCTAATTATACATATTTCTATAAGACAAAACATCATATGATTAATGAATATAAACTATAATTCTATTAAAATTATTAAAGATGAATATGACTTTTCTTCAAACATTTGAATTAATGATATCAAGAGTGTAAAGATTCTTTCAGAAAATATGGCTATAAGGCATGTATATATATTAATGACATGTATAAATGAGGTTAAAACCATATATGAAATTTATATGCAATTAGAGGACCCATTTATGGATAAAAAACAAGATAGATTTTACAATAATTGTTGATAAACTACTGTATACAGGATAATGTTATACAAAAACATTTTAGCCTTTATTGAACATATATATCACAAGATAAGAGATATATTCACTCAAATACGCTTATTCATGTAATATATATGTTTTAACACCTTGTAAATGAATAATATAATGTTTGAAAATATTTTTATATTTCGAATAATGATTTTAATATGTTATAATATGGCTTGATAATTTTTTAGAACCCATAGAATAAATTGAAATATATTCTAAAAATACCTTTATAAACCAATATTGTGGGGTTTATAAAAAAATAATTATGTTTTCATAATAAATGGTTTTTACAAGATCGTAAGCCTTCACAAGAAATGTAAGACTTAAATTGTTCAAAATTAGTCTCTTATAATATATTGATGTCATCAAAAAAAATTGAGTAGTCTAAGAATTTACAAATGCTTTGATAATTTGGATTTACCAATTTACAATTTATCTTTAGAATTGCAAGTATAAGATTCTATCTTCTGAAATAATGAATAAATGATTCAAATGCTCTAAATGTAAAGCATCATGTCATTGTAAAATTTTAAAAATCCTATATGATGATATTAAATTACCCATAGTTGAACACATTTATTCATCATAATATTTTATGAGAAAAATGAATTGAATTCCCTAATATAAGAATTCAACTAATTAAAAACAATATATATTTTATTTTATGAGAAAT
The DNA here is from genome assembly GCA_963277665.1 of Viscum album. Lineage (NCBI taxonomy): Eukaryota > Viridiplantae > Streptophyta > Magnoliopsida > Santalales > Viscaceae > Viscum > Viscum album. The sequence continues at coordinate 1,075,346,232 of OY728161.1, forward strand.
TAAGATTCCATATTTTGTCTTTAATGAAGATTAAATTATTTGAAATTATTGATGAGTTTTCCTTATATACTCTAAAAATAAAAATTCTTAAATGGATTTTAATCCATGAATTAGAAAAAAGAAATTTTTATACATAGAAATGAAAATAGATGATCAACTAATTTGAAAAATTCGAGTTGTAAATTTATTTAATTACAGGTAAATAAATTTTATGAAACATATTTTATGTAATAATGATTATAAAATCATTAATCCTCTATATGAAGTAACCTAATCTTTGTTTGATGAAGATAAATGGTAAATATCAACTGTATAAATTCTGTGATGCTGAAAATGGTTGAGGAACCAAATAATCATGGCTTTTAATTGAATCATGAAATCATTACGATATGATGCTATTTGAAATTGATTATAGAATCATTTGTCTTATTATATATGTTGACATATTTCATTAGATTATGAATATTTTTTCATGTAATGTCTTCAAGGTTACAAGAATTATTTGAATGTGGAATTTAAATTCATGTATATTTTATAAATACATGGAAAATTATATCTATGAATTTTGTGATTATTTTATTAGGATTCTGCCACTAATCCTTGAAGTAATTTATTCTAAAGATATATCAATACATGAAATTAACAATGATAAGAATAAAAATTAGTGGAAAGGACATATATTTTTTTAGTATAACCATTGAAAAATAAACATTTTATAATGATAATTAATGAATGTGAATACTCATATATTCATCATCCAATAATTTACAATAACCTTTCCATTCAAAGAAATATTATGTGACAACCAATAAAACCTAATAACCACATAAATATAAAATGATATTATTTTTTAATCCTATGTATAGCCTTATCATATATAGGAAAACATGGTCAATTTAATTTTGATGGAGATTCCAATTTCTATGATAAAAAATGGAAATTTTTACTAATGTATAAAAAAGAAAATTATATAGTGATAATATTATAATGAAAAGGATAGTTTTTTGTGATAAATATATTAATAAAAACACACTCTAACTGCTTAGAATCATGTACCCAAGTCATATAGGCTCATGATTGGCATCCAAAAGACCTAGGATAAAATTCGGGCAGGGAAGAATTTTCCAGGGGCACTTTAGAAATACTAAAGTAGGGCACTGAAGAAGTACTATAGAAGTGGCGGAACTGTAGCAGCGATGACACTATAGTGGCGGAGGAACTCTAGTAGGCATTGTAATGGTGGTACTGTAGCAGCATAAGTACTGTAGCATAACAGTTCATTGAGGGGTCCTTTGGACCAAAAAATGGGTTTCGAGCCTTTTATTCTGGTCACTTGGCCTTGGGCATTTAGGCTATATAATGGTTCTCCCTCTACATAGTCTTAATGAGGACAATGCTTTAAATAATAAATTGAGTCTTTGACCCCAACCATTAAAACACCATCTAACCATTGATGTAATATCTATTTCAATCTATAGTGAGGATTTAGATGAACAATCCATCGATCATTTCGATATAAAAATATTGTAGTTTATTTAAAGATACTTCCTTGTGAATAAATTATATTAAAGAACTATTAATTTGAGATGCATGTGCAGGATGAGTTGCACTTAGGATCTCATGAATCCCTTCATGCCTTCATAAACATTACTATAATAAGAATTAGAGTAAGTTTTTGGATTTATATAAATATTATATTGAAAAATTAATATAATTAAAGGTATTACATAAACATAAACTCTTTTATATACATTTTGTGGATCCGGTGAACCTATATGTCTTAAGGTATGAAAAAAAAGACAATGTGAAATAGTGACAACATTGTGAAACTATTGAGTAACTCTAGTGAAAATAATGACCGGGATGTCCTATAAGAGGTAGTAAAACATACTGGTGAGACTCTTATAAATATTATATTAATTATAATCTCACCATTTTATGGTGTGATTCACACCCTCAACATGAATTTGAGTGATATTGATAATTTTATGGAATTACTGATTCAAGGGAATAATGAATCATGGTAAGCAAAGGATCATATTCCAAACCTTTTAAAAATATTTATCTCATTATGTCTTAAAATGTTTTTCAAGTAATAATGTGTTATACAATGATTAGTTTGGTACTGGAAAACTCAAGGATGTTGAGCTAAAAAGGTAATAATTAATAAAATGATAGTGTAACTAATTTTTCCCCACCACCCCTCTCTATGGTGTATATATATCATGGAACCAAAATTGGTATTAGATAATATGTACCCTCCATAAATATATGAATAAACGGTATATTTTAAATGATTCATAATATTATTAAATCATTAGGTATATCACTAAAACTACTAGTTTATAAATTTGTATTTTAGAAATTAATGTGAAAAACATATCGAGAATGTGGTAAAGAATAAATGAAAAAAAATTAATAAAAAGGATCATCCACCTGAGGAAGTACCAAAATGTGGTAAATTATTATTTAATGAATATAATGATAATGATTCTATTGATTATTTAGGTTTGGGATAAGAATAATTTGAGTGAAAAATCCATCATAATATTTTGATATTTTAAATCACCTGTTGTAATATATATGAAGAAGGATCCTTCTAAGGTTGTTAACTATATGATTAATTTTTTAAGGAAATTTTTTATTAGAAAATATAGTTAGACGAACAATTTAATTATATGGATAATTCATTGGCTATGAATTATAGCATATGAAACACCTTCATAATGCTTGTGAGTGAAACTGATGAAATTATGTCACATTAAATTGTTATATATTTTCAAATAGTAAATGATCTTCAAACAATAGTTCATTTTATGGATGTTTTTAAGTATTTTTTAATAAATTAGTCCCTGAATGTGGGATTAAATATAATGTCATGGTTAATTTATAAGTTAACTATATGTATGTGAAAAAAAAGATTCATGGTGCATGATTCTTTACTCTAAAAATATTCTAGGAAACTTTATGATCAAAATCATAGGTTAAGAAGAAACAATAAGGATGGATTGATGTTTTTTTATGATGATAAATACCCAATCACTATTTTTTTTAGGATAAAATCATGCTGAAAAACTCAAAATATCATAACTAAGCCATCGCAAAAAGTGGATAAAATCAAAGCATCCACATAATCATTAGATATTATTTTATATTAAAACAACAGTCAAAATAATGGTTATAAAGGCCCAAAATTTCAATATATATATATAATCTATATAGAATAATATTCATTACATGACATAAGAATACTATGTTATAACCTTTTGGGATTACTGTCTTTTTAAACATGAAAACAAAAAAACATGTGCATAAAACATTTACGTCATCTTCCCATTATTCCTTGATAACTAGAACCCTTTTTGAAATATCATAGGTGATACCTTTAATTATATCATGGGGAGAAAATAATAAAGGGTGATCTCAGATTCCCAATAAGAGTAAACAAGGGAGACAACACCGATTTTATATGAAAAATATAAGCATGAGGGTATAAGAGAATGAAAACAATTTCTTTAAACTATAACATTCATATCGAAGATCATAAACTGGAATTCTGGAATAAATCATAGGTTCTCATGATCCATGAATTATAAGGAAATAAAATAACCTTCATCAATAGAGAATAACATTAGCATATGAAATAAAAAATATGGAATACATAAAAGAATAAAAGATCATTTACATACTTGTCATGGATTAGTACCATAATCATCATAGTGAACAACGTTTTTTGATGAATTAGCTTCACTCCATCTTCGATTCTTGAATTAATGATCTAGGTTTACTCCCTGTTCTAGCCATGTCATACTGAACTTGGTTCCTTCACCATTCGAGTATTCTTTATCTCATCATATATAAATATTTACTTGGTGCATTGGAGGAAGATATAGGTCCATTTAATCACATAATGAAACCTATATATATGTGTTCCAAAAAAACATAAATCAATCCTCATATCAAAACCCATCAAAAGAAACAGGTTTCATACACATTTTTTTAACAACAAATTGAACAGTAAAAAAGATATTTAACATCCATTAATCATCATCATAATAAATATAGAGATATAATAATGATGGTATCATTGGATAATATCTCCATTAAATCATATTTAACATATAACAATGTTGTCTTAGTTGAAAAATGATTTTCTAATACCACATCATCTAATTCGTGAGTAAAATATAATTTCCATTTTGAAAAAGATCTATTTTTCAAAACCCACACAATTACATAGGAGAAAATTTGTTTCAAAAGAACCTTATTGCATTATATAAGAAAATTCAAAGCATTATGAAGTCATGATGGTAGGAAAATGAACTCATATCATATTTTTTTTAAATACTTCCATATCATTATAAAAAAAGTCACTATGTACATCATTCGAAATATTTTAAAAATATTAACTTCAATTAATTTTGTAAAAAGTCAAAATAAAGGGTTAAAATGAATTTATAAATTCATGTAATAATATTATAAATCTTTTTGAAAATGATTTTATAGAACATGGCCTTTGAAAATAAATTTCCCCATGTGAAGGATTAAATTTAGACAATCCAAAATAATACTGAGACTGTGAAATAATCTCTTACCTAAAGTATTACCTTTTATCATTCATTTTCTAGCATTATTTATCATAAATATTGATTTTTTATTCATTCATTCCATTAATTTATTTCTACAACGTAAGATATTATATATTTATAACATCTTATCACGCATTTCTTAATAATATATTTTCTAAATCACACTTCTCAGTGATAACTGCTTCATTTTCTATGCATACTTTAGTTTGTATGTCTTTATAATTATCAATTAATCTATGCTCAAATAATTTACTTTATATTAATAATTTTTTTTCAAAATATTAAATAATAATTGTATACACATTTATAATTATTCAAATAATTTAGATATTAAAAATGAATTATAGTATTCAAAAAAATATTCCATATGAACTCATAAACAGGATTTCAATTTTTTTACTGATGGAATGAAAGAATGGTTAATAATATTTAATATTTAAAAAATAAATAATAAGTCATATATATATTATATTTTCATTAAACCAATCATAATAGCCATCCAAAAAATTGGGTGATGAACATGAATTGTATTTTTGAGGAGATCTTAAAACGTATGCAGCATGAGAACTTCTTATTTGATAAGAAAGACGATGTATAATGGTGTTTTCATAATCATACTAATATTTCATAATATTTATGAGACCAAATTTATTATAGTATGATAAGGATAATATATATATATATGTAGTAATAAAGTGTATAAAAATAAAGTGACCGGTTAGAGAAATTAATTTTTATTCAAAATGCATCCTTTAAATATACTATAATGGGATATATGGTTAGTATTTTCAGAATAATAGAAATTATATTATGTGGATAAAGAGTTTCAGAAGAGAAATTTTGAGTTTATGATTGAGATAAAAGTATTCATGTAGTATAAATAAGTGAGGAAGGATGTTACCTTTTATAATTACGATGAGGGGACTTATTGTAATTTTAAAAAACATTAAATAATAAAAAATTTCTTTTTCAATCGAAATACCACCAAAGAGAAATTTATTTGAATCTAAGATAAGACATGGATACCATATCTTCAACTCATAAATTTTATACATATAGTAGGGTTATTTTTTACCTTTTCATTTTGATTAACCCTTAGTTAATTTTTTTTATATCTACAGTAATTACTTTGTCAGCATTCAATTGTTAAAATTTTTACTTATATATTTTCAATTGAAATTTAAATGTCATTTTAACCCATATCATAAATAATTTTTATTCCATAAATATTATTATGTTTTTTGATAAATTTATAATATTTAAATCTCATAAAATATAATTATTATCAATCTTATTTCTATTCATTACATTAATTTGTAAAAAACCAAATACAACTTGTGAAATTAGAAAAAAAACTATTTAATTATAACTCAACATGTCAAGGTATTCTATACAATTTTTTCACCTTTAGTATATAAAATTGTATTACTTTTAATAATTTTAATATCATTTACATCATTTTTATGTTAACTGAATAAATAATTCATCAACATTGTGTTGGTATTTAGGTAATTTATATAATTTTTAAAAATTATATAAATAAATTATCAGGACTATGATAAATAATTAAGATTTCAAAATAATTTTTATAGTAAAACAAATTTTTGGGATAATCCCACATTAAAAATGTTTTAGTATTTAGAACATGAAAGTGACATATTTAACTTCCATTAAATAACATATTATGAATATTATAATATCATCTATGTTTCCCAAGATGTCATAATCAAATTTATATCATGAAACTATGTTTATCAAGTTCAAAATAGAAATTTAAATTTATTTCGAGCCTACACTATTAACTATCTCCTCACATATGATATATTGAAGACGAATAAAGTAACATGATATTAAATTATTTGACCTAAATAATTAATGAAAATTTCATTGAAATTTTCCATTAGAATACACAATAAAAAACCATAGGTCTAAGGGATTGAATTAACATCATCCAATATAATATATAACGATAATTTCAGGCCTTATCACAGATTTTTAATACATATTTAACTATTTTACCCATTACTGAGGTAATATTTTTTTCCATATTTAATATTCATCTCGACATATTATATTGGTGTCCTAATTAAAAAATTTGAAAAAAATGATCCTATATATTTAATTCATTTTTTATAATTCTTTACCAATAAATGGCGAGAAATAGTTTTAACTTAATTGTTAAAAGGGTGATAAAAACATATTTAGAGGAAAAATAAATTATTAAGAATAACCCTAAATCAATTTGTATCCTAATCATAGAGAAACTAATTTTAATATATATATATATATCGATATAAAAATAATTTAACACATAGTGTTTTTTTCTTCGAAAACATCACTTTTAATTAAAATATTTTTCAAAATTTATAATCATTTGATAGCTAATGATTTTATTTTTTAATTTACAAAATAAATATTTTTTATAATATTTTTATTAATAGTAATTCTCAAAATAATCATGAATAGATGATAATAATAACATAGTAAAGCTATACATTTCTTTAAAACTAATTATTTCATGAAATAATAACTATTGATGAAATAAAATTATTTAAAGTGATATATTTTCCACAAATATAGGGGTGTTACGTTCTACTTCCATGAAATGAATTTCACCATTCAATATAATCACTCAGATAAAAAATGATGATGATACCTCTTCCTCATCACATCTATATTTTCCCACATATATTCATAAAATTTATGGATTCACTGTAAAACATTAACGAAGTGAACAATCTTTATTTATAGAAAATAATCTCTATGAACTGGAATCAGAGAACATTATTCATCATAAGAATTATTTTACTACATTGGAATGGCCACTACATTTAGTTTATTTTATGGATAAGTTATGTACTTATTTCAAAGAGATGTGTGGAGCACATCATGTAATTGGGAGAGATTCGATGAAAGAACAAATCAATAAGCTACCATCCCAATATGATCGAGAATTTGAAAAAGACTATTATACTAATGGATTTACATTCAATTCATTCTATATATGTTCACTCTCTTTCAGGTTTATATTCATTGATATAACTTGTAACCCAATTCAAAGTAATGATCTTTCTAAAAATTTTCACCAAAACAATTTTTTTCGACTCATAGTTTTTCTTTGTGTATTATTGAATCAATCAAAAATTCTCTTCCATTTGATCAATTATATCAAGTCACAATAAAACAATTTCTACAAATTTCATTATCATGTTGGATTTATTTACATATGACAATATAGGGGTTCATAAGGAGCCATATTAATTTTTGAGTGAAGACAATTTTTAAATAAAATTCTACCAATTAACAGTTTTGATCCCAAACACATTGGAAATACATAAGGAAAGATCTAAACCTGTTTTATAGTGTTTGAATGGTTATATCATACTGAACCTATCTCTATAGATTTTAATCAGTACTTAAACATCACTATATAACCATATCATACTGAATACTTCCCTATAACATTGAGGTAATCCTCATATCTCAATCAGATACAATGGAAAATGGTTGTCTATACAATATTACCAGGTAATTAATATATATCCTTAACTGTTATTGAAGATATGATTTTTATATGATATAAATGAAGTTTTCCAACTTCATAGGCTGATAACCTACACCATGTATATCATTTGGCCCTTTATATGATCTAGGGAATCTTATGACAAAATTCAGGGTAATTTTTTCCATTTTTATTTTGGTACGGTTAATGGTTGTTCCGTCCCCTTACACTTCTATCACATATCCTTAAATTGTTTTCAAACCAATAATTGAAAAACATACTCTACAATATCATTTTTTCAAGAATACAACTAAAAATAATCTTTTAGGTTCTTATATATCATTATGATTCAATAAATAATTGTGAATGTTTAAATATGATCCTCATCTAGTAGTTCCATTTTAAATGTGAACATAATGAAAAATAAATATAGTTATAGAAAATTATTTTTCCATAAAAATAAAATTTGGAATCAAGAACATTTCTCCCCATTTTGAGCTCTATATCTTCCATCTATGCCTTATTAATCATTAATTGTATAGGCATTTAAACATTAATTTGAGAAAGATATGATTTATACCCTTCCATTATTATTTCTAAATCTATTATTTGAAAATCAAAAACAATTCATTTGTGATACTAATAATAGATATGTAAGCATGATCTTTTCATCTCAAATAATCGTCAACCTTATTTACTACACTATGGTGAAAATGTATTGATTTGTCATAATATTTAATCATATCAAACCATATTCATTCAGTCATATTCAACAAATTCTGTTTGAATATATATTTCAATATTTTTTATCAGAATATATATCACACTTTTATTTGTAAATATATTTCCTTCATATGTTTAATTCAATGATTACTATATCTAACACCATGTCAAGAGTTGAGTAATTTTTCTTATGAACCCTCAGTTTTCATTAAGAGTAATCTATTTACTTTCCATTTTTTATGATAACGCATCTCAATACCTTATTATATGCATCAATATAGATTACATATCATTCTATACTATAAATATATTTAATCATATGTGTGGTTAATAAATATTTCATTATTTTTTGAATTATATTTCTATTCATTCATCGAATAGAACATAGAACCCTTTTGAGGTAACATGGTGAGTGGATTGCACTATCATGAGAAATTCTCAACAAATCACTGATAAAATCCTTAAAAACCAAAAAAACATCGGATCTCGTTCATCGTAGTTTCTATCGGAAAATGTTCAATAACTAATTTATTTGATGGATCAACAGTTATTCTCTCTATTCAGATTATATGACCATAAATTAAACTTTATAAAGAAAAAAATAAAAATTGGTAAATTTTTCTTAAATATTCTCCATTATCCAGGTTTTAAAAACAATTTTAAGGGGTTATTATTGTTATCCATTTTCCATTGCATATACAATAATATCATATACAAATAAAACAAAAAATATATCATGATTATCTATACAGATTCTATTCACTAAATTTGATAAGATAATAGGGGGACTTGTAAGATCATAAGGCATACATATAAATTTATAATTTCCATACCTTGTATGGAATATATTTTTTTGTATATTATTCTAAAATCTAAATTTATCATATCCATATTTAATATCAGTCTTATAAATTTATTTATAGATACATAGTTGGTCATTTAATTAATCAATATGGTGTATATGATACATTTTCTTAATAGTAAACTTGAATATTTCCCGATAATATATGAAATGTTACATTGATCCATACATTTTCATCACAAATAGTATAGGTTCACCACAAGTCGATGCAATAGAGAGTATAAATCCCTTATGAAGATTATATTAGAGTTTCTTCTTCAATTCAAAAAAATCAATTACCTCTGTTCGATGAGGAGTAATTATAATTGATATAGAACAGTGTATTAGTTCAATCAAAAATAAAAATTTACACCATCACGGAAAAACATTATATTCATCAAGAAATATTTCAAAAAACTCTAAAATTTACAAACTCTTATTTTTTAGTTTCTACCCAACTATTAGAGATAGATAACCATCATTTATATGAATTAAGAAACAATAAAGTGATTTATATTCCATATTAAGTTAATATTAATCCTTGCATCAGAAGATATTTTTTGGTTCATTAAGAATATTAAATGTGACTTCCATTCTTGGGAAATTTATATAATCTCTATATAGAGAAAGCCAATCCCTGAAAATAAAACCATAAAATTCAACTAAATGTGGGATCATAATATTGGAAAGAAGAAGATTCCCTTAAACATAAAATATAGAATAATTGAGAACATGAGATGTGATCATCCTATAAAAAAGAATTTTCATAGATAATGTGACAGAAAATTGTTGAAGAGATGTGGTGATATCATTATAAAAATATTTAAAAATCAAAGAGTTGATTATTGGTGTCCCTTTTGGCTCTTAATTTTCTGACTCTAAATCCAAAATAGTGTTTGCATAAGATTTTCCATTGTCATTGGCCTTTTGTTTTTCCTATCCTCAATCATCATTCTTATGCCACAAATTTGAGAAGTTATTAGTATAATGTTGATTTTCTACACACATGATGCACTGAAGTGTGGAAGGTGAATTGTGTGTGATCGTCTATCTATTCCCATAAATAGATAACTTCTTCTAATAAATTCAGTAACTTGTTCATCAATGAACATCCCCTACACACGTAATGAATTTACTATTACCCTTAAGACAATTTCATCCATCCTTCTTCCCACATATTGAGAAAATAGGAATAATTATCTTATTATCTCCAAGGTTTTTTATTTTATTTTAAAATCTATATTCATTTTCATTTCAAAACTATGACATTGATAACTATCTACAACATCTATTTATATCATGATAATACATAATATGATTTAATTTTTTCTACTATAGTTGAAACGTCCCAGTATCGGAAGCCTCCCAGGGTCGACTCGTTCCCGTTTGGTGACATTACCTCAAGCGCATATCTTCAAATTCTAGAGGTTTTTGACTTGTAGCAAGGGCTATTGGTGTGATAGTGGGGAAACTATACACACATGGGCAGATCAAAAAAAGTAAAATAGATAATAATGGTGGAAGTAGTAAAACATGAAATAAATAAATAGAGGAATTAATTACAAATGGAGTACATATATATAAATGATGCATGTTGCATATGTCTAGGAAAGAATCCAAACAAGACACAATGATAGAATATAAAACTGAACCAATGTATAAAATAAATACAAGTACATTTCTCCACAAAATCGCAATCCTTAGCTTCGCTCCATGCTCCCCAGCTCCATCGTAATCAAGTACCTAAAGTATAAGGGTGCTTACCCTTATCTATACCTAGGGAAATATAATCTATTTAGGCCCAAAAACATGACCCAAACTGAGTGTAAGACTAATCCCATAAGGCATACACCTAAAATATATGTCCCTAATAGTCAGTGAATATATAAGGAAGTAAATAAAAAAAATGAAGTAATATACAAGGAAGTACAGATAGTAATAATCCTAAAAATCAAATTTCATTCATTTTTATATATCAAGAGAAACCAATCAAAAGAAGGTAACCCTCTAAGAAGTACACACAGCCTAACACCTCTGGATCAACCAAACAACCACAAGAAACCCTCACTACCACAAAACATGGTAGGGGAAGCACTGCCCTTTATCAGCGCTAAACATAAAGCGCTGATAAAGGTGTATGCCTTTATCAGCACTATCTAAAAGCAGTGATAAATGATATATTTATCAGTGCTTTTTTAGCGCTGATAAATGAATGTTTTATCCACACTTTTATTTTATCACTAATAAAACAGACCTTTATCATCGCTTTAAACGAGTGCTGATAATGGTTCTGTCGGTTTTTATTTAATAACCCTAATAGGACATCCTTGCTCGCACGCATTCATGCTTTTGTGGAAGCTAAACCAGGACCCTCGCCGCTGTGACCTCATCCTCCTCGTCCTCCTCCTCCTCGTATGTCCTCCTCCTTGTCCCCCTCCTCCTCTACCGCTGTCGCCGCCTCCGCCCCCATTCCCGCTGTCACGATCACCACTGCCTTTGCTACCTCCACCCCCTCTACCACGACCGTCGCCACATCTGTCGTCGCCTCTGCTTCCGCCTCTACCGTTGTTGCCGCCTCCACCTCTGCCTCTGCCAACTCCGACAAGGTGGTTGTGGTTAGATGCTTTTCTATGTTGGTTCTTTTATTTTTGGTTTCACATTAGGAAACATGATCAATGTATGGTTTGTAATGCATGATTATATATCAATACCTAGGTGGTGTGCAGTTGTGTGTCTTATCTTGGTATGTAGAATATGCCTTAATTTTGAAAATGAGAAATGAAAGTGCTCCGGCTAGTTGAGACTAACATGCTATAGGGTAATACCCGGTTGATTATGTGTTTTAGCCAATTTTTTTGCTGCCTGACTCATGGGAGTCTGATCCCAGTTTTTTATTCAGGTTTCATGAGGACCAATGAGTGGTTCTTGTGGATTCACTCTTTATTGAAAAGGATATTGGTGGTGAGTAGTTGAGGAAAAATGTATAGGAATCCATATTGGGAGGAGTGCACCATTGGTCATTGGAGACTGTGATCCTCAATATATATGGACTGTTGAAATTGTGGGATGTCATTCATGGTGATCTGAGAATTGGGATTGGAAAATATTTTCATACTAATTCTATAATTTCTAATCATTATATTCCATTTTATATAGATCATATGTTATGGGTGTTTATTATTTCTTCTATGTGGTGATGATAATGACATTCCCATGATGGGAAGAATAAAAACAGTCCTGGACGAATGAACATCATGTTGGAAGTATTTGGGGAACTTTTGATATTCAAGGTGGAATTTGATTTTATGGTATCTAAGGTAAAATCATGGATATTGTTTAACCTCCAAGTCTTTTCATGTAAGATAGTCATTATGGGGGAGGTTGTGCTGACCAACAATGTTATGGGTTGAGAAAATCAAGAAAAATTTTAATTTCTATTTCTATGTGGTTTGAAGGGTAAAATAGTAATTTCTCATATTAGAAAAACTATGATACTTTTTATGACTTCTTGGTTGATCTCATTACATTTTATGTGAGGTATGTTTTAATATTTTTTTGGATTTTTTTTGAGTAATGCTGAGAATGGATTTGGAGGACACATGTATTGGTAAATTTATTTATCTTTAGGGAATTTTTAGAAACAAAACAACATTTTTTACTATATTCTGAGAAATTACATGATGTGTAAGTGGAGTACATGGCATGTAATGACCTCCAAAAATGACACATTAATTGGATGAAAAATATGACAATTTTTAAAACATTGTAATGGTTACATATCAATTAAATAATAAATATAATGTTTCAAATAAAAAGTGACTTATTATTTAGTCAAGAAGATGACACGATGTGTAAATGTATTACCTGTAGTGTCAATGCCACAGAAAAGGTTTTCTGGGATCCATATAGTTCTTGAGGCTTAATATTTTTTTCAATATTTTCCTCTAGGATAGATCTTTATCCCGATGATATTTTGGGTCCCTCCCTCCCATCTAGTTCACATTATTCTATGTTGGATCACTACTATGGTTGGATTTCATTTCTCGAGGTATGTGATCCTTCTAAATCCTATTTGGATTTGTTTTCACCTATGGTTTGGATAAAAATTAGTGATCAGATAGTGATTTTTATCAATAAATTTAAATTTATTTTCATTCATTGTCTTTTGGCGTTTTTGGGATGTGGTAAATGGTTTACTCGGTTTTAGATTGTTTTATTTTAATGGGTTTCCCCTATATTATGTTTTCTTTTCAGTTGTAAATCTCCTCTATTGTGAGCCTCTCCTCTTCCCCGAACCCTCCTCTGATGTGTGCCAAACGACACCTTCACGGTGAGTTTTCTCCTATTACTCACTGGTTTCCTCTTGTTCGCATGTTATTACTTTTTGATATTGATGGTTATAATGTGAAATGTAAGAGCTAAACGCACCGCTGAAAATCATGGATGTTTGTGGTCCTTGTTTGCGCACAAAATGAAATGAATGTTGGTTGGTTCATGTTGAACATTGGAATATATAAATTGGTAATTTACGTATACTTGAATTATGAATGAACACCCCAGGATGATAATACTTCTCTGATAACCCCTGAATTAACAAACATAATTGAATAACGGATGCTTTGTAAAATATAAAATTTTGATGTTTGGTTTGTATGGTGTTGTGATTGTGATCGCGGTTGTGTTTTTGTATGGTGTTGCAGTTTTTTGAATAATATTCTAACTCAAACTTGGAATAAGTTTCATTTTAAATGTAACATGTCATGTGAACCTAGGTCACACACAATGTATCTCCAAGACATATACTACATCATGAAACCATGTAAATTCCATGAAATAATGGTAGAACTATATGACATGTGTTTTACTTCACTCACACCATGTATAGATACCATAGATACTTGATGTGTATAGACAATACACCCCTATTGTTCATGTATGGACTAGACACTGTGTATTCCAAAAAAAATGTGATGCATATCTGGTGAGGGGACTCAATATGTATCTAGTGTACATGCCTTTATCTCAAGTTGTTCTAAATGTCATGTATTTTCAAAGGCATCATTCAGTCTTTCTAAGACTAACTTGGAATAAATTTGATATATGTCAGATTAAATTAGGTATCTTATATATAAATGATGTTCACCCTACTGGAAACACCATGTATATGGATTTCACATGTGTTTAAAGGCATTTGTACCGTGATTTGTTTTTATAAAACCCAAACAATGCTACCTGATTAATTAAAACATAATATTAGGAACGTTCGAGATCGAAACCATAAATATGATGAATATGAATAAAGAATGGATGAATGCCAATCGGCTGACAATAGAGTATGAAGATGGTGTGAAAGAGATTATCAAGATTACATAACATCATGCATGTGACCCCTCTCAAATCCACTGTCTGTTTTTACGCTGTTGTTATTCAAAACAAATTAGTCTAGAAGAGTTGGAAGATCACCTTATCTCTCACAGAATAGATCGAAGTTATACACGTTGGAATAAACATGGGGAAAAGATGAATGTAGGTAGTGACTCAGAGAACACAACATTTTATAGATCATCTGATATGATTAGAAGTGTGAACAGTGAAGACGATCGTATGGAGGTTGTGATTACATATGTGAATGATGATGAAGAGAGTATTGAGGAAATGACAAGGATAGTTGAAGATGAACTTCGTGATTTCCCAAAATTGTTTTAAAAGTTAAAGAGTTGTGAAAAAAATGCCATTGTGTGCTGGTTTCACTAAATATAAAGTATTTTCAACTCTATTGAAGTTGTATAATTTGAAAGCAGGAAACAGGTGGAGTGACGCCAGTTTTACAAAACTACATGCTCTCCTGAATGACATGCTCCCAGAAGATAATGAACTCCCAAGCTGAACATACGATGCCAAACGAATGCTACGATCGATGGGTATGATCTCTGAAAGAAAACATGCTTTCACGAAAGACTATATATTGTTTCTCAAGGACCACAAATCACCTAAATAATGCCCAATGTGTGGTGATTCCCGATACAAGAAAGATTATTCTATTCCTGTGAAAGTTTTATGGTACTTTCAAATCATTCCTAGGTTTAGACGCCTATATAGAAGTGAGGATACTATTGGAAAATTGACATGACATTCAGATACATGAATTAAAGATGGTAAAATATGTCACCCAGTATAATCTCCTCAGTGTAAGAGAATTGATCACGAGTATCTTGAATTTGGGAACGAGCTGAGAAACCTTCGTCTGGCGTTATCTACAGATGGGGTGAATCCTTTCTGTTTTCAAAGTAGCAGTCACACTACATGGCCTGTTATGTTGGTAAACTATAACTTACCACCGGGGTTATGCATGAAAAAAAATACATCATGTTATTGATTCTTATATCAGGACAAAAACAACTGGGTAATGATATTGAGGTTTATTTGGCCCCATTGATCGAGGATTTGAAAATATTGTGGGATTCAGGTGTTACGTTGTATGATGCTTACAAAAACGAACATTTCACTTTCAAAGCCATGTTGTATTGGATGATAAATGACTTTCCTGCTTATGTAGATTTTTCAGGATATATCGTTAAAGGAACTCAAGGGTGTCCCTTTTACGAACAAGGTACACGGTCAATTAGGTTGAAACATTAATCGAAAACCGTGTTTCTAGGACATCGAAGATTTCTACCCTGACGACATAAGTACCAATATTGGATGACATCATTTGATGGAAGTTCATAAGAACGTACATCACCATCTCCACTAACAGGTGATTAATTTTTTGAGAAAGTAAAATATTTAGACACTACATTTGGTAAACCGTTTTCGAAAAACCTTACGAAAACATGTTGGAAGAAGAGATCAGTTTTTTTTTGAATTACCATACTGGAATTGTCTTTCTGTCAGAAATTTTCTTGATGTTATGCATCTTGAAAAAATTTATGTGATACTTTCATCAGCATGTTCATAAATGCACCCAAAAAAACAAAGGATCGAATTAAGGCTAGATTGTACATGGTTGAGATAGGAATACGAGAAAAGCTGGCACTAGTGAAGGGTGAAAAACGGACATTTCTTCCTCCTGCTTCTTACACTCTTTTCAGGCAGGAGAGATATCAGATTTGCAACTTCTTAAGTGATGTAAAGGTTACATAGGAGTATTCATCAAATATAAAGAACATCATGTCAATGGGTGATTTAAAATTAAAGTGTCTAAAATTGTAACGCCCTGACCCCAGTTACCTGGAGTCGGTGCATTACTTCGTAACATTGGCATGATCACAAAAGATCAAGTCTCGAAATACCTATTAGATTAGTTGCCTTGGAAACACTAGATACATTCATAAGTCTTACATTACATCATAAATTAAAACAAAACTACAACATCTTCTCTTCATATCCTCTTATATTATCCCTACAGGTCATTCATAATATACTTCTTCACATCCTGGAAAAATTAAAACATTGAAAGGGGTGAGCTCAGATGCTCAGTAAGGATAAGAATATAGCGGAATCTTTCATTAATAATCATAAACATTTTAGGAAATTTATATCTAAAACAAAAGCCTTTTAAACATACACATCACTATAATATGTAAAAAGTAAAATGAGATAATTCCATTTACTTCTTTACATGGATATTCTACTGGTCGAATAATCACATGCAATATCAATAACCACTTTCATAATGATGGAATGCATAATGCCAGACTATCATAACCACATGGCCAAGGCCTCGTGCAAAGACCACAATTATGATTTGGTCAAGGCCTCGTGCCAAGACACTAGTTTGTCTCATGAGACCTGCCGATGCATCGAGGAGCTATAGCGGGCTCCACCCGTCACTTATTAAGTCCAATGCATTCCTCATATGAACAGGTTTAAACATATCATAAACCATAACATAATCGTATCACATAAAACATGCATAATGGAAACATAAAATTTCCACATTTCAATCACAATATATCAATACTACACATTGATATAATAAAAACACTTTCAAAACCATTTTAAATAACAAAATAAAAGAAAAGTAAAACATGGTATTTATTTTTCTTTTAAAAAAAGGTATGGCTTTTAGAGGAAGATGAAACTCAAATAATGGTCATGGCGGCGGAGAAGTCGTCACCGCATACGTACGAAAAAAAAACATTCCCTTTTATCGTTTAGTAAACACTTCGTATAAAAAGATTCCTTTTGAATAAATGTAAAAGTCAAAGGGGTTTATACAGTGTATAAAAGAAAGTTGTGTATAAAACCACATATGTCTCAACGAAAAGAGATTGAGACGAAGTCCCATACAAAGATCATTTTTTAAAATAAAATAGATCTATTATGTGTATTTACTATAATTACACATAAAGAAAGTACAAATACATGATAGGACATAATAATATCATGACGTAATTTGAAAGTAGGAGATTAACCCAAAGAATGGAAATTGGGTTAAGAAGTTCCCTTACCTTGCGTCCTATCTTGACTCGACTGTTCTTTAACCTCCTGAATAATAAACTAGAGTTAATTTATAATTTCTTGAGAACCTTTTTCAAGTTTTTTATTCCATTTAAATCACTTATTACCATGTTATGAACATTATGTAATTATTTAACTTTATAACGGTCGTTTTGTCGATCTTAGGTACTTGAGACAAAAATAAACTTCTTATAATTACACTTTCTTCATGTGATAATATATTCATTATATAAATAATTATATTCATGATATATATATCATATACATCATATGTATCCATTATATACATTCATTTATAATATTACATAACATTTAGAGTTATGAAATGAAATACACCGTTCATGGAGACGGTAAGTCGTACGTACGCATGAACGCTAATTTCATTTCTATTTCATATTTAATGGAATGAAGTTATAATTATATAAAGGTATAATATAATTACAGTATAATATAATGTATAATACCATTTCCTCCATCCTTTATACATCCCACATATGGCATTAACGATTCAAATCACTTTGAAGGGGCGGTAGTCCGCACTTCCTAAAATGAAATTATCGCGTTTACCCATAATGGAAATCATAATGTATGCCACAAATGAGAAATACGGAATCATAAATAAAACATAAACATAATATATATATCATATATGAAAATAGTGTCATAAAAATGGCCACCATTAGAGGTGTTAAAAGAATATTGAACAATCATCGTTTCGTGAGGCAGAAATTCGCCATCCACAGAAACAGTATGTTCTTTAACCATTATATGTAAGTGTGTGTAATTGTAGCTCGAATAATTCTTATAAAAACAAACTATTATATTTAGGATACTGGTTTTGTTACAAAAGGAATGAATAAAAAGATTTTTGGGAGTTGGAGAAGCAAAATAAAACAAAACAACATTAGAGAAGACATTACCTTAAAATCGGGTAACACTTTTTGATTTGAGCCAAAGGCATCCTTGGGAATACTTCTACCCAATGTGAGGCTCTTAAGAGTAAGGGAAAAAATTTGGGAGAGTATTTGGGCAGAGGTTGGCCGAGACAAAAGGCTTTGAATGTGTGAGTAAGGTGGTAGTGGTGGGGGCCTTTTATAAGTGGAGAGGAGGGGCACTTTTAGAAAGTAATGAAATGTTACTTTATTATATAATGAGTTTCGGATTTTAAAGGTCCCACACATATATAATTCTAGGATAATGTGATAAGGGTTCTAAATCTACTCATCCAATATATTTTTGACCAGTGTATTCTTTGGAGTTCACATTATCTTTTCATTTTATTTAAATCATTAATTAATTAGGTAATCGCTGCATCATCATGGTGTCATAAATAATTTAATTTATATAATGTCTAAAAATTTTAGAAAAAATATCATGATGTAGTAAATCTTTTTATATTTCTAATGAAAATTTATAGTAAATAATATGACTTTTATAACCCCATTTAAAAATTGTTTTAGTAAAAGAACTTATGTTTGTGACATTTTTATTTTAACTTTAAATAAAAGTTATTTATGTCATTTTCCTACCAAAGTGGATCCATGGGGTCCCCAAGTTGACCCATGTATTGTATTGGTCGGCCATGACTCATTAAATAGGGGTTGGACAAGTGTAAAGGTATATTCATATTTTTATAATATCAATTTTACCTTAAATTTCACTAATTACCTTTAATCGCGATTAATTAAACTTAAAAGTTATTGTTCACCAAAAAATTATTTTAATCCCATTGAACCACATTTTAATTCCTAATGAAAACCATGTATGTTGGATTTTTGAAAATCAAAACACAGAAGTGGTAATGTTTCATTTAAACGAAAAATCAGTTTTTTTAACTACCACTTAGTGGTTTCACAATTCATCAAAAATTAGTGTTTTTCAGAACAATGCCAAAATTTCACCCTAAGATATAATTGATATTATGAAATTAAAAATGATGTCTATTTTAAAAAATTACAAACATATAAGTTTCATTAATTAATTTCATAATTAATTCCCTTTGTCACAACAAATAGCGTGTTTTATAGAAACAATATATATCAAAAGATTGACAATTGTTTATGTCTGATTTCAAGGTGAAATTAATTATAATGAACACCATTGGATAAAATGGTAAAAATATATTCTAATTATATTTTAAAACTACTAAATAGTATAATTTATCACTATAAATTATTTTGATTAAAAAAGCTGTTTTTAAATATTTTTCACAATTGATAGAAAATTGGAAGTTCTCAGAAAATTACAAAAAAATCAACTTAGGATAATTTCGATATTCCGAATACAAAAATGAAGTCCATTTTGAAATATAAAATTTCTATAATTTTAAAAAGTGGGTATTACTATTCATAACGGCTACTTTGATTAGTCGTGGTGTGTTAGAACTCGAAGTTTCGTACAATGCTAGCTATTGCATTATTGAATGAGAAGCGTATCATAGAAGATCGGGGTGTTACATTCTCCCCCCCTTCAATAAATTGTTTCCTCGAAATTTGAAAATTTTCTTGTAAAATAAAAGGTTTAAAATAGAAAATACCTTTATAGAAAACCCACATCGGAAATAAGGTTAATAAAAATGTAACATTAAAAGAAAGAAAGATAAGTACAAAGGTAACCTGAGATAGCCCATAATAGGATTCTATGAAAATATGGATATGGAAGAAAAACAAACCATCAAGGTCTGATGGATAGTTGTAGAGAACAGGTTTAGGAGAATGTTAACCATAAGAAAATCACAAACTTGTGATTGGTTAAATGGTCATTGAATCCCCAGTTGGAAAAGTTAACCAGCAACGTTTTTGTTTTAATTTACCTTTTATAAAGTTGAGGAATTTATTTAGGATATTTAATAAGAAAGTAAGGGAATATACATACTTGTCAGGTAGACTTTCATTCTTTAATAAATTTTTACCACAAACCCATCATTCACTCTAATAGGTAATAGAACTCAAAAATATTCTATTTATCCTAATTTTATAAGGTTCCAAATATTAACACATACCATTTAGATTAGTGAAACTATTTTTTAATAACCAGGGACTTCTTGTAGGCTAGTGGTAGGTATTAAAGGCATGTCGCACTATGGTTGTGGGTTCGATTCCTACAGCTTTGTCCGACGCGATGGGTTATGCCCCACCCTTTAGGTTTTCCTTTTCCTAAAACTATAGTATTATAATATATCAAAAATAATCTTCATTAATGTTTTAACCTTAAACAATACTATCCAAGGTTCAACTTAATCCATTCCAACCTATATTGTTATCCAAAATACCCCTGTCCAGACTTTTTCTAAAAGTTCTCTAAATTCCGAAATCAATTGTAACATCAGATTACCCGAAGAAAATAAAGTTTCCCTTATTGTAACATACATAAAATATGATTAACTTCATCATATTATAACTTTAATGAAAAAAGTACTGTAGTAAAATCCTTATATATATCACATTATTCTTATAACCAGAATATAATCCTTGAGTCCAAAAGCACCAATACATTAATTATTCCGCTTCAACTGTAGTCACAACATAATATTTTCCTTGATCCCTTGGCATTTTCTGATGTAAGTTTCCTTGACGCTTAGGACATCCATTTTATAATGACCCATTTCTCTACAATTGTAGCATTCATCATTGATAGCCTCTTTCATTCCCTTGCAATCACGCACCTGGTGACCTTTTTCTCCACATTTATAACAAACTCCCATTCCTTTTAGGCAAGTACCAGGGCGATTTTTTCCACAATTATCACATAATGGAAAATAATTATTTCCCTTTTTCCCTTTATCTGTCTCTTGTTCCACAGTTCTCTTCTTCTCTTACATTACTTTATTGTTATAAGATTTAGAGAATTCCCTTTCTGTCTTGATAGCACATGAGACAATGTCTTCGTACGACGAGAAGGTTTGTGAGACTAATGCTCGATGAAGAAATGGTTTTAACCCATCAAAGAAATGATCAATATTACTTCTTGGGTTACGTATATAATCTACAACATGCCTCGCTAACCTTGTAAAGTTGTCCTCATACTTTGCGACATTCTCATCCTCCTTTTGTCTCAGTCTCAAAAATTTTCTTTTCCATATCTGTTCGATGGTCATGTGGAAAATATTTTTCTAAGAAAAGATAATTGAACTCTCTCCATTCCATATTTGATACTTCTTCATCTTCCTTTGTGTTTTGAATCAGCGACCACCATTGATATGCATCTCAAGTGAGGCGGTAGACTACCATGACAACCTTCTCCCTTTCGCTACCCCTAAGGCATGGAATATTTTTTCTAAGGAGTTTATCCATTGCTCAGCTACTAATGGATTTGTACCGCCATTAAATGTTAGTGGTTGTTGCCTCATGAAGCGGTCTAACATTGATCCTCCACATTGCGGATCAGGGTGCTCCATATGAGTAAGGTTATTATTCATAACCTGAGTGAGTTGTCCCAGTATGGTAATAAGTTGATCATCACCAGTTGTATCTCCAGATCCATAATAATTATCTTGAGCAGGAGGGCAATCCCTACACGGAGTGCGTGCATTGATACGGTTTCCATTCCTTCCACTATGCGCCATTTCTAAAAAATGGCATAAACTAGATTAGTTTATGAATCAAAATACATAATTTCATACTTGTAAAATACTTAACATAAATTAAACTATTTATGGATATAATCCATAAAAAAATTTCTTTAAGGAAGCATACACTCATAACCGTTCATAGTGGTTTGTAAAGAAAACAAGAATTATCCTAAGCATATCCCCCGGGAGTGTCGTAACCAAGAGTGCAGCAAGGCCCGTTGTCGTGCACCAGTTCCCCTTCGAGTCTAGCTCAAAGCGGTGTTTTTGGGTTTTACCCCTAGGTACATCTATGCCAGATCCACCTCTACCTGCTTGTATCCAGATAGAGATGTATTGCTCAGAAAACTCACAAAATCTCTATAATACCAAAATTCTAGGAAGTTCGTGTATACTAATCCTCAAAGTCTATCATTGGGCTATGTTCTCTAATCAAAGTTTATCTAAATCTAGCTTCCAAGGTTAGTACTAAACTGCCTCTGATACCAACTGTAACACTCCGACCCCAGTTACCTGGAGTCGGTGCATTACTTCGTAACATTGGCATGATCACAAATATCAAGACTCGAAAGACTTATTAGTTTAGTAGCCTTGGAAACACTAGATACATTCATAAGTTTTACATTACATCATAAAGTAAAACAAAACTACAACATATTCTCTTCATATCCCCTTATATTATCCCTGCAGGTCATTTATAATATACTTCTTCACATCCTGGAAAAATTAAAACATTGAAAGGGGTGAGCTCAGATGCTCAGTAAGGATAACAATATAGCAGAAGCTTTCAACAATAAACATAAACATTTAAGGCAATGTATAACTAAAACAAAAGCCTTTTAAATATAAACATCAACATAATATGGAAAAAGTAAAATGAGATAATGCCATTTACTTCTTCACATGGATATTCTACTGGTCGAATAATCACATGCAGTATCAATAAACACTTTCAAAATGATGGAATGCATAATGCCAGACTATCATAACCACGTAGCCAAGGCCTCGTGCCAAGACCACAAATAATATTTTGTCAAGGCCTCGTGCCAAGACACTAGTTTGTCTCATGAGACCTGCCGATTCATCGGGGAGCTATAGCGGGCTCCACCCGTCACTTATTAAGTCCAATGAATTCCTCATATGAACAGGTTTAAACATATCATAATCCATAACATAATCGTATCACATTAAACATAAATAAAAGAAACATAACATTTCCACATTTCAATCACAAGATATCAATACAACACATTTATATAATAAAAACACTTTCAAAACCATTTTCAATACCAAAATAAAAGAAAAGTAAAACATGGTATTTATTTTTCTTTTAAAAAAGGTATGGCTTGTAGAGGAAGCAGAAACTCAAATAATGGTCACGGTGGTGGAGAAGTCATTGTCGCCACATATGTATGACAAAAACATTTCCTTTTTTCATTTAGTAAATGCTTCGTATAAAAATATTCATTTTGAATAAAAGTAAAAGTCAAAGGAGTTTATACACCGTATAAAAGAATGTTGTGTATAAAACCAAATATGCCTCAATGAAAGGAGATTGAGACGAAGTCCCATACAAAGATCATTTTTTTAAAATAAAATAGATCTATTATATGTATTCACTATAATTACACATAAAGAAAGTAAAAATACAAGATAGGATATAATAATATCATGATGTAATTTGAATGTAGGAGATTAACCCAAAGAATGGAAATTGGGTTAAGAAGTTCTCTTACCTTGCGTCCTGTCCTGACTCGACCATTCTTTAACCTCCTGAATAATAAACTATAGTTATTTATTAATTTCTTAATAACCTTTTTCAAGTTTTTTATTCCTTTTATATCACTTATTACCATGTTATGAACATTATGTAATTATTTAAGTTTATAAGGGTCGTTTTGGCGATCTTAGGTACTTGAGTCAAAAATAAAATTCTTATAATTACACTTTGTTCATGTGGTAATATATCAATTATATCCATAATTATATTCATGATGTATATATCATATAAATCATATATATCCAGTATATAAATTCATTTATAATTTTACATAACATTTAGAGGTATGAAATGAAATGCACCATTCATTGAGACGGTAAGCCGTACGTACGCATGAACGCAACTTTCATTTCTATTTTGTATCTAATGAAATGAAGTTATAATTATATAAAGGTATAATATAATTCCAGTATAATATAATGTATAATACTATTTACTCCATCCTTTATACATCCCACATATGGCATTAACGATTCAAATCACTTTGAGGGGGCGGTAGTCCACACTTCCTAAAATGAAATTATCGCGTTTACCCATAATGGAAATCATTAAATATGAAACAAATGATAAATAAATAAGCCTAAAGAAAACATAACCATAAAATATATATCATATATGAAAATAGTGTCATCAAAATGGAAACCATTAGAGGTGTTAAAAGAATATTGAACAATCATTGTTTCGTGAGGCAGAAATTCGCCATCCATAGAAACAGTGTGTTCTTTAACCATTAGATGTAAGTGTGTGTAAGTGCAGCTAGAATAATTCTTATAAAAACATCCTAGTATATTTAGGATACTTGTTTTTTTACAAAAGTAATGAATAAAAAGAGTATTTGGGGATGGAGAAGCAAAATAAAACAAAACAACATTAGAGAAGACATTACCTTAAAATCAGTTAACTCTTTTTGATTTGAGATAAATGCTTCCTTGGGAAGACTTCTGCCCAAATTTAGGCTTCTAGGAGTAAGGAAGGGAAGTTGGGAGAGTATTTGGGCAGAGGTTGGCCGAGCCAAACGGCTTTTAATGTGTGATTAAGGTGGTAGTGGTGGGGGCCTTTTATAAGTGGAGAGGAGGGGCACTTTTGGAAAGTAATGAAATGTTACATTATTATATAATGAGTGTCGGATTTTAAAGGTCCCACACTTATATAATTCAAGGATAAGGTGATAATGGTTCGAAATATACTCATACAATAGGTTTTTGACAAGTTTAAGCCTTGGATTATAAATTATCTTTTAATTTTATTTAAATCGTTAATTAATGAGGTAATCGCTTCATCATCATGGTGTCATAAATAATTTAATTTATATAATGTCTAAAAATTATAAAAAAAATATCATGATGTATTAAATCTTTTTATCTTTATAATGAATATTTATAGTCAAAAATATGACTTCTATAACACCATTTAAAAATATTTTTAGTAAAACAACTTATGTTTGTGAAATTTTTAGTTTAACTTTAAATAAAAGTTATTTATGTCATTTTCTACCAAAGTGGCTCCATGGGGTCCCCAAGTTGACCCATGTATTTTCTTGGTCGTACATGACTCATCCAATAGGGGTAGGAAAATTGTAAAGGTATTTTCATATTTTTATAATATCATTTTTACCTTAAATTTAACTAATTACCTTTAATCGCGATTAATTAAACATAAAAGTTACTATTCACCAAAAAATTATTTTAATCTCATTGAAACACATTTTACTTCCTAATGACAACCATGTATATCGGATTTTTGAAAATCAAAACACAGAAGTGGTAATGTTTCATTTAAACGAAAAATCAGTTTTTTTAACTACCACTTAGTTGTTTCACTATTCATCAAAAATTGATGTTTTTCAGAACAATGCCAAACTTTCACCCTATGCTATAATTGATATTCCAAATTCAAAAAGGATGTCTATTTTAAAAAATATCAAACATATAAGTTGCATTAATTAAATTCATAATTAATTCCCGTTGTCAAAACAAATAGCGGGTTTTATAGATACAATATATATCAAAAGATTGACAATTGTTTATCTCCAATTTCAAGGTGAAATTAATTCTAATGAACACCATTGGATAAAATGGTAAAAATATATTCTAATTATAGTTTAAAACTACTCAATAGTATAATTTATCACTATAAATTATTTTTATTAAAAAAGTTGTTTTTAAGTATTTTTCACTATTCATAGAAAATTGGAAGTTCTCATAAAATTACAAAAAATTCAACGTGGGATAATTTAGATATTACGAATACAAAAATGAAGACCATTTTGAAATATAAAATTTCTATAATTTTAAAAAGTGGGTATTACTATTCATAACAGCTACATTGATTAGTCGCGGTGTGTTAGAACTCGAAGTTGCGTACAATGCAAGCTATTGCATTATTGAATGAGAAGCGCATCGTGGAAGCTCGGGGTGTTACAGAAATCACATGACTGCCATGTTTTG
The DNA here is from genome assembly GCA_963277665.1 of Viscum album. Taxonomy (NCBI): domain Eukaryota; kingdom Viridiplantae; phylum Streptophyta; class Magnoliopsida; order Santalales; family Viscaceae; genus Viscum; species Viscum album. The sequence goes on from OY728161.1 coordinate 1,075,373,144, forward strand.
ATGCAAGATCTAATTCCTATAGCTTTACATTGCATTTTTTCCAAGAATGTCTGCCATACATTAACAAAGCTCTATTTCTTCTTCAAAGCAATATGCAGAAAAGTTATAGACCCGGAAAAATTCCCAACTATGGAATGAGAAATTGCTGTCATATTATGTGAATTGGAAATATTCATCCCGATGACATCTTTAGATATGATGGTTCATTTGATGGTTCATTTCGTGAGAGAGATTTAACTATGTGGTCCTGTAAATTATATATAGATGTACCCCATTGAATGGTATATGAAGATTTTGAAAGGGTATGTCAAAAACCGAAGTCGGCCAGAGTGTTGTATTGCGGAGCAATATATTGTGGAGGAAGCTGTTGAACTTTGTACCGAATACCTGTCTGGTGTGGAAATCGTTGGCCTGCCGAAAGCTCTTCATAATGAGGGGCTTGAGGGTGAAGGAATATCTGGAAGAGAGGTTTTCACAATTAATATAACAGATTGGGATCAGGCCCACCTTTACGTTTTTCATAACACTTTCGACGTTGACCCAAATGTTCAAACCCACAAAGAAATTCTTAGGAATTTTAATCCTTCATAGGCTTAAAAATGGATATCAGATACACATAATCGGCAGTTTATAGGATGGTTTTGAGACTATATTTTTAAGCAGTTAGATGAAAATCCAGACTCAATTTCAGAACGATTTTGATGGCTAGCTGGAGAGGCAAATGTGTACGTATTATCTTACAATGCTTATGTAGTTAATGGTTATAAATTCTATACTAATGAACGTGATGAAAAATGTACCATGCAGAATAGTGGGGATACACTTGTTGTTGAAGAGATGCATGTTTCTGGTGCTAAAGACAAAAATCCAATTTATGTGAATATGTCATACTTTGGCATCATCGAATAAATATGGGAGTTGGATTATACGAAATTAAAAGTGCCGATTTTTCAATGAAAGTGGGTTGATAAGAGGAGTTCTGTTAAAATAGATGAATTAGGATTCGTGAAATTTGATTTTAGTAAGGAAGGGGAGAAAGAAGAACCATTTATAATGGCATCACATGCAGTACAAGTATTTTATGTTCCAGGCCCCGCAAACCAAAATTAGTCAATTGTTCTGTTATCGACCAAAACAACTGAATGGTCAGATGAATGTTCAACATAGGTTGACCCTTTTATAGGGACTTCACAATAATTTCACAGTGGTCCCAATGTAGACGATGTTTTTTATGTCAGAGGAGACCACAATGAAGGGATTTACATAGTCTATACAAGAGTAAAATTTTTTCAACCTTTAAAGAAAAAAATAGAGTACAATAATCAGGTTATTTTTTTATTGTATCATACATTATGTTACAATATGTTTTTATCTGTTCGCTGCAATTTTTATGTAATCAAAATTAAATATTAAACAACTTCTGCAGATAATGACTTATGCACCTGTTGATGCGCCCAATTCCGAGGCACAAAAGGTCTCTCAACCAGCAGCTGGTGTTCCCACTATAGAGCAACAACAGGTTTCTTAACCAGATACTGGTGGTCCCAGTGTAATCAACAACAAGTTTATCAACCTTTTGTTGTTGGTCCCAGTGCTGAGGTACAACAGGTTTCTCAACCTATTGTTGTTGGTCCCATTGCTGATGCTAGTGCTCCAGGGGAAGATATTGATTCTACATCTGAGGAAATGGTAGGAAATGAAACCCTAAAAGCACAAAAAACAATAGTGTCGTAGTTTGACCGTGTTAGCCAAAATCTTTAAGGCAAAAGAAAAAGGCATCAAATTTGAGGTGGGATGGAATAAGCAAGGCCAACATGTTAACCCCAACAGAGAAATCTTTAGTAGCTACATTGGAATCATCACTCAGCAACTCGTGTCGATTGATGTACATTCATGGCACCATGTTGTCACCGTGATAAAGACACTAATGTGGGAAGAGATTACGGTAACATTATGATATCATTTTTTAATTTATTAAAATAAAATAAAATACCAAAACATTGACATACTCTTCATCATCCATTGTAGAGTGCATTTATATTAGATGCCTCACACAAGTAATGTGTATTAACAGTTGTAGGAAGGATTCATATAGGTTTCCGCACAATTTTAACAAAATATCATCTTAAACATGTAGAAGGGAAAATCAAGCCACACCCACATCCTTTTTATGCACACTTGATATCTCTAGGAGTGTGGTATGCATTTACAAACCATCGCGGGGAGCATACTTTTTAGGTACATTATGTGGGGGTAATACGTTGTTTGACGTTTTCTTGTATTCATCACTCTGATTGACAATTTTTTATTTATGAAAGAGCTACTGAGTGCTGAAAATAAAAAACGCGCAATAGAACCAGCGTACCCTTACAGTAAAGCAATGATGGGGTATGCTGAACTTTAGAAAAAATTGGTATACCTTTTAAATCTACCCTAATACTAGTATGTGATATAAAATAACACCGTAACCATGTTTCTCTGTTTATATGTAGATTGATGAATTGAAATCGAATGCCATATCCATCCTATGCCATGTGCTCTGAAAGGAGGCTCGTGTAAATAAATAGGGGATACTAATAGATGAAAACACAGAACAATTGTGGGAAACATGTGTAAGTAGGACATTATATAAATTTTATTTTCTTTAAATTTCTATTACATTACAATAACTACTTATTTATCTATATTTTCTATCTGACATAGTCACAAGAATCAACAACAACTGCACCAGATGTAGACATATTTTAAGCAGCCTTGAAGTAGCCAGAATAGTATGATCGTGTCAAAGGTGTGGGTTTCAGGGTGACACCCCGAACATATTTTCAAAAACAAAAACAAGTGGAGGATCAAAATGAAATAATGGAAAATCTACAAGAACAATTATCTATTTTTAAATAAGAATTACAATACCAGAGAGAGATGATAGAAAATATGATGGGGGAGAGGAAAAGAGAAGAAAAAACTCAAAAACAACCCATGTGAACGATCCCGCCCCACCCCCACTAGCTTTGAGGTGAGCCATTCCCCTAAAAACCTGACTTAGATTAGGTAATAAATGTTTTAATAATTGTTTCTGTGAAATTTAATTTACATAGACACTAATATATTTCCTGTACTAATATTCCTCATGGTGGAAATGGTTGTGATTTATATTTATCAACTCCCACATATTGCGTTGTAACGAGGGCTACGATGTTTAATATGAAAAACGACATGCTACACAAAAGACATCTTCCAAATGATCATCATAGAGTGTCAATTGAATTAGCTAACGAGCCGAGTGTTGAGCTACTTGTTCCAAATCACGATGACGATATTCATATGGTTGAACAAGCTATTGCAACATTCATCGCATGGCCGACAGTTCTTGTAAAAAAACATGTCGACAAAAAGGTATCCATTTCCAATTTATTTTTCATGTTGGACCTTTAACATTTAATGAAAAAAGGTCTGAACTGATGAATGTCATTACAGAATGACAATGACTATGGGTTGAAATGAAATATAAGCTCAAAACTATCTCAAGGATCAACCAACCAATTGAAATGGTCTACTGAGAGCACATTCACCCTGACCGGTCTATATCCACTGTTAATATCGTTGTAGGATCATGTGGATACAAAGTTGAAAGAAACCAATACTCACCCAGTTGATTTCAAAAAAGATATGTATGGAGAGGAAACATCATTTTTAATTAGTGTTGAAAATGTAAATAAACTCCTCAAGTATGAATGGCTAGGTGCCTTATTTCTAAATGAATACATGAGGTAAGTTTTCATGATTTGGTTTTACAAAAGCTAATATACTATGATAATTATGACTAAATAAATTTTATATTTTTTGCAGACATATATATGAAAATCAATTGAAGGGATTTACCCATGAACAAAAATTTTGACTCGTTAGTCCCCACACCACCTCTTCAAAAGATGAAATAGATTCCGATAAAGAGGCTGCAATAATGTCATCCCTGCTCAAATCGTTTGAAAACAAATTTACAGATGACAGACTCTTTTTAATACCAATAATGAAGGGGTAAAACTCTACAATTTAATCATATCAATTATATTTTTATTTCTTTCGTTACTTATTCCTTTTTGTATTTTTAGGGAGCATTGGATGCTGATTGCAGTCAATTTGGATACTCCAATGATTTATTTTCTTGATTCAACGCATGGATATCCAACAAACTGACCACACATGATGGTGTTTGTTAATTTGGAAAACACTAGATCCAAAATTTTAAAACTAAACATATAGTTATATAATTTATGTTATCTTTTAATGAGGATTCTGTTATGATAGGGAAGTGCATCAATATCGTCTAATGCATGGAATGAATCCAAGGCATAAGGATGAGCAAGCCTACAAGATCTATAACGGGAAAAGTATCTGGAGATATGTAATAACATTTCACTATCCAAACACATATAAAAACAAATTAATTATTGTTGTTGATGTTTTTGCAGTGTCAAAAACAAACAAACTGAAAGGACTGTGGTTATTATGTTTGTCAATTTATGAAATAGATCGTATTTCATCAACAAACTAGCATCCCTGATGAAGTATTTTCAAAAATAATTATGAGTTCATTTAAAATATTTATTAATCCTTTGTGTATTTATATTTTTTCAGTACTACTATGACTGTTGCAAAAACTCATATTCAGGAGATGATATACATGTGTTTAGAGACGAATGCACAACATACCTAATTGAAGATTATACAAAAATAGGATAGATGTGAATTCCTACTACTTATGTTATCTATATATGATAATTGATTATCCTCCAACCTTCTTTGGTGAATTGAGAATGCTATGATGTATTGAAATATTAATTTATTACTCAATATTTTCGATCCCCAGATTCATATTATTGATCTTTGAACAAATCAATATTGAAGTAAGGCATGATGGTGTGCAGTGCATATGGGGTGAATGAAGAAACCACTGAGGATCAAAAAAATCCATTTTCCAACAAACGATGGATGGAAACAACAAATATGGTTTATATCCACAATATTCAGTTAGATATAGGGCCTAAATATAAATATTTCTGAAATTAATGTAGAGGGATAAGATTCAATATGAAGGGATAGTATTTGATCACATGTGTACACCTTGGTTCATTTTTATGAAATTTCAATGTTCTGTATCTTGTCTGTTTGAACTTGTATTTGAGAACATGTGTTGTTTTTTGACTTGCACAATTATTTCTAGGTAGATGCATGAGATAATCAGTATCGTTGAGGGATTTTTTGGAACCAAAATATGTGTACCAGGATAATTCAAGTAAGGGAAAGGCTGGTTGAGATGAAATCCAAGCTCAAATGACTAGTACATCATCCAAAGAATCAACCCTGTGATGCACTATCTTGTAGAATCTGGTCCTCGTGATGTTTTGAGGTGTTTATGGAAGGTATAGGGAGTCTGATGAGCCCCATGGACACCATAAATAATGTTTACAGACAGCTACACATGTTTTTTGTGCCTCGTGCCTCTTTACAAGGATCACACCATTCACATGGTCCATCTTAGCACTTATGTCCCATTCATCCCATCTCTACTCTTGGAAGAACCTGGGAATCTGACAATGAATAAGCCCTAAAAAACCCATACTCATCCAACCAAGAGTATTCCTAGTGTGAAGGGAAGATAACCATGGGAAATACCCACACCATATCTCTTTTAAATATATGGGTTTTGATCCTTGTATTCTAAATAGGGTCGTATGAAGCCTCCATGAAGTTAAATCCCAACCAATGGTAAACCATGGTGACCCCCTCACTGGGGTACACCTTCTCTTATTTTTCCTCCTATTTTTTCCTTAGTGGCGTCTTAATAAGTCTTCAAAATTAGAAACCATACCTTTATGGGATGCACCACACTTGGGTCAGTCCTCATTGGGCATTTTGATCCATCTATCAGGTAAACATTCCAGGATCTCCCTCCTAGAGATGTACCTACCTGATCTAACTTTATAAGTGTTTTGATCCACCCATTACATCTTTATAAGACAATAAATCATGACCCTCTATCCTTGTGGGATGTTAAGCTCCTGGAATACCACAAGTTAAACATGGGTTTCCATTTCGTTGAGAATCCCTTTGACGAAGATGAATACATGTGACCAATGTTCTAGTGTACATACATTCCACTGATTCCCAATGTGAATACATTCCTAACTGAAGTATTATGCCCTGAAATGACCCTTTGGAATTTCCTGATATAATCATTGTAATTAACCATCATCTATAAAGAGATGGAACCAGGAAAAAGTTTCAAGAATAATCTCTTAATCGATAATGGTGACTCATACTAGGTAATGAATTGCGAGGATGAATCCATGGATGGAATGAACGACATCCCATCACCCTGTTTCAATCAAGGAGATGACATCTCTTTATTAGTGATGAATGACACTCACCTTTGTAATGAATAAATGTGTGTTACAATGCACCGCCATCGAACGTCAACATGCTCCAGGAAACGCGCCCCTACAGAAAGTGTGAGAAACATATGTCATGCTCAATCATACAAGGCATCCCATTTTCTCATAGTGACCTATCCAAAAACAAGATGTAAAATGAGGTTCTGTATAAAATACTATAGTATAATTAAATCCACGTAAAAAGATAATCTCAATTAAAAATTGAATTTTTATTTTCCTATATTTTTTTCATATAAAATGTATATAAATTGAGATTATTTTGTCATCCAATTGATCAAATCCCATATTTAATTCTACCATCAAGGGGAACATGAAAACCTAACCAAATATCTAACAGAAATCATGTTCCACTTCCATGTCAGAACTGGAAGTATTTGAAGAAAACCTGAATGTCTCTAATGCTTGGATTTGATGTATTGGTATGTATAATAATGAGATAAATTTTCATTGATATATAATCTAATAAATGGACAAAAGAATCTTCATGTTATATCATATAACATCTAATTAGTATATTGGTACACTTCCAATTTAAAATTATGGAATTCCATAATAACAAAAAAACTCATCAAAAAAAGTACAATATACCAGTTCTAATAGGTGTTTCAGACATGTATTGGGGTTAGAGGGATGTCACTGGGTTTTGGGAGGATATCAAGGATGATTTGGGTAGTCATTATATTGAAATGTAGTATCTTTAGGCTACTCATAGTGTGAAAGGGTAATTCAAAACATGAATGCATTTAAGAGGGTGATAATGATCGTGAATGGGTAAAAGGGGTCAAGTAAGGTTTTGGACCCAAAATATAGTGATGTCACTACTTCGTTCATTTCATGTAACATGATTCAAAACTTGTTTTTATGTGGGTTATGGGTTTATAAAGTATAAACCTCCTAAGGATTCTTCTTTTGGGCACCAATTTCTTAGGGGGTGGCCAAACCCCGTTCCCCTCCTTCCTTCCTCGTAGACCTTAGTGGATTATCGGTTGTTCGTCATTTTGAATCAATGTGGTATCTTCTCCTACATCTTCCTTGCTTCTCTATATTCTTGCTCAAATATTTTCATTTGGTTTTTAGGGCTCTAGGTGTCATTATTATACCATAGTATGGATAAATCATTGTTCTTCATGGGACTTTTATATATGACTCTTTGAGCATGTCTCAAAATTTCATAAACTAGTAATCAATAATTATTTGATGCAGATTGTATTTTTTGGAATATTAATTTATGTATTTTCAAAAATTTAGGGTTAATTTGTCATAAATTTAGTACTATAGATTAGGGATTTAGTGTTTTCTAGGCTTAGGGGTGCGTCAGGGGTGGATCACACCTTGTTTCTCAGCATTCTGGCTTTGTTGGATTACACGATGAGTTCGGTTCCTATTATACCATGCTGGATTGTTGGTTAAAATTAACTAATTATGTAATTTAATGTTGTTGGACATTAATACATGTGATCATGGACTTTGTTGTGGTTGGTATGAACTGAAAATAATTTATTGGACTTCTGGTTGAGGTAAGGGCATTGACCAAATTGTGTATCTTCATTAATTGGTTATTTTGTGTTTTGTGCATCAATAGTATAATTCCAATTAGAAATCCCATTATTTATTTCATTATTGTATTACTAACATAATATTTGTTTTATTATGATGGTGAAATTATTTCCTCAGTTTGAATGCTTTGTTCGGAAACCGCCGCCATGGACGACAATTTTTTAGAGCGGATGGATGTAAAAAGGATGGAAAATCATTGTTTTTTAACGATGTTGGACAATTGTAATTGTCACCAAATTAAACATTTCTTGAAATGTATATAGCATTGTCTTGTTTTTTATTCATGATTTTAAGTAAATGTATGTAGCATTTTTGTTCTTCTATGATTTGTATGTGGGTGTTGTTTGTGCTGTGTGCAGGTGTTGTTTGTGTAGGTGTTGTAATTTGTCCAGGTTCTGTGTAGGTTCTGTGTGGGTTTTGATTTTGCACAGAATCTTTGGCCTTTATCATCTCTAGTTAAGCACTGATAAATGGATAATATATCAGCGCTATTTTCAGCGCTGATAAAGGTTGTTTTTATCAGTGCTCAAAATAGAACTGATAATGATAGTGTTTATTATTGATATTTTTAGCGCTGATATATTATACATTTATCAGCGCTGAAAATAGAGCTGATAAAGGAGAACTTTTATCAACATTTTTTTAGCACTGATAAAGGTCATCCTTTATCAGCGCTAGTTTTAGCACTAAAAAAGGGGGCCCCCTTTATCTTCACTGAGATTAATAGTGCTTTTTTAGCACTGTTAAAGGAGGTTTTTAGTGCTATTATAAGTCATATTTGTAGTTGTGCCTCTAGGATGTACACACAGTCTAACCCCTCTGGTTCAGCTTTAGAAAAGACACTCTGAGGAAACACTCACCGTCAATTCCCCACGGGTTCCCATATTGGTAACTGATAGGCACTATGAGGAAGTACATAACGTCCAATTCTACCTATGGCCTGAATCGAGGAAATGAAAAAAAAACATTAAGGGAGCACAAATTCCATCACCCCAATGGTCTCACAGCATAACAGTAAAATGAACACTCTGGAGAAACCCTCAATGTCTATTCTTTATATGGTCTACTATACTAGGTTCCCAAATCTCTATGTAATTTAATCGTACACAAATGATTTGTGGCAGTAAAAGTAATCCTTGAGAACTATTTTGATAAATAGTCTACAGTATCTCACAACTTTTCAGATAAAATCTCTCTATCCTAACAATACTAGGTATAGAAAACAAGGCAGTATCCTAACAGGAAAAGCATGAAAAAACATTCCAAAAAGAAAACATGGGAATAAAATCCATAGCATGGAAAAGATAACCCTATTCATAAACAATTTAACTTTATCCAAACAAACATGGCATAACATAAATTAACATGGACAACACCCTTAATCACATAATACCCTGAACAAGGGAATTAGGAACTTTTTATCATATTACTAATGGGCTAACTACAGAAAGACCCAAACCACCTACATATGCTTTGTATAGATGATATTCATGAACCTATGGCCTTGAATTACCCTAGAATTCCATAAATATACAAAAATTATAAAAACATTCAATCGAGGATACCTCGTTAAAGAGGAGAAATCCAGAGATGAAGCTCAAGAGGAAAAAATTAACTCACTGATGTGATTCCAACACAATTGATGGAATTCGATTTAGAGAACAGACTCTGAGTTTGGGGTTAGAGATGATATGTGGTTGTGTGGATGCCACTAGTCAAAATAAGTGGAGAAGAAGCATGTTCCTTCCATCATATGTGTCCCGAGTCTGTTTAATAAAAAAAAGTACACATCATGTTATTTAAATGTACACGACATGAACTTTCCTTCTCTGGCCACCTCTTTAGGCCATCTCTAGGTCACCACACATGACCATATACTCGGACTGCACACAGTCACCCGCAGAAACCGAGTACCCGATGTGAACATGAAGGACAAAATCTGTACACTTGAAATTTCCAGAAACTCCTCTTATTATCAAAGACAACCAAAAACAATGATTCATACCTGAAAAGAAGATATGGGATCTTACAAACATCCCCCCATAAAGAAATATGTCCCGGAATTTCCCTAGTACGGCTGCGTAGAATAATAATCCTCTAACATCTCCAGCCACTACAGTTATACATCGACCTCCCTCTCCTAGGACATTTCATGTACCCGCCTATGCTTCCATAGCACATATAAAACAGTAAATGACCATCCACAAAGAACCTTCTCACATCGATCAACAGTATGGATAAGACATTTCTCCAACGAGGCATCCACCTTTTGATCAACCCCCTAGGGTTGAAAAACATTAGATGGGTCTAAGAAGTAATGCTGAAGCTGAGAAATGTGAATGAAATCATGCATAGCTCAGTACCTTTGAAGTATCTTCAACTGATAGGCAACAGTTCCGAAACTCTCTAAAACCTCTAATGGTTCAACGTATCTTAGTGAAATCTTTCCCTGTCTTCTAATCCTCATGTGTCCCAACCTCAGTGTGACACATAGAAAAACATTATCTCCAACCTTGAACTCTAGATGTTGTCTGCTTCGAACAACATAATACTTATATCATGATTGTGCAATAGACATCCTCATTTGAATCAACTCCACCTGCTCTGTGGTCTCCTAAAGAGGAAAAGATCCCAACATAACTGCCTCTCATGCCTCTAGCCTACTTAAGGGTGACCGGCCTGGAATACCTTAAATAAACTCATAAGTTGCCATCTAAATAGTCACATGAAACCTATTATTGTATTAAAACACTAACAGAGGTATGTGTTTCTCCCAAGAACCTCCAATGTCTCGAACGAATGCTCAAAGCATGTCCCCTAGCACCTGAATCATATGATCAGACTAGCCATTTTTATGTTTCCCTCTCAGTGTACTGAAGATGATCTCAAGATGGGCGGCATGGTCATGTAGAGTGTGATATTACACCAATATATCATCCACGATGACTACAATGAATGAATCCAAGTATGGATGGAACACTCGGTTCATCAGCGCTATTAAAACTAAAAGCTCGTTCGTGAGACAAAACGGCATAACCACATACTTGTATAAACCATAACTTCTCCGAATGGCTATAAAAGGTATCTCGGGTGGTCTAACATACAATTGATGGTAACTAGATATCATGACAATCTTTGAGAACACATGGGCTCAACCAATCCAATCAAATAGATCTTCAATCTACAGCAAGGGATATCGATTCTTGATCTTTAACTAGTTCAACTTCCAATAATCCACGCAATGTATGAGATTTCATTCTTCCTTATTTGAAAACAGGATAGGCGAACTCCAAGGAGAAGTACTAGGTCGGATGAACCCCATAGCCTGTAACTCCTCTAGATGCTTCTTGATCTCTTGTAACTCTGGTGTAGCCATCCTATAAGGAGGGATAGAAATTAGTGATGATCCGGGAACAAGTCCAATAGAAAAGTATACCCCTCGCTCTAGAGGAAAACATGAAGATTCCTCTAGAATGACTTCCCTGAAATGATCTACCATGTGAGTAAGGCCCATCTATGAAGTCCCCTGGTCATCCAAATATAGACTAGAAATCTGGGTTGCAACTCTTCCAGAACCATGATTTTTGGGTCCTACTCTACTCACCTAGACATCCCAATTTCACTTATAAAGAAACAAATTTCCCTCAAGTGATGTGAAACTCACCCTTTGGTGATATCGATCGAAAAATACCTGGAATAAATCTAAACTATCAATTATGAGAATGACATCATAACCTATCATCTATATGGCATAGAGGTCCTAACAGAAGTGACACCCACCAACCTCTATAAGGAACTCCATTCACAGACATACAGTAGTTGTTCTGGTCCCCAACAGAGTGTCAAACGTCAAGATATCAGTATAAGAAACATTTCAGAGCCCAAGGCTCTCAAAAATAGAAAAAAAATTAATGGTATCGGAAGCCCCTATATTGAATAAATAATAAGATAAAACTGAGGCAATTAGGATCGTACCTTGAACTGTAGAAGGTCCAAGATCCTACTCAGGTTGGGTCTGCTCCACTGAAAACGTTTGACGTGCACCGCATCCCTGTGACCCTATCTAAAAACCCTGAGCTGATACACCCAATTATCATTGATGGCCTGGCGACTAGCTATCATGGATGCGACCTCCACCTCTTCCTGAACGAATGGATGAGCTCCATTTCCTTGACTATTGAGAATCATGTGGTGCTTCTCCTTAACGAGGAGTCATGGAATAACCTTTGTCAGTAGTTTATGGTGAGAAGAACTAACAGAAGCGCTAATGGAGACCCATCCTACAACATATCAGCACTTCACTGGGTCTCTCAGGTAATGTGGCCTCATATGTCCACTCTTCCCACACTGGTAGCACACCACCTAGCTTCTAGAAGAAGTATCCCACTTCCTAGGATCCTCACGCATAGACTCCACGTGGTGATTCCTACTGTTAGTAGGAGAGGTAGCAACTCTAGATGTCGAACCACCATGGCTCACCACCCCATAATCCCTTATATTGTGCTCCGTGATTAGCGTCCGGTTTACAATAGAAGTGATAAAAGTTAACCTGTAGATGTTCACCTCAGAATGGATGTTGTGTTTGATAAGATAATCAGACGTTCCTTCCAAGAGTAACTCATCCCTCCTGAAATAGGCTTGAAGTACTACAACTATATGAATAAAGAAGAATACTCCATAACTGAAAGATTACCCTGATCCAAACTCATAAACACTCAGTCTCGATCGAGCCATATTGTATCTGAGTAGAAGTTCTCATAGAAGGAACACTAGAACTCATCCCACACCATATTCGACTCTTGTCTGGCCTGTGAGAAAACATCTGCCCATCTCATGGAGGAATTATGAAACATACACATAGATATCTTCGCGGTACTCTCTGGAGGCATCTCCAGATGCTCGAAGATAGAAAGACCGGCTTCTAACCACTACTCTTCTGCCTAAGGCTTTTCTTCCCCAATTATGGTGGGAGGATGTTGCTGCATGATAACCCACATTAACTCTGCCATTGAAGGGGTTGGATGCAGTACTCCTTGGAAGGTCTTCATAATCCTCATAAATCCCTCTCAAAAATATGTGCTCACACCTGTGTCTAGAATGACAGTTGTTCCCAAGATTATAACAACTGGAGGATGTGCTAGTAGTACCTTATTAGATATATCGGATGTCTGATCACTTCCTGGTAACTGGCATAAAATTAGAGGAAGTTTATGTGGAATGACTATGCAAGGTCATGCACACACCTTGGATCAAGATTAATAGGGAATGAAACATATAAGTTTAAGAAGGTAACAAGACAAATAAAGCATTCATGTTATTCAAAACATGGATACATGGTGTGTAAAATGATCACACAACGTGTTCCATTAACCCTTGACATGGACGTTTATTTTTCCATCCCAGTTCATGTAACACCCCAAACACACGACGTGTTGTCCTAACACACAGTGTGTAATTGAATACCATTTCCCTTCTTGAGTTCTTCTACATGACTAAGCCACACATCTCTCCTAAAACAAGACTACATGGCGTGTTAGTGCTAAAAACTGTGTCTACTAGACGAACATCAATGACCAGTGTTGTTATTTGCATGGTCGGTTACACGGTTCACTCTACACACCATGTTCTAGATGGAAACGACGTGTACTAGAAATATTTTACAACCCCATGTTGTTTGTCACATAGTCGGATACAAGGGTTATACTACACGACATGTTCAATCATGACAAAATGTTTATAATCTATGTTTTATCCATCCATGTAGTTAGTCACATGGGTGGACACATGATCTCTTAAACACGGCGTGTTCTTCAAGAACAAAATGTGTTCTACCGAGGATTTCCTAACCCCATGTCTCCACCCACAGAGCCGGTGACATGGTTAGAGACAAAAAGGAGTGTACAAACAGTACACAACATGTACTTAAGAAGAACAATTTGTTCCCAAATATAAGGACACATGGAATGTATTTATCATTAAATGTAATGTATTCTCAGTTCTTCAGGACAGTATGTCTCAGAAAATACAATAGAACTTATAAAAATTCTTAAATGAACATTAAAGTTCCAAAATCTGATATGTGAGGGCTTATACTCCCTGAGAATCAAAGCTTGGAATATTATACATATTATACATAAACATAATAGAGTAATGATCAATCATATTCCAGTCCATGAGGGCCCATAATAACTGAAGAACCAATGTTTGGCGTCGATTCAAACAAAACCTTACACAAACCAATACCTTATCGAAAAGTAGGTATTCTATCAAGGCATCTATCATAATAATAATCATATCTGTAACAACATATATCATAACAACATGCAATCACTAATGAACCCTAAATGACATGGAAATAATGCATGACATGTGATCTCTAAAAAGTGACTACATTATGCATGAGATATAATATCCTTATCTCATCGGGTTTCAAAAAACATATAACCACAATAACATCAATGATAACATCACAATACATGTGAATACCCAACAGTGAAATAAAATCAACTGTAAATTGAAAAACCATAAAAATTAAAATAATCGAGGTAAATTGGATTTTCCCTATGCATGGGTAAGATACTCCTAGGAACAACTTATTACCAACTACATATTCCTTCCTATCCCTATCTATAAGCTCCAAACAGTATGTCAAGGAGAAAAAAATTCCATTGATACCACTTTGTATCATACCAGTTCCGAAAGCCGCCCGGAGGCACCCCATGCCATGTTGGTCATATGGACTCCATGGTATATCTTTGAACTCCATATGCTACCTCCTAGTTTCAAGGGCCTTGCAAATGATAGTACGGAAACTATGCCGTCATTAGGAGAGTAACACATTAGAAGTAAAGCAGATAATAATAGAGGATGTAGTAAAACATGAAATAAATAAATAATGGAAGTAATAACAAATGGTGTACATTTATATAAATGATTCATGATACATATGTCTAGGAAATCATACAAACAAGTCACAAATATAGAATAAAATACTAAAAAAAGTACAAAAGAAAAACATGTAAACAGCTCCCCAGCATCACATTCCTTATCATGGTCCCATGCTTCCTAGATCCACATCAATCAAATACCTAATGTAGAAGGGATATTTCTTTATCTGTACCTGTAGAAATATAATATATTTGGTCCCAAAATCCACACCCAAATAGGGGGTGAGTCTAGTCCCAGAAATAATCCACCCAAAGATCTTTGCCTAACTGTCGTTTAATATATATGGTAGGAAATAAACTAAATGAATTAGTAAATAAGGAATTACATAAAGTAACAATACTACAAATTCAATTTCATTTATTTTTATATATTAAGAGAAACCAATCAAAAGCATATAACCCTCTGGGATGTACTTATTGCCTAACCCCATTTGTTTAGCCAAACAACCACAAGAAAACCTCTAGGAAGTACACACAGTCTAACCCCTCTGCTTCAGCTTTAGCAAAGACACTCTGAGCATGAACTCACCGTCAATTCCTGATGAGGTCTCATATCTCTAATGAATAAGAACTCTGAGGAAGATCTCAACATAAAATTCCCCATATATCCCATATGGAGGAAACTGCAGAAAATCTGAGTGAGCACAATGTACACCCCCATGGTCTCTCAATGTAACTAGTAAAACAAACACTTTGGAGAAACCCTTAGTGTCCATTCTCCCTATGGTCTACTTTACGAGGTTCCCATAACCCATCGTATGTTAATTGTGCACAAACAATATGCAGCAGCCAATTTAATCCTAAAGAACTAATTGTCTAAATGGTCTATAGTATCTCATAGGATGTCAGATAAAATAAATTTATCCTAGTTATACTAGGCATGGAAAAGAAAGTAGCATCATAATTGGAAAAGCTAGACCAAACAGTCAAAACAATAAAACAAGGGAAAAACATCTATAGCATGGAAAAGATAACCCTATTCATAAACGACTGACATATATCCATACAAACAAGACATATCAAGAAATAACATGGCTACCGCCTATAAACCAGAAATACCCCAAACAATGTTATTTGGCACCTTTTATATATAACTCAAAAAATAACTACAAAAAGGCACAGGCCACCTACCTCGGCTTTGTATAGATGATATTTTTGAACCACAATCCTTGAATTTACCTAGAACTCTGGAGATCTACAAAAATGTTGAAAACGTTCAACTGAGGATATCCCGTGAAAGAGGAGAAATCCAAAGATGAAGTCCATGTGGAAATGAGAAATCATTGATACGATTCCAACACAATCAAAGATGGTTGATTCTGAGAAAAGATGACGAGTCAAGGGGTCAAAGAAGATCCACTACTGTACGAATTCTATTGGATGGAATAGGTCAAGAAAAAGTGTGTATTGTCCGTCAGACGTGAACCCAATCCATTTAATGAAAAAAAAGAAATTACACCACATGTTCTTTAGAAGTACATGGCGTGTACTTGCCTTTTCTGGCCTCCGCTTTAGGCTGTCTCACCACACATGACAATGTACTCAGTCTTTACCTGGCCAGTACACGGTCAGTCACGGAAATCGAGTACACGGTGTGTACATAGTGGACACGACGTGTACTCCAAAAATTTCTAGAAACTCTTATTTTTCCACAAAAATAACTAGAAAAAAATATTCATACCTGAAAAAAAGATTTGAGTTCTTACAATATTCCATTATAGATTATATCCTTCACATTGGTTGTTATAAGACATCGATAAATAAATCAACCTTACATTTATGTTGGATGATAAGTCGAAAACCATACCTTAAATGTCTCATTAAGATTTCTTCATAGGAACCAACAAATTCATCATCCTTTTACATTAAATCAACGGATTCTACCTCCATTTTCATATGATGAATACAAGGAACATACATATTGAAAAATAATATTCTAGAGCTCATCCCATTAAATTGAGTTAATTTCATGTTGTTTCCATGTATTCATAATAATATTCCACCATTGATTGACATCACATTCCAAAAGATAGACACCCTAAATGATTTTGTCATGTTAAAAGCATCACAAAACAAAAAATATATTTTTAGTGTTACTTATCAGTTTCTAAACTAATAGTGGATCGAAAGACCCATTGAATAAATGTGGATGATTGTTTAATAATGACTCAAAGAAATTTTCCTCCATTTATCATTTTAATGTCCAATATGATTCATATTTTTATAATGTATTCTGATCATAGTAACAATATTTTTCATTCTAGATCCATTAATGACTTGTTTATGAAGAGGTCATTTATTCCAATACTCATCACACTCAACATTAACGTAGTCCCATCAAGATGTATCCATTGACTAAAAAAAGCATGTACTGACAAAAACTAATCTTTGTGGGAAAAAATAACATTATTATAAAATTTTAATCGAGGAACCCTTAGATTTCATCTTATATTATTGATGATCATTACCAAAATTCTAGTATCTTATCAAATTGTTAGACTTGTATTTAGGGTTTTTAAAATGGTTTTATCATCCTAGTTTTCGAAATATGACAAGACTTTTATCTCATACCAAATATCATATTGGTTACATTTAAAACATATATATTACATCTAAATAGATGACTATTCAATGAATAATATAACAAAACCACACTGGAACCATATGGGATTGTCGTGTTTGGAAATATGAAAAAAATTAACTGGTTCAGAAAAATCAATAAAATCTCCGTCTTATTCCTTTATACCTGGAACCATTTTTAATATATCATGGTTAACAAATTATTCATATATTGGTGGAAGAATAAAATAAAAGGGTGATCTCAGATTACCAATTAGGGTATTCTAGGGAGATAATGATGATTTCAAAAGCATAATAAGAGAATAATTTTATAATAGAATTGTTATACTAATTTTAAATAATACCCTACATATAAAATATCAAAATAATGAGTGATTAAATAAATCATAGCATCTCATAAGACATGAATCATAAAATTAATCAAAGAATGTTATCCATGAGAGCATATCATTGGAAAAGTCATTGTCTTTGAGGCATACATATAAAAATAAAAAAAACATTTCCTTATTATTTTATGATCACTTCAAAGAACATAATTGTGGAAAATCTATTTAACAAATCTAGTTCACTTCATATTCTTACCATCTGTTACCAATCTCGATTCACTCCCATTTACTTCCCTGTATTACTGAACCTGGTTCACTCACCATTCGAGTCATGTCTATATCATGATATATAAATCATTAACCAATAAATTAAATGTAGATATAGGTCCCACCCATTAAATAATGAAATCCATATATACCAATTACATAAAAAATCATTCTTCATATCAGAACCCCTAGAAGGAAATAGGTTTCATAATCATTTCCTCATTTCCTAACACATATAATTGTAAGAGGATTCATAAACATCATTCCATCATAAAAATAACCATCTAGAGAACAAATAAGGATTATATAATTAAATAATATCCCTATTTAATCATAAATTAAATAAAATTATAATTTACTATATAGAATATGATTTTCAAATGTCACTTACATTTTTTAAGAAAATATTCATTCAATAAAAAACCATTTTATTTTTGAAATTCAACAAAATTACAAAGAATAACATTTTCACAAAAAATAACACTAAAATATTATACAGGATGCTTATAATTATTACGGTTTCATGAAGGTGTGAAGATCCACTAATTATTCATTAAAAAATTATTCCTTCAAAAAAATAATCAGAATTCAAAAAGTTCTTTTTTGAAAAATTATAAAATTATTCCTGTAAAACTATTTTGAAAAATGTAAAACATGGGTAAAAAAATTAACAATTTATATATGAATTATAAAAAAATTATATTTTTTAGAAAACATGGATCAGGAAGACAAATATTCCCCATTTTAGAATTAATTGTAAACAATCTAGAATAATGATTGGATTTTGAAATAAACTAATACATCTAGTATTTCCTTTCTTTTTTTCAAATTCCAACATCCTATATAATAAATATTGATTTATTATACATTGATTCAATAACATAAATTATTTCCTAACATGTATTGTTTATTTATAAAATCATTTTAGCAATTTATTGATAATTTGTAATTAAAATCATTATTCTAGGTATTGATTACGTCGTTTTCCATGTATATTTTAGTTTAGAACTCTTGGTCATTCTAAATAGATATTAGGATCACCATTTTTAGATTATTAATTATGTAATAATAATATATTAAAATTATAAACAGATTAATAATCATTAAATAATGTATATATAGAGAAATGATTTTCCTAGATCATAGAGATGTTAGGCCCTATGTACACAAGAACATTGTTTCGAATTCTTGATTTATGGAATGAATGAAAGATAAATGATAATTCATATTTAATAAATCGTTTTTATATAATATATATCAATAATAATCATTAAACACACCATAATAAACATCTACAAATAATGGTGATGAAAAATTAATAGTATATCTATGCGGAGATGGTGAGATGAATGTATGAAAAATAAATACATTCAATTATTTGATACCAATGTCACGAACTAACCAAGGTTAACATGGAACTGGTCACCCACGTTGATCTGTAGTAAGGCCCAAGTGGCGTTCCCGATCCTCCCGGGATAGTGACAAGTACCAGGGAATCAACAAAGAGAAAGAGGGAATGATTTTACCCAAAGAAAATAATTAAACTAGAGGAAAAAGTAAAATAACTCAAAGTGAATAAATAAAAAGATAAATAAAGAATAACCAACAAAAACACTCTATCCTGTCCATGAAAAAAAAAACTCCTTGTGACCATGAGATTCACTCTCCATACCACAACCACCTCTCACCCATGAAGAACAACCTCGAGTCAAATCGACAACAAAAACTAAAAACAGGAAAACATTATAGGTGTGAGTGTTAAAACTCAATAGGAGTTGCCAACAAACTATCCCCAAAGAACTAACATTAAATAAAAAAATTACTATTTCTTGGATTTAAGTAAATTATATTAAATATATGTTTTCACCCACACTTTCATTTAAAAAAAATTAACAGTTCATTGACCATTTTTACATAAAATATAGTTTAAGGATTGAATCAAAAAATATTAATTACAATTTGATAAAATCACGAGAATAATTTAAAAAACGAGTTTTAGTTGTTAACCCATATAAAAACCATACGCACACACAACAGACAAAAATTAAAATTGAAGGAAATGGCACAAAGAGGATAGCAACCAACCTAAGCACCTCAATCGTCTGCCTCATACAATTAATCACTATAGAAAACATGGTTCAAACACAGGACTCATGAAAAATCCAGAACGTATGATATATGTGACTCATCATGAAAACAAGCCTACTCTCAATGACATCACAATTCCTAAATGCTCAGTGTTTCTCTACCTTGACAAATAGAGGGGCCCAATCCCCTTTTAGATAAAAACCTATACAATGGTCCACTAACCAGTGTATAATATAAACTATTTCAGCAGTCATTCATTACAAATTCACTTACTTTTCTAGGTTCCCAGGTTGAGTAGTAAATAAAAAGGGATGGGGAAATAATTCGTAACAAGAAATATATTTTAATGCACAAACTTCATGCACAACATCACACAAAATCATCATTCACTACATGGTCACCCCCAGAGTCACTCCAAATAGGGTTTTCAAAATATTTTATTTTTTAAAAGATCCAAACCGGACTTAACCAACATTAAAAAAAATCATTTCTTAAGAGAAACCAAAACACTCTCACAAGAGTCAGAATAAAACCTTTATCATCAAACCAAAACCACACTTGAAATGCCATGAATTATGTTCAAAGTCCAAATGAGAATTTTTCACTATTGTCTGACAATTCCTCAACAAACTAATTTTAGTGGGATGCATAAAAATAAACAGTGTCATTTACAAAAAAATCCTTATTCTAATAATAATTATTTAATATTATTTCACATTTAAAGAAAATCAATAAATGAAAGTAAATAAATGAAATCTAAATTCAACTTAAAATGTATTGGGGGACCTACCTCGACTTGTAGTTATATTATGACGACATGACACATCTCACAATTGCACCCCAAATGCACAAAACATTCTGAATGACGTATCATAGACTTTCTCTGCCAACATGCCATAACAATCACAAATACAACTAAAAACACAGTTGAATAGACTTGAAATAATCCAAGAAAAAAATCATAAATCTCACATAAACCCCAATTCAAGCGAAATGACTAAATAAAAAGAGTCATGCATCACCACGGAGGTGCGCTCGATCAATGGGGTTGTGTGAAAGAGGAAATGACTGGTAATGATTATAGTGAATAGGATGTCCTGACTAGGAGGGTGAGCGATGGTCGAACCTGATGCGTGTTGGCCAAAAGCATTCGCATTGCACTGGTAGGGAAGGCTGGACGGCGAGTGCTAGGTCAAAAGGCGTGCAACCGAAGGTCACATGCCTGGATGTTGGTCTTACGGGTGCACCGAAGCCTAGAGATAGTTTGGTTAGAGGTGTGTGTGTCTGATATGGCTAGTGGTTGTCAGTGGGAGGAGCTTTTGGATGGTGCGGTGAAGGATGGCATGAGTTAGGCACTTCGCCACTACTGGTCGACCAGAGCAGGGCATGGGACTGCATTGGGGGGTGCTGCACCACCACAGGTCGACCGAAGCTGGGAAGGGGGGCATGTTCGTGGTTGTTTCCCCACTGCTGGTCGACCGGATCACAGAAGGGGACCGCATCCAGGGCTTATACTCCACCGTTAGTCGGCCGAAGCCGAGAAGGAGGCTAAAGTGAGCATTGCCGGTGGGTGCTGCGGCTGATAAAGGTGTGGCGACGAGAGGGAGGACAACGTTGGGGGTTCAGTGCAGCTACTGGATGGACATAGAGAAAGATGGAGGCCTCTTTGTCGGTAGGTCATATGGGAGGTGCTGACGAAAGACTGGTCTAGGGAGGGCAGTAGGATGGGCCTTTCGATAATGGACAGGGGATTCAAATGAGGCCAGTATTGGGAGGGTGGTCGGTGGGGGTGTGCAGTGAAGGAATCTAGTGGGGAACCTTGGCGCGTGGTGCATGGACCAGGAAGGCAACCGGGGACCATGATGCCCATAGCTGGATGGATGGTGGTGAACCGGTGAGTGGGAGAGGAGAGGGGGTGTTTGAGGCCTACTCTAGTGGGGGAGGGGGAGGGAGCATGGTGACACACACATGGGGATATGGGGGAGAAGGAGAAATAACTATGTTTAGAATTGGGTTTTCCACTAAAAAACTAAAAATAAAATATATATAATGAAATAATAAAAAATTAAACTAACGGAAAACCGAATAAGAATAATTAAAAAAATATCAATAATAGGGAAAATAAATCCTTGATAAAAATATTAAAACATGGACAACGATAATGGTAATAATAATTAATTAATAAAAATTATATTATATTTTTAATACATTAATAATAATAATAATAAAACATTAAAAATAATAATAATCAACCTTTAATAATAGTAATAATAATAAATCAGTAGTAATAAAAAAATACATTCATTGATAATATATATATATATATATCCACATTATCTTTTTTTTTGTTTCATTATATCATTACTTAACCAATTTATTTAATTATCCTTAATGGTGGGTGACTTCGTGGTCACCCTGTACTACTCTGTCGACCGTGCCCAGGCATTGTGGTGGCCCCTGCTCACTCCAGTAGGGACTTCACGGGTATCCAAACTGATTGCATGACATATGCTACAAAGCGTGGTGGTCACACACCAGCCTAAAATGTACAAACATTTACAATCTTAAAAATATGAATCAGTACTCACCTGAACCTAAGCAAAACCAAACGAAACCAATAAAGAAAAATAGAAATAAAATTATTTAAAAATGTCGGGTGTGAAAAATATTTCCACCATAAATAATTCCACCCCGGGAAATTCACAATAATGTATATACCCTAAGATAAATATTCTTAGGTTTCACACACATCCAAAAGTTTATGTGACTTCAGTTGATCGAAGAAAAATATACTGAAAACCCATGACCCACAAATCAACCTAAAAACATGATAACCTTAACCATCACGAAGAAGAATCCAGACCATACATTTTAACATAGGAACCAATGAACATAGACCACATCTAATTTCTATTCCCAAAAACTATGTCCAATGGATTTATTGGCTGTACTCCAATCCCAACATTTACACATGAAGAATATCGTAGGATTAGGTGGTTACACAGGAGACCACCCAAAACCAAACGATACATTTATAGAAACTCTGATACTAACACGGGGAGGCCTGAATGGACTCCCCACCATAAGGGTCACACTAATAGTAAATTAAATCCGACAAAACTCTACAAGACCCACAGTGGTCCTCCACACCATAAGAACCAATGATATTAACCGAACATGAAAACTTCCCACAAAGACCACCCCCTCCCCCTCCCACGAGGGAAGAGAAGGGAACGAATGAAACGATAGAGAATCAAAACTACCACCAATCCTATATCAACAATGTCACACCCATGTAATAACACAAACAATGTCACACTACGAAAAAACATTAAACCAAAGCCCTTTAGGACCGCTGGGTTTCTACAGACTACACACCAGCTTTACTCTGGGACCTATGGCTGGAGCACTGATGAATGAAGCATCTCATGCCTCGCAATCAGGTTTTAGAATTTCCCAAATACAACACAGAAACAATGATTTTACCAAACACACTTCCATTAAAAAAATTCAAAGGGTTTCACTAATAAAAATTATTATAATAGAAGGAAAATAAACACCACAAAATTCTATAAAAGACAACCACTACCTCCAAGGAACACTATAGGGAGAAACTCCTAAAAAGTTAGAAAAAAATTTTCCTACTTATGATCATAGTTTAAGGTGACCTTCAACAATCCAGGTTTGGCTACATTATGCATCTCGGAAAGGCCTCGGTAGAATCATTTTAAGTAACCCAGACATCCACAAATGTGGCAGGGTTTCAGAACAATCGGGAACGACATCCTTTTGTGACCCTACATACCACACTAGTGACAAATCACAAAATTTTGTTGTGGAGAAGATGACTGGAGGACTGAAGGAATCTTTATTCCTCTATTTGAGCCACCAACATCAGGTCTCTTCCCATTCTTCCTATCGTCAACCCTTACACTACTTCATGTGGTTGGGGTAGGATTCACCACATCATCTCCTCCTAAAAACATAGTTTCTACCAGAAATTATTTCCCCATAACATTAGAGAAGGTTGTTAGGTTGAGATCTTCTACATTTGAATATAGTTCAGTTCATAGCCCAAACTCAAATTTTTGAGGCTTTTCAGGAATGTTTTCAACAACCCATTGGTCGTATGTGTATATAGTCTAAGAAGTTTCGATAAAATTCAAATACAGATTTAATTCCTTGTTAACACAACACAACTCCATCCCCTTCTTCATCTTAGTCAACTCAGAAAAAAAATTGATAAACAAAACTTGAAAAATATCCATTTGAGATCTTCTAGAGGCTTTCTTTGAGACACAGATTTCCACCATTTTCATTTTGGGTCTTCAATAATAATAGTAGCCAACTTTACCATTAATGACTCAGATGATTCGAGGAAAAATAAGTTCCCATCAATCATCCACAACCACTCCTCTACCTCCAGAAGAACTATTTTGTCCATAAAACTGGGGTGGGTTCAACTTCCAAAATTCTAGAACATAGTGTATATGTTGTTCAACAGAAGGATTTTCTAATGGTGCACCACCCGAAGCTTCACCATGGGAATTCATCAAACGTTCATGAGGTAACACACTATGGAACATGGAAACAAAGAACATAATCAAAACATGGTCATTGTCATTTCAAATTCAACATTTCACAATTTCTAATATAAAAAATTACAAATGGATTTTAAAATTAATGAACACCTAAATGATTCATATGGGGAAAATAGTATCAATGGGTGCCTCAAACATATGGTTGGAGGTTATATGGTAGACATGCCACCATCACAGAAAGTAGTCTAGGGATGTGTCCCCATCTCTACATGGCTTTCTAGGCCCTGCGATCCGATGGGGATACTTTCCAAAAAGTCACAACAACCAAAAAATCCCATGGGAACCCGAGGTTCGGAATGAGAAAGGGTTCATGAAATCCATCCCGTTACTACGATTTGAGTCCCAAAAAATATACTCCTTCTACTATGATAACCCCAAATAGAAAAGGGCACTTTAAAAAGTATGGTCTGCTAAGAGCTGAATTGCTCTGATACCATATTATCACAAACCAACCGAGGTCGAACCTGAACGAGTGACCCATGCCGATCTGTGGAAAGATCTAGGAGGCATTCTTGATTCTCCTAGGTTGGGGACAAGCGCTAGTGAATCAAAAGAGATAAAGTTGGAACAATTTCTCCCAATGAAAATAAATAATGCAGTAGAAAAAGTAGAATAATTCAAAGTGAATAAATGATACGATAAATAAAGAACAACCAACAATAACACACAAACCATACCATGACCAAAAACTCCTCGTGACCTTGAGATTCACCAATCAAACCATAACCAACTTTCTGCCATAACAAACAAGCTCCAGTCAAATGCGAAGAAAAAAAATATAGAAAAACATTATAGGATTGAGTATTAAAACTCAATAGGCATCCCAACAAACTATCCCCAATGAACTACTATTCCATGAAGAATTTACTTATTCTAAGTTTCAACAAAATTTTATAAAATATATGTTTTGAAACACAATTTTCATTTATGAAACAATTAATATCTCATTTCCATTCCTAATTTAAAATAATGATTATGGTTTGGAAGAAAAATATGCATTACGATTTGAAATCATTCCTGAAAATAATTTAAAACCTGGTTTTTTGTTTTTAAACCAAAAGAAAACAATACGCACATACAACACACAATAAGGGCAATGAATAAATGGCAAACGGGGTTCCTGAAACCAAACATATAACTTCAATCACCCAATACATACCAATAAGAAAAAATGATAACATGGGTAAAAACTAAGAGCTTGTGAACATTCCGAAACGTACTATAAAAGTGACTCATCCTAAAGGCATGCCTACTATCGATGAAGACATAAAACCCAAATTCTTTGTGTTTCATTACCTGGCCTAACCAAGGGGCCCAGTATCCTAATAGAGGAAAATAAATTCTAAGGAAACTATCCAATGCATAATATAAACTAGTATAGCAATCATTCATAGAAAATTGACTTACTATGCTGGTTCCCACGCCAAGTACTAAATAAAAAATGGGTGATTCAACAATGTCAATCAAGAAACCAATTACAATGCCTAAAAATTATGCACAACAACCCAGAAGATCGACGTGCATAGCAAGGTCACCCCACGAGTCACTTTAAAGAGTGTTTTCAAAATTATTTATTTTATTAAAGTGTCAAATGGGCCTTTAACAACTTTAATGAAAAACATAAATTTTCAAGAGAAACAGAAACACTTACTCAAGCATCATCAGAAAAAATTTATCATACAACCAGAACCACACTTGAATGTCCATGAATTATGTTCAAAGGCCAAATTGGCATTTTTCACTATGGAGAGAAAAGTCATCAAGAAAATAGTTTTTGAGTTATGCATAAAAATAATTACTCCCATATACAAATAATCATTATTCTAAAATTAATTATTTAATATTATTTCACATTTTACGATAATAAAAGAAATGAAATTAAATAAATAAATTCTAATTTATTGGGATAGTGAAGTGGGGAGCTACATTGAAATGAAGCTCAATTATAACGACGCTACATGTCTGACACTTGCGCACAAGTCCGCACAACCTAATGACCATGGTATCACATATATTCATTTCCAAAACACATTAGAAATCAAAAAATCAATAAAAACTACAAAGAATGAGAATAACATAATCCAAGAAAAAAAATCATAAAACACACCTAATCCTCAATGAAGGTGAAACAACGTGAGGGAAAAGGAAGGAGACAGGAGTTTTTTTTAAATACGTTTTTAAAAAAAATTGACAAACTGCCTAGGCCAGTTTTTTTAAAAAAAATTCCTACAAAGGCGGCATCGTAGATGCGCCTTTGGATTAACGCAGAAAGGCGGCATCTGCGATGCCTCCTTTTCTCCCCCATGCCGCCTTTAGCCCGGATCGATGACATGGAAAAGGCGGTTGGGGGGAGGCCGCCTTTCGCCTCAGGGTAAGGTGAAATGCGGCTTCTGCGATGCCGCCTTTGGCCATACGCAGAGGCGAAAGGAGGCTTCCACGATGCCGCCTTCGCCTGAACTCCCTATAAAAGGGAGGCCACCCCACCCCATCTCCTCACTTGATCATTGCCTTCATCTTTCCCTCCTCACTTAATCTCTCCGAATTTCTCTCTCTCTCTAAAAAATTCCTTTTTTCTGCAAGTTTTTACGAAGCTTCATTTAGAGGTATGTTCCTTTATTTAATTTAATGTTTTTATTTAATTAATTTAATTTTGTTTAGTTTTAAATATTTCATTTGTTAAGTAGTTTAGGTAGTTCATAATATTTGGTTATTTAGTTTTTGATATTAGTTATATATAGTTTTAGATAATTATTGTTTGGTAGTATAGATTAAGTAGAGATTAACTTAAGATTAAGTATTTTGAAATTTTGGTAGCTTAAAGATTATGTGGTTATCTATGCAATTAAATTATTGTCTGGATACAAACAAGTGGATGTGGCTCGGGCACAGATGTACATAGGGGTAAAACTTGAAAAAACCACTTGGAGCTAGACTCAAACGGGAACTGGTGCATGATAACGGGCCTTAGTGCATCCTGGTTTGACACTCTCAAGAAATATACTTAAGATAATTCATATTTTCTTTATAAACTACTAAAATTTCTATTATAATAAAAAGAAAATCAGTATATTTATCAATGATAAATGATAAATATAATTTTATAGAATCAAATAAGGATATAATAATTAACGAATTAAAGTTATAATTAGTTAATTACAGAATAATAGAATAATTAACGATTAGTTATTATTATTTAATTTTAGAATAATTAATAAATAACATAGGATTTAAACATGGATTCATATAATGATTAGCTGACAATACTAATGAACATATAAGGTTAAATGAAGAAGAACAAACAAAGTAAATAAAAAGGCGCTCTAAAATTACATTCTAATAAATATCATATGGTCAAACATCAGTAGCATAGTTTATGTTATAGAAAGGAGCACTAAAATTGCATTCTAATAAAAATCATATGGTTAAACATAATTGTTAATATTTTTTACACTATCATAATTTTGATGAAAGAAACATTTTTGACATAGAGATCCATGTTTTCCTGTGTGTACTGTTATGGGGAGATTATTCAAACTGAGCAAGGAGCTGCTTACAGTACACAACCAATTATGGTGGTTAGTATAGTTGATTGTGTTACCATAAGTGACCTTCAGAAGAGAATTTGTGTTTCCTTAAATATGGGTCCCGATCAAGATATCATATCTATGAGCTATAGACATTTGCAATTTCCAAAAACACTGTGGCATATAGCTTGTCCATTGGTTGCTGATGCACAGTGGGTCCAAGAAATTAATTTATTTTCTCAACAGTAAGATGGTACCATGATGGAGTTATACGTTGTTGTTGCTACTGTACATGAACAACTTCCACTTGTAAAAAGACGTAGAAATACAAGAGTGGTTGAAGACAGTATACCCCATGACATTGAGCATATTCCAAATGATGCAGCAGAAGAGGACAACCTAGATGATCTCCCGGATATACATGTCAATACAACTTATGATGAGGAGTTTCATAATGATGGATCAGATGGCGACAACAGTGCTGATGAGGATGGACCAACAGAAGATAGAGAGGAGGTTTTTAGAAATGCAATTGTTGTACATCAACCTCGGTCAATAAATCATCCAACACTCGTTTCATCTTGGTCAGAAGCAATGACATGTGTGCCTGAATTCGATAATACTGTTCTCACATCGACAACTGAGTTCCCTAGAGTTGTACCAGATATGTTTAGGGAGGTGGACAAAACCTTATATATTGGAAGGAATTTTCCTAGTAAATATGAATTAAAAAGCATGTTAAAGAGATTTCATATTGAGAGACACTTAAACTATGTAGTTCACGAATCATGCCATAATAGATATGTTATACGGTGCGTGAAGTATGGGGATGATTGTAGAATTCTCTTAAGGTCTATTCCAGACATTATATTTGGAGGTTGGAGAATCTCAAGGATTGAGGAGGCTCATACTTGTGTTCAGCCAAGTCCCACACAAGATCATACTTCGTTGGATGCAGAATTTGTGTCTTCTATTATTGTTG
The DNA here is from genome assembly GCA_963277665.1 of Viscum album. Lineage (NCBI taxonomy): Eukaryota > Viridiplantae > Streptophyta > Magnoliopsida > Santalales > Viscaceae > Viscum > Viscum album. The sequence continues at coordinate 1,075,402,468 of OY728161.1, forward strand.
AGATGATTAGGACATGTCAAGATGTACCAATATCCCTTGTGCAAGAGAGGATTCCACAGACATTCGGCTATAATATTCCTATAATAAGGCATGGATGGCGAAACAGAAGGCAATTGAGAAGGTATATGGTGATTGGGATGAGTCATATCGAGTATTGCCACAATTTATAGCCATATTGAGGCATCATAACCAAGTTGTCTTCCATATGGATACAAACAAACATGTGTCTCCTGATAATTGACCTGATCCATCTCGTGTTCAATTTCATCGGTTGTTCTGGGCATTCCTTCCTTGTATCTCTGTATTTCTTTTTTGCAAACAATTTATTTATATTGACGGAACATTTCTTGTATGGAAAATAAAATGGCGTATTGTTGATTGCAGAAACCCAAGATGGAAACCGTTCACCTCTTCCTCTTTCCTTTTCCATTGTAGTGAATGAAAACTATGAATCATGGAGTTGGTTTCTGGCATGTATCAGCAACCATTTCACCAAAATTCAGGGAGTTTGTTTGATATCTGATCGCCATCGAGCAATTAATGTGGCAATCAATGCAGATCCTGATACATGGATATACCCAAATTCATATCATCAGTTCTGAATTAGACACATTGCTAGCAATGTGCATAAAAAATTCCACAACGAACCGATGAAGAAGGAAATCACGAGGCTTGGTACGTAATTTATTCGTTCTGTTTTACGGTTTCAATATAATGATAAAATCAATTTATGTGAAATATCATCTACGTTTTGTAGCATATGAGTCGGACCAATGATTATTTGAAGAACTTTTTGAAAAAATTCTTCTGGCTAATCAAGAAGTTTATGATTATATGATGTGGATTCCAAAAGAGAAATGGGCATTGGCATACGACGGGGGAAAGAGGTACGGACACATGATGACCAACATTGTGGAGTGCGTCAATGGTATCTTCAAAGGACTTCGCAAGCTTCCTATAACCGCCTTAGTTCATGAGACATTATATCAATGCGTGAAGTACTTTGTGGATAAACAAAAATTAGCATTAGACAGAATACATCAAGGGCAAATATATGGAAGACGCTTTCAACGAGAGATTGAAAAAAATATTGAAGAAGCTTATGGTTATCACGGCTGTCTCTTTTGAAGTGAAGACTCCCAATTTCAAGTTCAAGAGCGTTTAGACCCCATCACAAATCGTGTCAGTGAAAAAATTGTTGTATTACTGGAAACAAGGCAATGCGAATGTGGAAAATTTCAGGCCTTACGGTTTCCATGTACACACGCCATCGTAGCATGTGCCTTTGTGAACATCTCATGGGAAGCATATGTTGATCCATTGTACCAGATGGATAACATTGATAACTGTTATGTTGCACCATGGACACCTATTGGGGAGTATCGTTATTTCCCAATTCCTAAAGGCTAGCCGATAGTGATACCTGACATGAATCGGTTACGTCCTAGTGGGAGACCAAAGGTGAGTAGGATGCGTATTGAGATGGACTGGCCTCACGAACAAGGACAGTGTTTGTGATGCACACTATTTCATAAAGAAGGTCATAACCAGAAACGATTCCCTAACGTTGTTGGGTCTACTTCACAGTCTCATTCATAATGATGTATTGTCTTCATTTCGACAATCCCATATTGTAAACTAAATGTTGTTATCTATTCTTTATTCCTCGGTTTTCTAAACCCCAAACATCTGAGATATGTTTTCATAATAATATTCATGCTTTCAAGAAATAACTATAAATATGAGATAATAGAATTTATTTCAAAACTCCGAAAGCGGAACACTTAACCGATATTGAAATGTATATGTCAGTTAACCCATTAACATGTTTCCTGGACGTTAATATTAAAACTTTTAACCCTAAACCCTCCAACATAAACCCCAATCTAAACATGCAGGATATTTTAGCAAAATGTTCTATAACAAATTTATTGTATCATAATAATTAGCATAAGATATTGAATACATACAATTAGATAAATTCTAAAAACGTCATTACTAATAGACATGATTTATCGTAATCCAATCCATAAGTAGTTAATCATAAAGCTCTCCCAAAATATGTGTAACCAAATTCAAAACTCAATATTTTAGATAAGATAACTTTTTTCATATTAATATTCATGCTTTCAAGAAATAACTATAAATATGAGATAATAGAATTTATTTCAAAACTCCGAAAGCGGAACACTTAACCCATATTGAAAAGTTTATGTTAGTTAACCCATTAACATGTTTCCTGGATATTAATATTAAAAATTTTAACCCTAAACCCTCTAACATAAACCACAATCTAATCATGCATGATATTTTAGAAAACTGTTCTATAACAAATTTATAGTATCATAATAATTAGCATAAGATATTGAATACATTCAATTAGATAAATTCAAAAAACATCATTACTAATTGACATGGTTTATCTTAATCCAATCCATAAGTAGTTAATCAAAAAGCTCCCCCAAAATATGTGTAACAAAATTCAAGACTCAATATTTTAGATAAGATAATTTATTTCAGATTAATATTCATACTTTCAAGAAATAACTATAAATTTGAGACAATATAATTTATTTCAAAACTCTGGAAGTGGAACACTTAACCCATATTGAAAATTATATGTAAATTAACCTATTAACATGTTTCTTGGACGTTAATATTAAAAAATTTAACCCTAAACCCTCCAACATAAACCCCAATCTAAACATGCAGGATATTTTAGCAAACTGTTCTGTAAAAAATTTATAGTATCATAATAATTTGCATTAGATATTGAATACATAAAATTAGATAAATTCTATAAAAATCATTACTAATTGACATGGTTTAACTTAATCCAATCCATTAGTTGTTAATCATAATGCTCCCCCAAAATATGTATAACCAAATTCAAGACTCAATATTTGAGATAAGATAACTTATTTCATATTAATATTCATGCTTTTAAGAAATAACTATAAATATTAGATAATAGAATTTATTTCAAAACTCCTAAAGTGGAAAACTTAACCCATATCGAAAAGTATGTGTCAGTTAACCCATTAATATGTTTTTTAGATGTTAATATTATAAATTTTAACCCTAAACCCTCCAACATAAAACCCAATCTAAACATGCAGGATATTTTTGAAAACTGTTCTATAAAAAATTTATAGTATCATAATAATTAGAATAACATATTGAATACAAACAATTAGATAAATTCTAAAAACATCATTACTAATTGACATGGTTTATCTGAATCCAATCCATATGTAGTTAATCATAAAGCTCCCCCAAATATGTGTAACCAAATTCAAGACTCAATATTTAAGATAAGATAACTTATTTCATATTAATAATCATGAATTCAAGAAATAACTATATATATGAGATAATATAATTCATTTCAAAACTCCGAAAGCGGAACACATAACCCATATTGAAAAGTATATGTCAGTTAACCCATTAACATGTTTCTTGGACGTTAATATTAAAAAATTTAACCCTAAACCCTCCAACCTAAACCCCAATCTAAACATGCAGGATATTTTAGCAAAGTGTTCTATAAGAAATTTATAGTATCATAGTAATTAGAATAAGATATTGAATACATACAATTAGATAAATTCTAAAAATATCATTACTAATTGACATGGTTTATCTTACTCCAATCCATAAGTAGTTAATCATAAATCTCCCCTAAAATATGTGTAACCAAATTCAAGACTCAATATTTTAGATAAAATTACTTATTTCATATTAATATTCATGATTTCAATAAATAACTTTAAATATGAGATAATAGAATTTATTTCAAAAATTTGAAAGCAGAACACTTAACCCATATTGAAAATTAAATGTCAGTTAACCCATTAACAAGTTTCCTGGATGTTAATATTAAAAAATTTAACCCTAAACCCTCCAACCTAAACCCCAATCTAAACATGAAGGATATTTTATCAAACTGTTCTAAAACAAATTTATAGTATCATAATAATTAGCATAAAATATTGAATAAATACAATTAGATAAATTATAAAAACATCATAATGTTATATTTACATTTTACACTTACGACTCATTTTCTCTGTTTATATGCAGATGGATGATACCATACTACTCACTCATAAGCCTACCCATATTTCATAGGCTGTGTTAGAGGGTCATCCAGATCGATTTGTGAAGGTGCGTCAACCGCACCATTTTCATCACATGGAGCCTCCACATGCCATTAGTCCTTACATGCGCCATGCTGGCTTGTATGGCCTTGCCGTATCAGATTTCACATTTGTAGATCATTACCTACTTACTGCTCTCGTTGAGAGATGGAGACCAGAGACACACACATTTCACTTTCCTGAGGGAGAGAGGACCATCACCCTCGAGGATGTCACAGTGCTTCTTGGTCTGCCTATCTAGGGGAGACCCGTTATTCGACCCACTCGTGCAGCTTGGCCAGAACTTGCTCAACGCTTGTTAAACATTGATATTTTGTCCAACCGTAGGGCTACAGATGGATCTTCCATATCTATGCGTTGGTTGGAGTTGTAGATTCCACATATATAGGATGATGATGATGAGCAGACCGTCATTCATTATGCCCGTGCATATATCTTACGACTCATTGGTGGGACCATGTGTTCTGATCACTTGGGGATGCACATGAATATAATCTATCTACACCTAATAGAGGACTTTAATCGGGCTAGGACGTACAGTTAGGGATCAACCTGCTTGGCATACATGTACAGATCATTATGCAGACTATCCCATAGGGAACGTACAGGTCTCGGAGGATGCGTCATCCTTTTTCAGATGTGGGCATGGGAGAGTATCCCATCATTCCGCCCTGACCTTGCTGGTCCACCAGTCGAGATGGAGGTGCTGCATGACGCTCTACGTGGAATCTGGTATGATAAGTCATTTCTATTGGTTTATGATTCTACTATGAGTTATTGACTATAATTTCTCATAATATTTCATTATCGTTGTATTTTACAGGTGGTGTCGGCGACACAATTTTGACGTGGTTCCGAGACAGCATTTGGGCATATATCAGCTACAGTTGGACTGTCTCTTACCTGATCAAGTATGTATATAAAATCTATCACTGTCTAACATATTTAATAATAACATCAATTTTGGTTTTTAGTTGGGTGTTTTTTTGACAAAATCACTTGTCATTTCAGATTTCATGGCTTCCATGATAGAGTATTATGGACCAGTTGCCAGCATACTGCACTGTTGGGATTGAGGATGATATGGTTGTAGTAACCCTCATTCACTTTCATATTATTGAGTTGCAGTAGCCTGACAGGGTCATGCGACAATTTTTTCGTACTCAGCCGATTCCATTACCATGTAGACAGACAGACCAGCTTCATGGGATGAAGCTGACAGGGAGGCAGGATGATGACTAGTCCCAAGTACATGCGAGTTTTATCGAATGTTGGCACAGACGTGCAGAGTTACGTATTCAGGGTGTTCCTACAAATCTATTCTCTCTTTCAGAGCAGGTTGACTATGCACCATGGTATAAACTAAAGTCTATACTGTATCTTACCCAAGCTGGCATAGAGATGCAGAGGATGATAAGTCAATAAATTTCTATTAGTTTGTTAATTGAATTATTTTTTAATTCCATTTGAATCTACTTGCAGGGATGTCACACAGAGAATCTTGTTTGCATGAGTGATGAAGAAGAGGAGGGGGTCTTTAGTCGGGCAGCCGTCCATGCTACAACACTAGAGGCGAGGGCATCTTTTCATGTTCTTTCCGGGAGCATCTTCACGCGTCTGGCTCAGAGAGAGGAGGTTCCTTCCCCAGAGGAACATCCTGCAGCTGCTACTGGTGCTGAGGATCCACGACCACGGCGACGTAGATAGCATCGTGGTGAACGTGAGGCCTCTCCTATTGCATAGGCAGAGGCCGGGCCTCTAGTAGTCTAGGATCAGCCTATTCAGGATGTGCCTCAGGTGGTATGGGATCCATCTTTCCTGACAGGATATCTGTAGTTCTCCCCATCTTGGGTTCCAGATCCCTCACAACCTTGGATTCTAGAGTCGTCGTCGTCTTGGGGTATAGCTCCATCACAGGCTTCGTTCCCCTCTACGATGGAGGTAGGTCCTTCTACCACCATAGTGGGAGAAGGATCTGAATGGCAGTACGAGATGCAGTTGACAGCTCCTCCCACTGACACACAGATGGAGGATGCGACATTCGACGTTTCAGTGCCCGAGGATCGGCCTTCTCCAGGTCATCAGACTCCACTGCACACTCGGCGCGGACATCCTATTTGCAGACCACCATGTCGGACAGAATCTCCTCGCCACAGACATATGCATTGATTGTACATTATTGTTTACATATTTTATGTGTACTGAAATCAAAATACTATTATTACTTGCTGGTCAGAGTGGAATCTCATGAGGGGGTAAATTAGGTTTTATTTATATATATTTATATAACCATACGAACATAATAATGAAACAATAAAAATCCCTAATTACCTAATTACAAATTATATAATTAATAATTCTATTACTAATTAAGTATATAATTAGTATATAATTAAAAATTATATTATGAAATAACTAATTAATTATTATATAATTTGTAATTTGGTAATTAGTGTTTATTAATCATTAATTATATAATAACTAATCAGTTAATTAGTAATAAAATTATCAATTATATAATACTTAATTAGTTAATTTTTTTAGAAAGATATAGTCGAGGCCTTTTTTATAATTAGTTAACGAGTAATATAATTATAAATTATAATTATTCATTATAATTATTAGTTAGTATTTATTAAAATTTATTATATAATAATTAATTAGTTAATTAGTAATATATTTACTTATTATATAATAGTTAATTAGTTAATTAGTAATATTATTATTAAATATAAATATTATAATTTTTAATTAGTAATTATTAATAATTAAATATGTCATAATTAATTAGTTAATTAGTAATATTATCATTAATTATATAATAATTAATTAGTAATATAATTATTACATATATAATAAATATTTAGTTAATTAGAAATATAATTAATAATTTTAACTAATTAATTAGTAATTGGAAATTATTAATTAGTTATTTAGTAATATAAATATTTATTATAATTATTCATTGTAATTAGTAATTAGTAATTAATAATTATTAATAATAAATTAGTAATTAGTAACTAATAATTATTAATAAGTAATTATTAATTATTAATTTGTTAATTAGTAATATAAATATTAATTACAATTATTCATAAAATTATTAATTATTAATTATTACTCATTATTTATTACTTATATAATATTAAATTATTTAATTATTAATATACCTATTAATTATATAATAATTAATCAGTTAACTAGTAATAATTTTATAATCTTTCAAAGTCACACACTTGAAACATTTTTATGTTTCAAATAGGCGGTTTTGAAAGCTTATAAATTATTTTTCATGAAAATTTTTTACGAAATTATTTTTATTTTCGACTATTTGTTATATGTTTAATCAGTGTTTTATGTTTCATTTATATCGGTCTTATTGTTTATATTTTATAGGCTTTCAAAGTCACGTGCTTGAAACATTATTAAGTTTCATGTTGGTCGTTTTGAAAGCTTATAAATTATATTTCATCAATGTTTTTTATGAAATTCTTTTTATTTTCAAATATTTGTATTATGTTTAATCCATGTTTTATGTTTTATTTATATTGGCCTTATAGTTTATATTTTATATTCTTTCAAAGTCACGTACTTGAAACATTTTTATGTTTCAATTAGGCGGTTTTGAGAGGTTATAGATTATTTTTCATCAACATTTTTGAGGAAATTATTTTTGTTTTCAACTAGTTTTTATATGTTTAATCCATGTTTTATGTTTCAGTTAAATTGGCCTTATAGTTTATATTTTATAGTCTTTCAAAGCCACGTACTTGAAATAGAATCCCACATCAGAAATGCAGAATGTTCTGTGTAGGAAATGAAGAACCAGAATCCCACATCAGAAATGCAGAATAATTTCCAGGGTAAGCTCTCTTATAAAAGAGAGTACGAGGTGAGAGCTTCTGTTAGAATCTAGATTGTTGTAATGGTTGTAACGCTGGATCTTTAATAGCAGAGAAATTATAAGGCCCCGACCTTAAACATTACTTAATATTGAATTAAATGAATAATTCACATTGAGGATCTTTTTTGGATTAGAGTTTTAGAGAATTAGGACATAACTGTTACATCTCAAAAGATTACAAAGTAGACACTTCTACTAAGCTTCCACATAATTAAAAAGTCATAAAATAAACATATCTAGTTCCAAGTTTTATATAGCATGACTTTCCCTTGATCCCATCCTTAACCCTATTCCACATTACGTCCTGTGAAAAACATTTCAAAAAAACTTGGGCTGAGCATAAAAAGCTCAGTAATGGATACACAAAGAATGAAAACTGTTAGTTTTTCAAACATCAAGTAAACCATGTATACTTTATCAAAGTAATACCCTCACCTTAATTAAGTAGTAAAAACTCTTAAATGAATAAAATATCATTACATACCCTTTTATAACCAAAGTATTATAATAAAACCCATATAAAGAACAAATAACATATAAAGTTAACTTGGGATATAATCATACTTAAGTGGAATAACCATATGGTCATCTTCCACACATATCACTTAATGGAATAGCCATACGGCCAACTTCCATACATACTTAATGGAATAGCCATACGGCCGACTTCAATACCCAATGCATTGGAGGTTATAACATAACCACCCGTCCTAGTATTCACGGCACCACCCGTCATATGGTTTATCACGTAACCACCCGTCAAATGTCCAAGTACCATTATAAAAATCATAAGACATAAAAAAAATATAATGGAAAGAAAACATTTCCACACTTTGATCACAATATATCACTTAAATATATTGACATAACAAATCCATTATAAAAACCATTTTCAATACCAAAATACATAAAAGAGTATATGGTATATATTTCATTTTAAAAAAACATTACGGCTTGTTCAGGAAGCCAAAGACCAAATAATTCTTGCAGCGGTGGAAAAGGTCGTTGTCACCGCGTACGTTAAAAGAAACATTCCTTTTTGTCATTTTGTAAAACGATTCGTAGAAAAAAAGATTCCTTTTGTATAAAAGTAAAAGTAAAAGGGGTTTATACACCGTATAAAAGAATGTTGTGTATAAAACGAAATATGCCTCAATGAAAGGAGAATGAGACGAAGTCCCTTACCTCGGGTCCGACTTGACTCGATCATTCTTTAACGTCATGAATAATAAACATGAGTTAATTTATATTTGCTTAAGGACCTTTCTCAAGTTCATTATTCCTTTTATATCACTTATTTCCAAGTTATAAACATTATTTAATCATTAAAGTTAATAATGATTGTTTTGTCGATATTTGGTTCTTAAGTCGAAAGTGGACTTCTTACAATTATATGTTGTTCGTGTGGTCAAAGGTTCTTTATATCCAGAATGAAATTCCTGATTTGGATATCATATATATCATATATATCTAGCATATACATGTATTTATAATATCACATGATCATTTAGAGGTAAGAAATGAAATGCACCATTCATGGAGACGGTAATCCGTACGTACGCATGAACGCTACCTTCATTTCTATGTCATATTAATGGAATTAAAACTAAATTAGAGGTATGTATATTTTAATTCCAGAATTATATTAATCATTTATATGTAACATACATCATATATATCCATTATATACATGTACGTATAATAGTACGTCACATTTGGGGATAAGAAATGAAATGCACCGTTCATGGAGACGGTAAGTCGTACGTACGCATGAACGCTACTTTCATTTCTATCTAATAAATTAATGGAGAGAAAAAATAGTGATATAGAGGTATAATATAATTCCAGTATAACATCATATATAATAACTTTAAATCTAACCTTTATACGTCCCACATATGGCATTAACGAATCAAATCACTCTGAGGGGGAGGTAGTCCACACTTCCTAAAATGAAATTATCATGTTTACCCACAATGGAAACCATAAAGGTATACCAAAAATGAAAATTAAATTAGCATAATGAAAACATAAACATAGTATATATCATATATAAATAGAGTAAAATATTAATGGCCACCATTAAAGGTGTTTAAAAGAAGATTGAACAATCATCGTTTCGGGAGGCATAAATTCGCCAACCACAGAAAAAATATGTTCTATAACCATTAGATGTATATGTTTGTAAGTGTAGCTCTAAATCATCTTATAAAAACATCCTAGTATATTTAATATACTGTATTTGTTACAAAATAAATGAATAAAAAGTGTTTAGGAGGTTGGAGAAGCAAAATAAAACGAAAGAACAAAAGTGAAGACATCACCTTAAAATCGGGTAACACTCTTAGATTTGAGCTCAAAGGCTTCCTTGGGAAGACTTATTCCCAAAGTGAGGATTCAAGGAGTAAGATAGGGATTTGGATACAAAAATGGGCAGGTGTTGGCCGAGCCAATGGCTTTGGAAGTGTGGGTAAGGTGGTAGAGGTGGGGGCTTTTTATAAGAGGAGAGTTGGGGCACTCTTGGAAAGTAAGGAAATGTTACTTTATTTTAGAATGAGTTTCGGATTTTAATGGTCCCGAATTGATGTTTTTAGTGGATAAGGTGATAAGGGTTCTAAATACACCCATCCAATAGTTTTTTGACATGTTTAGGTCTTAGATTTTACATTATCTTTCCATTTTATTTAAATCGTTAAATAATGAGGTAATCGCTGCATCATCATGGTGTCAAAAATAATTTAATTTATTTAATGTCTAAAAATTATAAAAAAAATACTATGATGTATGAAATATTATTACCTTTCCAATAAATATTTATATTCAAAAATATGATTTTTATAACCCCATGTAAAATATTTTTTAGTAAAACAACTCATGTTTGTGACATTTTTATTTTAACATTAAATAAAAAGATATTAATGTCATTTTCCAACTAAAGTGGCTCCATGGGGTCCCCAAGTTGACCCATGGATTTTCTTGGTCGGCCATGACACATAAAATAAGGTTAGGACATGTTTCAAGTTCATTTCATATAATTAAAACATTATTTTTACCTTAAACTACACTAATTACCTCTAATCGCGATTAAAAAACATAAAAGTTACTATTCACCAAAAAAATTTAATCCCATTGAACCACATTTTACTTCTTAATGAAAACCATGTATGTCATATTTTTTAAATTCAAAACACAAAAGTGGAAATGTTTCATTTAAACAAAAAATCAATTTCTTTAACTACCACTTAGTGGTTTCACTATTCATCAAAAATTGACGCTTTTCAGAAAAATACCAAAACATCACCCTAAGCTATATTTGATATTCTGAGTTCCAAAATGAAGTCCATTTTACCAAATTCAAAACATATAAGTTTCATTAATTAATTTAATAATTAATTCCCGATGTCAGAGAAAATAGCGTGTTTTTATGAAATAATAAGTTTCAAAAGATTGTCACTAGTTTAAGTCCGATTTCAAAGTGAAATTAATTCCAAAGACCACTATTGGATTTAATGGTAAAAATATATTCTAATTTAACTTTAAAAAAATTCAGAAGATAATCTAATCATATAAATAGATTAGATTAAAAAGTGAGTTTGAATTAAAATAAAACATTTTACACTATTCATTAAAAAAATGATCATTAACAGAAAAATACCAAAAATTTACACAAAGTAAATTTTGATGTCCCAATTCTAAAGAAGAGTTTTATTTGGTCCAATGGAATGTAAAATAGTGAAAAATAACTATATTTAATGATGGTTCGCCATCAAAAGGAAATAAGTGAACCATTATTGAAAACTAGGGCATATACGCCTAAAATTGAATTCTTTCTGTATTTTAAGCATTTATCTTTTATTAGATAAAAGTAAAAACAGTTAAAAAACATATATAATTGTATTTTAATTATTTTTATCCATTACCGCCAATACAATGGCTATATGTTAACTACCATTTAAAATAATATTATTCTATTACTAGTGTGCAACGTATCATTTCAAAGAAACTCTTTGTTGCGTATCAGGTACGCTATCGAACATAGAAACCCCTTTCAAGTAAAAATAATATTTAATTCGTAAATATTAATAAATATGAAAATGTTTTATTCATTAGTTACCTGGGATGTTACATCCTTCCCCCCTTTTGGTAATTACGTCCTCACAATTTTATTCACTTATCAAAATAAGTGGGGGTATTTATCCCTCATAGCATTTTTAGATTCCCACGTTGCCTCTTCAACCATATGGTTTTTCCACAAAACCTTTACCTGGTGAATTACCATATTTCACAACACTTGCTCTCTTCGGTCAAGAATCCGGACGGGTTGTTCTTCATAAGATAGGTTCTCCTCCAGCTGATTTACCTCTGGACTCAAAACATGAGATGGATCTGGCATATACTTCCTCAACATCGAAACATGAAAAAAATTATGTACTTGAGATAAACTCGAAGGTAAAGCCACTCGGTAAGAAACTGATCTAGCTTTCTCCAGAATTTCATATGGTCCAATGAACCTTGGACTCAGCTTTTCTTTTCTTACCGAATCTCATCACACTTTTCCATGGAGAAACCTTGAGAAAAACATAATCACCTACCTCGAAAGATAGATCCTTCCTCTGGTTATCCGCAAAACGCTTCTACCTGTTCTGATCTGTTCTCATGTGTTTTTGAATCAACTGAACTTTTTCTGCCATCTCTTCTACCAATTCTGGTCCCATCAGCTTCCTTTCACCTACTTCACCCCAAAATGCTGGAGTTAGACACCGCTTCCTATATAATGCCTCAAATGGTGCCATCTGTATACTGGAATGAAAATTGTTATTATAAGAAAACTCATCCAAAGAAAGATGTTGGTCCCAACTTCCCTGATAATCCATCGAACAAGCTCGTCGCATATCCTCCAAGGTATAAATTGTTCGTTCTGGCTGCCCATCTGAATGCGGATGAAAAGCTTGACTAAAATTTAATTCAGTACCCAATGACTCTTGAAGGCCTTTCCAAAAGTTAGAAGTAAACCTGGGATCACGGTCAGATACAATGGAGAGAGGAAATCCATGTAACCTGGCTATCTCTTTATGATACAAATGGGAATGTTGATCGAGGGAAAAATTATCTCGTATGGCATGGAAATGAGCAGATTTGTCAATCGATCAACAATAACCCATATTGCATTATTACCTCGAGATGTCTTTGGTAATCCCACGACAAAATCCATGGATATATTTTCCCATTTCCACTCTAGCACTGGTAAAGACTGAAGCATCCCTTTTGGTAACTACTACTCTTCTTTAACCTACTGACAAGTCAAACACATCATAGTAAAATCAACAATATCTCTTTTCATTCCATCCCACCAGTAATACTCCCGCAGATCATTGTACATCTTAGTACTTCCCGGATGAACTGAAAATGAGGAACTATGAGCCTCACATAACAACTCATTCTTCAACTATGAATCACCAGGGAAACATAATCTCTTCCCAAACCTCAAAACACAATCATTATCAATGTTGAATTCAGGCAACTTACCCTTCTGAACAAGCTCTACCTTTTCCTGCAACTCACTGTCTTCCCTCTATGCTTGCTTAATTCTGTCTGATAAGGATGATCTCACTGATACCTGAAACAAAACAGAAGAAGTTCCTGCACCAACAACTTCTATTCCAAAGTTCATCAAATCAAAAACCAAAGGATCTCATTCCAAATGTAGCATGGTTAATGAAGCATTACTTTTTTGACTCAAAGAATCAGCCACTTTATTTTCTTTTCCCGGATGGTAAGGAATTGTACAATCATAATCCTTGATTAATTCCATCCATCTCCTCTGTCTCATGTTCAATTATTTCTGAGTGAATATATACTATAAACTTTTTTTATCAGTATATATTTCACACTTTACTCCATACAAATGATGCCTCCAAATTTTTAAAGCAATAACAACAGCAGCTAATTCCAAATCATGTGTAGGGTAATTTACCTCATGAGTTTTCAACTGACGTGAAGCATAAGCAATTACCTGATCATTCTGCATAAGGACACAGCCAAGTCCCTTCAACGAAGCATCAATGTATATAACAAACTCACCATTCTTGGAAGGAAGTGCCAAAACTGGAGCATTCACCAATCTTCTTTTCAACTCCTGAAAACAATCATCACATTCTTTTGTCCAGATCAACTTAACACCCTTACGAGTTACCATAGTCATTGGACTAGATAAACGTGAAAAATTTTCAACAAACCTTTGGTAGTAACCTGCCAAACCAACAAAACAAAGTATCTCGGATACATTTGTGGGTCTTGGCCACTCTTCAACAACTTTTGTTTTAGCAGGATCAACAGTTATGCCATCTTTTGAAACAATGTGACCCAAGAAAGAAATTTGTTGTAACCAAAACTCACACTTGCTGAATTTTCCATATAGTTTCTTTTCTTTTAAGGTTTTCATGATAACCCTTAAATGACTTTCATGCTCCTCTTTAAATTTAGAAAACACCAAAATATCATCGATGAAAACAACCACAAACTTATCCAAGAAGTCATGGAAAATTCTATTCATAATGTCCATGAATACAACAGGTGCATTGGTTAACCCAAAAGGCATAACTACAAATTCATAATGGCCATATCTAGTACGGAACGTAATCTTTGGAATGTCTTACTCTTTTACTTTCAACTGATGGTACCCCGACCTCAAGTCAATCTTTGAAAAATACTGAGCTCCCTGGAGCTGATCAAACAAATCATCGATATGAGGAAAATGATAGTTGTTATTAACAGTAATATTATTCAAGGCTCTATAATCAATGAAAAGTCTCATTGGTCCATCTTTCTTTTTAACAAAAAAGACAGGAGCACCCCATGGTGATGTTCTAGGTCGAATGAAACCTTTATCTAATAACTCCTGCAATTTCTTCTTTAACACTAAAAGTTAAACTTGAGTCATTCGATAAAGGGGTTTTGAAATTGTCTTAGAATCAGGAACTAAGTCAATAGTAAATTCAACTTCCCGATCATGAATAATACTAGGAAACTCATCATGAAAAACATCAAGATACTCATTTACCACTGGCACATCATTAATCTGAACAGTTCCTTTATTTTCAACAATATGTGCAAGGTAACATTCATTTCCATCATGTACTAGTTTCTAAACTTCCTGATATGTTATCAAAAGCAATGGTTCATTCTTGTACAAAAACTGAAAATATTTCTGAAAAGAAACCATTTCAGATCTGCATTCAATCCTAGCATGATAAACAGAAATCCAATCCATGCCCAAAATAACATCAAACTCTACTAGAGGCAAAACAATAAGGTTCGCTGGTAGATTCTTTCCACACACAAGGATATGGAGGTTCTTATAATTCCTTTTTGCCTCAACATTCCCTCCGGGTGTTTTTACCATAAGTTCAGGGTTCATATCTTGAGATGGAATTTCCAATTTACTAGAAAATATCTCAGAAATGAAAGAATGTGTAGACCCTGAATCACACAACACATTGGCATAATCTGAACAAACAAACAGTGTACTTGATACTACTTCATTCGATGGCCCAACATCTACTGAAGTTGTTACAAAGGAATTCACCACCCCTTTCTGCTTGTAGTCTGGATGCTTTCCCCCATTTGAGTTCTTTGTTAGACATTCATTTGCATAATGACCCATTTCATTACACTTAAAACATCTTACCGCTGGCTTTTCATTTCCTACTTGATCATCTTCCTTGAAGTTAAGAGCAATATGACCAGACTTACCACACCGAAAGAACATACCATACTTGGATAAACATTCTCCAGGATTCATTTTACCACACTTATCACATGATGGATATTTGGTTTTCTTACCTCCTTGCTTCTTTGATGAATTCTTCCCCTTTTCCTACCAACTGGACCTCATATTCTGTTGTTTGTCATAGAAAACCTGATCATCGGTAAACTCCATTTTCACCTTCTTCGCACATCGAACAAGTTTTTCATAAATTTTAAACTCACGAGAAGCTATAGACCTTCGATACTTTGGATTTAACCCAGAGTAAAAACAGTTTATTTTACTATAAAGATCTCGTATGAAGTTTGGAGGATACCTTTCCAATCGATTGAACTTTTCTTCACAAGCAGTCATTGAATCATCCTCCTACCTCAATTCTAGAAAGTGTTTTTCCATCCTAAGATGAACCACCTTAAGAAAATATTTTTATCAAGAAACATACCTTTTAATTCGTCCCAGTGAAGATCCTCAATATCATCACTATCCTTGATATTTTTCACCATCGACCAGCACTGATCAGCTTCACCTTCAAAACGGTAAACAGCAAGACTAACCTTTGGATGTTATGAACACCCCATGACATCAAAAATATTCTCCAGTGCTTTAATCCACCCTTCAGCTTGCACAGGGTCAGATAATCCTCTGAATGATGGAAGATGTTTCCTAATGAAATGTTCCACCACTGATATGTTACTCTGCGGTTGATCTGGCTGATCTCGTGCATGGATACCACCACCATTTATATCCTGAGTCAATTGTTCCATCACTACAACAAACTGTTCAGTTCCAATTCCGACCATCTTAGGTTGCTGATTTGGAATGTTGTCTTCCTCCTGATGTCATCCCAACATAGCTGCTTTGTTTCCTCTGCGGAAAACCATTCTGAACATAGAAATATCTTAGGCGAAGCAACATGGTAATCTTTAAATGCTTTATCATTTCAATCATACCATAATTTAATTTATAATTTTACAATTTTCTAACTCCTAAAGTTGTCTAAACCGACCTTTGATACCAACTATAAGGCCCCAGCCTTAAACATTACTTAATATTGAATTAAATGAATAATTCACATTGAGGATCATTTCAGTCTTAGAGTTTCTAGAGAATTAGGACATAACTGTTACATCTCAAAAGATTACAAAGTAGACACTTCTACTATGTTTCCATAGAATAAAAATCTCTTAAAAAGAAACATGTCTACTTCCATGTTTTAGATAGCATGAATTTCCCTTGATCCCATCCTTGACCCTATTCCACATCAAGTCCAGTGAAAAACATTTTAAAAAAACTAGGGGTGAGCATAAAAATCTCAGTAAGGGATACACAAAGAATGAAAACTCTTAGTTTTTCAAACATCAATTAAACCATGTATACTTTATTAAAGTAATACCTTCACCTTCATGAAGTAGTAAAAACTCTTCACTGAATAAAATATCATTACTTACCCTTTTGTAACCAAAGGATTACCATAAAACCCATATAAAGAACACATAACATATAAACGTAACTTGGGACATAAACATACTTAAGTGGAATAACCATACGATCGACTTCCACACATATCACTTAATGGAATGGCCATACGGCCAACATCCATACATACTTAATGGAATAGCCATACGGCCGAATTCCTTACCCAATGCATTGGAGGTTATAACGTAACCACCCGTCCTGGTATTCACGGCACCACCCGTCATATGGTTTATCACGTAACCACCCATCAAATGTCCAAGTACCATTATAAAAATCATAAAACATAAAACTAATATAATGGAAAGAAAAAATTTCCACACATTAATCAAAATATATCACATAAATATATTGACATAAAAAATCAATTATAAAAACCATTTTCAATACCAAAATACATAAAATATAATATGGTATTTATTTTATTTAAAAAAAAATTACGTCATGCTCAGGATTCCAAAAACCAAATAATACTCGTGGCGGCGGAAAAGGTCGTTGTCACCGCGTACGTTAAAAGAAACATTTCTTTTTTTCGTTTTGTAAAATGCTTCGTAGAAAAAGATTCCTTTTGTATAAAAGTAAAAGTCAAATGGTTTTATACACCTTATAAAATAAATTTGTGTATAAAATGAAATATTCCTCAATGAAAGGAGATTGAGACGAAGTCCCTTACCTCGGGTCTGACTTGACTCGATCGTTATTTAACGTCCGGAATAATAAACTTCAGTTAATTTATATTTTCTTATGAACCATTTTCAAGTTCATTATTCCTTTCATATAACTTATTTCCATGTTATAAACATTATGTAATCATTCAAGTTAATAATGTTTGTTTTGTCGATATTTGGTTCTTAAGTCAAAAGTGGACTTCTTACAATTACATGTTGTTCGTGTGGTCAAAGGTTCTTTATATCCAAAATGACATTAGTGATTTTGATATCATATATATAATATATATCTAGCATATACATGTATTTATAATATCACATAATCATTTAGAGGTAAGAAATGAAATGCACCGTTCATGGAGACGGTAAGCCGTACGTACGCATGAACGCTACATTCATTTCTATGTCATATTAATGGAATTAAAACTAAATGAAAGGTATGTATATTTTAATTCAAGAATTATATTAATAATTTAGATGTAACATATATCATATATATCTATTATATACATTTACTTATAATAGTACATTACATTTGGGGGTAAGAAATGAAATGCACCGTTCATGGAGACGGTAAGCCGTACGTACGCATGAACACTACTTTCATTTCTATCTCATACATTAATGGAATGAAATAATAATTATATAGAGGTATATTGTAATTACAGTATAACGTCATATATAATAACTTTAAATCCATCCTTTATACGTCCCACATTTGGCATTAACGAATCACATCACATTGAGGGGGCGGTAGTCCGCACTTCCTAAAATGAAATTATCGTGTTTACCCACAATGGAAACCATATAGGTATACAACAAATGAAAAATAAAGAATCATAAGGAAAACATAAACATAATATATTTCATATATAAATATAGTGACATCTTAATTTCCACCATTAAAGGTGTTTAAAAGAAGATTGAACAATCCTCATTTCGTGAGGCAGAAATTCGCCAACCACAGAAATAGTATGTTCTTTAACCATTAGATGTAGATGTGTGTAAGTGTATCTAGAAAGATTATTATAAAAACATCATAGTATATTGAAGATACTAGAGTTGTTTCAAAAGTAATTAATAAAAAGATTTTAGGGGGTTGGAGAAGCAAAATAAAACAAAAGAACACAAGTGAAGACATCATCTTAAAATCAGGTAACTCTCTTATATTTGAGCTCAAAGGCTTCCTTGGGAAGACTTCTGCCCAAATTTAGGCTTCATGGAGTAAGAGAGGGATGTGGAGAGACAAAATGGGCAGGGGTTGGCCGAGACAAAGGCTTTGGAAGTGTGGGTATGTTGGTAGAGGTGGGGGCCTTTTATAAGAGGAGAGGAGGGGCACTCTTGGAAAGTAAGGAAATGTTACTTTATTTGAGAATTAGTTTCGGATTTTAATGGTCCCACATTGATGTGTTTTGAGGATAAGGTGATAAGGGTTCTAAATCCACCCATCCAAAAGGTTTTTGACATGTTTAGGTCTTATATTGTACATTATCTTACAATATTATTTTAATCGTTAAATAATGAGGTAATCGCTGCATCATCATGGTGTCATAAATAATTTAATTTATTTAATGTCTAAAAATTATGAAAAAAATACAATGCTGTATGAAATAATTTAACTTTACATTGAATATTTATAGTCAACAATCTGATTTGTATATCCCCATGTAAACATTGTTTTAGTAAAACAACTCATGTTTGTGACATTTTTATTTTAACATTAAATAAAAAGATATTAATGTCATTTTCCAACTAAAGTGGCTCCATGGGGTCCCCAAGTTGACCCATGGATTTTATTGGTCGGACATGACACATCCAATAATGGTAGGACATGTGTCAAGTTCATTTAATATTATTAAAACATTATTTTTACCTTAAACTACACTAATTACCTCTAATCGCGATTAAAAAACATAAAAGTTACTATTCACCAAAAAATTATTTTAATCCCATTGAACCACATTTTAATTCTTAAGGACAACCATGTATGTCGGATTTTTGAAATTCAAAACACAGAAGTGGAAAAGTTTCATTTAAACAAAAAATCAGTTTCTTTAACTACCACTTAGTGGTTTCACTATTCATCAAAAATTGATGTTTTTCAGAAAAATACCAAAATTTCACCCTAAGCTATATTTGATATTACGAATTCAAAAATGAAGCCCATTTTAAAAAATTAACAACATATAAGTTTCATTAATTAATTTAATAATTAATTCCTGCTGTCAGAGCAAATAGCGTGTTTTTATGAAACCATAAGTTTCAAAATATTGACACTAGTTTAAGTCCAATTTCAAAGTGAAATTAAATCCAACGACCACTATTGGATTTAATGGTAAAAATATATTCTAATTTAACATTAAAACCAATTCAAAAGATAATCTAATCATATAAATAAATTAGATTAAAAAGTGGTTTTGAATTAAAATACAACATTTTACACTATTCATTAAAAAATGAACTTTAATGGAAAAATACCACAAATTTACACGAAATAAATTTTGATGTCCCGATTCTAAAGAAGAGTTTTATTTGGTCCAATAGAATGTAAAAGAGTGAACAAAAATATATTTAATGACGGTTCTCCATAAAAATGTGATAAGTGAACCTTTAGTGAAAACTAGGGCATATACGCCTAAAATTGAATTTTTTCCATATTGTAAGCTTTTATCTTTTATTAGATAAAAGTAAAAACATATAAAAAACATATATAATCATATTTTAGTTATTTCTATCCATTACCGCCAATACAACAGCTATGTGTTAACTACCATTTAAATAAATATTATTTTATTACTAGTGTGCAACGTAAGATTTCAATGAAACTCTTTGTTGCGTCTCGGGTACGATATCGAACATAGAAACCCCTTTAAAGTAAAATTAATATTTAATTCGTAAATATTAATAAATATGAAAATGTATTATTCATTATTTACCTGGGATATTACAGAAATTCTGCTGAATTGTTTTTTGTTGATATATATATATATGTATATGTGTATATATATATATATACATATATATATATATATAAACAAAACAAAACAAAAAAAATAATAATGAAAATTTTCAAAAATAAAATTTAGGAGAAATGCGGCATCACAGATGACGCCTTGCCCCCGAAATGCAAAGGCGGCATCCCGGATGCCGCCTTTGAGGTGCATCTTTTTAAATATTTCTGCCCTAAGCATTTTTTGGAATTTTTTTTAAAAACGTAAAACAAAATCCAAGGAGTCATCATAGGTGTGCGCTCAATCAAATGGGTCATGTGTAATAGGATATGACTGGAGTGGATGTCAGTGTAGAGTGCAGCTCAAATGGGGGGGCACGTGATCTCCAGACAAGAGCCCTATCGGCTGAAAGAGAAAATGTTTCTCTGGTGGGGCACGCCGGACGGCTTCTGGCAGGTCGGAAGGCATGCAACCGGAGGTAATGAGGCCGGAAGGAGGTCCTACGGGTGTGTGGCGGCCGAAAAGAGGTCTGATTAGATGTGTGTGTGGCCGATAAGGCTGGTGCGTGCCGGTGAGAGGAGGATACAGTCGGTGTAGCAAAGGGGGTTGTCGTCGGGGTGTTGTGCCAATGTTGGTCGACCGGAGCAGGGAAGGGGACTGCATTCGGGGCTGCTGTACCGCGGCGGGTCAGCTAAAGGTGGGAAGGGGACTGCGTTCATGGTAGCTGCCCTGCTGCTGGTCGGCTAGAGCATGGAAGGGGACCGCTTCTAGGGCCGCTCCTCCACCATTGGATTGAGGAAGTGGGGAAGGAGGCTGGAGGGTGCATGTCGGGTGGGTGTTGTGGCTGAGCTGGGTGTGGCGACGAAAGGGCGGACAACGCTGGGGGCATGGTGTCAATGCTAGTTGGACTGAAAGCCAAATGGAGGTTGTGATCCCAGATAGTTAGAGGGGAGGCATTAACAGAAGTCTGGCATATGGAGGGCCACTGGTCGGGGCTCGGGATGCAGGACAAGGGAACGACAAGAGGCTGGTGCAGTGAGGGTGGCCGATCAGGGCCCGTAGTGCCGGCAGCCGACGGCCAGCCCTGGTGCGCGGTGTAGGGAGCAGGCAGGTGGTCGGGGCGCATGGTGTAGGGAGTGGGCAGACGGTCGGGGTTCACATTAATGAAGTGGGTGTGCTGTCGGGGCGCACAGTGTAGGGGGGGGCAGCAGGAGGGTGGCGCACCGGCGAGAGGGATAAGATATGGGGGTGCTGGTGGCCTTCTCGAGATGGAGAGGGGGATGGAGCATGTTGCGGTGCACATGGGACTACATGGGAGGAGGGATATTTTTGCGGAAGGGGTGTTTTTGTTAGTTTTTTGGGGTAGTGTTTAGATTATTTGGGGAAATGGGGTTGTCCAGCGTCGACAAAAAAGTGGCAAATCACCACTTCAAGTGGTGCTATGACCAATTCGGCCCCACACCCCAACCCCACATATATATATTTATATAATTATGATAAATTATATTTATTATAATAAATTTAATTATTTATATTTATAATAAATATAATACATACATTAATTATAATAATTTTATTATAATTATATATTTATTATATTTATAATTATACATTTATTATAATTCTATATTTATTATATTTATAATTATATAATTATTATAATTAGAATTATAGAAATTATAATAAATTTATAATTATAAAAAAAAAATTATAATAAATATATAATTATGATAAATATATAATAGTAATAAATAAATAAATATAACAAATATTCAATTATAATAAATATTTAATTATAATAAATGTTTAATAAAATAAATATATAAATCAAATAAATATAAAATAATAATAATTATATAATTATATATATACCAAATCCAAAATTATATATATATATATAATTTATTTATAATAAATTTACTTATTATTATAAAAATAATTACTAAAATAAATACAATACAATAAATATAATATAAATTAAATATAATATAATCAAATATAATATAATATAATATAATACATAATAAAATAAATTTATTATAATAAATTATTATACATTAAAATAAATTTAATATCATATAATTATGTATAATTAAATATAACATCTACCACTTGAAGTGGCGCTTTGACCGACCCGACACCACCCCCAACCCCTATATATATATAATAAATTTATTATAATAAATTATAAATAGAATATAATTAAATATAATAAATATAAATATAATAAATATAAATATAAATAATTATATAATATAATTATATAATATAATTATATAAGAAAATAAAATATAATACATACATAATAAATGCTAAGCACAATAAATATAATAAATAATAAATTTTTTAATTATATAATAAATATAATTATAAAATAAATTATAAATATAATTATTATTATATAATTATAAATATAATAAATATAGATATGGTAATTATATAATATATATAAATAATTACATATTACATTTATTATAATATAATTATAAAATAAATGTATTTTAATAATTATTATACAATTATTATAAATATTTATTATAATAAATGTTTAAAATAAATGTAGATTTATTATAATGAATAAATAATATTTATTATAAATATAAATATAAATATACATTTATTATAATTAAATATTATAATATTTATTATAATAAATATACATTTATATTAAATGTATTACAAATAGTTATTATACATTTACTATACATTAATTACACATTTATTATAATATTTATTATATATTTAATATATATTTATTATAATAAATATTATAAATGTATATTTATTATAATAAAATTAATTATACGTTTATTATAATTTATTGTGCATTTATTATAATAATTATTATAATAGTATTCGTTATACATTTATTAGATATTTATTATAATAAATATTATATAATTATAATTTTATATTTATATATTTAATATTATTATATAATTATTATAATTTTATATTTATTATATTTATATATTTATTATTATTATATGTTTATCAAAATTATATTTTATTATAATAATTATATTTATAATTATAAATTTATTATATTTCTATGATTCTAATTATAATAATTATATAATTATAAATATAATAAATATATAATTATAATAAATGTATAATTATAAATATAATAAATATATAAATATATAATGGTTATATTTATAATTTATTATATGATTATTATTATTATAATAAGTTATTATATATTAATTTATAAACTCATAATAAATTAAAATAAATATAACTAATATAAAAAATATAATATATTTATTATATAATTATAAATATAATAAAAAAATAAATTCAATAAATACATATTTATATTTATATTTGTTATATTTATAATATATATTTTTATATTTATATTTATATTTATTTATAATTATCTAATTATTGTATTTATAATTATATAATGATTAATTATAATTAATATATATAATAAATATAATAAAAACAATATAATTATCTAATTATTATATCTATAAATATATAATATTATGATTTTAAATATATAATTATCATTGTAATATATAATTATATTTTTATATAATTATTATATTTATACTTATTATATTTATAATTATATAATAAAAATTATATTTATAATTTATTATATAATTATTATTATATTTGTAATTTATTATATAATTTTTACTATATTTATAATTATTATAATATTTAAAATTATAATAATTATATAATTCTTATTATATTTATATTTATAAAATTATACTTATATTCATATTCATATAATTATTATAATTTTAAATATATATTTATATTTACTATATAATTATTATATCTATATTAGTTATATTTGTAATTATATAATAATAATTATATTTATAATTTATTATATAATTATATTATATTTATAATTTATTATGTATTTATAATATTATATTTTATTGATTATATTTATTATATTTATTATAATAAATAAATTTACTATATTTAATATGTTATAATTATAATTATATATTTAAATATATATTTATAATTATATATATAAAGGAATTTATTATATAATTACATAATTATATATATAATTATATAAATTTATTATATTTATTTATTAAATATACATATTTATTACTAATTACAAATTTATAATTATATTAGATATATATATATATAATTTGTAATTAACATATATATAATTTTATTATATTTATATTTTTGTAATTTTATTTATTTTATTTTATTAATTATATTTATTAAAATAAATTTGTTATATATATATATATGGTGGGTGGTGTGGGGTCGGTCAAAGCGCCACTTGAAGTGGCGCTTTCCCCCCTTTTTGTCCAACGCCACTTCATTTGGTGCTGGACCAACCCAGATCCTCAATTAAAACAAACTCTGCCCCTATAAATTATAAAAAACCCTACATCTAAAAAACATGAGAAGGAGAGTGAGATATAGTTATAATTAGGGTTTCCACATGAAATATAATAAAAATTATAATGAAATAATATAAATTTAAAAAAACAAAACATCATAATAGTAATTTAGAAATATAAATAATAGTAAAAATAAAACCATGATATTAATAATAATAAATTGACAAAAATAATGGTAATAATAAATATTTAATAATAATAATAATTTATTTTAATAAATTAATAATAATCATACTTTAATAATAATAATAATAATAATAATCAACCTGCAATAATAGTAGTAATAATAAATCATTAGTAATAATAATAATAAAAAATCTTGAATAATAGAAATAACGCATTAATTGATAATATATATATATATATATATATATTTGTATTATGTTTTATATTTGTTTCTTTATGTCACCACTCAACCATTTAATTTAAATAACCTTAACATTGTTCGAATGCACGATCACCCCATAGGGCTCATTCAATCGTGTGCGAGTCATGCGGTGGCTCCTGATCACTCAAGAAGTGACTGCATGAGTATCCAAACTGACCAAACAACATCCTCTACAACGCATGATGATCGTGCAACAGCCTAAGAACAACAAAAATTTCCAAACAAAAACCTTTTGAACTGGGACTCTAACGAACCTTGACCAAAACACCCGACGCCAAAATAAAAAAAAATAGAAATAACATTATTTGTAAAAGTCATTTGTGATAGCCAAGGACAGTGCATAATGTTATTTAAATAATTTCTATAAAATTTAATCTTATTTAGGATATTGATTTTATTAATTTTTATAAAATCATAGATTTATAAGAGGTTACGAAGTATATAAAAATACTGTGATTGTTTAGTGTGATTTCTTCTTCTTCAAATATTCACATTATGACATACTCTAAAGTTCTCTAGATTTGGAATTTTGATCAGACAATTACTTCAAATTATGTGTATATAAAATATTATAAGATAAACTTGTAGATTATGGTAGAGCTATGAGGCATCATGTTGTGTACGAAATTGAGGGAGGAGGTGCCCCGTTATAATTATGATGAGAGGTACTTATCAAATTTATCAAATGATTAAATTATATAAGATTCATTTCAATGAAAATACTACCGAATGAAAAATTATATGAATGTAATATAATAATATGTTATAATATCACTAAATAATAGATTTTTAGAATTATATTTTTTTTATTGTGTACCTTATCATTTTCGTTGACCCTTACTTTAACTATTTTAATATTAACTATTGTAACAACATTTTCAATTTTAAATGGATGCAATTCTTAATAATATTGTGTCAATTAGACCATAAGTTGTAAATATTTGACATTTTAGACCATGTAATTATCAATCACTATTAATTTAATATTTTAATTTGTTTATTTTATTTAATAAAATATTAAACTCATAAAATATAATTATTATCAATTTTAATACTATGCATTAAATTGATGATTTAAAAAAAGGAAACTTGTAAAATCTGAAACAAATATTATATTTTATCCCTGATATGTCACATACTTCTATAAAAGTAGTGTATCCACTAAAATATCTCAAATTATATTACTGAAAAGTATTTTAGTATCATTTAATTTTTTATTCTATTACTAAAATAATTACTACATTAATGATGTATCAGAATTTAGGGCAATTACTTCATTCATAATAATTACGAAGAAATTGTAATTTTGAATATAAATATTATATAATTAAAAATAAATTTTATTTTTAAACAAATCCTTTAGATAGACCCATATTAAAATTTTATTTGTCATTAAAAACATGCATTCTCATCTTTGAATTTTTTTCATAAAATATTATAATGGTTATAATCACATACAAGTAGCCCTAAAACTCATAAATAATTTTTTTTATAATGAAAATAATTTCTTTAATTTAAAAATGGAATCATATATTTTATCATAACCTGTTTTTTCTACATGGATACATAAGAGATATTTTACACAATGAATGTGACATAAAATCAAAATCATTGATTTAAATAATATATTCATTATTTTCATCAAACCATGTCCATTAAAAAAATAAATTAAAAAACATAGGTGTTTAGGGTCAATTTAACAACATCTAATAATAAGTAAGATGAAAAAACTTGTCCTTGTCAATTATTTCTATTAATTTTTAACCATTATTACCCTATAGTAAGGTAAATTATTTTACCACAATTACAATTAAGGCTATCTAAAATTACAAGGGATCTATTTTCCCAATTTAAACCTCATGATTCTATTTTTTTAATTCATTTTATATAATTAAATACCTATAAATGAAAGAATTTAATTTTTATGAAGGTGAAAAAAATGTGATAAAACATCATTTTAATTTTTTTTATGAATACACTAGATTTAATCTTTTTCTAATCATAGAATAACATTTTACGATTTAAATAATATAAAAATTTCATTAAAATAACTTAAAATGATTTATTTAACACATTTATATGAAATTAATTGGAGACAAAAAACACTCATGAAAAAAAAGATTGAATTAAAATATTTTTTCATAAATTATAATATTTTAAAAACTAATTAATTCATTTTATATTGTATTGACCAAATAATTTTCAAAATATAATTATTAATAAAAATTCCCATTATGTTATGGCATATAAGATTACATGGACATAATAAATTTACATATTTTATTCAAAATCATGGTTGCATGCTATACAAGCTATTGAATAAATATATTTATTTATCCGGAAATACATTATAAAAGTATGAAGATGTTGTAGTGGAAAAGGGTTCCCCGATAATATATAGGACCATAATCTTTAATTAAAGATAAAATGGAAACACACAATCAAATTGTAATTTTTAGCAAAAAAATCATTATTTATTGGATTATAAGGAAAAACGAAAAAATATATACAAAGATAGAATGAGAAAAATTGTACATCAAACCTAAATATATCATGGAAATAGGTGACCATGATAAGGAATTACTTTACATAATAAAAACCTAAATTATTAGTGTTTTTTTAAAAAATAGAATGAATTCCATTTAGGACAACATGCATTGAAAGAGAAAGTAAGAATTATAATTTTAATATTTAATATTTGTAAGATGTTTTGATAAAAAGAAGTTAGTTTTTGGCAGAAAAAATTAGTAAAAAAATTTTCTATAAAAACAAAGAAAATATTATCAATTTTTGTTGTATAGAAGATACATACAAGAAAAAATTATACATTGCAGAATTGAAAGAATCCTAGAGAACAAATTTTTTGGATTATGTAATTTCATTAATAAGTGAAACATATGTCGTCATATATATTATGTATTATTGTTAAATCATACTATATATCATTTCGATACTAAAGATAAAATAAATCGTCAATATTTTGAGATTCGGGTGAATAGAGATAGTGAATCGACTCATGAATAAATATTGATGAAGTGGAAAATTTAATAATCTATTACCAATATAAAAGAGAAGAAAAATGGGAATATGATAAAACCTTTTATAATGATATTATTACACTAGAAAAATAGAGTAATCATAATGGTAAATTATAGGTTAACAATTAATATAAAATAAAATATGAAAAATAAATATTCACAGACATATCCATCAAAGATATAAATCCTATGAGTAGATTGGTAGTCGAAACTCAATGTTATAAAATAGAGAGGCTACCAAATAATGGAAAAGTTAAATATAATGTAATGGTGTGTGGAATGTGTGATAAGGAAAGAAATAATTTTATTAGATTTTTTAAAGAGAATCCTAAAATGGAATATTAATTAAAGAATCATATGATGGAAATATTAATCACATGTCCATAAATTGATGCTTCAAGGAAGGTATTGACATTATGGAATAATACCATTTTGAAAAAATGTGAAAATATTTAAAAAATAATGATATTTGAATGATGTAAATATTATGATAATATCATGGGCTGGGAAAGGTATCTCTACTCACATTCTAAAGATAAGGATCTACTGAATGATCCACATTATTCACTAATCAAACTAAAGGTGGTTAAATATTTAGAAGATGATGGTGAATCTATATGGTTATAATCCTTTTATAGGGACCTACTAAAAGAGTTAAATCTTCATAGATAATTTATATCTATATCTAAAATTCTGTTTTTGATAGATTTGATGAAAATTGAATAATCATTTAGGACTTCCATTCACACATCTCTGATTTAGCTTATATTTATTATGTTTTTCAAGGGGGTTAATTGTCTAGCATATTTGGGAATAATGAACACTTAAAATCCATTGATATATTTATTCATCTGGTCAACGTGTCTTCAATTTTCATGATTTCATTTTGTTCTCCCCCCAATGTGATAAATAAGAAACTTATGTCACATGTGAATATGTGGAAAAACCTGTTATTTAAAAATATCATTCATGATTTATATTAAGAGTGTGAAATTGTGGAGTCAAAGTTATATTTTTATGGCATATATATATGATAAATATTATTCCATATTCTTATCAAACAAAGTCATGTTGAATTATAATTATAAATATCACCTGGATCATGTATGTAATAAATCAACCAGTATTAATTCAATCTGGATATTTATATAACATTAGGATAAGATGTTTCAATTTTATGCGTTTAAGTTCCTAAACTTGTATTTTAGTTCTTACAGTATTACATATAAACTAATATATCTTGTATTATCATATTTGTAATGGTATCATGTCTCTAGTGGAATATGTATAACTGGTATCCATAATTATTTTGGGGAGAAGATGAAGAAAATTGATAAGGTTGTCCCAATTTCCCACATCATGAATTACGGGGAGAAAATTGTAGCTTAATTTTTTTGGATTATAATTTACATCAATTTTTTTTATTCAATTATTTGGTGATAAATTAAAATGACTATGGGTAATGATTTTATATATTTATAATTTTCTAAATACTAAAATGTGGATATCAAATAACCCAAATGTGTTTGGCATTATTTAAAGTCTATTTTTATTTTCAATTTAATGAAATTAATATATAAATTTGGGGATATATTATTGTTTCTATATGTTAATAAATATGTGATTTGATTCTATGATGGGTTTGTGGGAACTTTTATTGATCATGATACCATCCTCTTATTGGGAAAAGAGAAAAATAGATGTTGAACAGTATAATTCCAAGAAATATAGATTTCTAGAATCCCACAATTAGATGACTAAAAGTCATGACCATTACGTCTATGAAAGGTACATATATCAAATGAGACATTAATTTATGATTTTTAAGGTGAGAGTTTTAGAGATAGAATATTTTATTCAACCCATATTTGGAAATACAATATGGTTATTGGTAGCACATGTACAGAGAGTTTAAATAATGTGGGAATCAAGTTGAAAGTTGACTACACTTTAGATGAGAAAAAGCATGTTGCATAGTGAAATTAATGTTTATATATTCCAATATGAAGGATGAAAATGAACATAATGTGTAAATATCATTCATTCTATAGAGTGACTCTCATTATATTAAAAAAATAATAAATAATAACACATAACACCATTAATGTATTATAATTAATTTTTTTATAAACATGAATAAATTTATTTGGATGAATGAATAACACAATTATCAAAATGGAGAAGTATAATATTTATTATGGATATATTTTGAATAAAAATCAACATTAAATTTAAAAATAATTTATAGAAACACCTAAAATATAAATATCTATATCATGTATCATTTTATAAAATATAATGTTAAATGTATAAATATTCATATAGTGTATATAAATATAATATAATTTATGGGACGCATTCTTATCAATGCATTAAGAAACTAAATATTTTAAAAATAAAGGATGAAATATTTCTCATCCATTCTCACTTGAGTACAATTAAATAGTAATAGTGACTCATCCCAAAATATTTTTCTCAAATTTGGATATGAAGTATAGATACTACCCAACGTTAGTTAGTAAAATAATGAAATAAATCAGGATTTTAAATTTAATTTCTATGTGATATACATGAAACTGTATAAAATAAATGAGTTTTTTATATATATAGTTGTTTGTAAAATGTTTATAAAACATTTTTCATATAATTTCACTATTTGATGTCTTTTTATAAAGAGTTAGAATAATTTTTTTGTTTAATAAAATTAGATGAATATTGCAAGATTGAATAAAAGTGAAATTATAGTATATTTATGGTTGAAGTGACTG
Source organism: Viscum album (assembly GCA_963277665.1). Taxonomy (NCBI): domain Eukaryota; kingdom Viridiplantae; phylum Streptophyta; class Magnoliopsida; order Santalales; family Viscaceae; genus Viscum; species Viscum album. The sequence continues at coordinate 1,075,433,986 of OY728161.1, forward strand.
TGGAATTATTATCACATTTTTTTCAAGTACAATATATAAAGACTAAGTCATAATCGTGTTAAAAACAACTATTGGTAGACATGAAGATAAGAAATATAAAAATTTTCTATTCAAAAAATGAAATTATTTATTCCATTGATCATAAGATTAAGATATAATATATTAGAATTCTAAATGAAATTTTTTTCATAGAATATTTAATAAGTATAATATAATAATTTGTTTTCATTTAGAATTAAATAACAAATTTTTAGAAATATAAAATATTTATTTCCATGTAATTAAATTCATTTAGAATGTGGCCTACAGACCAATCAAGTAATCACATAACATAAATATAGTAATTGATATTTAACACTTAATATATTATATGATTATGAATATTTTGTGTTTTATGAACCTCATTTTATGTAATAAATTCTTATTTTATACAACTTTTAAGGATAAGTAATGAAATAAACACTGGGGAGTAATTTTGAATGCATAGAACCAGATAATCTATCAAATAATAAATAAAAAACCAATATATTTCATGAATAGAAAATAAAAACATTAAATAGATTTCATTATATTTTATTTATCTAAACCAATGGAAAAAATTATTATTTTGTAATTTATGAACACTTAATGGTAAAAAATTATTATAAGAAAATGATGATGATGATTATTATTTTTAAATAAAAACTATGTTAGATAGATTTATCCACACTCTGTAAGAATGTAAAAGGCTTCTGGATATATTTTTATTATTAAATGTTTTGTGAAAAAAGACTACTTGTAAATAAAAAAATTGTTTTCTATTTTATAATTAAAAAGAAATAATTATGAAGACTTAATGTTGTAAAAATTTATCTTTCAATTGATGTAAATTTTAAATATTTATTGAATTTTAATTTATAAGTTAAACATTTAATTTTTATAATTTCTTATTCAATAATGTGACTTCATATTGGTATTTTGAGAAACAACATATTTCTATAGTGTATTTTTAAATTTTTTTAATGTAATTAATTTTTAATTCACTATTAAAAAAATAAAAAATTTAGTTATAATATCATTTTAATGAAATTACCATAGTTTATGATTTAAAAAAAAACTTATTAAGAGATTTTATATATTAAAATTTATCATTATAAAGTAAAATAAAATATTTATCTATACATTGTTGAATTTATTAAACCCATGTGTAATGTTTTGAAAACATAAATTATATTTTACTTTTAAAAAATATTCTTTTATCATATATTAGATATTAATTTTCCTCAAATATATGTATTAGATCAATAAAAATAGATTTTATTTTTTTGAACAACATGACCATATTATATGAAAAGAAAAATTTAATTTTTTCAAAAAAGTATGATTACCATGATTATTTTTTATTTCCATGTCATTGGAAAAAGTATCATTTTTTAATTATTATATTACAAATAATATTAAATATTAATTTTATGAAAGTAATTTATATATTCTAAAAATATAAATTAATTAAAATTGTAGTCATATATATATATATAAAAATTATCACCCATGGAACTAAAAATCAATAATAAATACCATTATGGACACTAAATTTCTAATCAAACATTTTCTATATAAAAAACTAAATATATTTTATTTTAGAAATTTATAGTTCGGTTACAATTATTTTTAAATTAAATTATATTAAATTTAGGATAATGATATTTTTCTATCATATAAGTTTAGTAAGAGGTTTTAGTTTTATTTTTCATTAAATAAATATTAATTAATAAAAACTAGTTACTTGGCTACAAATAAAAAAGGTAAATTATAAAAACATAATTGTAAATGTCTTCAAATATGATTAAACATGTGATAAAATGTGTGGAAGTCGATTTCATGGAACACTAGAACCCCAAAATTAATTATTTATCTATTATGGATCTGTTGAGCCTTTAATAGCCATTTCATTGTTGATAACTAATAGGTGGTCACACATGTTATCTTTTATTAAATTATAAAAGAGGAGAATTTATAACAATTCATAAAACACTGATTCCATATAATTAAATTCAATTACTATAAAATTATACTACTTTTCTACAAATATTAAAATTTTATAATCTTTTAGTCTTATTTAGTTTGATTAATTTGTTCATTTGATTAGAAACTGACAAGATAATGTACATGGTACCTACCTGAAAATAACTTATTCCTCATCAAATTATTATTCATATTAATCATCCAAAAATAAAAATTACATCATAATATAATTAAAAAGACGATATTAATATTATTTAATGTTATTTAATTAATTGTAAAACACTATTTAATGATTTCAATTCTAAATAAACAAAACATCATCGGTCATGTGTACGCCTAAACATCAAGCTCCAAGAAATGGTTTGGTAAATTTTTTTCCTCACTACCACTGATAATTTTTATCATTGATGTATTAAATTAATTAATGTGATAAATATTTCACATCTAAAACTCTGAAATTATAATATTTCATACACCATTATTTCATACAATTCATTGGTAAATGGAATTGTTAATCTTGCATATAAGGGACTAACATCCTCATGAATAATTAATTCCATTTTCCCTCAACACCATTCACTGATTGTTTATAGAATTAATTTAATATTGATATGTGATCTAAATGAGATGAAAAATATGATAAGTTTTTTAGTAAAAATATATAAAAATATCATTACTCATAAAATCTTTTTTGTATTCCCTTGTTGGGGTTAATCGTTACCACCTAGAAATATTATTTTTTTATTGTTAAACCAATAATTATTAAGTTATGATATATAATAGTGATATAATTTAAGAATAATCTAATTTATATATATTAATATTTATTTAATAGTTTTATTAATATTAAATCTATATTTCATTATATGATCTTTTTATCGCAAAACATTCCAGAACTAATTTATTTTAACATTCTTTTTTCATGGACCATATTCATGTATTTCACCTCATGGAAGAGAATATAAGGAATCATTGGAAATATTGATTATTAAATAACTAATAATAAGTAAATAATTGAGAATGGTATATTAATGAAATATAACACTTTTATGAAAAATCTAGTTAAAAACAATCTTGATTTCCCTCACCTGGTATCAAAAATATAAAATAACTATATAATATAATCATGAATATTTTCTATTAAATAAAATATTAAATGGTCTAATAAATAGATAATTTTATGGGATAACTTATAAAAATAGTTATGGTTATTATTCAAGATGATAGATTATGTTTGAGCAAGTATGAACATGAAGAAAGTATGCATTGTATCAATTTTCAATCTATTGTACAAGTTTTTTTATCTTCCTTATTTCATTTAAAAATATATATGCCATCTAATGGATATTTGATATCATGAATTACAATTAATTAATGGTATTTGGATTCAAATTTCAAACTCCCTCTTTCAATCATTTATTATTAAAAAAATTCTTAATCTGTAAAGTATATTGATAAATCAAAACATGTTTCTATGATTTATAATGTCTCATATTGAACGTATTTCTTTTTGTAACGTCCCGGTTCCAGAATCCATCCAGAGGTGCCTCGTACCCAGTTGGCCACATTGCCTCAAGCACATTTCCCCAAATGACAGAGGCTGCCGACTACCAGTGAGGGTCTTGGGTGTGATGGTGGGGAAACTATGCCCCCATTGGCAGAGTACATAGTGGATAAAAATAAGCACACAATAGAGGAAGTAGTAAATAACCAACAACAATAAACAGTAGAAGTATAAAACAGCAACAACTGGAGCACATATGTATATATAATAATTGATGCATGATACATATTTAGGAAAGCAGCCAAACAAGTCATAATACTGAAAAATACACTAGTACCAAAACAAATACAAAAGAAAGTAAACAACTCATCAGCATCGCAAACCAAATATTGGTACAATGCTCTCCTGCTCCAATGAAATCAAGTACTAAAAGTCGAAAGGCGCTTTACCTTGTCTATACTTGTAACAACATAGTCTTTTTGGGCCCAAAAGCATGGCCCAAACAGGGTGTGAGACTAATCCCAGTAGGAAACCACCCGAAGATCTGTGCCTAACAGTCAGTGAGTATATGGCAGTTAATAGTGCAATAAGTAGTAAATTGTAGCAGAAACAATAGGTAGAAATCTGTATGTAGTAAACCAAATGATATACAACAATGATCAATTCCCAGAACAACAAGAAACGGTGAAGCAACAACTAACACAAGTAGGAAAACCCTCTGCTACGTACTCGTAGACATCCCCTGTGGTCATATCCAAGAAGTACCACAACCCTCTAGGCAGTGCACTCAGCATAACCCCTTTGGTTTGGTCATACGAATTTATAAGAATCTCTGGGGAAGCTCACTCTGTCAATTCCCCTCATAGTCTAGGGTTGTTAGGGACTCTTGGAGGGAGATCACATGGTCTAACCCTCTTGGCCCATGGTCTAGAGACTCTCTGAGGAAGCTCACTCAGTAAATCCTCCTATAGCCTCAGGTATACCACATAATCTCTAATGAAGCTCACTCGGTCAATTCCACCTCTAGCATGCAAAGGTTTTAAAGACATTCAATCAAGGTAAAGACTCTCTGAGGAAGCTCTATTGGTCTACCCTCCTGTAGTCTATAATAACTAAGGCTCCCTGGGAAGATCACTCCATCTATCCCCTGTAGTCTATAATGTCCAAGACTCTCTGAGGAAGTTCACTCGTCCTAACCCCGTATAGTCTATAATATCTAAGACTCCTTGGGAAGATCACTCGGTATATCCCTTACAGTCTATAGCACCGGGTTCTTACGGTCCCATTCTAGTCAGTGCATGTTAATGCTATAAGGAAAAATTAAACCTATAGGGCTACTTGGATATCCAAAGTACTCCAATAAAGCTACTTGGCTAAATAGCCTATAGAGCAACAAGCTGTTAACAACATCATTATTTCCTACGATCACATGGCATGGAAACATATACAATGGCCAAAGTCATAAGAAACCCAATGATTTCAACAAGAACAAGCATGGGAAAAACATCCAAGCACGAAAATTATCCACAAACATGATCAAATTAACTCTACACAAGAATGAAAGCAAGGAAGCAGAACAGCAAGGTAAAAACGGTAAACACGCAATACCCCGTTAACTAGTATTGGTGGGATTTGAACATAAAACTCAAAGACATTGAATGGTAAGGCATAAACCACCTACATCGATCCTAGGAGATCAATCTAATTTAACCATGATACATGATTCTCCTCATAACGGCATAGACATACAAAAATGCACAAAAAGTTCAACCCATAATAACATAAGAAAGAGGAGGTATTGGAAAACAAGGCTCTAGGAGAAGGAAGAACTCAAGGCAGCCGTTCCAACACAATTGACGGCGGTCGATTCGGATAATAGATAGAGGCTCGAAGATGATTTGCGGTCGTAGAGGACACTCTTGGTCGAAGGCACTGGAGAAAAAGATAGATCTGTCGATTAGGTGTGACCCTGATCCATTTAATGAAAAATAAATAAAATACATGGTGTGTACTTCTTGAGTACACAACATGTACTCTTCTTTTCCGCACTCTGCTTTAAGTGACCTCCACTTCACCCCTACACACAGTGTGTATGGACCAGACACGGCCAACACACATCCTGGCGCGACAAGGGAGTACACATCATGTACACATAAAGTACACGGTGTGTTCTTCAAAAATATCAAGAACTCCTCTTTTCTTAAAAACTACAGGAAAACGAATGACATACCTAAAAACGAAGATCTGGGTTCGTACAAACTTCCCCCATTAAATAAATTCATCCCCAAATTTCCCTAACGAGTAGTAGAAGAAGAAACCCCGAACAGCTCCGTCCATGGTGATCGTACATCGGCCTCCCACTTCCAAGTATTATCCTGCACTCGCCCGTACGGCCATAGCACCCGTACTAGAGGAACAGACTGGCCATGGAGAAACATCATACTAAGATCAAAAATCTGGATGGGATGCTCCTCAAATGACGCATCCGCTTCAAGCTCAACCTCCTCGGGATGAAAGACATGAGACGGGTCTTAAAAGTAACGTTGGAGCTGAGAAATGTGGAAGACGTCGTGCATAACCCAGTACCTCTGGGGTAGTAGAAACTGATAGGCATCTAGCCCAACTCTCTCCAACACCTCAAATGGCTCGATGTACCATGGTGTAAGCATACCCTATCTCCAAATCCTCTTGTGTCCCAACCTTGTTGCGACAGGCAGGAAAACCTAATCCCTGACCACGAACTACAGAGGTCGTCTCCACTGATCAGCATAAGACTTCTGCCGAGACTATGATATAGCCATCCTCTTCTGAATCAACTCTATCTGCTATGAGGTCTCCTAAACAAGACGAGGTCCCAACAAAGCTTCCTCTCTAGCCTCTAGCCAGTATAAAGGTGATAGGCATGGCCTACCATACAAAGCCTCGTAAGGTTCCATCTGAATAGTCGCCTGAAAATTGTTGTTATAGGAAAACTCCACAAGAGGTATATGCTTCTCCAAGAACCGCCAAAGTCCATAATGTAAGCTTAGAGAATATCCTCAAGCGCCAAGATCGTGTGCTCCGAATTCCCATCTGTATGGGGATGGTATGATGTACTCAAAATTACTTGTGTACCCAAAGCCTTCTAAAGCCCCTTCCATAACCGAGAAGTAAATCATGCATCCCTATCAGAAACAATGTAGTGTGGAACTCCATATAGACGTACAATCTCTCGGATGTACAACCATCTAAGCTCATCAACACTTAAGGTATCATTGATCAGCAAGATGTTACCAACCTTCATAATCCTGTCGAAAACAACCCAAATAGCATCACTCTCTCATGGTAACATTGGTAACCCAGTCATGAAGTCCATCGCGACATCGTTCCACTTCCACTCGGGAATGGGAACTATTGTAAAATGTCTACTGGTTGCTGTTGCTATGGTTTCACCTACTGAAATTTAGAACATCTCATGAAAAAATCAGCAACATCTCTCTTGATACCTGGCCACCAGTACTGGCGGTGTACATAATGATACATCTTTGTGATGCCAGGATGAACTATAGAACATGAGGAATAAAAATCCCCCATAAGCTCCTCGTGTATGTCTACTGGCACCCATACGCGTCCCTAAAGTGAAAGATCTCATCCTCTCCCATTTTCCATCCAGGAAGAGGGTCCTCCCCTGGCACACTCTCCTGCAGGACTAAGCCCTCAGATTTTGATAGTTGTCTCAACTGTACCCAATCAAGAAGAAAAGAGATAACAACTACAGAAGATATAAAAGTTTGTCCCTGTCTGTCGTGCACCTCCAAGTGCATCTCAGAGAACAGATCCATATGCTTCCACTCACTACTGGCCTCCCGAACTACATGAATCTGAGTTCTCCTACTTAACACATCAGCTACTGAGTTGCCCTTTCCCGGCGTATAGGTGATCTCGAAGTCGAAAGACTGAAGATACTCGAACCACCTGTGTTGTCTCAGATTCAGATCACACTGAGTGAAGATATAATTAAGAATCATGTGGTCGGAAAAACCCACAAAGTGTTATCCCATAAGGTAGTCTCTCCAACAACGTAAGGCATGAACAATGGCTTCCAACTATAGATCTTGAGTCAGATAGTTCCTCTCGTGTGGCGTCAACTTTCGAGACCTGTAAGCAATGACCCCAACTCCCTGCATAAGAAAAAATCCAAGACTGATCCCTGAAGCATCTCAGTAAATAGTACATACCTTTCCCGACTATGGCAAGACCAGTATTGGTGCTGACGTCAATCTCCCCTTCAGCTCTTAAAAGGCTGACTCATAAGAATCTGACCATAAAAACTTCACCCCTTCTTGGTCAGACCTGTCAACAGTGCTGCTAGGTGTGAAACGTCCTGTATAAAATGCATGTAGTATCTAGCTAGCCCTAGAAAACTCTGAACCTCAAAGACATTCTTTGGATTCTCCCAAGAAACTACAACTCTAAATTTATTTAGGTCCACCAATAATTCTGTCTCTGAGATGACATGACCCAAGACGTGAATCTGATCCATCCAAAAGTGGACTTTTAAGAGTTTATCATATAACTGATGCTATCTTAGTGTACTCAGAATGATCTCAGGATTAGTATCATGGTCGTGTCATTTGTGAGAGTACACCAATATGTCATCCATGAAAACCACCACAAAGGAATCTATGTACGGATGGAACACTCGGTTCATCAGTTCCATAAAAACTACTGGCACGTTCATGAGACCAAATGGCATGAATGTATACTTGTATAGACCATACCTTTTCTTGAAGGATGTAAGAGGTATATCTAATGGTCTAACATGAAAATGATGATAACCAGACCTCAAATCAATCTTCGAGAACAATCAGGCACCTCGAAGCTGATCAAATAGGTCATCGATCCTCGACAAGGGATATCGGTTCTTGACTATCAACTAGTTCTACATCCAATAATCCACACAAAGCCAAAAGGTGTTCTCTGTCTTCTTCCCAAATAAGATAGGTGAACCCCAAGAAGAAGTACTGGGTCAGATTAATCCCTTTCTGTAACACCCCAAGATTTTATAGTGTGTTATTTCTTCAAAATAATTCAATAACTTTCACTACACGTAACACCAAGTTCAATCACACCATGAATTACAAAAAAAAGCCATTCAAAAGAGGTTATGAATAGTATTATCTAAATTTTAAACTTTATATAATCCTTATAATTTTAGAATCCATATTATGAGTTTCTTAGACATAATGTAAGAACAAATTCATTTTCAGTATTTCACTTTTACCAAATTTTAATAGTTAACCCTTTTTAGATACTATATTTTAAACTTTTTGACTAAATGGGGACATCAAAAATTTAAAATGAAACATCCCAAGCTTCCACGGTACGCTAGCGTGTGTTGTACACAACACCGAGTTCTAACACACTGTAACCAATCAAACTAGCCGCTATGAATAGTAATACCTACTTTTTGAAATTATATATATTTTATATTTGAAAATGGACTTCATTTTTGGATTCGTAATATCGAATTTAGCCTAAGGTGAAATTTTGGTACATTTTGGATAACTTTCATATTTTGATGAATAGTGAAAATTACTAAATTTTAATTAAAAACAACTTTTTTAATCAAAATAATTAACAGTGATAAATTATGAATTTGAGTGGTTTTAAAGTATATTTAGAATATATTTTTACCATTTAATATAATTTTGGTCATTGGACATAATTTTACAATTAAACCGAACATAAACAAGTGTCAATCTTTTGATAGTTATTATCTCTTAAAAACACGCTTTTTGTTTTGACAGCGGGAATTAATTTTAAATTAATTTCTGCCACTTCTATGTTTTGAATTTATGAAAATGGATTCCATATTTGGAATCAGAATGTTCAAATTGTGTAAATAGGTAACTTTTATTTTTAGACATTTTGAATAATTACTTTGGTAAATATTTTATTTACCATGGTTAAGGGTAAATCCGGTAAATAAGGGTTAAAAAATAATATTATAATAATACAAAATTAACCTAAAACGTGTCCTAACCTTATTGGTGGACACATACCCGACCATGGGCATCCTTGGGTCAATTTGGGGACCCCTTGGAGCCACTTGTATGTGGTAGGGACACTTTATATTAATAAAGTTAAAATAAAAATAAAAATGGCATAAGCTTACATCTTTTAGAAGAACAATTTTTACATAGGGTTATACATGTTGGATTTTCGATTATAAATATTCATTAGAAAGATAAAACGATTTCCTACATAATGATATTTTATTTATAATTTTTAGACATCAAATAATTGAAATTATTAATGACACAATAATGATGCAATGTTTACCTCATTAATAAATCATTTAAATAAATAAGATTATAATGTTTTAAATATTATCTAAAACCTGTCCAATTCTTATTGGTTGATGTTATTTAGAATATGAGTCATCTTATCTTCGACCTCAATGATTTTTGGACCATTATAAACCGAATATAATTATATTATAAAGTAATACTTTCACTCTTTCCTAAAGAGCCCCTCTTCTCCCTTATAAAAGGAGACCACTTCTACTCATTCCTCACACCTCTCAAGCCACTTGGCTCGTCCAAACTCTGCCCAAATAAGCTCCCCACATCCCTCTCCTCCTCCTTGAAGCTTACCCTTAGGCAGAAAGCATTTCAAGAAGTCCTTTGGTTCCAACCAAAGTGAGTTACCTAAATTAAAGGTAACGATTTCTCTTAAATTATTTTCATTTATTTTGCTTCTCCAACCCCCAAAATCTTTTTATTTCCTTTCTTTTGTAACAACACCAGTATCCTCAATATACTAGGATGTTGTTATAAGAAGGATTAAAACTACACATACACACAACTCCATCTAATGGATTATGAACATAATGTTTCTGTGGATGGCAAACTAACGCCTCACGAAACGATGATTGTTCAAATACATCTTACCGCCTCTCATGGTGGCCATTATGATGGCACTGTAATTAAATATGATATTAATGATATATATTTTATATATAAGCTTCTGTAATTCCATTTTATTTCATACCATTATTCGTTTCATGTTGTATATACATACGATAATTTCATTTGAGGAAGTGCGGACTACCGCCCCCTTAAAATGATATGACTCGTTCATACCACACATGGAACGTATAAAGGATGGTGTTAATGAACATAAGTAACATATATATAATATTATATTATACTGGAATAGTAATATACCTATGTATCATTTGGATTCGATTCTTTTAAAATAAAAAAATTAAATGGAAGTAGCGTTCGTGCGTACGTACGGACTACCGTCTCCAGGAACGCGATGAGATTCATTCTCCATCGTATCCATTCAAGTATTATTATCATTTTAGGGTTAAAAATAGGGTTAATATCATTCTGATTATGAATAATATATAATCTATCCATTACAAACATGTATTACGTAACCAAACATTAAAGAAGAACGAATCGATTATCACCCGAAACAACGATAATACTAAGATATTATTAATAAAGCAATGTTAAAAGATCATATATGATATCATATTAATGTATATGATTCTTTTATAATTTAATAACAATTATTTCACCATTATACAGGAGGTTAACCGACCCCAACAAAGGAAAAGTACAAGGTAAGGGTTATTTCACAATCTCTTCATTATCCGAGGTTGTTTATACGTAATAATCTACTGGGATTTATTTATCATCCACATCCATGTTTCTTCGAAATGTATTTCAAAACATATTTATTATTTACAAGAATATGGGTTAAAGTCATTTATACCCTTGTTTGACTTTTTATAAGAGGTTTATAAAGTAATCTTTCCATCGTTTTCAAAATAAGGTCCTTTTAACCTTTTCGACAGAATTAAGGTAAGAATGTTTTTTTAACATATACGGCGAGTGCAGTTATTTTCTGCCGTTATAAAATCTTCAAAGTTTTCCTTACAAGCTTATAAGAATATTTTCAAAGAAAATGTTTTATTTTATATGGATCTTAAATTATTTCAAAATAAAAGGAGATATTTCTTTAAAAAGAATTTTGATTTCATCTATGTCAACATCCTTTGATGGAATTTAAGATTATTTGAAGTTGATTTATTATGATACAAAACTTCTATATTGTATTGAAGGTTTTGTGATATGTTTGACTGTGGATGTGATATTTTTATACCATTCATAGTTTATGGTGAAAGTATTGACATTTCGTATGCTAGTTTTAATACGAATGTTTATGTTATGTTTAAACCTTTTCATATGGGAATGCATTGGACTTAATATGTGACGGGTGGAGCCCGCTATAGCTCCTCGATGCATCGGTAGGTCTCATGAGACAAACTAGTGTCTTGGAACAAGGCCTTAACAAAATCTTATTTGTAGTCTTGGCACAAGGCCTTGGCTATGTGGTTATGATAGTCTGGCATTATGCATTCCAACATTATGAAAGTGGTTATTGATTTTTGCATGTGATTATTCGATTAGTAGAATATCCATGTGAATAAGTAAATGGAATTATTTCATTTTACTTTTGCCATACTATGTTGAAGTTAAAGTTTAAAAGGCTTTTGTTTTAGTAATACATTGCCTTAAATGTTTATTCTTATTTATGAAAGTTTCCGCTATATTTTTATCCTTACTGGGCATTTGAGCTCACCCCTTTTCTATGTTTTATTTTTCCCAGGATGTGAAGAAGTAAGTTATGAATGACCTGCTGGGATTTTATGAGGGGTTAATAGTGTGGATTGTGGAAACATTATGTTGTTGTAGTAGTTTTTCATTTTATGATGTAATGTAAAACTTATGAATATATCTAGTGTTTCCAAGGCTACTAAACCAATCGGTCTTTCGAGATTTGATCTTTCTTGTGATCATGCCAATGTTACGAAGTAACGCACCGGCTCTGGGTAGCTGGGGTCGGGGCGTTACAGTTGGTATCAGAGGAAGTTTAGTACAAACCTTGGAAGCAAGATTTAGATAAACTCTGATTAGAGCACGTAGACCTAAGATGAACTTTGAGGATTAGTATAGAAGAACTTACTAGAATTTTGGTATTGTAGAGATTTTGTGAGTTTTCCGAGCAATACATCCCTGTATGGATACGAGCAGGTAGAGGAGGCTCTGGCACAGATGTACCTAGGGGTAAAACCCGAAAACATCGCTTTGAGCTAGACTCGAACGGGAACTGGTGCACGACAACGGGCCTTGCTGCACTCTTGGTTACGACACTCCCGGGGGATATGCTTAGGATAACTCTCATTTTCATTACAAATCATTTTGAAGGGTTTATGAGTATATACTTCCTTAAAGAAAACATTCTTATGATTATGGATTATATCCATAAATAGTTCAATTTATGTTAAGTGTTTTATAAGTATGGGATTATGTATTCTTATTCATAAACTGATCTAGTTTATGCCATTGTTTAGAAATGGCGCCCAGTAGAAGGAATGAGAACTCCAGAAATGCACATGATCCAAAGAGAAGGAGGGATCATATCTTTCATGGTCTTAAGCTAGAATTGATAAGATAAATAGTCTCCCATGTATTATCATCATATGAAGAAATAATATCATGTGTTGATAAGATAAGTAAAGAGTTTACTGAGTCCTATTTCTTTGAAGGGAAGCAAGAGAAGAAAAGAATATAAGAGAGAAAGATGGATAAAGGGAAGAGGGAAAAGAAGAATTTTCCCATATGTGGTAACTGTGGAAAGAAACACCCTGGAACTTGCCTGAAAGGAATGGGAGTTTGTTATAAGTGTGGAGGAAAAGGGCACAAAGTACGTGACTGCAAGGGTAAGAAAATGGTTTCAAATGTACAATACTTCATTTGCAAGGAGTTTGGACACTACGCGAACCTATGACCCAGTCATCAGACTATGACGCAAATGATGCTATTGGATAATAATCAAGTTATGATACTACCACAGATGAAGAGGAATGATTAGAGTTCTTATGTTGATTATGTCAATTGAGTTTTGTATCAACAATGTACTTTTTATAATAATTATGGAGTATATAAGGATTGTACTGCAGTACTATTTCATTAAGGACATGAGATTGTGTGGAACAATGAAAAGTGACTCAATATCAGGATAAATTTTTGGAAAATATATGGTTGAGATAATGATAAACCATAATATAGTTCTGATACCGAGGTAGTGATTTTTGAATAATACATGATTATTTTGGAAAAAATATATTGGATATTGTTGACTACCTTGGAACTGATTAATTATTTGTATATTCCATCATTGTTGGGGTTTAAAAAATTTTTGGATTGATGAAGTATATCCAGCATTCTATATGGAATAGGGGAGCATGAATGTAATCAATAAGGAATATGGTAATTCAAGATGTTTCAGTTTATTAAAAGAATACAAGATGAAGGTATTCATATGCTATTGTGGGGTAAAAAGGATCTATATTATGTTTACATTCCATATAAATGTTGGACTGTGAGTTTGGACAGAAGTATTTTGGATAGTTCTAGTTTGGATTATTTTGGATTACCATAAACGGAAAACCCGGAGGTCGGGCGGCAACCCGTCGCGTCCGGCAAGGCTGCGAGACTTGAACCTGCAACCGAAGGGCGACAAGGGTGTATCACCTACCACTAGCCCACAAGATGTCCTGGATTAAATAATGTTGTTTATTTAAAAGATCTGGTAGATGAATTATAAATTCATTTATTTTGGAACCCTGTACGAATAGTATAAATAAAAAAAATTACATTCTATTATCTTTTAGAGTGATAGATGAGTTTGTGGTAGAAACTTATTAATGGATAAAACTCTAATTATAAAGTAAGTATATCTCCTTATGATCTTAGCCAATCTCATAAATAAATTCCTCAACATTAATAAAAGGAACTTAGAACAAAAATGTTTTCCTAGATGGTACCTTAAATCATCACTAATTTATGGCTTTGGGATTGTTGGCCTTTTCATAGCCATGTTCTCTACCACTCTCCATCAGATAATTGATGGTTAGATTTCTCCTCCATATCCATATTTTCCTACATGGAACCCTAGTATGTGTTATTTTCGGTAATCTTCATACTTTCCACTCTTTATTATAAATAGAGGCATCATTAATTCATTTATCGATGTGGGATTTCAACTAAGATATTTTGAAACGTCAAAAATGTGTTATCCCAATACCCTATATTTTGTTGAACTGATGGTACTTCAAATCATCATAGATTGATGAGTTTAAGGACCTCAATTTTATACTTGTTTGTGATTGATGACCTCAATCACTACCTATAAATATTTATGTTTTTCCTCCAATTATATGTCTATAATTGCCACCAATGTTCTCCTAATAGAGATCATAATTTGGTGGTGATCCTTTCATTTCTATTTTCCTCATATTAAGACAAAATTTTAGTAACCCAATTTCCGATGTGGGTTTTCCCACAAAGATATTTTCTATTTTCAACCTTTTATTTTCGAAGAACAATTTCAAATTGCGAGGACGCAATTATTGAAGGAGGGGAGAATGTAACACCCCAAGATTTTATAGTGTGTTATTTCTTCAAAATAATTCAATAACTTTCACTACACGCAACACCAAGTTCAATCACACCATGAATTACAAAAAAAAGCCATTCAAAAGAGGTTATGAATAGTATTATCTAAATTTTAAACTTTATATAATCCTTATAATTTTAGAATCCATATTATGAGTTTCTTAGACATAATGTAAGAACAAATTCATTTTCAGTATTTCACTTTTACCAAATTTTAATAGTGAAACCTTTTTAGATACTATATTTTAAACTTTTTGACTAAATGGGGACATCAAAATTTTAAAATGAAACATCCCAAGCTTCCACGGTACGCTAGCGTGTGTTGTACGCAACACCGAGTTCTAACACACCGTAACCAATCAAACTAGCCGCTATGAATAGTAATACCTACTTTTTGAAATTATATATATTTTATATTTGAAAATGGACTTCATTTTTGGATTCGGAATATCGAATTTATCCTAAGGTGAAATTTTGGTACATTTCGGATAACTTTCATATTTTGATGAATAGTGAAAATTACTAAATTTTAATTAAAAACAACTTTTTTAATCAAAATAATTAATAGTGATAAATTATGAATTTGAGTGGTTTTAAAGTATATTTAGAATATATTTTTACCATTTAATATAATTTTGGTCATTGGACATAATTTTACAATTAAACCGAACATAAACAAGTGTCAATCTTTTGATAGTTATTATCTCTTAAAAACACGCTTTTTGTTTTGACAGCGGAAATTAATTTTAAATTAATTTCTGCCACTTCTGTGTTTTGAATTTAGGAAAATTGATTCCATATTTGGAATCAGGATGTTCAAATTGTGTAAATAGGTAACTTTTATTTTTAGACATTTTGAATAATTACTGTGGTAAATATTTTATTTACCATGGTTAAGGGTAAATCCGGTAAATAAGGGTTAAAAAATAATATTATAATAATACAAAATTAACCTAAAACGTGTCCTAACCTTATTGGTGGACACATACCCGACCCTAGTCATCCTTGGGTCAATTTGGTGACCCCTTGGAGCCACTTGTATGTGGTAGGGACACTTTATATTAATAAAGTTAAAATAAAAATAAAAATGGCATAAGCTTACATCTTTTAGAAGAACAATTTTTACATAGGGTTATACATGTTGGATTTTCGATTATAAATATTCATTATAAAGATAAAAAGATTTCCTACATAAATATATTTTATTTATAATTTTTAGACATCAAATAATTGAAATTATTAATGACACAATAATGATGCAATGTTTACCTCATTAATAAATCATTTAAATAAATAATATTTTAATGATTAAAATATTATCTAAAACCTGTCCAATTCTTATTGGTTGATGTTATTTAGAATATGAGTCATCTTATCTTCGACCTCAATGATTTTTGGACCGTTATAAACCGAATATAATTATATTATATAGTAATACTTTCACTCTTTCCTAAAGAGCCCCTCTTCTCCCTTATAAAAGGAGACCACTTCTACTCATTCCTCACAGCTCTCAAGACACTTGGCTCGTCCAAACTCTGCTCAACTAAGCTCCCCACATCCCTCTCCTCCTCCTTGAAGCTTACCCTTAGGCAGAAAGCATTTCAAGAAGTCCTTTGGTTCCAACCAAAGTGAGTTACCTAAATTAAAGGTAACGATTTCTCTTAAATTATTTTCATTTATTTTGCTTCTCCAACCCCCAAACTCTTTTTATTTCCTTTCTTTTGTAACAACACCAGTATCCTAAATATACTAGGATGTTTTTATAAGAAGGATTAAAACTACACATACACACAACTCCATCTAATGGATGATGAACATAATGTTTCTGTGGATGGAAAACTAACGCCTCACGAAACGATGATTGTTCAAATACATCTTACCGCCTCTCATGGTGGACATTATGATGGCACTGTAATTAAATATGATATTAATGATATATATTTTATATATAAGCTTCTGTAATTCCATTTTAT
The DNA here is from genome assembly GCA_963277665.1 of Viscum album. Classification (NCBI taxonomy): domain Eukaryota; kingdom Viridiplantae; phylum Streptophyta; class Magnoliopsida; order Santalales; family Viscaceae; genus Viscum; species Viscum album. Next base: position 1,075,450,986 of record OY728161.1, read on the forward strand.
TTCATACCATTATTCGTTTCATGTTGTATATACATACGATAATTTCATTTGAGGAAGTGCGGACTACCGCCCCCTTCAAATGATATGACTCGTTCATACCACACATGGAACGTATAAAGGATGGTGTTAATGAACTTAAGTAACATATATAAAATATTATATTATACTGGAATAGTAATATACCTATGTATCATTTGGATTCGATTCTTTTAAAATAAAAAAATTAAATGGAAGTAGCGTTCGTGCGTACGTACGGACTACCGTCTCCACGAACGCGATGAGATTCATTCTCCATCGTATCCATTCAAGTATTATTCTCATTTTAGGGTTAAAAATAATGTTAATATCATTCTGATTATGAATAAGATATAATCTATCCATTACAAACATGTCTTACGTAACCAAACATTTAAGAAGAATGAATCGATTATCACCCGAAACAACGATAATACTAAGATATTATTAATAAAGCAATGTTAAAAGATCATATATGATATCATATTAATGTATATGATTCTTGTATAATTTAATAAAAATTGTTTCACCATTATACAGGAGGTTAACCGACCCCAACAAAGGAAAAGTACAAGGTAAGGGTTATTTCACAATCTCTTCTTTATCCGAGGTTGTTTATACGTAATAATCTACTGGGATTTATTTATCATCCACATCCATGTTTCTTCGAAATGTATTTCAAAACATATTTATTATTTACAAGAATATGGGTTAAAGTCATTTATACCCTTTTTTGACTTTTTATAAGAGGTTTATAAAGTAATCTTTCCATCGTTTTCAAAACAAGGTCCTTTTAACCTTTTCGACAGAATTAAGGTAAGAATGTTTTTTTAACTTATACGGCGAGTGCAGTTATTTTCTGCCGTTATAAAATCTTTTAAAGTTTTCCTTACAATCTTATAAGAATATTTTCAAAGAAAATGTTTTATTTTATATGGATCTTAAATTATTTCAAAATAAAAGGAGATATTTCTTTAAAAAGAATTTTGATTTCATCTATGTCAACATCCTTTGATGGAATTTAAGATTATTTGAAGTTGATTTATTATGATACAAAACTTCTATATTGTATTGAAGGTTTTGTGATATGTTTGACTGTGGATGTGCTATTTTTATACCATTCATAGTTTATGGTGAAAGTATTGACATTTCGTATGCTAGTTTTAATACGAATGTTTATGTTATGTTTAAACCTTTTCATATGGGAATGCATTGGACTTAATATGTGACGGGTGGAGGCCGCTATAGCTCCTCGATGCATCGGTAGGTCTCATGAGACAAACTAGTGTCTTGGCACAAGGCCTTGACAAAATCTTATTTGTAGTCTTGGCACGAGGCCTTGGCTATGTGGTTATGATAGTCTGGCATTATGCATTCCAACATTATGAAAGTGGTTATTGATTTTTGCATGTGATTATTCGATTAGTAGAATATCCATGTGAATAAGTAAATGGAAATATTTCATTTTACTTTTGCCATACTATGTTGAAGTTAATGTTTAAAAGGCTTTTGTTTTAGTAATGCATTGCCTTAAATGTTTATTCTTATTTATGAAAGTTTCCGCTATATTGTTATCCTTACTGGGCATTTGAGCTCACCCCTTTTCTATGTTTTATTTTTCCCAGGATGTGAAGAAGTACGTTATGAATGACCTGCAGGGATTTTATGAGGGGTTAATAGTGTGGATTGTGGAAACATTATGTTGTTGTAGTAGTTTTTCATTTTATGATGTAATGTAAAACTTATGAATATATCTAGTGTTTCGAAGGCTACTAAACCAATCGGTCTTTCGAGATTTGATCTTTCTTGTGATCATGGCAATGTTATGTAATAATGCACCGACTCTGGGTAACTGGGGTCGGGGCGTTACACTTTCCTTGCAACTTCTCCAACTGCTTCTTGAGCTCCTGCAACTAAGGTGTAGCCATCTGATAAGGAGGTGTGGACACCAGTGTCACTCCTGGAATGAGCTCAATCGATAAGTCTATCTCACGCTCTAGAGGAAAACATGAAAATTCCTTAGGAAAGACATCCAAGAAATGATCCCCCACTAGACGAAAGTATAACTATGAAGTCCCCTGGTCATCCAGATAACAACTGTAAATCTGGGCTGTAACTCCTCCTAGCCCATGATGCTCTGGTCCAGCTCTACCTACCTGGGCATCCCACTAGCCTCTATGAAGAATAAAACTGCCCTTTGGTGATACAAAACTCACCCTTCAGTGATATAAATCGACGACTACCTAGAAGGTAACCAACTAGTCCATACCGAGAATGACATCATAGCCTGTCATCTCTAAGAAATAGAGGTCCCATAAGAAGTGAAACCCTGCAACCACAAGAGGGCACTATCTCCACTGACATACTCTAGATGTCTTTGTTCCCAATGGCATGTCAAGGGTCAACATGTCGGTAGATGAAAAGATACAGAGCCCAAGGATCTCCACAACAACAACATAGATAAAACTATGTGAAAAACCAGTTTCAAAAATTGCTGAAGATAAAACTAAGGCTACTAGTATCTTCTATCGAACTGTAGAAGGGTCGAGATCCTGCTACAGGTAGGTCTTCTCCATGGTGAAAGTATGGCCTGTACCGTGGCCCTGTTCCCCTGACTGACCACTCTGAGCTGATCCACTCCACTATTCCTGGAGACCTTGTGACTGACCACCATAGTCACGATCTCCACCTCGGCCCGAACGGTCGGAAGAACTCCAGTTCCCAGACTGGTGAGAAACTGGTGAAGCGTCTCCCGAGAGAGGGGACATAGAAGTACCCCCAACACCAATCGAAGGTGAGAAGATCTAAATAAATTGCTGAAGATGGCCCATCGTGCCGCAAGATCGGCACTTCATCAAGTCTCTCTGGCACTGAGGCCTAGTATGACCACTCCTACCGCATTGGTAGCATACGACCTGGCTGCCAGAAGATACATCCTGCCTGCTCTGATCTCCTTGAGAAGACTTTGTACAGCGCTTCCTACTATCCGTAGGAGGAACACCAACTCTGGATGTCGAACCACCCTAGCTCACTGCTCCAGAATCCCTCAGGTTTCACACAGTGATCTGCGCCTGGTTGACGATAGAGGATATCGAATTCAACTGGATGATATTCACCTGGGAATAGACCTCCTACCCAAGACCATCCTTGAACATCCTAGAAAGGAACACCTGATCACCTTCTAGGATAGGTGTGAAGCACTATAACTCGGTAAAGAGATATGAGTACTCCATGATAGAAAGAGTACCATGTTGCAGACTCATAAACATCCGGGCTCGGTCATCCCTCAAGGTCTCTAGGTAAAAGTATTCATAGAAGGTGTGTCGAAACTCGTCCCAAGACATGCTCTGCTGGCACCCTGACTGTGAGATCACCTCCCACCACCTCTTGGTGATGTGTCAGAGCATATAAGTATCTAGATTTACCCTTTTATCTAGGGGTATCTCCCGATGCTCAAATATCATCAGTGTGGCATCTAACCACGACTCTACTTCCTGGAGTCCTCCATCCCCTGAGAACGTAAAAGGATGTTGCTGCTGGAAACCCCGCGTCAACTAACCCATCGACGGGGCAGGAGGTGGCGCTCCCTGAAAGGTCTGCATCATCCTTAGGAAATCCTCCATGGACTGTATATTGGCACCTGCGACGGGTATGACTATCAGTGCCAAGGCTGGCACAACAGGAGGATCTGCAGGAGGTCCCTGTTCGGCCATATCTGGTGTCTGATCACTTTCAGGCAACTGACGAACAACCGGAGGACGTCTCAGAGGCATAGCTCTGAAAGGTCAAAATAAAACCTTACATAAGTATTATCAATGACTAAGAACACAAGAGAACAAAACATGAACAAGAGAAGTAAAAATTCATGTTTACAAAACACGACTACACGGCGTATTTAAAAAATACACGGCCTGTTCACTTAAACCATCCACATGGGCGTGTACTCCTGCCACCTCTGGTCGTGTAACACCCCAGACTACATGGCATGTTGTCCCCACACATGGCATGTACTTGAACTCTATTCCCATTCCCAAGTCTCTTTACATGGCTAACCCACACGGTTCTTTTAACCATAGACTACACGGCATGTACTAGAAACGGCTTCGATGACCCGTGTCGTTAGTTACATGACCGACTACAAGGCTGAACTTTACACGGCGTGTTATGAATAAGCATGGAATTTATAGGAGATGATAACACCGACCCATTTTGTTCATGACACGGCCATGCACCGGGACCAAGACTACACAGCATTTCTTTACCAACACTGTGTTTTCTACTCGAGCTTCCCCGACCCATGTTGTTAGTTACATGGCCGTTTACACGGCTCTATACTAATCGGTGTGCACCTACCATACACGACATGTTTCTAAAGACATTTCCTCAACACCATGTTCCTGATCACACAGTCAGTGACACGGTCTGATACTACACGGCGTGTAGTCATAAAGTACACGATGTGTATTCTGGGTTTCTTCGGGTAGTATCTCAGAAACTAAACCGAAGCCCATGAAACACAGAAAACAAGGCATGAAGGTGCCAAATTTTGATCTGTGAGGGCCCATACTCCCCGCGAATCAAATTTTGGAATCCAATACAGTTATATATAATAAAAAACAGGTCAATGATTCAACAATTTCTGATTCAAGAGGGCCCATAACACCTCAAGAACCAAAATTTGGAATTCATTTAAACAAAGTACATTAAAAAAAGTCCCCTATCAAACAATAGTGATTCTATCAAATAATCTATCAAAATAGCATGTATAATCTACAAAAAAGTCTATCACAACAACATGCAATTGCTAATGCACCATAGACGGCATGGAAAGAATGCATGTCATGTGATTTCTAATAAGTGCCTATATGAAGAATGAGATGGAGTACCCTCATCTCATTGGGTTTCAACAGAAATAGAACCATAATAGCATCAACAATAACAACACAAGTAATGTGAATCACTCTATGTGAAATCATATCAACCGTAAAATCTCAAAACCACAAAACTGCAATTTACAAGGTAGTATGGCTTTTCCCTGTACACGTGTTAGCTACTCTTGGGCACAACTTATTACCAAGTACTGAATCTGTCCTACCCCTGGATAAAGGATCCAAATAGTAAATCAAGAGAAAAGAAACACTCAGATACCAATTTGTAACGTCCCGGTTCCAAAAGCTACCCAGAGGCGCCCCGTACCCGGTTGGTCACCTGGCCTCAAGCGCATTTCCCCAAACGCCAAAGGCTGATGAATAGTAGTGAGGGACATGGGTGTGATAGTGGGGAAACTATTCCCTCATTGGTAGAGTAAACAGCAGAAGTAAATAAGCAATCAATATCGGAATCGGTAAATAACCAACAACAATAAACAACGGAAGACTAAAACAACTACAACTAGAGCACATATGTATATATATGAAATTTTGCATGACACGTATCTAGGAAAACAGCCAAACAAGTGACCATGATGAAAAATACACTAGTACCAAAACAAGTACAAAATAAAGTAAACAGCTCCTCAGCATCGCAAAACAATGCTTGGTCCCACGCTCTCCATCTCTAAAGCAATCATGTACCAGAAGTCAAAGGCGCTTTCCCTTGTCTATAACTACAACAACATAGTCTATTTGGGCCCAAAAGCATGGCCCAAACATGGTGTGAGACTAATCCCAATAGGAAACCACTTGATGATTTGTTCCTAACAGTCAGTGAGTATATGGAAAGTAAAAGTGCAATAAGCAGTAAACAGTAGCAGCAACAACAGGCATTAATTAGTAAGTAGTAAACAGGATGATATACAATAGTGATCAATTCACAGAAAAATAAGCAGCGGTGATGAAACAGCTAACACAAGTAGGAAAACACTATGGGAAGTACTCACAGCCATCCCCTATGGTCTTATCCAAGTAGTAACACAACCCTCTTGGCAGTGCACTAAGACTAACCCCTCTAGTTTGGTCATACGAATTTATAAGACTCTCTAGGGAAGCTCACTCGGTCAATTCTCTTCATAGTCCGGGGTAGCCATGGACTCTCAGAGGGAGATCACGTGGTCTAACCCTCTTGATCCAAGGTCTAGAGACTCTCTAAGAAAGATCACTCGGTCAATCCTCCTATATCCTCCGGTATACCACAGACTCTTTAAGGAATCTCACTCGGTCAATTCCTCATCTAGCATGGGAAGGTTTTAAAGACATTCAAACAAGGTAAAGACTCTCTGTGGAAGCTCTCTCGGTCTACCATTCTATAGTATATAATAACTAAGACTATATGGGAAGATCACTCGGTCTATCCCCTATAGTCTATAATATCCAAGACCTTATGAGAAAGCTCACTCGGTCTATCTCGTATAGTCTATAATATCTAAGACTCTCTGGGAAGCTCACTCAGTCAATCTCTTACAGTCTATAGCACCGGGTTCTCACGGTCTGGTGCCAATCAATGCATATTAATGCTATAAAGCCAAAGTACACCTATAGAGCTACATGGATAACCAAATTACTCCTATAAAGCTACTTGTCTAAACAGTCTATAGAGCAATAATCATGTTAACATCATCATTCCTTCCTACAATCACAAGGCATGGAAACAGATACAATGGCCAATGGCTTAAGAAACCCAAAGGTTGCAAAAACAACAAGCATGTGAAAAACATCCAAGCACAAAAAATATCCACAAACATGATCAAATTACCTCTACTCAAGCATGCAAGCAAGGCAGAAGAACAAAAAGTTGAAATCAGTAAACACGCAATACCCTGTTAACGGGTATTGGTGGGATTTGCACATAAAACTCAGAGACATAGAACGGTAAGGCACAAACCACCTACCTTTATCCTAGGAGATCGATATACTTGAACCACGATACATGATTCTCCTTATAACGACATAGTTCTACAAAAAGGGACAAAAATATCAAACCATGATAACTTAAGAAAGATGGGTAATTGAAAAACAAGGCTCTTGGAGAAGGAAAAACTCACCGCTACAGTTCCAATGCAGTCAACGACAGTCGATTTGGAGAACGGACGGAGGCTCGGGGGCTCGGAGAATATTCACGGCCGTACAGGTCACTCTTGGTTGAAGGCATTGGAGAAGAAGACAGATCTGTCGATTAGGCGCGACCCCGGTCCATTTAATGAAGAAAAAAAATACACGGTGTGTACTTTTTGAGTACACAACATGTACTCTACTTTTCTATAATCCACTTTAAGTGGCCTCCACTTAACCCCTACACACCGTGTGTGTAACCTGGACATGCCCATCACACGGCCTGACACAGCAAGGGAGTACACGATGTGTACTCATAAAGTACACGGTGTGTACTTCAAAAATTTCCAAAACTCTGCTTTTCATAAAAACTATAGGAAAAGGAATGACATAACTAAAAACGAAGATCTGGGTTCTTACACTTTTATGATTAGTTTTTTATAATAGAATACTGTATATTTAACATTATCCCTCTCTATCATCATAATTAAATTCATTATTCACATCTTTTTTATTTATAAATTTTCCCCTATAAATGACTGACATTTCTGGGAATAATTCTCATTCAATTTAACAATGATTTAGCATTCATGCCTATATTTTCCATTCTCATAAATGATCTCTATTATATTTCAAAACAAAATTACTTGTTATATCATGTTAAATTAATTTTTTCCTTCTCTTATTTTCAAAATTATGTTTCATTGACAAATTTTTATGTATGTTTTTACCAAAGAGAATAATTTTCATAAAACATTACAACCATTCAAAATAATATTATTTAACTTACTCAACATGTTACTCTTTGATAACCCATGTTCATTTTAAAAGAACACATACTGATTTTTATTTTTAAAACTAAATCATTTTAATGTGTTTCCCCCTCACCTTTTTGAAATCTTTATTGTCTAATCATGGTTCAGTAAAGAAATTTAATTTTAAAAGTATCTTGTTTTCAAAAATACCCACATCAACATTTAAAAATTGACTTTAGAAATGATTGTAACATCATATTTTACATCAATTATAAATTATTATTTAAAAAAATTATTAAATCTCTAAAATTCCCATTTTATCTCTAATGGACATCTTTCCTTAGAAATTATTTTTCATGAATTAGCTTATAATTTTTTTAATTGTTTTTTGGGGTGATTACTTTTTGGGTTTTAGTTTTTTATACTAATGAGGTATATTTTTCTGATAAAATCTAGATATTTAGTGAATCCCATATTTTGTTCCACATCTTATTTATTATATAATAATTTATTACACATTATGCATATATATATACAGATGGATGATATTTGGGGTCCTATAACTCTCTAGAATTTATTGTCTACGTGTTTATATCTCCTAAAATAAATATGTTAAACATGAACATTTTTATTATTCAATATAGGATGCATGAGATTTTTTTACACAATAATATGTGTCGACATGTTTAATTTTAGTATGAATATAAATTTTTATATTATGAATTGGATATTTGAATATATTCAATGTTCACCATCTGAATTGTGGACATTTTTTTGGTTCACAATATAATGAGTTAATATATTGTTTATTCATAATCATAAAAATTATATATTTTTAAATTTTTTAATGTTCATTTTAGTAAAGCATTCAATTTATTGGTATATTTTTATATTATTACTTTGATTATGCTCCATCACTAGTATTTAACATCTCATTATTATGTACAATTTTCCCTTGGTATATATTAATTTATATAAGATTAAGTTTCTAATTATTTTGATTTATTGAAAAACATTATTATAACATGTTCTATTTAATAATAATTTTCTATATTTACCATCATTTCTTGAATAATTAATATATTAACCTTTATGTAATTTTGATAATATTTTACATACTAAGGATTTGTGATCAGTAGTTTCATTTGATTTTTTTCACCATGTTTTGATGATGATTGTATCTTATGAGAAATATAAAATGTAGTCTAGTATGTTTTGATTATGAATAAATGTTCACAAATTTTTCAATAAAATATTACCTATATAACGTGTACTCAATGATTCAAAACCAAAAGGTTCTATAATTTGTGAGATATTTGGTAAGATGTAATAGTAACGATATATTTGTTCATGTTTGACTAGGATAATATCACTTGATATCGATCATAATTTGTCAAATTATTTTTAGGACCAAAACCAGGAGTGGTTCTTCTAGGGAACCTCAGTTACATACGTACAATGTTATAGGCACTCATTAATTTTGATTAAATTATTAAATATACTAATTCTATATAATGAATCATGTTTTCAATGTAATGAAAAAGTTTATTTATGATGAAAAAAATTGCCTCTTGTTCTCATTATCTCATTTGAAATAACCATATAAATACTCTATTTTGGGATATAACTTTTATCAAAACTATATATTTTATTCAAGAATACAAATTGAAACTTAATCATTGATATTATAAAAATTTACTTAACAACTATATGAAAATATATATCATTATCCTCTTTTGAAATTTATTTATTTGAGGGGACTTGGTGAAATCTCCTACATATGTTTTTGTATCATTTATTTATCCCAAGTGTATCATAATAGATTTTAGGAATCAAAAAACGAATATAGAAATTTAACCTTTATATATTATACTAATTCTATAAAAACATAAAATTTCCAAACATGTTGGATCAATTTGTACACCACAAACTATATAGTATGTGATTATTGTAGTTATATTGTTAATGATATATCATCCCAGCTACATAGATTATATATGATTTACTATAATCTTATTAATTATCCATAAACGGTAATATTCACCACCACTAAATTTGATTCACTTGTCACCAATGAACATGCGTGTTTCTTTGATGAGCACTATTGAAATCAATTCTAGACACCATCTAAGTTGATTTATATGTTTCAACCATAAATAAGGTGATAAATTTTTTTTAAAAGATTATGTAGTTTTTTTTACAATATGATTGTTAACGACAACCTAATATTGTATAAAATCAGTATAGGAAACGTCTAAATGGTTCATGTACATTGAAATTTATGATACTAGAAAACCATATTTTTTCTAAGATTTTGAGGCCTAGAATTTATATTCCCCATTAAAAAGAATCTAGTAATTGACTTCCTCATCTGATTCATATAATAATCCATAATTTAATTTCAATATAATTTTGAATCAAATTTTTTTTTCTTTAATTCATCACATGAACTAAAACCATCCCCAATCCACCTAAACATAGAACCTCCCCACATAACGTCATAATAACCATTTTAGATAACTATAAAAGTTTATGAATCCAGTAATACATATAGAAAGAGTAAACATATGCTTCATCATGAATAATATAACTAGGATCCTTAAAATAGTACAAAAAATAACTGTATTTTAATCTTCACATTCTCTAAAATCCAATGACTGTCTTTCATCATTCATAATAACATCTTGAAATCTCATAGATTATCATTTCTAAAAGTAGTATAAAGATAACTTATCATGAAACTAAATATGTAAATACTCATAATTTATAGTCTAATGGTAATCCTTCAAAAAAATCCTCTGAAAACCATAACATCATGTATTTTGATAGTTTTCACATCATGTGGTTTTATAAATGAGGTATTTATTAAATTAAATTTATTAATAATTTCATGAATGAGTAAAAATTATAAATAAGAATTATTAATAGCCAATCATGATGTTTATTCACGGTTATTGTGTAATTTAGCTAAGTCTTATTTGAAATTCATTGAAAGACACTATGAATGTCATAACATTGTTTAGTAAATGTTACATTGATGTAGTTAACATGTCCAAAATTTCTAAAATGTGTGATGCTAACCATGTAGATTTTTTATACACTATAATGTATTTTCGTAATTTCATATTATATAATAGTGGCTATACAATATAAAATATTTCAATTTATTTAAATACGTCATTAATATTTGATTACAGAATTAACAATTTATGATATCTCACTTATTTGAAATAGATTTTAAGGATTTTAAAGTTGATTTCTATATAAATTAAATGGTAACAGTTTATTTCAATAATATTTTGAATGGAAGGACTATTTTATAAATATTTTAATATAATTCTATATCAAAATAATAAATAAAATATTAATATAATGAATTTAAGGATTGGGATAATGTAATAAATATTTGATATATTTTTTAAGATTGTACTTGTTTTTAATCTAAGATTTCCTTATTTCATTGAAAATGGTCACAAATGATAGTTATTACTTATTGAAATTTATATTCATGATAAATTAATTTCAAAATCAATATTTTTTAAAATATAAATTTTTATCAAAATATTGATCATGAAATTTAATTGATTCATGATGGGTTTCCAAGTCATGTACGATTTATTTGGTTGTTATAACCAGATTTATATTTTTTAGATATTTTTCATTAAAAAACAAATAACATAAATATTCTTCTAAATTTTATGATAAATTACATTCCTATAACATTTAAAAAATTCTAGAATGGTTAAAAACGGATTGTAGATGATTATTTGGAACAGAAACACAAGAAAACCTGCAACATGGAGAGAAAATGTAATTATTGTTCATACTATTATTCTCTTATCATTAAATTTCATAAATAAGTGATAAATTATTTATATTTGTATTTTAAGAATAAAATATGTGTAAAAGAATCTCATTGAGTGACATTATCCTTCCATTTTTCATTGATTTTGACATATTTGTCCACCAATATTTGTATAAAATCACTAAATATAAAGATTTAAATCATTTATTTAGAGTGTAACATAAATATGGAGTAATATAACTTCTTAATTCCCCACGTAAGAAAATGAAAAGGTATCATCAAGGTTAAGAAACATTAATGTTCAATGGGTTTTTTGTATCCCTTTATATATAATGTTATCATCCAGTTAAAGGACATGTTATTTTGAATATCAACATTAAATGTACAAATAAAATTTTCCTAGGATTATATAAGAGGATTATTTAGATTTCATCATGCATTTCATGAAAATGGTAGGATATTTTCAAATATATTCCACGTTAGAAGATGGAAATGGTATCATATTTTTCACATTTGGAATATAGTTGCAAGCTAGGGTCTAGAATATATAAAAATAGAATAAATAATTTAGATCATGGGATGATATATATAATATTATCATAATGTGGTTATGAACAACAATGAAAAAATGGATCTATGGACTAGGAAATCAACATTTTCACAAAAGGATAAATTTTGAATTCCCAACACCCAAGTGGGATTTCAGTACATATAGAAATAGTTACGACGAAATTAGATTCCACATTAATTCCCCATTAAATTATGTTTAGATAGACTCAATAAATTGGGAGAATATTATTTTATTTAACTATAAGAGGGAACAATGGTGATAAACTAGTATAATATCTCAATAACAGAATCTACATTATTTCAATGAAATGAAATACAATATACTTAATAGGTAGGAATGCTATTTGGAATGAAATTTACTCCTTGTATTATGTGGAATAAATATTATAGGCATTAAAAATCACATACAATTTATAGTTTCAATGAGTCATAGATATATATTGATCAATAAAACTAATATAGATAGTGTAAGAATAAATCTATTCACTATATTTAATTTTATATTATATGAACACAACTAACACAAGTTATAGAAATTAATTCCATTATGAATTATAACACAACACCCAATAAAATGGTCCCTAATCTAAATAATTCAACGAATAATTACAAATTCATCCCAAACTATCTTGGAATTTGATGGTTGACTCCAAAATTGAGGTACAACTCTATTTCAGGGAGAGAGAAAATATGGTCATTACAGTCAATCATAATAAAAAAGATATCGATATCAGTATTTAACCTAGAAAAACACGATAATGGTAATGAATAGAACATGGAATGGTTCTTTGGAATTACAAGTCATGAGTTAATACAAAGTCATTTTGTATAGATTTTCAATTATAATTATAAAAATATTGATCAATTAGTTCAAGTGACACAAACAAGTATTCCAAAAAGGATATCTATGTGTTATAGTATGATAAAAACCACAATGATGGATAAATGTAAAATCACATTTAACATATATATCAATCATTGTGATGGAGTTTTAGCATACACAAAATTATATGATAATGTTTTTTAAAGGACTTATATTACAATGATTATGATAGTTGTAATAATAAAAAGGATGAATTTATTCGCATGAGATACCATAAAACATAAGGAAACAATGTTTTCTATGTTACACCACCCATGTTTCATGAAAAGGGATAAAGAAATATATTATCTTTCAAAAATGAATAATTGAGATGGTTCAAGAAAAAACAAAATTTATACATACATATCCAGATATGGAAATGAAATTGGTGAATAATTCCATGATTTTTGGTTTCTCTTCTAAATTATTGAATCAAACAACCCATTTGAAAAATATCTTTCATTGATTTTACCGAACTACTAGTAAAAAATTTAAATTATCTAAAATAATAATATTATTAAAAAAATTCCACCACATTATGCATAAAATACTTTAATGCATTATGATAATGAAAAACATTCATATATGCTAAAATTATTTAATTTTGTAAGATCATCGATTAGATTAAAGGGAAGAATTATTACACATCTCTCAATAAATTGGTAGTAAGTATCAACATTTTTCTATTTATTTGGTTTAAATGTTTAAGAGTTAGAGAGTTTATGAACACTCAAGAATTAATGGATACCTGATAGATAAAGAAAATACAAAAAAATAATCATTATAGATGTTTCAGTATGGATTGATAAACATGTTCTTCTTTTAAGATTATTGGTGATGGAATAAAAATGGGGAAAATTTTCCTATCATATATGGATGATTGACATTCCCAGTTAGATAAATCGTTTATTAATATCAGAGGAAACAAAAGTGTTAAAAAATTATTAATTTTAAAACTTTTATTTAAATTATGTTACTTTATGACTTTTTTTGGGTGAGATATTTTATAAAGCTAATTAGTACTTATTAAATTGGGATAAAGTACACTTTTTGTTGGGAAAACCCCTAGCGCCACCGGTGACAGTACTGAGCCTTTTTTATGAGGTATTTGTCACTTTTAAAATGGGGTCGACAGTTCCATCATATTCTTATTTATCAGATTTTTCAAGGTACTCAAAACCTCCATCCTTCTTTATCTCAGTTCTATTATATTTCCTTGTTTTTTGGATATCACTGAAGGCATCATAATATCGTAAGGGGTCTCCAGTACTCTTCTTTTCTACGACAGAATACAATAAAGATACTATAAATCACTAACGTACAATGGTGGAATCATTTGTTTAGGCTGGCCATATTTGGGAATTTTTAAAATGTATTATTGGGGTCCTATATCACTTCCATTATAGTATTCGTGATCATTCTAATGAGGATTTTTCTCATGTATGGTCATTTGAGTCATGGAGTTGGGATAATCGACATTTCCTCCTACTTCGGTGGACTGTGAATTTTATTAGGGGATGTGATTATAAGATAATGGCCATGTGGATTTATATTCTTAGTATTTCTATTCAATTTAGGAACACTAATATCATTAGGGGAATCAATTATTGGTTTAGGTGATTCTTACATGATGATGAATTAACAAATTGCATGTTACATCCATGGTGTGCCCAATAATATATTGAGATTTATATTTCAATGGTTCTTCATCATTAAATCTGACTATTAGTAGATGGTGAGGATATATTATGTAAACAGATTATTTATATTGAGGTTGTTGGGTTTTTCTTGATCTACTACCGCTAAGGACATTGGAAATCAAAATTTTGTCAGTTTGGTCATTTTAAAAAATTTCATTCCCCTAACCAAGATGGTAGTGTGTACATGTCCTACATGGACAAAGATGGTCATGTTCATGCTACAAGCACTACCCAAGTGCTGAATTCCTCCTCTTTCCATGATCTTATCTCAACGAACCCTTGGCCCTCTCAGGTTCTACTCCGAGGGCTCTTATGGAATTTTCTAACATTTAAGAGAATAAATGTAATCAAAGGGAGGGTATTCTATAGCCACATGTTTTCTGGATTTCACTATATGGTATGGGTTCTTTTCGGTGTTTATCCAATTATTCCACCTCACAACATTAGTTTGGTCCTCCCCTCTTTAAGGATTTTGTAGGGAATGTGTCCAGGGGGTGGTCATATTAACCACACACTAAAATCTATGAGAACTGTTTCAGTTGTTAGATCTCCCTATATCTCTATTGAATAAGGGTAAACTAATGATCATTGATGATGATGGTTTTTATATATTTCAAGTAATAAATATAAAAATTTTTAATGACCCTTTCTCATCCTTGATGGTCAGTTTGGTTGTTCTTAGAGAAGGGAAAGTCACCTGTCATTCATAGTTCATGGAATGAAGGGAAGGAATTTCCATATCATATTTGTGATGTAATAATTATTTAAACCAGAAAATGTATAATTTTTATTTTTATTTGACATCACTTTATAGGTTCTTGGCATGGAATCTTTTTAATCTCTCTCTGAATAGGGTGCCACTTCATCTTTTCAGAAATATCACTCTAGAATTTTATTGTGACATTCATTATATTTCCTTAATCTAAATATGTCTACCTTTCCCCCCCATGGGTAATTCAAGGATGATGATCTATGTGAACTCTAACTACTTTTTTTCATGATTAGTTGAACTAGATGTTTTAATGTGATCATTCTAATGTTTCTCATTAAAAATCCTTTTTTGGCTCAATTGAGGCTAGTTTGGGATTATTTTATGGTGAATGTCTTTATTTTTTAATGGATAATTTGGATTTGAGTTTGAATTCCATGTTGATGGAGTGTGTTATTTTGATGTTTTTATTTCTTGATTTTAGTATGGGGTAAGTTGTGAGGTTCCCACTGAACACAAAAGGTATTTTTTCATAAAATTAAAAAATTAATTTGTCCTGAAAATGTAATATTTTCGAAAACCTAACACCTATATAGAAATATATAGTAAAATATATGATATCGCATATGTTTGAAAACATACAATGTTAGTAAAAATATTCATTTTGAGTAATGTTGGATAAGGATTAAAGAATTATATGTGATCTGAGAACCCTTGACACCATCTGTAGAAGAAATTATTAATTTTTAAATCAAGTACCATCCTTTAAGTCGAGGAATGAAATCATAGGTAAAGATAATAAAACCATGATAGATATTATATCACAAATTGACAATGAGAATCTAGAGGATAACATAATAAATATGTTTCAATCATAAAATATAGGATGAGATTTTTCTACATTAGAAATTAAAAGAATCAATTCATTTGTTTTTAACCATTGGATACACAACGACCCTAATTCAAAGTCTTATTTGGAGTGAAAATGAGAATTAATTCCAATATCAAGGATGTATTAAAGTAATGGGTTACTAAATTACTGCATATTAGAATATATATTCTATATTTAATATTTCATGGATTAGTCTAATTAAAATAATTCCCAAGATGGATGGAATCGTCGTTATTACCAATTAAAAAAATATATTATTTCCCTAAGTAATTTAGAATGATATATATTATACATATACTATAGTATGTTTAGTGAATCAAGAAAAAAATTTCATCTTCCCTTGAACAAAATCAATAAGTTATAAAAGAAATGTCATAGGATGAGTTCAACTACTTTCTAGAAAGATAATCATTATATAACTAATTACAAATAGATCATAAGGACAAATGGAATATTCAATTTATATTCCCATATAGTATATTTTCTTACAAATTAATGTCATTTTTATTCTATATATACCCAATAATTTTTTAAAAATTTATTGTTGAAAACATTTATCATATTGTTGAAAAATTAATTCAGATATTGAATAATAATTTATCTATTTTTGGAATGTCTTTTCAATAGATCATAGAAAACATTTCAATGGTTTTATGAAATGTAATGGGAATAAATTGGTCATAAATAGGGTGAAATGTTTTTTACGATATAAGACTAGTTTTTTAATAATTATTAAATTTATATGGATTGAATTTAACCTTATATTGAAATAATTAAAGTGATATCTACTATCCCATCACCCACATCATTGAATGTTTTTTATATTTTTATATTAAATATAAAAATTTATTAAAAAAATTTCCATGAATTTTATATGGTTTATACACCCATGTTCAATCTACTTGATAAAGACTATAAATCATTGCTATATAAATAATAAACAGAGGAAGTAAATGATATAAATGTGATGTTAAACATGATACTCATCATAACATTACATTATTAGATCCTAAACATTGTGATAATTTGTGAAGTCGTTAATTTTTCATCTTGGATTAGGATTTGAGAATTAAAGTGAAATAGTAAATAAATAATATATTATTTAAGAAAATTTTTAACTAGATCCCAACTAAATTACTATTATTTTTAGAAGAAATGAAATAATTTTTATTAATAAAATGGGGATTCTCAAATCCTAATGGATTTAGTTAAAGTTCATGTTGTTCACTGAATACAAATACATTAAATACTTAACATAAAAAGAAGGATTCAATTCCCAAACTCATTAGGTTGGTATTAAATATTTAAGAAGTAATTTTGGATGTTACAAACATATAGGGAGTTGATAAAATTGAATTAGAAAATTTTATATTATCTGATGGAATAAATGATGTGGATCATGAAATATTTGGCATATCATTCTCAGATTAAAATATATTTATTGTGGATGAACATTAACTCAAATTGAATTATTACATGATTATCTACATATATACATGAATCATTCAATGGAAATACATATACAATCAAAAGTCGTATGATTTCAATATATGTTACACTCATTCTTAAATAATACATTTTTTTTTCAATGTATGAGTATATAGAATTATTATTAGTGTTATTTAATAGGTGTAATGAAATTATATTCTTAGACATTTCCATTATTTTTTGATAGGTGAATTTCATAGATTTAAAGAGGATTAAAATGTGTTTTCATTTGAATATAATACAAATAAATTATTCAAGTAAGTATAAAATAAAAGTTATCCTAGAATTTTTTTCAAATAGCTGGAATAAGTAGGAGAACATATGTGATCTCATAGTTTTTAATATTGTTTGTAGAAGTGTTTGATGTATAATCCATGATTTTATTGGGAAAACACCAAAATTGAAGGAGAATGATTATATTCCAGAGTTATTAAATTATATATCAATTTGCGTTGCGGAAATATTTCCATGGAGCAATATTGAAATCAGTGTATTGATGATTATGAGGATAAAAGTTTTTAATAGGTTTAGAGTACCAAAAGTTGTACACAATTCCTCAGGTTATAAATTGAGATTTATGGAAGAAATCCAAAAATATATACCTGAAATCATCCATAGAGACCAGTGGATATATTGTTTTTTATAAAACAAACATATAAGTTAAATATTAGATAAAATAGTTAATGATTCAAAAAATAAATTCTCAAGAATTTAAGATGATTCACTTTTGTTATATAATACAAATTATAAAATTCCAATTGGTATATTACTATATAGTATTATGTTTATAAATTTATATCACCTACTACCTAAAAATGATAATAACGTATTTTTGGATATCATGAAATTGAATTGGAATGAGAATGAACTTAGACAAATGATATTCTTACAATTTAATAAATCTAAAGAGATAATAATGGAATATTTTTTAAATTCTAAGATACTAATGGAGATAACTAGGGAATTACATGATTTTCAAATAATGTAATGGTAATTGAATGGGGAAAAATGTATGTTTTTTTAATTAATGTTTTAAAAATTTAAATATGTATTTTTATAATTTTCATGTCTATTTCATGTTGTAAATGATTAAACAAATAAGAATGATGAGATTATCGGAACTGAAGAAGTTCTACTAACTATTTATTGATAAATGTTAAAACTGAATTTTTATGGTCACTCCTTATCATAGAAAATCACATCAACCATGGATGAATGTTTTTATAAGATCTCTACTAGAACAATTTAAAGCTATATCATTTTTATTCTAAATAAAATTACATGATTTTTCTAGTTGTTTTTTTCATAAGATAGTTGTTCATGCCCATATATTCTAATCGTTGGGATTTTTTTATGTGACGTAACATTGTGCGTAGAAATTCCAAGGGAAATAAATCAATAACCCATTGGATACCTATTTTAACTTTCACCTATCCATCTATTGTTTAATTATTTCCCCTCAATTAATTAGTTATTGAAAATCTCAAAAATAAATAGATAGATAAGTGAGGGTATCATAATTACCAATTGAGGGGTATGGAATTTTATCTAATTATGTTAAATTACTTTATTTTTTCATTTTTTGATATATTTTTCAATAATAAATTATTGATTTAATTAAATAATATAAATAATTTTATGAATTGTGAAATATTTTTTTACAAGTTTTACTTTATTGTAAATTTTTCTGTTATTTCAAATATGTAAAAAATGAATTTAATGAAATATTATAAGATTTCAAAACCACACTCCTAAAAGGTTTAAAAACCTATTGACATCTACTTCACATATAATATTTTTTTGCGAAAATCAACCATGAATTGAGAAATATAAACTTCATTCAAAATAATTGATATATTAAGGCTTATTTAAAAATAATCATTAATGTTTTTTAATATAAAATTAATTAAACCCCTTTAAAATGACCCTTTTATCGATAACTTCTTTTCGAACCTATATGTTTGTAAAACATTATAAATAAATAAAATTTACGAATAATATCTATGGATACCCTACACAAAGAAAAAGTTATTGAAAACATTTGTAAAAAAGCATGGAAACCTTTAGTGGAGTTATCAAAGAGGTAAACATGACTTATAATATTTGGTGGGTGAAATTTCATTCCACTAATAGGATATTTGAAAATATCAATTTGAATTCCCTGATTTTTCATTATATTTTTAATTTCAATAAAATAAAATGATGTGTAATAATAATTACTGAATGAAATAAGATTCAACATGCATATGAGGTTATAAATAGACACAAATAAAAAAAGAATACATGCGTAAATATAATAAATGAACTAAAAGTAAATGAATAATGTATTTTTCATTACAGTGAATATTAGAGATCCACCATCAGTATGTGTTAAACTATTAATCATTTAATTTTCCAATAATCTAAAAACCATTTAATTTGGAAATATATTTTTCATTATGACACTCCCACCATCAACAACACAAAAACCTAATATGTATGTGATATAGGAAACATAAATCACAAATAGTTTTATAGATTTATAGAATCCATCCACATATGATGACTCATGAATGAGTTTGAGTAAAAAAAATACCATTCTAAACACATAATTAGATAATATATAACAAATATAGTATATTAGGTATATGTGAACATGAGTTTTAATATAAGTTCATTGAATGTAAAACTAAATAGTAAAAGGAATTATAAAAATCATCATATATAAGGCATGATCTATTCTAGTTTTGGAACATTGGAGAATAAAATGTAATTTTTTTATTCTAATCTAAAATTTGATCAAATTTTATTTCTTCTATATGAGTATAATCATAAGTGCTAGGGGAGTGATTAATAGAATATTCAGGACAATTTTTTATTAGTTTCAAATTTTTTTCATGCCTGAATTATTTTCAGTTTACTATTAAGGAACCATCCACCCAAATAGTATGCCACATTTCCTAACAATGAGATAAGGAATATAGATATATAATGGTTTTAACCAGAAGTAGGACCTAGGATTTAGACTAAACCAAGGAATTAATAAGAATATAGATTGAAGGAATTTCCCACTAAAACAAAATGAAGAAGAGATCGATAAAACAGATAAAACAATAAAACACATGCACAAACATATAAATAATCCTATATGAATACATGAAATGTCATAAAGTACTAAAAACTAAAGGGGAAAACGCATTTATCTAAAGTTAAATACAATTGGGACTAAAAATCACAAATATCTCCTCCAAGACAATGAGAGATTAATTTCATGAATGGCCTCTAAAATGATATAGATAAATTGAAAAAAATTGTATATACATAGAGTGTTAATAATAGAATAATAGGTATGATTATACATAAGGCCTAATTTGAAAAAGATAATGAAATTATTCTTGAAAACATTTAACAAAAGTGAAATTAAATCACCACCAAACCATGTCTACTATGTTCCTATAATAACCTTGACAAATACTCACCAAGAATCATATAAAACTGATAATATGTTGGAATACCAAATAAACACAATGCGGCCCTATGGGTCAAGATTTCTGGATGTATGGAACATGTCCCACATCAGATACTAGATAGAATTGGGAATAATATATATGACATATCCATCCCACCTCCCATCATAAGGATTTTTCATAAGAGGGTTGTCAGTGAGCCACCTAGGTGGGCAGTGGGCCTTACTGAAGAACAAAACTGTGAGTTAGTGAACCAAAGTAGGCAATATTGTGATGTAGGGTACTGAATTGTCAATTTAGATTCAAAAATTGTTTTCAGAGCAGAGAAAGAACCCCTCTGACCATAGGGAAAAAACTAGGGGGATGATTTTTGGAATCCTAAATGAAGGTAATGCTTCCCTATGGGCCAAGGTTGCTAGAACAAGGACCCTATACCACATAAGAGAATTTTTAGTGTTGGGAAACATATATAAGACTTATACACTGCTATACCATTATAAGGGATTACCAAGAATGGGTTGGCAGTGAGCCATAATGAATAACATACCCATGTGGTGGTGGAACAAAGCAGAAAATATTGTGATGGTGGGTCCTGCAACATCGATGTAGATTCTATATAATATAATATAATAATGAATCATCAATAGTACCCTTCTCTCACATCCCCATTTTCATTCCACTCTTCTCAAATATTAAACGTCTGGAGCCATATCTCCCAAAATAATCCATCCTAATGATACGTGGGAATGAAATCACAACATGTACCACCTGAATCAAATAAACACATCAATTCATTCAAATTTCCATATATAGTAACCAAGTAGTTTTCGAGAACCACCAGATTCGGTATGAAATTTACCATAAATTGTGGATTATACCTCAATTAATTACAGACCACATATCGAGTAAGTACCTCATGATATCTTAAGCTTTACATTTCATACAGATAATAATCCTTTGGATACTATATCAAGAGATACATGTCATTGAAATAACCACAATCATTCCAAACCCTCTACGCAGATATATTGGGTGACTAACCGTTATGAATACCAAAAAAATAAACTACTAAGAGAAAGAGAATGTTTAGAGGGGGTAGTCATCCATCCATCCTCCCACTGAATTGTTAGAGAAAATAA
The DNA here is from genome assembly GCA_963277665.1 of Viscum album. NCBI lineage: Eukaryota > Viridiplantae > Streptophyta > Magnoliopsida > Santalales > Viscaceae > Viscum > Viscum album. The sequence continues at coordinate 1,075,473,353 of OY728161.1, forward strand.
CCTCTCAGAGACCACTAGGTGTCAGCCACCCAAAACTACATGGTTAAGATTTTCTGTTAAATCAAAATATATAAAATATATAATAAATATAACAGCAACACTATATGTATAACTTAGTCCTAATATCAACTACAATTGTTATTACATGGACATCCATCATCCACTGTGAGGGACTATATATACTAAAACACCTCAATAATAAATCTGATATATTAATTGTGTATTTATAATCAATTTTTCATTTAATTAATTACTTTGAAATTTTTAATATTTGAAATTATTTTTATTTACATTATAATAATCATCAGATTAATGACCATTCCCTCCATGCATATTTCACCAAATTAAATAGTTATTCAATAGTAAGATTATCGTTTGAATCATAGTAACACCCCCCTTGTGTGTTAATAATTATATACTCATTATTATAATCATTATATAATCCATTTAATCTATGAAATCCATCCTATGATACCACAAAGAGGAAAATGGTACATAGAACACCTAGATTCCTCATTTAATGGGGATAGTATTGAAGGAATAATAATAGTTCTTTCCATCAACCATTAAATATATTAACACAAGTTTATCAATGTTCTTAGCATCAAATCAATTGGAAAGCCCCGTTTCCACCCATTATACCATCTCTAGTTCTATCACATACATAGAAATCCATATCCTAATGTATCCCACAATCATTGGAGTCGCATGATTCCACATATTCTATGACTCCCCATCCCATCACATCAGATATCCAATGCTCAACCATCCCAGGCTCATAACACATATGGGCCTTCCAACCCCATATCACATCATAAGGAAAATATCACATACTGAACACATTACAAGGTAGCAATAAAAAATAGTCAACAATTTAATATATTCCCTAATAACAAGTCATTTATCCTTCACACATAAACGTTCTCTCATGGATCTAATCATATGGTATGCAACCATCCCATGAAAACATGCAACATATGCCCCAGAAAATATATTTATCACATAAAAAATTCTTATTCCATATTTAGATAAACGATTCATTATTCATAGTTTCTAATAAATTGAAACCTATGGTTTTAGTCTATAAAAATTTATAGAAAGTTTAACATGCTCTCAACATTAAAACTAGTTTCAACAAGCTTAGTAGTGTACCATTTTCAATAACAATACATTTCATTTCATCATCATTCATAGGAATTAGCATGCTTACCATTCTTTTACATTTCCATTATCATTGGATAAGACATTTAAATAATCATTTTCATTGCATCAGTTTTATTATCCACAAATTATATGAATGACCATATTCACGACAATATACATATCAATTAATTGTTATGAATATTAATAAAATAATAAATTAATTTCATCATTTCATTATATACCATTTTCCTTCTAGAACAACATTCGGATCCATAGAATGAAATGAAAATTTAAAAATCATCACATAGATAGCAAAAAATATTGAAAAATAGTGTCAATTAAATTTCATAGTAAAATAAACAACATATGATCACTACAACCATTTCATTATTAATATAGTGAAATGATTAATATGATAATTTCATTTCCCCCAAAAGGGATAAACTATACTCAATTAACAACTGTATATATATAAACTAGATTTGCAATGAATTTCTCTACCTCAATGGCTTCATGATTAGTTGTATGATAATGGACCAATATCTCATAACCCGATCACCCCTCCCATAAGAGTTGCATCTATTCGATGACATTGCACCACAACTGCACTAACAAATATCCAATTAAACTCGATTAGAATGACATATTGAAATAGAAATCACATGGAATGAAGAATAAGAAGGATTCAAATCATAGAACCTTAAGAAAAATGGTAGACTATACTGAAAATCACCACACATTAAAGATGGAAGGATAAGATTAATCCTAGTCAAAAGGATTCCAAATCCATTAGATAGAGAACAATATATCTCCAAGAAATTGAGAGAAAAGATAATGGGTTTGAGAAAAAACAATATTCTATAGCTTTTAAATGTATGTTACATATAACATATTCATTATGTGGATCCTATTAAATCATTTAATATCATGTTTAATGTGTTGTAAAAAAATATGTCGCCCAGAACCATCTAGGACTGAAATAATTGATGTCATGAGGAATGACCTGAACCATCATAAAAAAATCCATGAAACACCCATTTCTAATGTCAAATTCTTACAAAAAATTAATTCTCCCTACTTCTATATTTTAGCAACAAAAACCCACAAGATCAACTCTAGTACTCCTTCAGAAATCATGGCATTCATAAACACACAAGGCTTTGGACTATATCAATTCGTTCATATACAATAGATATATATCAAATAATTGTCATATCCTATAATATAAATCCCAATAAAAAGCTGAAACCAAGATGAGTATTCAAAACATACACCACATGAGATTCCTCTCATGGATATCCCAATCACACAAGATCAACCACATCATCAATGGAACAACATGAAACCATACAATAGGATCAACCCATTCATAAACACATTCATAAGAGAGATACCTCCAAAATGGGAGTAAATACAACAAAATAAAAAAGAGGAAATGATATCATAAAAAAGGAAAAAATTCATAAAATAAAAAAAATTACAAGAGAAGAGATACGAATCATATAAATCGAGGTCTCAAGTGAAAATCTGCTACTCGCATACCTAGGAACTCTCCACCAAACCACCAGGCATTCATAAGACACAAATCAAGGGAATAAAATTAATATGAGGAACCTTATCCTAGAGGTCCTAGATCTTCAAAGTCCCCTCATCAAAGATTATAAGAAAGTGTATTCCTCTCATCTATGGAGAACTTCTATCTGATATGCCACATCTCTAACATGAGGAATCACATAAATTTGTGAAATAAACCAGGGTGAAAACTTACTTCCCTGACCAATCTATCACAGACTAGATTGATGATTTACCAACGAGAATATATGATACAAATAATTGAACTCAAGAGTCTTCCATTAACAATTGTAATATGATTTTTTAAAATCCTATACTACCTTTATCTATTCACAAATTACATGAACTGCAACTGTAATATTTTTAACTCATTTTGTCCAACGAATTCATGCCTCTCTAACCCCTTACATAATAATAGAGACCATAATAGTTTTACAAACAAATAATTAGACAAAAATATAGTAATGGTGGCATATAAAATATTATTATAAGAAAAAAACAATGGAATATGGTCCATCCACAATCCTCCAAAATATAGGACACAAGAGTGCAATATGTCTTCATGTGTTTGGATCGTTCACTCTTTATAACTATCCATTAGTAGTAAATGGGTATTTATATTGAATTAACGAGATGAAAATGAATTTTGGAGACCTATCTAATAACTATAAGTAAATTGAGGATCTCGTTCAGAGAATAACACCCTGAAGACAGTGTGGACTCACACCACCTCCCCTAGATACAACCTTGATAACACCTCCACTGAGATAAACACTATAACCACTATAAATTATGGAAATTTCTAGAAACAATCCACTATCAATCATATATAAACAAAATTTCCCCATTATCTAGTTAAAACATTAATTATATCCATCATTATGTCTTCCAATGTTCACTCGGGGTCAACTAATGGCTAGAGAAAAGAACCAAGAACATGTTTCTCAACCTTAACCATCTATAATAACAAACATATTGAAATAAAATATAATATTAATATGTCAACCCAAGACACAAAAACAATCCTTTTAGATCTTAGTACAAAATTTTAATATTTGAATTTATTTCCAAGGGTGAGATATTGATTTTAGGGAATACTATATCTTCCATCTTCAATGGAATGGAAACACTTACAAAGAAAAACTCCTAATGTTTTCCATCCTTATATGAACAAAATAGGTTACCACAAAAAATAAATTAGATCCTCCATTACTTCACATTAGAAACACCTAGTTGGGAATCCTCCACCTTTTTAACCAAATATGACCACACTATCATATTAAATGAAAAAAAATTACTCCAACCAATACCATATCTAGATGCCACTCAAAAAGTTATTACATCTCTTTTTAGGATCTCCATATTTTGAATAATTACATGAAATCCTTCACAAACCATCGTCAACAACATTTTCCTTCTCTAGCATATATAAAATATTGAATTAATAATCTAAATAGAATTTCATCCACTTAAACTAATGAAATTTTATGTCACATTCGGATAAGACATTCCTCAAGCTATCAAAAACTATAAAAATCTCATAACATTCTTTGATGCGGTAATTTTTCAACATATTCAATGGAAAACAATTATGCAAACTAAGGATAATGGGTGGCATTGACTTTCTCAATGGGATGTAACTTCCAAGACCCATAAGAAAAATCCTACCTTCATGAAATTATAATGAATCCCAAGAAAATATGAAAAAAATCAAAGAAAACCTAAAACTAAACATCATTCCATGAAAAAAGGACTAGATAAAATGCCCACAATGCCTTTTAATACTCAAATGAAGCCTCACATTGGCAAGCCCCAAAGCATTTTCTAACCATTCAATTCAATGTTATCGATAGAGTTGCAATAAGATAAAAATTACACTTAAACCTCTATTAATAGGCTATAAGGCTAATGAAACTATGAGCCTTTGTGGTTTTCGTGGTGGAATACTATGAAACAATTGCCTCTTTCATTGAAGGGTCCACAACTATACATTTCTGATACATGACATGTAACCTGAAGCGCACTTCATGGTCCCAAAACACACACATTGAATACTTAAATAATATATTATCACAATGAACAACTCCCGAATTGGGATAATGATTTTATGTATTACCCTCCTTAAGCGTACAATATACAAGGATGTTATTTTAAAAACAACCATGTTCTTATCTTGAGAATTTTTGGAAACTGCATTTATTAAAAATATGAATACTATTAGAGTATTGATACATGAAAACATCATAATGAACTCCTAATTGCAATAATGAAAATATAAATAAATATTTAAGAAATCCATATCATTAACCCACATATGATGATATCTTAACTATATATTGACCTTTAAGATCCAACATGGTCCCTCCAACAGATTTTATAAAGCCACAATTAACAAAAAATGGTCATGGTTCCTCACAATCACTTAGTTAAAGAGATGATAAACTATACAAATCTATACACTAAAATCATTATTCTTTAGGAACAAAACAAATCATCCCCATTTTGACACACTCGCCTTAACAAAACCTCACTAATGTAAATCATTGATCTATGATCACATATCTCACAACTCAAAGGGTGACATCCTTTATGGGAAAATTGAGATAAGAGACATGCCTGACTATAGTTTGATCACAGTATCAATCTCCCAATGATGGGGTATTTCTAAAAAACCATTTTAAATAAATCGGGGCATTGGTTTACAACCCTGGGAATCACTGATTGTTGAACCTATGATTTTCTTAGATTCACATGAGCCACCTAGAAGTATAAGGAAGCAAAATTCCTCTGCCCTATCTGAGGGTACCACTCACAAAAAAACAGTGAAAATCACTATTAGCTTCAATGAACACATCATTATTCTTAAATAAGTACAAGATAGAAAGTGAAAAATAAAATAAATTCATATTGATGATGATTTTATATTTTTGTATTCGTGAAAATAGGAAATCTCCCAAAGATTGTTGCTACCCCATAACTATATCTTAGTTTCTATATACAATATAAAAGTAAGATAATCCTCTACCTGGTGTAGAAAATTACAAGATAATTGGGGTCCTATCTATATCACTTTCCAAATACTGGATAAGGTATAATGACATAAATGAGTGTGTTAATTATGAATCAAAAAATGAATTTACCCATGTAAAAACAAGAAAATGGTACCTCAAATGATATCTGTCTTTCCTAGAACTTGCAATGCTAAAGATTGATGTTGAAAATGGAATACTACATAACCTCTATGACCCTACTAATGACCACATTAAATCATTTACTCAACTCTCTGAGGAGGATGATATTCTTGGAGATGTAATCTACCTACCACATATCCTCTCTACCGATACAAAACTGGAACACCTTATTGTTAATTCCTCTGCTGAAATGGCAAAAAAAAGAGGAACATGAAGTGGAACACCTATCATGTGTTGACTTCTCATGTAGGACAGTCACTCTTTCCACTAACGAACTCAGCCTCCATATGAAAAAATGTGTCTGATCACTTGGAGTAGGCATCAGAGCCACCACTCCTTTATAAACTAGTCGATGAGGGTATGGACCTGCCTCATGACAACTAAAAACTCTTCTATTCTAAAAATATGAAACTCAAAACCACATCTCTTTTTATAAGGAATCTCGATAACATCCCTCAAATAAATTTCTAGTTCATGACAACAACTTCTCAATGACTTATTCTCTTAGCTAAATGATAAGAAACACCTTAATCCTAAACTAGGTGACATAGTATAGGATTTATATATGAGAAAACTCCTTTAAATACATATCTATAGCCTCTTAATCTGAAAAAGTTTAAAATAATTTCACAAAAGGGACTTCAAATAAATCTGAAACACTCGCACATAGGAACTCCCCTATCAATTTTTATGCATCTCATGAAACCTAGAAACATTCTCAGTTGATGAATGGAAATTTTATTGAAACTACTATTATAATATATCTTATGGGACTAAAACTACTCACAATCCTTTATGAATAAGAATCACAACTTCCTCATTGCTCAATACAACATCATCACTACCAATGAAAACATGTGAACTTTCTCAATATAAATCAAATTATAGGATATCTCAACTTATTATAACTAGTATTCTGTAAATAAATTTGAAATAGATCCCTTGTACTTCTATAGAATCTTTTGCTAAAACACACAGAGCTTCATGTTGTAAGTTTCATCATCATCAAACTATACTATGAAGTGATCTACTAGAAAATGATATTGAATATCTTTCATGAATACTTGAAATGTGTGTAGCCCTAGAGCGATGCCTACAGAAATGAAAAATAGTTAACGCTCTTAAACATTTAATATAGAATATTTAACATTAAATAGTTAATTATTTTTCTCTTTTCAATATTTTATCTATTCTCAAGGACATCCTATTTCATAAAAACGTTTAAGTAATAACAATTCATGTTCATTTCTTATGTATCTATCCTAAAACTCTTATCACTTCATTTAGATGTCTTAATAATCCTCTAGTTCCATGAAAAATGTCATAGGGTTCCATAAATAACATTTTCTAGTTTATTCTCATATATTTCCCTTTTTTACTAATCTTAGTTGTCACTATTTCTCTACCAACCATATCAATATAACTAGTTCCTAACTCCAAACAGCATCATATCCTTCAAAACCGAAACTGTGATACCAAATTATCATGAACACTCCCCCTAAACAGCACCACTACACTTACAAAAATGAGATAAAGGATACTGTTACTACCTATGTCCATCTGTTATTAGGCTTAAAGATGGTGAGTTAAACCATGGGTATAATAAGAAAATATAGGAAAGTCCTTTCCCATAAAAAGAACATGAATAAGAGATAGATAAGAAATATACACTATAAAATCATTCTTAGACATATAAATAATCCCATGTGAATAATTTCAATGCCATACAATACTAAAACAAATGAAATTTAAACTATAATTACCAAAAGGAAACACATAATTGACCATTATTCCCTAACTGCTCTTGCAGAACCATAAGCTAAAAATATACATCCTGATATACAGCCTACACTAGTAGGAATGAATTTTATATATATAAATATGTCTAGTGAGAATAATATTATACCCATTAATATCCTCCCTAGAACCTCTCATGAAAATGATAAATCAGTCATAATAAATTGATATTGAACAAAAATGAAACTAACGCATCAACTAAAGACATATGCTATGTTCGTAAACTCAAAATAGATAACTATAACCAAGAATCACATAAAGAAGATTATATAATAGAAAAACAATACATCATGGGTTCCATTCTATTGCATCCCAAATGGTTTACTGCTTTAACCCAACATCATAAGTCCTGATCCAACTCCCACAAAAAACAAGACCTCCAAAGGATACATGGGAAAGGAATCATAAAATTCACCTCATGTATCACATTCTCACATAATCATATGCTTATATCTAGGTATAGTAACTAAGTAGATTATGTGACCCTCTATATCACATAATTCAAGTATCATACAACTGGTAATAAAACTAAAGTTCTTAAATCCCATAATCTGAGTAAATACTTTAATCCATTAGAACCTATATACATCATATCAATAATAATCATTTGGAAACTATATTTGGAGGTACATGTGAGTGAAATAAAAAAATGCCATTAAAATACTCTACACACATATATCAGGTGTCTAACCACTCTATAATATAGCATATGTTACTAGTATAATAATTTAGTGGCTAGAGTGTGAGTCATCTATCTGTCCTCCCATATGGATATTGGGGAAAACAACCTCCTAGAGTCAATTGGGTGTCAGTATCCCTATCAAAAAATTGGTGGGGTAGCATATAAAATCAAATAATATATAATATATAATATATATCACAATTAAACTTTGAACATATCCTAGAAATAAGAATAACTAAAACTATTGTCACATGGATAAACAACTGCCACAACTCAAGACTACATTTCCTATAATCACATAATCTCTTGAAGAACTAAATTAATTACATATATTAATTTTTCCTATTTCCTTACATTAATTAATTTATTATCCATAAATTAACTAATTAAATTATTCAAAATTAAATTAAATTAATAATCATAGTAATGTCTAGTTCCTCCAAGAACATTCTACTGATGCTCGTGGTTTCTAAAGAGTATAATTAACATTAGAATTCATACAACACCCAACTTACATGTACATAATTATTGTATCATTATTGTAATCATTTCCTAATACATATACTCTTAGAAAAAAATTTAAATATTCTACCAAGAAGAAATATGAAACTAAGAACACCCAACTGCCTCAAGTAGTGGAGAACGTAATGTTGAAAAAATAGGAAAAATGGATATCATCTATTAAAAAGATTCATAAGTAAACATCCCATATCTCATTAGCACATCATTGTGTAATTAAAAACTTAACCCATTCCATCATCTCTGGTGGAATCCATGACACCTGTATGTATGTCATGAGGAATCACACCATCATAGGCATCAAATATTTCCACAACATCCATGCCTCTATTCCCCATTACATCTGACAACTAAGGTTTGTAACACATATGGTAAGACCTAAACCATTTTTAATAATATTATAGAATCTTACATCTAGATAAAATTATAAGAAAGAAAGAATAAAATAGTCAACAAGAAAATGGTGTCCCTAGAAAAATAATCCATCCATCAAACATAGACAATTTTTCACATCTCTAACCATAAGGCCCTCGACCATCCAAAGTAGACATTAATAACAAACGCAAGTAATTGTCATTATCATACAAATGGTTCTTATTACATCATAAATTAACCGATTCATTATTCAATAGTTCCAACTATGTGAAATCTAAGGAATTAATCTATAACAAGACATTAAAAGTTAAACATTCTCTTAACATTAAAACATGTTTCAATAAATTTTGATAAGTATCATTTTCATTGATATTCCTTTTCATTTCAACATTATCTTCAAGGATTATCAGTCATCACATTAATACTGAATTCCATTCGTATTAAATAAAAATTTTAATGAACCATGTGCATCACATCCATTTGATTATCTTCATATTATAAAAAACATGTGATTTACTATGAAATGCCTCTTATTTAATTCCTAGAGGAAGATAATTAACTAATTTAATCTTGTCATTATTTTCCATTTTACATAAAAACAACATGATAGTCTTTATAATAATATAAAATAATAAAAAAATATCATATATATGACACTCTCTATGAAATCAAGATGTAAAAAATTATCACAGACGAAATTATAATGTGAGATCTCTATAAAAAAGTGAATTATTAATCTATTCCAATAAATATTTTTTAATGTAACTATCTTTTAAAGGGATAAATCATGATATCATTAAGGTTTCATGTAATTAAATATGAGAAGAAATAAATACACTACATTAATAGTGTCAACATTTTTCGTATGATAATTAAAAAATGTCTCAAATCCAGATCACCCCTTCCACAAGTGATTCATACATCCAAGAACTTTTCATCACAACCACACCAACAAACAACCATAAAAACTCTATTATATTGATGAAACGAAGCATTCATTTCATCAAATGATGATGAATATGGATCCAAAATTGAATAACGATAAGAGAAGAGGTATAACATACATTGGTTTTAGATATATCAGATATGGAAGACCATGATTAATACCTATTTAAGTGATTCTAATTGGACTAGAGAGAGCACTAGGGATAACCTGGAAATCAAGAGATAAGCCACATGGATTGAGAAAACCTAGCATCCTGTAGCTTATAAAGGCACATTGTACATCATATTTTTACGGTGTGATACCCTTTCACATCTTATAAAAATAAGGTTTTAAGTAACATCGAAAAATGTGTATCCTCACACAATTTAACACTGAAATAATTTATTTCCCATGACACCCCATGATCTAGTATCATAGAATACATGAACCACATATTCACTATGTGAAATGCATACGTGCTAATAATTAATCCTCTTTCCAAAATTTATCCTCCAAAAACCTCTACACCCACAAAAAATATAAAACTGAGCATAATGGTATATAGAATCAAGAATATGGATAGACTAGATGGATCAATGCCCTTACATTTACTCCACAATATTTTTTAAATTTGTAAATTTTTTATTAAAACTCAATATCAATCATTTTTAGCCTAAAACTCTAAATATGTTATTAAATATATATATATATATATATTATAATTTTTATCAATTATTTTATATTTAATTTATAGTGTTTTGTTATACAAAAGTATGAGAAGGAAATCTCTATGAGAATTATTTTTATTTAAGGATAATTAATTAAGAAATTCAAATAGTTCCATATGTTTTAAATATATTTTTAGGGTTTTTTATTGTTTAAAATAGCATTAAATAACTCCCATTATATGAAATAAGGTTTTAACTAGTTGTGTAAGGGTATATTTTTCATCATGAATAAAAAATAATAATAAACTCAATCTCATGCCACATACTTAATGATTTTTTAGTGATTTATGTAATTAAAAGATGAGGAAATCAATGAAATATTAAATGGAAAATTTCAAGGACTACGTAATATTAAAACCATAACTATGTTATAATAAACTAGTTTCTCAATGGGATGTATATGTTTTTATATATTTTTATGCTATAATAAATGAAAATAATCTAAATCTAAAAGGTTATTTCATAATGATATTTCTCCCAATAAATTGGTCATGTCATCATGGAAGAGATGAATTGAACTTGGAAGTTTAATCCATTCAAAAGGGTATTGGATATATTATTATAATTTATTGTAGTTTCCTAGATATTTGGGTAAAACAAATCACAAATAACTAATAGTTTATCTAATTGTATGGTACAATAATGATCATATTGTGAGTCATAATATAACGAGTATGCTCAATGTGGCTTTGAGAGGAGAATTAATTGAGTATGTGATATTGTTAAATCGTTTTTTGATACATTAGTTAATGTGTAATAAAAATTATCCTTACTACCTTGATAGCAAGAGTATTTTATTTCTCTTTTTTTATTCCTTTTTTACATGTAACTCACATTTAAATTTCATTCACCCATTAATTCCTTATAGAGAAACAATATTTTTCACTTGTACTACCCTGGTCATTTATTTTTGATATTTTACATTATTTCATAAGTACTAAGTGGAATAACATCTAGCCTATCTACATAGTTATTTATTCTTTTCATTCTTGTATTGATCATTATTGGTCATGTTGAATGGATTGGGCATTGTGTGACTCCTAATATATAACCACATTAAGGGATAAATATATTAATGGAGTTATTATTATAAACCATTTTCGAATAGTTTAATTAAGTATAAATACACATTTAATTAAATATCATACATATATGACTCATTTATGTTATAAATGAGTGAAATTTAGGTAAATAATAATTTAATAATGTTTATATAGAATTTGAAAATATAAAATTTATAGGTTTAATGAATTATAAACAATTTTAAATAGTTTGAATTTTATAGAGATGAAAAATATTCCTTTATATTATTGTAAAAAAATCTTTCAACATAGAAATATCATCAATTTAGTTTTTTATTGCCATAGAACAAATATTTAACAATTTCATTATTATTTGAACATTAATTTTATACATGAGGGATTATTTTATTTTATTATGACGTTATTAATTTTTTATAAAGAATCTCTCTCATGAATCTATTCACTTTATTGAATTCGTATAACATTTTGAATTTTATTTAAAGAGATCATATGAAGTAAATAGTCAACCATATTTTGGGAGAACATTTTTAACACCATGATCACTTATTAAGAATGATTTTAATTATATTGTATATGGTTAAATTATTTCATAGGAATTAATGAGATATCCTTTTAATTTAAAAATTAATAATTTGTTTACATAAAAGAATTACTAAATTTGATTCATAAATAATTATTTCCATGATTATATCAAATTCAAATATTCATTTAACTGTATAGTTATATAGTAATCTTTCACAGTGTTATTCAAGATTAGATAGGCTCATTTTCTACATAATGTTATCTTGAGTGGTTGATTATTAGGTGAAATACCTTGGACGAAGATGATCGAATTTTGTTTATTACATTATTAAATTGGAATATATATAAGCATCAAATCCCAAACAATCAAATAGATCTGTAGTTTTTGAAAACAATATTACATAAATTATTCTCCTGATACATTGGGAAAGAAAATGATGCATAACATAAGTAAAAGATATGCATCCTTGGAACTCATGAAAACTATTTTTCCTCAAAGAATAGAGAAATGATACATAATAAGGGTGATCTCAAATTCATACTAATATTGATTACATCAATATAATTAATTACTCATTATACATAATAAATATGGAATGGTAAATAAATAAGAACACATGCCAGTCAAATAACAAGATAAACAATAATAAACATGGATAGGTAAGTAACTAAAATAATCAATTAATAAGTAAAAATATAATAAAATGAATAAATAAATCTTATCATATGATAAACTCTTGGATAATAACATTAATTACTAAAGAATCTATTTAATAAATAAAAAAATTGGATTTCATGTCTATAGCACATTAAAACCTATATCATCATGACTATTCATAAGATACTTTAAAACAATAGATAAAAAACAATTATATTTTCCAAACTAATTTGTCTCATGAAAACATACTGATTCATTGAGTGGGTATATATATTTATGGCCCACACGTCACTTCTTGTCCAAATCATAACTCATATATCAAATAATTGATTTAAATAATTAAACAATATGACTTATAATAAAGTATCTATATTTAATAAAAGATATCAATTTACCAATAATTACCCAGTGGAGTATAATTATCAACAATGGTTTTTGACATTCATTAATGAAAATACCATTTACATATTACAAAAATAATTTTTTGAGGAAAATAATATTTAAACATTCAATGTCTCTTGTATCACATTGAATCATTTGAAACACAATCCCATGAATGAAATAATTTCAAATAAAATTCTATATACCATGAAGGTAATTTTATTTATGATGTACATTACATAAAATGATGTATACATACCATGTAAATGAAATATTTTGTGAAAATTCTATATGCCTCACATAATGAAAAGTGAGAAAAATCCATTACCTTTATTATTGTCATGTGTATCTTTATTATGCCAAATAATAACCCAATGATAATTATTTTATTTGTTAAAAATATTTTTCATGTTAATTATTACATTTAATTCTATTGTTATAATTTTTTAAACAATAAATGTAACAATTATGATTACATCACATGTTTGGGCCATATTTCGGTTACGTGTCAAAAATGACATTGGTAATTCCAAAATTGTATTTGGTTTATTATATAGACATAAGAAGAATAATAATAATTATATAATGATCATATTTATACATAAAAAATACTTTCATAACCAATAATGAAATATGGTTATGAAAAATGAAAAAAAATTACAGTTGATGTAAAAGTCAACACATCGTGTTAAAGAGATTGTAGTCCACAAGTCCACGATAGGTGTTATCACATTTTAGTGTGTTAAATAGTTAATAAATAAAATCATATATTTTTTTCAGAAGATTAATTATTTAATGAATATTATATATAAATATATATATTATGTGAAATATTTTAAATTAAAATAACCTTTTATACATTCCATATATTGTGTGAACGAATCACGTCACTTTGATGAGGTGGTACTCCGCACTTCCACAGATGTTATTTTCGTATTACAAAAAATAGAACGCTTCAAGTTAGGTTCCATATTAAGGATTAATAAGAATATATAAGTTAAAAATATCATATATATCATATATACACCTATTTTACATCATAATTCCAAACTATTAATGTTGTTAAATGAAAAAATATGGACATTGTTCTTTGAAATAGTAGTTCACCGGACAAGGGAATGGTAAGTTTATTAAAAAGTTGATGTAAGTATGCCTATGTGCTGGTAAAATAATTATTATAAAAAATTATCATTATATTTATAATAATTTAGATATTATGTAGTAATTTTATATGTTTATTTTAGTTGGAAAAACTAGAAAATAAATAAAATGTTCTTTAGGAATTATTTTACTTCTCATTTAGGTAACTCATTTTGGTTGGAACCAAAAGACTTAATTGGAATCCATTATGCCCAAGCTGAGGCTTACAGTATTATTTGATTAATTTTGGGATATTATTTTAGTATATGTTTTGTGATCAAGAGGTTTTTGGTTTTGTGAAAAAGTGGTAGGGGTCATTGGCTTTTTCTAGTGTAGGAGTAGTGGCATTGTTTTAATGTTTCAAAAAGGGAAATCCATCATCATTTATCTATTTTTATGTGTCTCCAACAATTTTACACATTTGATAAATTGGATGATGTGGTTGAAATATGAAAATAATAAGTATTTTTGAAACAATTTTTTCCATTTTGGGCATCAATTTTAATGTTTAGTCCTTTATTAATCTAATTTTTCTTTGAATCACAGTAATTAATTTTAATAACATTCACTAATATTTATTGTAAAAATATATTTTCTCCTTATTAGAAATTATAAAAAATTATTATTACATACATTAAATCCATTTTTATCTTATTCAAATAACATAACTGATAGAAATTATTTAAAATTTAATCCCACAGAGGGGACAACAATGTGAGGGTTTTTATGTAAAAATTTTCAAAAAATTTCTATGTTTTTTTTTATCAAATTTTAATGTGAAATTCATTACAGTTACCTAAATCGGATTAATTTATGTACACTTAATATAATTTTACATAAAAATAAATAAATATTATAATATATACTTATTTTTGAATTAGAAGAAAATAAGGATTGAAATAAAAGTCATTATATTTCACTATTATTCAAAAAATAAATCATCGAATAAAAAACCAAAAATGTAAATCCTATATGATATTTAAACTAAAATTTAAAATAAATTAATTAATTATGACATAATAAATACACATAAAATCAAAAAATTTGATATTAAATAGGATCTATATTAAAAGGAAATAAATATGATTTTATAAAAATATAGTTTTTATGGGTAATATTGGAATTGTTCTAATCATATTTATATTAAACATATTAGATAAAAAAATTATTGTATTCAATATATATAATAAATATTTCTTTAATATCATTTACAAATATATATTGAATTAATTTATCATGACAAATAACCTTTGTGAGTATAATAAAACAATATATCATTTATATTTAATTAGTTTATGTTTTTTATTTCTTAATAATTGGATACAAATGAATTCATCTTATATTTTTATAAGATAGATAATAATATTCCTTAGATTGAATTTAATGGCTAGGTTATATCATGTCATGTCAAATAATATTATTATTTAATAATATATTATTGTTTGGTAAAACTCGGTCTTGCATGTTATGCAAGCCATTGAGGAAAGTCTGAATTGCATGTAATAGAAGTTTAACTTCATGTTCCATGTAGGGTAATCTAATAGTTATATTCTGTGTAAAAAAATTAACATAGTGTGTGGAATAAATAAATAATTGAATATAAATTAAATTTATTCTGAAAAGAATTTATTATAAAGTCTTGGGTTGTTAGATTCTCCCCACAAAAAAATTGTGTCAGTTCAATTGAAACTTGATCCTGGTAATCAGGTGATTATTTTTTGAAAATAAACTATTATTGAATATTCCATGTCATGAATATACTTAATAAACAATCTTCATAGTAAGAGAGAAAGGGAGGTACAATTTTCGCATAACTTGGTTCCCTATAAGGAGAATATAGGGGGGAAATGGAAACATGGATATAAAATATAAAGCTAAAAATAATGTTATGATGAAGTGTGATAGATAACTTTTTCAGCAAAGATTAAATGACTATAATGACCTAAACCAATGTTATTAAAATTGTCATTTATATGATCAATACTGATGATTATGGGATATAATATTATTTTTATAAAATCGTTTTCTATATATTTGAGGAATTCTTTCAACATATAATAATATATTAAACTATAAATTTATATTTCCTAAACCTAGTCATATCATTGGTTGTTACTTTAATAATTTCTACACAATTTCATAGAACATGACACATCATATGACGATGTAATACATGTACCTGTAAAAACCTATAAAAAGATAATCTTAAACCATTTTATAAATAGATTAATTTCTCAAGAAATTTATGATCCCACACTTTAAAAGGAATGTCATTTAATTTAAAAAATGAACAAATCAATAGCCTTCAATCAACAAAAACTATCCCATTATTCATCACATACCAAACATGAGAACACCTTTATCATGTATTTTCTTGAAAAATTGTAATAAATTTAATTTCAATGAATCATTATTAAAAAATTTCCTTCTTCCATATTCCTTATGTAAAACACATATTGTTGGATATATTACATTAATCGAAAATATTGTGATCTCTATTAATGATCCCAATTTTCCATTAAATTATTATTATGTTCCAATGTAGTAAAAACATATCCAAATCAATCATTTCGTTATCCAAAAAGCATTGTTTAAAAATTCATAACCTAATTTTGATTCTCTTTTCTTCAGCCATTCATTTTACAAAACAAATTAACACAGAAAATAATCACTTTTATTTGTACCATTCATTATATAATATCATAACATTAATGAAAAGGTACAACAGTAAAATAATTAAACATTTTATAATTTATAAGATGCCAAAATCATTAATAAAATACAATTAAAAAACATATTAGATCCAAATACAAAAGTATATAAATCAATAAACATTAATTGTGTGAATAATATATTATGGACCATGACCCATTAAAATCTTCTCATGTATATTTCTTGGATTATTTGTAATTTCATTTGAAAATTTCTGAATATCCTTGTAGTTATAACACTAAATTTAAGCGTTTTACATCCCCCCTTTTCATTATTTTTTATGTTGACCATTCTCACTATACTTATAACAAACTCATAATCCTTTCAATGGTAAACTAGGGTGATTCATTCCACAGTTATCACTTGTGGGAAAATACTTTTATCCCTTACACCCATTATTTGTTATTTTATTTCCCATTATATTCTTGTATTGAAACTATTTTAATCTATAATACTTGGAGAAATATTTCTATATATTTATACGACATAAAATCATTTTCATCATATGAACAAATGTTTTGAGACACTATCATACTTCAAATACCTGGATTTTGTACTTCATAGAAATGATAAATCTTATATTACGTGTAACATATGAAATCAGTAGTATACCCTACAATCCTGGTATAGGTAGCTTTACATTATATAACATATTATTCATCATTTTTCTTTAAACTATGGAATTATCTTTCCATATAAATTTTTTCTCAAGAGCGAATTATTTATAGAATAATGTTTTCATAAAAGTTCTCCATTCCATGAATTCTATTTCTAGTTCCTCCCAAGTATTCTCGATCGGCGAACATGATTGTTCTACCTCACCACTTAATAAATACAATGTCAATGTAACCTTTTTTCTCCACATCCCAATGTTATTAATAAATTTTCCAAAGTGGTAATAAATATTTCATCCATGAATGGGTTTTTAGTCCCACTAAATCATTAGGGAATATATCTCATAATTTGAACCAACCTCAAATTATCTCATTGTAGAATAAATTACTCAATCTAAGAAACTTTAGGTGTCATAACCTGATAAATATTCACTAATATACCAATAGATTTACCACATTCATTACCTACGGTATCATATTTCTTAATACGTTAACCTTCATGTTTTCCACTAGTATAGGTAAAATTATTCCATCAATGATCATATTTTAATATAGAATATAATATATTAGGATATTACATTATGCAACATAATGTTTAATCCCAAAACTACTGAAACCTCAATCATAAATTGACAAAATTTTCTTTAACTAATATCATATAAATAAAAATGGTTTTAATGGGGATATCATAACATTAAAATACTTCATAATGGTTTTAAAAATAATTATAACTGTCCAAAGAGTATCCCTAGGGATTGTCAAACAAAATGAACAGTAAGGAAATGTTGTCATGTACTTGCTTACAATTGAGTCATGTGACACATACCTTTTCAAATTTTTTACCATAAGGTACATTATTTTTAGAACCCTTGTCACGACCCACCTTCACCAAAAGGAGGGAAGGGTCAGTAGATTTCCAGGCCCTTCCTTCTTTAAGTTGAAGGAGAGATAATGACCCCCAAAACCCGCCTTCCATAGGTCTCGGAATGACGACCAGCACCAAGGGTATAGAATCACACACTAAATGGAAGGCATTACCATTTTTCTTTTAATAGGATTGGGAGATAAGATAGTAAATCCCACAACACCAAAACTGAAAGTAAAAGTAAAACCATGAACCATTCCCAATGCATGTTACAAAAGTAAAATTCACAATGTATAAGAAGACTATAATGCAATGTACCAAAAGAAAGAACAACATCAACTGTAACGGTCCCAACGACCGACCTAGTACGTCCTTGAAAGATCCCCAATGTCCACCTAGAAACCTGAAAGTAGTTTTTATATACGTAGGGTGAGTATACAAGTATACCCAGTAGGGAAAACCAAATACTCTCATGCACAAGTGGGGAGGCATTATAATGCCCCGTGGAAAAAGGGATATCCAAACACCTAAAAAGGTAAACTATCCACCCAAGAATCACTAAGGAACACTCCCCAAATAACGCAAGTCAAGTAATGTATAGTAATAGAACATCGATGTTTGGGTACCCCGCGCCACATTCCCACTGGTTATTGAAGACATCCTACGCATCAGACCAAATCATCCATTCTCATCACAGTCCCACTACCATTCCCTACCCGCACACACCTATTCCACAACTGTCACACATAACCATGCCTACAAACACCTAGGCCATAACAACCACTACCACGCCCGGAGACACCTGGGCCCCATCTCGAAGATACTTGGGAAACCACCTGCCCGCACACACCTGGGACAACCACCACACTACCCTGCCCGATGATTATTGGGCTAATAATGGACTTCAGGCCATCACATCCTGCCCGAAGATTCTTAGGCTATCCGGGAAAGGGAAAAGAAAGGAGCTAATAACCATCCACTAATAGAAGTGTGGGAAAAAACACTATCCCCCATGAAATTGGGGTGTTTGGCACTAAGTTCACAACTTGTGTGGGGCGCGAAAAAGAAACACAAAAACTACAAGTATATGTATAGGTAACAAGCACTCACCCAATCTAGGTTTTTCTTCAGCCAGCCTAATGAACACTATCCTTACTATTCATTTATATGAGAAGAATACAGCACCCATTCCCAAGTCACAACTCACACCAAACCAAATCCCGATTTGTCCCATCCTTGTTTTTCATGTTCAGTAATAATGTTTAAATAAGTTTTTGCACCTACTTGGGAAACTAGTAAGTATAATCACAAGCCAAGGAAAGATTACACCCAACATCAATTTAAACATTCACACCTAGTTCTCTTGTAAAATCACATCAAGTGAGACCCCTCCAAGTATTGGAACCAAAGCAGGTCAAATTGATATACAGTCCCATGTTCCAAGAATTACGAATAAGAAGGTTTCACAACAGAAGAGGATCCCACCCCAATTTATGATGCAGATAGAGGATCCCATCCTCACCCACATCACCTCAACAATCTAAGCCCTTATCCAAGAAAACCATAAGGTCACCCGTACTCGGCCCGTAGAGGAAAAAACCAAACTAATACTACCAACACAAGGCAGACTCAATAGTTATTTCCAGATTTGAAATATTTAAAACACTCCATGATTTCAATTCCACTGGGCTTAAATCTGGGTTATCATAGAAAAGGAGTTGATATTAGTGCTTCCAGCCGAATATACGTAATTATCCAATTTCCTTTTCACAGCAAGGTTCACAACTAATATAAAAACCATTTAAACATCACAAGGGGTAGGGGATTATAAGTGCACAGGGAAAGACCACCAACGGTCATTATTTTTAGTAGGCGTAAGCCCACACAATTCATAAATCATTAATCCTGAGAGAGGAGAAAAACATAGTCGCATCATTGATCACACCCCTCCCCTTCATTCTTTAGAATCCGTTTATTATCTTCATTAAAGTTTGGTCGATCCAATTGTACAGAATCAGTAGCGTACCCGCCCCACAAGATTCATAGAAATGAGAGATGAAGTTGAAACCCCTACCTAATTGATCATGGATCATCATTTATGTCCTCCCGTGGAAACTGGAAACAGGGTAGCAGGAGCTCCACGAAACGCGATCAAGGAAAACTTCATCAGGTTACAACTCGTCGGGAGGAAGGGCACTCCGAGGGCAATCGAGAAAAAGAAACGTATGGAGAAGACTTTAGGCTATAAAGGATGATAAGGTATGAGATACAGTTTTCCTGGGACATCTAATATGTAGAGAGAAAAACTTGAAACTGCTTAAGGAGCGGGATCGTGGATTGACCACGCGGTTGGGACACCCCACACGTCATTAACGTGTCCTCACCTTTCGGGGTGGTTTAAACCGACGCACACTTCATGGTTTTTCATTTAATGGGTACCTCACCAATCATTTAATTTTATCGAGCATTAATGGGCATTAAAACAGGCTTAAAGGGGTCAAAACATGGTTTAAAAAACTATTTGCGCAAAAAGGAGGTGCTACTGGAAAACCTGTGGGGGTAGGCGAGAGCTGCCGGTAGTCGAGAGCTACCGGTAGGAGAAATCTTCCGGCAGCTGAGAGCTACCGGTCGGTGACAGCTACTGGCAGCTGAGAGCTACCGGTCGGCGACAGCTACCGGCAGCTGAGAGCTACCGGTCGGCAACAGCTACCTGTAGTTGAGAGATACCGGTCGGCGACAGCTACCGGTAGCTGAGAGCTACTGGTCGGCGATAGCTAGCGGTAGGTGAGAGCTTTCGGTCGGAGATTGCTACTGGTAGCTGAGAGCTACCGGTTGGCGGGAGCTACAGGTAGTTGAGAGCTACCGGTCGGCAGCAGCTACTGGTAGATGAGAGCTACCGGTAGCCTAGAGGTACCGGTATCCAAGAGCTACTAGTAGCAGAGAGGTACCGGTAGCCGAGAGCGACCGGTAGCCGAGAGCCACCGGTAGCCGAGCGCCACCGGTAGCTGAGGGCAACCGGTGGCCGAGAGGAACCGGTAGCCGAGGTAAACTGGTAGCCGAGAGCAACCGGTGGCCGAGGGACACCGGTACCCCATGGTAACCGGTAGGCTAGGTCTACCGGTAGGCCGAGGATACCAGTAGGCCAAGGCTACCTCTAGGAGTCACCGAGAAGCCGAGATAGCCTTCCAGACCACCAAGAACACCTTAACATCAGATTTTTACCAATTAATGGAACCCAAATACCTGATCCATTAGATCAGATACTTCTAAAACTATT
The DNA here is from genome assembly GCA_963277665.1 of Viscum album. Taxonomy (NCBI): domain Eukaryota; kingdom Viridiplantae; phylum Streptophyta; class Magnoliopsida; order Santalales; family Viscaceae; genus Viscum; species Viscum album. The sequence goes on from OY728161.1 coordinate 1,075,495,497, forward strand.
CTCATCCCTGAGAATATAAGAAAAAACTAGAAAGGAGAAAAGTGGGGTCCGAACAACCACCCTCTAAAGATACATATCAGGGGGAAACCCGTGAGATGTTCCAAAGATGGAACAGAACCCCTCCTACACCGAAGAACACTCGCACAATTGTCATCAACCACAAAATTCCCACGAGTACATGGATCACACTGGCCAACACTTGAGTCAGGAATTCCCTTCCTACACGTCAGGATATTATCCGCTTTGGGCGGCACTGACTCGCCCGCACGGGTTTAATCGCATCCACATTAATGCGTCCAGATTAGTAGTCAGGTTATTCCCATCATCACACATTCGGTCACACACACAGAGGGACATGGAACAGTTCATTTCATAGCTTAGAAAAACAAGCATTTCACATATATTAAATCACCTGGTAAAACATCTCAACAAGGTCAGAAAAATACAACAAGGAAGTCAAAACAGATCTGGGTACTGGGCACACATTTGTGCTTCCCTCTCCGAGGTACTCTTTTCAAGCCCACCATGTCTCCATAACACATGAACCAAGGGAATGGTTCACCCACGAAGCAAATTATCCTCACGATCCTCGATCTTGATCGGTCATTCTATGAAGGTCACATCGTATTCCATATCTAATTCTCCCCAATCGATGATGTGGGAGTGGTCGTGATGTGAGACACACGGGGAGGCCCGATCTTCACGGCGTTGGTCGGCGGATGAAGAATAAGGTTCGGGGCTAGTTGGTGGATGATTGGTATTGATAGCAGATGCATGTAGACAATCAACACTACAAGGAGTGCGACCTACTACTTAGACAACACACTCAAGGGAGCTATGGGATAGCCAATCCACACAACAATGCACTTGGGTTGAGGCACAGAATTGGGGGCTTTGTGATCTTGGATCACCAATCTAACTAGTATATTGACAAGGCAAGAATGCACAAGAGCAAGGGGGAAATTCGGAATAATTCTCACACAATGGGGAGAAACAATCATAAGCTCTCAATTAAGTCTTGAATGCCAATACAATTCCATGGGGTGGCTATTTATAGCCAAGGGGGTGATACAATGATCAAGGTTCAAATACCCTAAAGTCATAAAGTCTAAACCTACCTTGCCCCTTAAAAGTCAAAAAGATAAAATCCAACAAAGACTTTTGGAAAAGTAGCACACAACTTTCCAACATATCCCACCAGATTTGACTTTGAGTGCATAGCCCACCAGATTGGACTTTGGTGTCCAAAGATTCCATTTCTAGAATCCTCCATGTGGGCAAGGCATCCAAATTCATTCAACCATGTGGTCCAAGCTCTAAACATCCATTTTGGGCTTGAATAAGTTATATTATAGGCCCATTTTCTCCATCCATGCAAGGAAAGATCCATTACGCCTTTAATGAAGCAATATGTTTGCCCACTGTAGCATTGAGCCTCTTTAATCTCGCTCGCGTCATTGGGCCTTGAAAATCCAACTCTTCCTCCCGTGAAAACGACTTGGTGCATTCGACATGGTTCTCATCATCCTCCCTCTCTTGAAAAGGAGTCGTCCTCGACTCTTCATCCTCTGCACCCAAAAAAGGAGAATGATCAGAAACATTGAAGGTGGCACTTACACCATACTCACCTGGAAAATCTATCTTGTAAGCATTGTTTTTAATCTTCTCGAGCACTCGGAAAGGTCTGTGTCCTCATGGCATGAGTTTTGATTTCCGCTTGTCAGGAAATCTCTCTTTTCGCATATGAATCCAGACCAAGTCCCCGGGCTTGAACAACACTTGTTTGCGACCCTTGTTTGAACGATCAACATATTTTTGAGTCATCTGCTCGATATTTTTCCTTTCCTTTTCATGGAGTTTTATGATGAATTCTAGGAACCCTTTCACATCAATATTAGTTGCTTCCTTCAAAGTCAAAGGAACGAGATCAATAGGGGAAAAGGGTTAAAACCATAATCAATTTCGAATGGAGAATATTGAGTAGTGGAGTGCTTGGCCCTGTTATATGCAAATTCCACATGTGGCAAACACTCCTCCCAATTCTTGATATTCTTCATGACAATTTTTCACAGAAGGGATGATAATTTTCGATTCACCACCTCTGTTTTCCCATCGGTTTGTGGATGCCAAGTAGTGGAAATGAGTAACTTTGTGCCCAGTTTTCTCCACAAGGCATTCCAAAAGTAACTACGAAATTTTGTGTCTCGATCTGACACAATTTTCCTTGGCATTCCATGATGTTTGACTACTTCTTGAAAGAAAAGTGTTGCAATGTTTGTGGCATCATCAGTTTTTTGATAAGGAATAAAATGTGCCATTTTTGAAAACCGACCCACCACAACAAAATAAAATCCCTCCCCCTCTTGCTCTATGGTAACCCCATGATAAAGTCCATTAAAATGTCCACCTAAAGGGTGTTGGGAATTGGGAGAGGAAGATATAGTCCATGTGGGTTTAGTTTCGATTTGTCTTTATGGAAAACAATGCACATTCCCAAAAATTTCTCAACATCTCTAGATATCCTAGGCCAATAAAATTTCTCACTAAGAACACGTAGAGTTTTTGAAACACCAAAATGCCCCCATTAACCCACCTGAATGTGACTCCTTTACTAAAAGTTAATGGATAGAGCAATTATGAATGCGAATCTTATCAATCTGAAATAAGAATCCATCATGTAAATAGAAGTTTTCCCAACTAACTCCAGGTTTACAATGTTCATAAGGTTCTCTAAAATCACTATCAGTGGCATATAAATCCTTAATGTATTCAGAACCAAGATGTTTTGAATCCAATAAGGATAAAAGATAATATCTACGTGAAAGTGCATCGGCCACAGTATTTTCTTTACCCTTTTTATGCTTGATGACATATGTAAATGATTCAATGAATTCCATCGATCTAGCATGTCTCCTATTTAGTTTATGTTGGCTCCAAATGTATTTAAGAGCCTCGTGATCAGAATGGATCAAAAATTCTTTAGGCCAAATATAGTGTTTTCATGTTTCTAGTACTCTAAAAATGAATATAACTCTTTATCATATATAGCATATTTTAGAGTTGGTCCATTTAACTTCTCACTAAAATAAGCAATAGGCTTACCTTCGTGCATGAGTACTCCTCGTATGCCAACTCTACTTGCATCACATTCAATTTCAAAGGTCTTACCGAAGTCCGGAAGTGAAAGTAGAGGGGCGTGGGTGAGTCTCTCCTTTAGCACATTGAAGGATTTTCCTTGAGTTGTCCTCCATTTGAAAGGAACTTTATTCTTTGTCAATTCATTCAATGGTGATGCTACTGTGCTGAAGTCTTTCACAAATCTCTTGTAAAAACTAGCAAGCCCCTGAAAAATTCTTACCTGTCCAACGGAGGTTAGAGTTGGCCATTCTTGTATTGCTTTGATCTTCTCGGTTTCCACTTCAACTCCATGGCCACTCACAACAAATCCAAGGAAAACAATCTTATCGAGACCAAATTCACACTTTTTTATGTTTCCAAACAGGTTTCCATTCCTTAACACCTCTAGGACTTTTCTCAAGTGATCTACATGTTCATGGAACGTCCTACTATACACCAGAATATCATCAAAGTAAACTACCACAAATTTTCTAATATATGCACATAAGACATGATTCATTAACGTCATAAATGTTCTAGGTGCATTGGTGAGACCAAAGGGCATGACTAAAAATTCATAGTGTCCATGTTTTGTCTTAAATGCAGTTTTCTGCTCATCTCCTTCATTCATCCTAATTTTATGGTAGCCACTTCCTAAATCAGTTTTTGAGAAAATAGTTGAACCATTTAATTAATCTAGCATATCATCTAACCTAGGGATAGGATGACGATACCTGGCCGTGATGTTGTTGATGGCTCTATAGTCAATGCACATTTTCCATGTTCCATCCTTCTTTGGTACTAGAAGCACCGGTACTGCCCAAGGACTAAGGATCTCTCTCACATATCCTACATCTAACTGCTCTTGAACATGACTTTGAATTTCATTTGACTCTTCCAGATTGGTGCGATATGTAGGGCGGTTCGGTAGTGATGCTTGAGGTATGAGGTCAATTTGATGCTCAATACCTCTAATGGGTGGCAAACTTGGTGGCACCTTTTCAGGAAAGACATCATCATACTCCTGAAATAATGACTCAACAACATTTGGAAAACAGGGTAAGTCGTTAGTATTTATCAACACCTCTCTGTACATGAGTACTAGGAGGGTTTGCTGTGAAAACAAAGCTTCCATAACCTCACTCTTTTTTTCCAACATCACTCTTTTATCTTCACTCAAATTGTTTTCCCACTTGATTTTTATTTTCTCTCCATTTATTTTCTTCTCTCATTTTCTCTCTTTCCCTCATTCTCTCCCTTTTCATTTTCACTCTTTTTTTCCTCATCACTCTTTTTTTTTCTCTCAGAATGTGATCTTCCAGAATTTGTTTCGGGGACATGGGATTGAGGGTTATAGGTTCCCCTCGGAGTACAAAAGAATGACGATTCAAGAATCCATCATGGGTAACATGCCGATCATACTTCCATGGTCGTCCCAACAGCAAATGGCAGACCTTCGTAGGAACAACATCGCACAAGACCTCATCTTTGTACTTCCCGATGGTGAATAGTACCTTCACTTGATTGGTTACCTTCAGCTCCTTGTAATCTTTCAACCACTATAGCCGATATGGATGTCGATGCTTCAAAGTAGGAAGTCCCAACTTCTCTACTAACTCTGTGCTCGCAACATTACTACAGCTTCCTCCATCAATAATAACACTACACACCTTCCCATTGATCTTGCATCATTTATGGAAAAAGTTCTCTCGCTGCTCCTTTTCTCCAACAGTCATTTGTGTACTTAAAACTCTACTAGTGACAAGAATCACACCGTCTTCTGCAAATTCCCTATTATCAATTTATGGAGATTCTTCCTCCTCCTCTTCCGAGCTCTCTCCATCGGTCTCCCATTCTCCATACTTCTTGATGGTCATGGTGCACCGGTTTGGGCACTCACTAGAATTGTGACCCCTTCCTTGACATTTGAAACACCGAATATCCATATTCCTTGTTTGGTTAGCCTCAAAAGTAGGTTTCTTAGGTTGAAGAATTACCTTGTCACTTTTGTGATCAACCACCTCTTTTGCCTTTGATGATTCTCCAATCTCCTTCCTCGGATTTCTCCACGATGTGAAATGAGTAGTGGGTTTCTTCATGTTGCTCCTCCTTTTGATTTTTTGTTCAATCTTGGTGGCTTGGTGGATCATATCTTTTATCTCTACAAGGTAGTACATCTCCACTTGATTCGCAATCTCCCGATTGAGCCCATGTAAAAACTGTGCCATGGTTGCCTCTGGATCTTCCTCAATATTTGCCCGAATCTTGGAAATTTGCATCTCCTTGTAGTAGTCTTCTACAATCTTAATCCCTTGGGTGAGGCGTTGAAGTTTGTTGTGGAGATCTCTTTGGTAATGTGTGGGAACAAAACGCTTCTGCATGGCGAACGTCATGTCTTCCCAAGTGTTGATGGGACGTCCACCATATCTTGACCTCTCCTTTTGAACTTGATCCCTTCATATTAATGCATAATCATAAAATTCAAGGGAAGAAAGTTTTACCTATTTCTCCTCGGAATACGCATGGCATGAAAACACTTGCTTGATCCACATCTCCCACTCCAAGTATGCTTTCGGGACACTTTTTCCTTAAAAATAGGGGACCTTCACCTTGATTCCACCAAGTAGGTCATCGTCATGTTGTCTCCTTTTTCCTCCTCTTAGTTGTTGGTACAACCTTATCCTTTGTGGGAAATCATCAAGATCATCATCAAAGTTCACCATCTCCTCCTCCATGATGTGGGGGCAACGTGGTGCCGGATCTCGCCGTGGGTTATCAAGGAACATCCTTGGGCTTGGTTTATTCTCCAATTCATCAATTCTCTCATATGACACCTCCAACTTCTGATCAAGAAGCTTCTTGAAGTGGCTCACCAAAGCATGCATTTGGAATTGCGTAGCTTCGGGTGCGGGAGATCTACTTCGACTTCCTTCATCGCTAACATGAGCAATTTTCTTCCCACGATCTTCTGCCATGATATGTTATACAAACACAAACACACACCGGGGGGGGAAACACACACAATGATACACACTCACTCACACACGCGAGATTACCACACACACACACACAAGATGTATACACTCACACACACAAGGATACACACTCACGCATGCAAGATATACACACTAACACAAACAAGATGCACACACACACACAAGACAAGATGCACACACTCACAAACAAGATATTTTTTTTTTGCTTATTTCTCTCCACTCTCAAAACTGAATTTTAATCCCAATAACTTGTGAAATATAATACCTTGTTTCGGGTGATCACTTGCCACCAATTCTTCCCCAATCAAGATCGTGTCGGGGGCTGGTTTACCACAACCTGCTTGATTGGTAAAGGGTAAAGGGTGAAAAGAGTGTAGAAAATGGATAAAGGTTGGATGTAAAAGGGGGTAGAAATGTGGTATTTGGGTTTTTCCCGATTGTGCAAGATAAGATAAATGAATATGAGCCAAATAAAAAATGGGGATGAAGTAAAATTATTGAAAAAGTTATATATAGAAATAGAAAGTGCTAATAAGGTAAAACACAAAGGAGTAATTGTATCCGCTTTTTTTTGCTCTTTTTTGCTCAATTCTCCCCCATAAAGTGTTGTGCTTGGAGTTTTAAAGAACACGATGATTGAACGGATGGTAAGAAAAAAAAATTCTCCTTTTTTATTCGAAATATCTCAAATAAATGATGTGCTTAATTTTGAAAGGCCCAAAATGATGAGTTGAGAGTATTTTTTTTTCAGATACAAATCACATATAGAGAATTAAATGCAGAAAGAAGATGAATGAAAATTTGGCTCAATTTATAATAATCCAAGCTTGCACAAACTAGGACAATTTGGGAGGCTTTCAAGAAAATGGATTTTTTTTGTTGAATGGGTGAATAATATGGAAAGATAAGGAGGGTAATGGATAGAATTAAAGTAAATGAAGGGATAGACGCCTACCGTGTCAACCGGAGCTCCGATACCAATTGATGTGAGACACACTGGGTGGCCCGATCTTCACGGCGTAGGTCGGAGGATGAAGAATGTGGTTCGGGGATAAGTGGTGGATGATGAGTATGGATAGCGGATGCAAGTACTCAATCAACACTATAAGGAGTGAGACCTACTACTTAGACAACACACTCAAGGGAGGGATGGGATAGCCAATCCACAAAACAACGCACTTGGGTTAAGGCATGGAATTGGGGGCTTTGTGATCTTGGATCACCAATCTAACTAGTAGATTGACAAGGAAAGAATTCACAAGAGTAAGGGGTAAATTCGGAATAATTCTCACACAACGGAGAGAAACAAGCATAAGATCTAAATTAAGTCTTGAATGCCAATACAATGCCATTGGGTGACTATTTATAGCCCAGGGGGTGATACAATGGTCAAGGGTCTAATACCCTAAAGTCATAAAGTCTAAAACTACCTTGTCCCCATAAAAGTCAAAAATATAAAAGCCAAAAAAGACTTTTGGAAAAGTAGCACACAAATTTCCAACACAACCCGCCAGATTTGACTTCAAGTGCATAGCCCACCAGAATTGACTTTGGTTTCCAAAGATGCCATTTCTAGAATCCTCCATGTGGGAAAGGCATCCAGATTCGTTCAACCATGTGGGCCAAGCTTTAAACATCAATTTTGGGTTTGAATAAGTTATATTATGGCCCATTTTCTCCATCCATGCAAGGCAAGATCCATTGGGCCTTTAATGAAGCAATGTGTGCGCCCATTGTAGCATTGAGCCTATTTAATCTCTCTCGCGTCATTGGGCCTTGCAAATCCAACTATTCCTCCCATGAAAATGACATGGTGCCTTCAACAAGGTTCTCATCAGGTCGTGTAGATATCGAAGAAGCTGGGACAATTGGAAGACATCATTTATCCTCAGTAGTGGCAGTGGTAACGCTAGCTGATAAGCCACTTTGCCGACCCGCCGCTACACTTCAATGGGTCCGATGAACCTGGGGGAAAGCTTACTCCCCCTATCGAACCTCTGTTGTCCACACCGAGGGGAGACCTTCAAGAACACATGGTCCCCAACCTCAAACTCTAAAGGCCTTCTCCTGGTATCAGCATATGACATTTTCTGGTCTTGAGCTGCCTTCATCCTCTCTCGTATAAGCTGAACCTTCTCTGTCCTTCTCTACACCACTTCCAGGCTAAGAACACCTGCTTCCACAACCTCAGTCCAGCACACGGGTGAGAGATGCGGCCTTCCATATTGGGCATCTAATGGAGCCATGCCAATGGTAGATTGGTAGCTATAGTTGTAAGAGAACTCTACCAGAGGCAAGTGTCACACCCATGAACCTCTGAAGTCCAGGATTCATGCTCCTAGCATATCCTCCAAGTTCTGGATGGTGCGCTATGTCTGCCCATCTGTCTGGGGGTTGAAAGAAGTGTTAAGGCACAGCTGGGTGCCAAAAGCGTACTACAAAGAACTCTAGACTCGTGAGGTAAAACGTGGATCCCTGTCCGAGACTATGGAACTCGGAACTCCATGCAACTTCACTACATCGTCGACATACTTCCGTGCTAGAGCATCCACTGCACTCGTCTCTTTAATCTCCAGAAAGTTAGTCGACTTTATGAAGTGGTCCAACACTACCTAGATGGCGTCACATCCTTCTTTCACCTTGGTTATTCCCATGATTAAATCCATTGAGATGTCATCCCACTTCTACTCGGGGATATCTAAAGGTTGCAACAACCCGCCTGGAACACGGTGTTCAGCCTTTTCCTACTGACACACTACGCACTTAGCCTCAAACTCTACCATTGCTCACTTTACTCCTGGCCACCAAAGCTATCTCCTCAGACCCCGGTACATCTTAGAAACTTATGGGTGTACCGCTAGGGGTGAGTTGTGGAACTCACTAAGAACCTGCCATGCATCGCCTCTGGAACAAATATCTTCTCCTAGAAGAGCATCTGATTTTCACCATCTTCCATCCACCCTTCCAGATCATTGCCCTGGTCAACTCAGTCATGCATCACTTCACACTCGGAGTCTCACCACTGAGAATCCTCCACTTCCCACAACAGAGATGACTACATTGTCATCTGATACATGCAAACTCTACCACTGTCCATCCTCGCATCCAAGTTCAATGTAGCCAACTCCTCCATTACCTTCCAAGCATCTGCTGACTCTAGGAATGCATCCTTCTATGACCTCCTGCACAAATCATCGGCCACTAAATTCCCTTTTCCCGAAGTGTAGGATATCTCGAAGTCGAAATATTGTAGGAACTTCATCCACCGTCGCTACTGTAAGTTTAGGTCCCACTGGGAGAAGACATACCTCAAGATTTTTGATTTGTGAAGACCATAAAGCGTTCTCTGATGATGTAATGTTTCCATAACATCAGTGCGAAAATGACTGCTGTAAGTTCCAGGTCGTGGGTGGAATAATTACGCTCATGAGGGAATAGCTTCCTAGACCCATAAGAGATCACCCATTGTCACTGCATTAACATACATCTGAGGCCTTACCCTGAAGCGTCACAAAACACCTCATACACTGCCCCTTCTTCTAGTAGTCTCATCACTGGGGAACTAACCAATTTCTCCTTTAGATGGATGATGGATACCTCACACTTCTCACTCCACATGAAAATATGGTCCTTCTTGGTCCAGGATGTCAAAGGGGCTGACACTTGGGATAAGTTGGTTACGAACCTCCGATAGTAACCTTCCAACCCGAGGAATCTATGAACCTCTGCCACGTTCATGGGTGCTGCCCAAGAAACAACCGCCTCAACCTTTTATGGGTCCACAGCTACACCATGTTCGGACAATATGTGCCCAAGGAAGTGTACTTCTCGCATCTAGAACATGCACTTAGACAACTTCCCCAAGATCGGGTGCTGTCGGAGGACCTCCAAAACCATCCTCAGGTGCTCAGTGTGGTCCTCCTCTGCTCTTGAGTAGATCAGGATGTCTTCAATGAACACGACTACGAACCAATCCAGATACTCCCGAAAGACGAAGTTCATGAGCCCTATGAACACAGCTAGGGCGTTTTTAACACTAAACAACATGACTACAAACTCAAAGTGCCCATATCTGCACCTGAAGGTTGTCTTCGAGATGTAGCCCTCCCTTACCCTCAACTGGTGATACCTAGACCGCATGTTGATCTTCAAGAACCATCATTCCCCCTTCAGCTGGTCAAAGAGATCATCTATCCTCGGAAGAGGGTAGTAATTCATGATCGTCACCTGATTCAGCCTCTTGTAGTCTATAAAAAACCTGAGACCACTGTTTTCCTTCTTTGCAAACAAAACTGGAGCACCCCACAATGATACACTTGGTCGAACAGAACCCTTCTTCATTAGATCGTCGATCTGATTCCGCAACTCTCGTAGCTCTGAAGGCGCCATTCGGTAGGGATCCATCGAAATCGGACGAGCACCAGGCTGCAAGTCTATCCCATACTCAACATCACATCTAGGGGGTTGAGTCATTACCTCTTCAGAAAAGACTTCCATAAACTCACTCACGATCCATGGTTCCTCCACCATCTCTGCATCTACTGACTCTACTGACAGCTTAGCTAACACAGATAGGAGGGGTTCCTCCCTCCTACTGCCCTTCTGACCACTCCGCTCGCCGGTGAAAGTAACATGTCGGCCGCCCAAGTCTGAGAACAAAACACTTCTTCAGAAGCAGTTGATGACGACACACATAGAGAACAACCAGTCGATGCCTAGGATGATATCATACGGCTGTATATGTAGTAGTAGTATATCCCTGACCGACTGATGTGGCTCTATAATTAGTCTGTATCCTCGACAAACATAAAACAAGTCGGTCTAACCTCCGACTGGTGGGCTCAGCACCAGGGGTACTAGAAGTCTCTCAGCATCTAGACCTAGGGCACAGGCCAGACCAGGTGGAAAAAATGAGTGCGAAGATCTGGTATCGAACAAGGAATACGAAAGGGTACTAAACAAACTGATTGTACCTTGAACGACCTCCGGTCCTACTGGAATTGCTTCCTATGTGGGATGAAACTTCCCATGCCCAGTTTCTCTACATATCAGCTGTCAGCCGCCTCCCCGACCAAGCCCTAATCAAGGTCCATGAGGAGCGCCTAGAGGTCACCCTCCCCCTGCAACGCTTACCCTCGGAGGAGCGGGAGCTCGCTTCCCCTGCTGCTGCTATGGGAAGGGCCTATCTGGAAGTTACTGCTGGGGCGGGTGCTGGGCCTGTCTGCCACTGCCGTGTTGTACTCAGTCCGAGAACTGATTCTGGATATGTCCATGGCTCCCACAGACGAAGCACCTCGATCCTGGGCCCAAAGGAAAAGGGCGAGGACCAGGGGACCAGAACTGGAACTGTTACGGCCTACTCCCTACTGGTCAGAACCTAGAGGGTCACGATGCTGGTGGTCTGGTGCTGACGGCCTTTCCCTTTGATGGGCCTAGCTAAATCCCCTCTCATGACACAAATCCCAGTGTGTGCATCCTCTCCACCACCTCTGCCTTCTTCTGGACCTCCAAGTATGTTGGCAAGGTGATGAGGGTAACATCGTACTGGAGTGAGGGTCGGAGCACCTCCTCTAAACGTCTCTGCTGAGACTCCTCATCTGGAAATAGGTCCGGAGAAAAGTGGAGGAGGTCTTTGAACATGATCCTCAGCTCCCTTACCGACATACTCCCCTGCTAGAGGGAGAGTAGATCCTGCCTCTTCTCTGCCTTCATCATAGAAGAGATGAATTCTGCCCAGAACTCATTCTCGAAATCCGCCCATGCCACCTCAGCCTCTCTCCTATCCCCCAGGAAGAGCGTCCACCACTGACACGCCGCTCTCCGCATCTGGCTATTGGCCGGAGGAACCCAGTACTCGGTCGGAGTCCAAATCAAGCTAAAGGCTATCACAAACTCCTCTAGCCAGCTCTCCATCTTCATGTCAGAGGTGAAACCCTCATACTTCTCGAGGGTTTTTCACTGGAAGGCTCGAAGCATCTTCTGCCACTGGTTATTCGGTAGGTCCATAGTCATTACATCGGGTCACGGGGGGCCCTAAAATCCCATATCCTAGCCAGTCTTCCCTGGCCTAATCCACACACCAAGGTCACCCAACACCGTTTCCCTACCATCCCATGTAATCCTCACTGTTCCTAACTCCTGAATACATCCTATATCTCAACCCATGGTCTGATACCATTCTGTCACGACCCGCCTTCACCAAAAGGAGGGAAGGGTCAGCAGATTCCCAGGCCCTTACTTATTTTAGTTGAAGGAGAGATAATGACCCCCGTAACCCACCTTCAATAGGTCCCAGAGTAGCAACCAACCCCAAGGTTATAGAGTCACACACTAAATGGACGACATTTCCCTTTTTCTTTTAATAGGATCGAGATATATTATTTTAAATCCCACAACACCAAATATAAATGTAAAAGTAAATCCATGAACCATTCCCACTGCATGTTACAAAAGTGAAATCCACAATTTATAAGGAGACTACAAAGCAAAGTACCAAAAGAAAGAACAATAGCAACTGTAACGGTCCCAATGCCCGAGCTAGTACGACCCTACACGATCCCCAAAGTCCCCCTGGAAACCTGAAAGTAGTTTCTATATATGTAGGGTGAGTATACAAGTATACCCAGTAGGGAAAACTGAAGAATATCATGACCAAGTGGGGAGGAATTGTAATGCCCCGTGGAAAAATAGATAACCAAACACATATCAAGGAAAACTATCTACCCAAGACTCACCAAGGCACACTCCCCAAATAACACAAGTCAAGTAAAGTATATTAATAGAACATCGATGTTTGGGTACCCCGCACCACTTTCCCACTGGTTATTGAATACATCCTATGCATCATACCAATCCCACCATTCTCATCACAGTCCCACTGCCATACCCTGCCCGCGCACACCTAGGCCACAACTGTCACACGTAACCACGCGTACAAACACCTAGGCCATAACAACCACTACCACGCCCGAAGACACCTGGCCTCATCCAGAATATACATTGGAAACCACCTTCCCGCACACACCTGTGCCAACCACCACACTACCCTACCCGAAGATTCTTGGGCTAATAATGGACATCAGGCCATCAGAGCCTACCTGAAGATACTTTGGATATTTGGGAAAGGTAGAATAAAGGAGCTAATAACCATCCACTAATAGAATTTTTGGTAAAAACACCCTCCCCTATGAAATGGGGGTGTTCGGCACTAAGTGCTCAACTTGGGTGGGGTGCGAATAAAGAAACACAAAAACTACAAGTATATTTATAGGTAACAAGCACTCACCCAATCTAGGTTTTTCTTCAGCCAGCATAATGAACAGTATCCTTATTATTCATTCATAAGAGAAGAGAACATCACCCATGCCCAAGTCAAAACTCACACCAAACCAAATCTCCAATTTTCCCATCCTTGTTTTTCATGTTCAGTAATATGTTTAAATAAGTTCCTAAACCTACTTGGGAAACTAGTAAGCATAAGAACAATCCAAGGAAAGAGTACACCCAATATCAATTTAAACATTCACACCCGGTTCTCTTGTAAAATCACATCAAGTGAGACCCCTCCAAGTATTGGAACCAAAGTAGGTCAAAGTGAGATACTGTCCCAAGTTCCCGGAACTATGAATAAACAGGTTTCACAATAGAAGAGGATCCCACCCCAATTCGTGATACAGATATAGGATCCCATCATCACCCACATCACCTCATCAATCTAATCCCTTATCCAAGAAAACCATATGGTCACCCGTTCTCATCTCATGGAGGAAACAACCAAACCCATAATACCAACACAAGGCATACTGAACAGGTATTTTCAGATTTAAATTAATTAACACACTCCATGATTTCAATTCCACTGGGATTTAATTGGGGTTATCATAAAAAAGGAGTTCATCCTAGTGCTTCCAATTTATTTAGCATAATAGATGTATTTAACCAATTTCCTTTTCACAGCAAGGTTCACAACTAAAATACAAGCCATTTAAACATCACAAGGGGTAAGGTTTTATTAGTACATAGAGAAAGACCACCAACGACCATGATCTTAAGTAGGCGTAAGCCCATACAATTCAAAAATCATTAATCATGAAAGAGGAGAAAAACAGAGCAGCATCATCGATCACACCCCTCCCCTTCATTCTTTAGAATCCTTTTATTATCTTCATTAAATTTTGGTCCATCCAACTCTACAGAAGCAGTAGCGTACCCACCCCGCAAGATACATAGAAAGGAGAGACGAAGGTGAAACCCCTACCTGATTGATCAACGATCATAATTTAAGTCCTCTCGTGGAAACCGAAAATAGGGTAGTAGGAGCTCCACGGAACGCGATCAAGGAAAACTCCTCTGTGTTACAACTCATCGGGAGGAAGGGGACACCAAGGGTGATTGATAAAAAGAAACGTAGGGAGAAGACTTTAGGTTATAAATGCTGATAAGGGCTGAAATACAACATGCACGGGATGGTTATGGGACATAGATAAAAACTCGAAACCGTGTAAGGAGAAGGATCGTGGATTGACCACACGGCTGGGACACCCCACACGTCATTAAAGGGTCCCCGTATTTCATGGTGGTTTAAACCGATGCAAAGCTCATGGTTTTTCATTTAAGGGGTACCTCACCAAACATTTAATTTAAATGGGAATTAATGGGCATTAAAACAGGCTTAAAGGGGTCAAAACATGGTTTAAAAACCAATTTGTGTAAAAAGGAGGCGCTACTGGAAAACCCGTGGGGGTAGGTGAGAGCTACCGGTAGCTGAGAGCTACCGGTTGGCGACAACTACCGGTAGCTGAGAGCTACTGGTCGGCGACAGCTACCAGTAACTGAGATCTAACGGTTGGTGAGAGCTACCAGTTGGTGAAATCTACATGTAGTTGAGGGCTACCAGTTGGCGGCAGCTACCGGTACCTGAGAGCTACCGGTCTGCGACAGCTACCGGTAGATGAGAGCTACAAGTCGACCAGAGCTACCAGTAGGTGAGAGCTACCGGTCAGCGATAGCTACCGGTTGCTGATACCTATCAATATCCTCGAGTTACTGGTAGCCGAGAGCGACCGGTAGCCTAGAGTTACCAGTAACCGAGAGTGACCGGTAGCCGAGAGCTACCAGTAACCGAGAGTGACCAGTAGCCAAGAGCTACCGGTGGCCGAGGGCCACCGGTACCCCAAGGTCACTGGTAGGCTAGGTCTACCGGTAGGCCGAGGCTACCGGTAGGCCAAGGCTACTGCTATGAGTCACCATAATGCCAATATGGCCTTCCAGACCACCCCGAACACCTTAACATCATATTTTTACCAAGTAATGGACCCCAAATACCCGGTCTATTACAACCCTTCCCACTTGTAGTATCTATAGAAGGATTGTCCCTATGGAGAACCAACTAATATCTTCTCTACCAAAATTATCGGTTTTTATTTTTTACATATTCTCAATTTTTATCATAGTGATATGTTTTATAGTATTTGTTTCAAAAATCTAGTTTCCATGGTTTATACTAAGTATCATTTGAGACCAACTAATACTCCATGGTCCCAGAAGATAAGATTTGTTGAGTTACTTTATTAAAATAGAAAAGATACTTATTTCAAATCCCATATGACCATATATATTAGTTTTTTAGGAAAACCACATTATATACATGGTGACCATAATACATTTATAAAGGAAAATAGTGTATAACATATGAAAAAGATCTTTATCCATGAAAAACATTCAATGTATTCCTCTTCCTGCCTTGAAAAACTGATACATAATAAGGGTGATCTCAAATGATCAGTAGGGATATGTACTGTGGAAGCATTAATCAATCAATAATAAAAATAAATGTAGCATGGTCTACAACGGTGAACACACCCACAAAAATTACTCGATAAGTAATAATCATCATGGAAATTTAAATAATTGAAACTCCTTAAAATTGATCCATCATCCAAGAATAAAATGTATAAAATGTTTTTATCACATAAAATTCTTGTGGATAATAAAAAAATTAATTATATATCTATAGAGGAAATGCATAAATTTTTAGCATCATGTCGGAGGCACATGACAACAAATAAACAAAATATCATTAACAAGATAGTTTAAAATTTTTATTAGAAACCCATTTAATTTACCCAATTTATTTACCTCATGATAACCTATAAATCCATTGAGTGACTATATAATGTTCATGAACCACCCATCACTTCATGTCGAACTCATTCCTCATATATTGAATAATTGATTTAATTAATTAAAAAATGTTCCTAGTCATCAAAAATACATATTTTATAAAATGTATTGATTTATAAATAATTCCCCAGTGGATGATATGTATCAAAATGGGTTGTTAAAATTTTGGAATTAAAATGCCATATATTGATCATTAAATTTTTTTTGATGAAAACAATCCTTAAACATTCCAAAGTATCCAATACCACATTGTTACATTTGAATCATAATGCCATGAAATAAAAAAAATAAAAATGAAACATTAAATTATGTGATGGTAAATTTATCCAGATATAAAATACAATAGGGTTAGAATATATATTTCGTAAAACAAACAGGTGGGAAGATAGTGTATGCCTCGTGGAATGAGAAGTGAGATAATAATCCCTTAACATTAGTCTAACTAGACATGTTTGTCATTATATTCTCAAATATCAAACATATTTTAATTATTTACATTATTTAGAATGTTTTTCTTATTTATAAACACATTTATTTCACTTTATACAAATATTTTAAACTCTATATGAATAATTATGTTTGTGTTTTGTGTTTTTACCATATTCAGTTTATGTGTCAAAAAGAAATTTCTTAGGTCATCTTTGGTCAAAGGGTTCATTATATAAATATATTCAATATAAAAATGATGAGACGATTGTCATATTTTTAAATCCATTATACATTTAAAACCATTCATGAAATATGGTTATAAGAAGTGAACCAATGTTACAAATCAAGGAGATGGAATGATTTACGTACGCATGAGTAATGTTCACATTTTTCTAATGTTCATTATTGAATGAAGGTCTGCAACATTATATACATACATAATTATTTTCTTATCATATATAACATTTAATTTTATCATATATACTAATATATAGAAGTATTGTGAGTTCAAAGGAATCACGTCATGTTGAGGAGGCCGTAGTCCACACATCAATGATCGATGATAAAAACATTTGAGTGAAAAGTGTAATAAAAATAATATATTAATTTTATAGAAAGGTAAATCTGTTATGAATATCATATATATATCAATTATTCACATGTTATTATTTAAAACTATCATTTATATATTTCATTTATAGTGTCCACAAATCCCATAACTTATAGGAGGTGGTAGTCCGCACTACCACGAACGATATTTTCGAAATCCCACAAAATAAATGCATAAAGTTATGTTCTATATTAAAATTATAGAAGAATATATCCATTATAAATAACATGTATATATATAAGATATAAAAATCATGTACATCATAAATCTCAACCATTAAAGGTGGAAAATGAAAAATGAACGACATTATTTCATGACATGTTAGTTCACCGGACACACGAACTGTAACTTCAGTACCCAATTGATGGTAGTGAATTCATGTATCAGTATAATTGTTAATATAATATAATAAATGAATATATAAGATAATAATTTTATAGTATAAACAACAAATTAGATTATTTTATAGGGGTGTAAATGTAAATAAGACAAATGATATTATCGAAGGATGTTACCTCTTCTTTAGGTAACTGATTTTCGTTTGCATTAAAAGGCATTATTTGATGATTTTTATCCCAAGGAAAGGCTTCTTGGATTAGGTTTGGTATGTCAGAATATTATTTGATTAATTTTGGGTGCTAAAAATGGCTTTCGAGATTTCAATAAGTGGTCAGGGTGAGTCTATTTTATAATGGGGGGGTGTTTCATTCATGAAAATGTTTTAAAAGAGAATTCATCCTATGTTTTTTCCATGTATTGTATATCCAATAATTGTAAAAATTGTTTTTAAAAGAGTATGGGGTCGAAATGTCGACATAAAATGACTTTTAGAATTGTTTTTAGGTCATTTGGTCATTATGTTTAAGACTTAGCCCTTTGTTAAGCATATTTTTCGCTTGATTGTTTTATGTAATGTAACTCACATCCAATATTTTTTTTTTCAGAAACTAATTTTACATTATTAAAAATTTTAAACTGTTCAAATTGAAAAAATGGAACTAATATTTCAATATTCTAATAATATACGTTATAGGAATTTATTTAAATTTAATCCCATGGACGGGACTGTGATGACCCAGACCCCCCTTGGTCCCTTCCTTTGCCAAAATTCGGATCCTTAAGGGGTGTCGATCAGTGCTACCGATCGGTGAGACCGATCGGTGCGACCGATCAGCGGAACCGGCCGACGTCACCCGGCCTTGCCAAGTTGTTCCAGTAACGCTCCTTTTTCACAAATAGGGTTTTAAACCCTATTCTGCCTCGTTTAAAAGAAAAGAAAATGTCTTAAAGACCCGAAACGCGCACGAAAGTTTTAATTAGATACTGAATCGACTCATGAGTCGGTTTAAACCACCCAGCACCTTTAATGATGAGTCAAGCCGCGTGGTCAACCCACGACTTCCACGTCTTACGCGGTTTCGCGTTTTCACCTCAACCGTCCCCCGCTCTTATAAATTAAGGGTTAAGTCGTGGTTCCCCCCTTCTTAGATCGTGGCTCTTCTGGTGCATCGGGACCGCCGCATCGTTATCCGTAAAGTTCCGCACCCCCGGCCTAAACATCGATCATCTATAAATAGGTAGGGAATTTCTCTCGTCTCTCACTTTTGTGTATCATGCGGGGTGGGCGTTATTTTTGTTCTTATGGGATTGGTTGAACCGAACCTTAATGAAGATAATAAACGAACTTCTAAAGAAAGAAGGGGAAGAGGTTGTGATCGTTGTTTATTCTTTATCTTGTGATAATCCTTTTTAGTTGTGCTGGGTTATGTTTTCTGAAAATTGAGGCCGTTGGTGGTCGTTGTATGTGCACTGATGAATCCCCTCGTGTTGTTTTAAATGGGTTGCTGAAATTGTGAACTCCTGCTGTGAAATTGGTTAATCACGTATGCCCGGCTGAATAAGTTGAAAGCACCAGGATCAACCCTTCTATGATAACTCTCGGTTAGAACACACGGAATTTGAAATCATGGAGTGTGTTAAGTCATTTAAATATGAAAATCCTTGACTTGTGTTGGTAGTGGTAGTTGGTTGTTTTCCTTTCGGGCCGATTGCTGGAAATGTGGGAGGGGATGGGATCCCCTGTTATTTTATACTCTCGGTGGTTGTGTGAATTTGGGGATGGGATTCCCTGTTGGTATGGTTTCGGTGGTTGTGAGTTTGAGACCGGGTGGGTACTCGTTTATATCAAAAATTGGGGAGAGATCCTCTGTTGACAGAACCAGGTGTGAGTGTTTTGGTTGATCCATGCTTTTGACGCTTTCCTTGGTTATGTTTATGGTAGTTGCCCAGTAGTGCTTAAAATTAATTGAACATTTTAACTAAACGTGAAACAAGAATGGGACAAATGGTTTTTTTTGTGGGCAAGGGTCGTGAACTGTGACTCGGACGTAGTGGTGTTGTGTTCTATAGGTTGGCTAGGAAAACCTAAGCTTTGGGTGAGTGTTTGTTACCTATATCTATACTTGTAGCTTTGTGTTTCTTATTCGCGCCCCAACCAAGTTGAGCACTCAGTGACGAACACCCCCATTTATGGGGGAAGGGTGTTTTTCCCAACACTATCCTTAGTGGATGGTTATTAGCTCCTTTTCTGCTCCCTTTCCCGGATAGCCCAAGTACCTTTGGGCAGGCTGTGATGGCCTGAAGTCCATTATTAGCCCAAGAACCATCGGGCGGGGCGTTGGGGTGGTTGGCCAGGTGTGTGCGGAAGGTGGTTTCCCAAGTGTATTCTGGATGAGGCCCAGGTGTCTTCGGGCGTGGCAGTGGATCCTTTAGCCCAGGTGTCTTCGGGCGTGGAGGTGGTTGTTCTGGCCTAGGTGTTTGCAGGCATGGTTACTTGTGACAGTTGTGGCCCAGGTGTGTGCGGGCGGGATTCAGTAGTGGGACTGCGTGCTGTTGTGGCCAAGGTGTGTGCGGGCGGGATTTCGGCAGTGGGACTGCGTGTGGTTGTGGCCCAGGTGTGTGCGGGCGGGTGTGGCAGTGGGACTGCAGTGAGAATGGCGGGATTGGTCCGATGCGTAGGATGTCTCAATAACCATTGGGAAAGTGGCGCGGGGTACCCAAACATCGATGTGCTCTTATTATATATATTACTTGACTTGCGTTATTTGGGGAGTGAGCCTTGGTGAGGCCTGGGGTGGATAGTTTTCCTTGTTAGGTGTTTGGTTTACTCTTTTTCTCACGGGACATTAGTACGTTCCCTTACTTGTGCACGAGAGTCTTGGTTTTCCCTACTGAGTGTACTTTTATACTCACCCTACATATATAAAACTGCTTTCAGGTTTCCAGGAGGACTTCGGGGATCACACAGGACCTTACTAGCTCGGACTTTTGGAGTCGTTGCAGTTGTTCTACTTTTTTTATTTTTGGTACTTACCTTGTAGTCACCTTTTTGCACTTTGTGGCTTTCACTTTTGAAACATTCATGTGGTAATGGTTTACTTTTGGCTTTACTTTTATTTCTACCTTGGTGTTGTTGGGTTTTCTTCTCCTTATCTTTCGATCCTATAAAATAAAAAGGGTAATTCCTTCCATTTGCGAGAATTTTCTATACCCTTGGTGCTAGTCGCCACTCCGGGACCTATTGAAGGCGGGTTTCGGGGGTCATTATCTCTCCTTCAACATAAAGAAGGATGGGCCTGGAAATCTGCTGACCCTTCCCTCCTTTTGGTGAAGGCGGGTCGTGACAAAATGGTATCATAGGAGATGGTTGAGAGATAGGACGAAGTCTGGAGTTAGGCACAGTGAGGATTGCATGGGATGGTAAGGAAACGGTGTTGGGTGACCTTGGAGCGTGAATTAGGCTAGGGAAGACCGGCTAGGACACGAGATTTTAGGGCCCCCCGTGATCCGATGCAAGGACTCTGGACCTACCGAATGACCAAGTGAGGCCACACTGATTGCAGGATAGAGACCCTAGGAAAGGTACATGCATCATAATGACTTGTGTTCTTGTGTTTCTGGGATGTCTTGGGAATTAAGAATAAATTAAATCTTAAAAGTTTTAAGAACGATATTTTGCACTACTTGGGCTTAGGCATTCCTTGTTTACCTTGCAGCTATGGCACCTAGAAGGCGACCACGTGTGGTATAGGCGATCGAGGCCCCTGAGACTACTTTGGCCAATCGGCAGAGAGCTGATCGAGATGAAGAGGACGACCAGTGGAAGAAGACTCTTCGAGCCTTCCAGCGATAGGACCTCGAGAAGTATGAGGGTAGCACCTCCGATATGAAGACGGAAGGCTGGCTAGAGGAGCTAGTTATAGCCTTCGGCCTGATTCGGGCCCCGACCGAGTACTGGGTTCCTCTGGCTGTTAGCCAGATGTGAGGAGCGGCACGTCAGTGGTGGATGCTTCACCTGGGGAATAGGAAAGAGTCTGAGGTTTCTTGGGCGGATTTCGAGAAGGAGATCCGGGCGGAGTTCCTCTCCTCGACAATGAAGGCGGAGAAGAGGCAGGAGCTACTCTCCCTCCAGCAGGGGATCATGTCCGTGAGGGAACTTGGAATCAAGTTCAAGGACCTCCTACGTTTTTCTCCGGACCTCTTTCCCGATGAGGTGTCTCGGGCAAGACGTTTGGAGGAGGCGCTCTGACCCTCCCTCCAGTATGTTGTTACCCCCTTTACCCTTCCGACATACTTAGAGGTCCAGAAGAAGGCCGAAGTGGTGGAAAGGATGCATGCTCTGGGCGGAGTGTCACGAGAAGGGATCCAGCTGGGACCATCAAAGTGGAAGGCCGTCAGCACCAGGCCTCCAGCATCGGGACCCTCCAGGTTCCGACCCACAGGGAGCAGACCGCAGCAGTTTCAGTTTCGATCCCCTGGGCCATGTTCTTTCCCTTCAGGCTCGGGACCACGGTGCTTCATCTGCGGGAGCCCTGGACATCTCCGGAGTCAGTGCCCCGATCGGGTGCAGTATAGCAGTGGCAGTCATCCCCAGCATCCACCGCAGCAGCAGTTTCAAGCCAGACCCTTCCGACAACAGCAGCAGGGACAGCGAGCTCCCGCTCCTCCGCAGGCAGACATAGGAGGAGGAGGCCGACCTCAGGGTGCTCCCCAGGGACCTCGACCAGGGCGTGGTCGGGGAGGTGGCCGACAGCCGAGGGGCAGGGGAGCTGGGCGTGGACAGCTACACGCCGCAGAGGCAACAGTTCCAACAGGGCCAGAGGTTGTTCGAGGTACGATCAATGTGTTTAGCACTATTGCTTATCCTTTGTTCGATATCGGAGCTTCGCAATCCTTTGTTGCACCCAGTCTAGCCCGTGCCTTGGGCCTAGATGCCGAGAGACTTCCAGTGCCCCTGGTGTTGAGCACACCAGTTGAAGGTCAGACCGACTTGCTGTTTGTTTGTCGGGGATGTAGACTAATGTTAGGGCCACATCAGTCGGTTAGGGATCTCCTTCTACTACAGATTCAGCCGTACGATGTCATCCTAGGCATCGACTGACTATTTTCTGTGTGCGTCGTCATCATCTGTTTCCAAAGAAGGGTGGTGTTCTCCAGTTTGGACGGCCATCATGTTACCTTCACCGGCGAGTGGAGCTATCCGAAGGGAAACAGGAGGGAGGAACCTCTCCTCTCCTTGTTGACCGAGCTTAAGGTAGAATCAGTAAATGCGGAAATGGTGGAAGTGCCAGAGATCGTCCGTGAGTTTATGGACATCTTTCCTGAGGAGGTGACAACTCTACCCCCTCGACGTGATATCGAGTTCGGGATAGACCTACAGCCCGGCTCTCGTCCAATCTCGATGGCTCCTTACAGGATGGCACCTTCGGAGCTACGGGAGTTGCGGATACAGATTGACGATATGATGAAGAGGGGTTATGTTCGCCCAAGTGCGTCACCGTGGGGTGCTTCGGTCTTGTTTGCAAAGAAGGCAGATGGAGGTCTTAGGCTGTGCATAGACTACAGGAGGTTGAATCAGGTGACGATCAAGAATCGCTACCCTCTCCCAAGGATAGATGATCTTTTTGACCAGCTGAAAGGGGCAGGATGGTTCTCGAAGATTGACCTGTGGTCCGGATACCACCAGCTGAGGGTGAAGGATAGAGACGTCCCGAAGACGGCGTTCAGGTGCAGGTATGGGCACTTCGAGTTCGTGGTCATGCCCTTTGGTGTTACGAACGCCCTGGCCGTGTTCATGGGGCTTATGAAATCCTTATTTCGGGAGTACCTGGATCGGTTTGTGGTGGTATTCATAGACGATATCCTGATCTATTCATGGTCAGAAGAGGACCATGCAGAGCACCTAAGGACAGTTTTGGAAGTCCTCTGACAGCACCAGCTCTACGGGAAGTTGTCAAAGTGCAAGTTCTGGGCACGAGAAGTGCACTTCCTCGGGCACGTAGTGTCTGAGCAGGGGGTAGCAGCCGACCCATCAAAGGTTGAGGCAGTTGTTTCTTGGGCAGCACCCAAGAATGTGGCGGAAGTCCGGAGTTTCCTCGGACTGGCAGGTTACTACCGGAGATTCGTACCCAACATCTCCCGAGTAGCATCCCCTTTGACGGCTTTGATTAAGAAGGAACAAGTTTTTGTGTGGAGAGAGCAATGCGAGTCATCCTTCAGCTACCTAAAAGAAAAGTTGGTTAGTTCCCCAGTGTTGAGATTACCAGAAGAAGGGATGGCCTATGAGGTATTTTGTGATGCTTCAGGATAGGGCATGGGATGCGTGTTGATGCAGCAACAAGGGGTGATCTCTTACGGGTCCAGGCAGCTACGCCCCCATGAGCGTAACTACGCCACCCATGACCTGGAACTTGCAGCGGTCGTTTTTTCACTAAAGTTATGGCGGCACTACCTCATCGGGGAATGCTTTGTGGTCTTTGCAGATCACAAAAGCTTAAAGTATATCTTCTCCCAGCGGGACTTGAACTTGCGACAACGGAGATGGGTGGAGTTCTTCCAGGACTACGACTTTGAAATCTCTTATACTGAGGGCAAGGGCAATGTGGTGGCCGATGCCTTGAGCAGGAGGACGCAGAAGGATGCGGTCCGAGAGTCGGAAAATGCCTGGAAGTTAATGGAGGAGTTTGATGCCTTACACCTGGATGCGAAGATGGATAGTGGCAGAGGCTGCCTATATCAGATGATAGTGCAGTCATCTCTGTTTCGACAAGTGGAGGAGTCTCAGTGGGGAGACCCCGAGTGCGAAGTGATGCGTGATCGGGTTGACCAGGGCGATTCTCCAAGAGAATGGACAGAGGACGGTCAGCACCGGATGCTTTTCCAGAAAAGGTTGTTTGTTCTAAGGGTGATGTGTGGCAAGGTTCTCAGTGAGTTCCAAAACTCACCCCTAGCGGTGCACCCAGGAGTTACCAAGATGTACCAGGGCTGAAAAGGCAGTTTTGGTGGCCCGGAGTTAAGCGGGCGGTGGAAGAATTTGTGGCTAAATGCATAGTATGTCAACAAGTGAAGGATGATCACCGAGTTCTAGGCGGCCTACTATAGCCTTTAGCTGTTCCTGAGTGGAAGTGGGACGACATCTCAATGGATTTCGTCACGGGACTACCCAAGGTCCAAGGAGGGTGCGACGCCATCTGGGTGGTGGTGGACAGGTTGACGAAATCGGCTCACTTTCTGGCAATCAGGGAGTCAAGTACTATGGATGCGTTGGCACGAATGTACGTGAATGAGGTGGTGTGGTTGCATGGAGTTCCGAGGTCTATAGTCTCGGATAGGGATGCACAGTTTACCTCGCGAATCTGGAGAGGATTACAGCATGCGTTTGGCACCCAGTTACGCCTTAGCACTGCTTTCCATCCCCAGAAAGATGGACAAACGGAGCGAACCATCCAGACCTTGGAGAATATGCTACGGGCATGTGTTCTGGACTCAGGAGAGTCATGGGTGTGATACTTGCCTCTAGTAGAGTTTTCCTACAATAATAGCTACCACTATACCATCGGTATGGACCCGTTTGAGGCTTTGTACGGGAGGCCATGCCGTTCACCTGTGTGTTGGACCAAAGTAGGAGAGGTAGGCATCCTTGGCCCGGAGGTGGTGCAGAACACGACAGAGAAGATTCAGCTCATACGGGAAAGGATGAAGGCGGCCCAGGACCGACAGAAGTCGTATGCTGATACCAGGAGAAGGCCCTTGGAGTTTGAGGTTGGGGACCACGTGTTCTTGAAGGTCTCCCCGCAGCGTGGGCAATGGAGGTTCGGCAAGGGGGGTAAGATTTCCCCCAGATTCGTCGGACCTTTCGAAGTGTTGCGGTGGGATGGCGAAGTGGCTTATCAGCTAGCGTTACCTCAGCTGCTGCTAAGGACACATGATGTCTTTCATGTATCCCAGCTCCGTCGTTATCTGCACGATGATTCACACGTCCTTGATTGGGGTGAATTGGACATCGAGGACGACGTAACCTTTGTGGAAAAACCAGTGATGATCGAGGATCACAAGGAGAAGGTGCTTCGTGGGCGATCCATTCCCTTGGTTCGTGTGTTGTGGAGACATGGCGGGCTCGAAGAGAGTACGTGGGAGAGGGAAGCACAGATGCGTGCCCAATACCCCGGGTTGTTTTGAGCTTTGTTCCTTTTTGTACCTGTTGTGGTAGAACGTTTGAATTTTGACTATAAAATGTACTGGTTTATTTCCTCTGTTGTGTGTGAAAAGCCCTGGCTAAAGGGAAGAGGGAACCCAACCCCTAATCAAGACGCATTAAGGTGGATGCGATTAAACTCGTGCGGGCGAGTCAGTGCCGCCCAAAGCGGATAATATCTTGAAATGGGGGAGGGAAACTCCCCAAACCCACATGACCGGGCGGTTTGGCGTGGTATGTTGCTTCGTTCTTGACAGGGGAGTGTTTTTAGTTAGCAGAGGTTCACTCCTAAGAGGTATCTTTCTAAGATGGTTGTTCGGACCCTCTCTTTCCTCCTGGTTTGTTGTGATTCTCGAGGGCGAGAATCGTTTAAGAGGTATCTGATGTGATGACCCAGACCCCCCTTGGTCCCTTCCTTTTCCAAAATCCGGATCCTTAAGGGGTGCCGATCGGTGCGACCGATCGGTGAGACCGATCGGGGAGACTGATCGGTGAGACCGATCGGTGAGACAGATCGGTGTGACCGATCGGTGAGACCGATCGGTGGGACTGATCGATGTGACCGATCGGCGGAACCGGCCGACGTCACCCGGCCTTGCCAAGTTGTTCCAGTAACGCTCCTTTTTCGCAAATAGGGTTTTAAACCATATTCTGCCTCATTTAAAAAGAAAAGAAAATGTCTTAAAGACCCGAAAAGCGCACGAAAGTTTTAATTAGATACTGAATCGACACATGAGTCGGTTTAAACCACCCAACACCTTTAATGATGAGTCAAGCCGCGTGGTCAACCCACGACTTCCACGTCTTACACGGTTTTGCGTTTTCACCTCAACCGTCCCCCGCTCTTATAAATTAAGGGTTAGGCCGTGGTTCCCCCCTTCTTCGATCGTGGCTCTTCTGGTGCATCGGGACTGCCGCATCGTTATCCGTAAAGTTCAGCGCCCCCGGCCTAAACATCGATCATCTATCAACAGGTAGGGAATTTCTCTCGTCTCTCACTTTTGTGTATCATGCGGGGTGGGCGTTATTTTTGTTCTTATGGAATTGGTTGAACCGAACCTTAATGAAGATAATAAACGAAGTTATAAAGAAAGAAGGGGAAGAGGTTGTGATCGTTGTTTATGCTTTATCTTGTGATCATCCTTTTTAGTTGTGCTGGGTTATGTTTTCTGAAAATTGAGGCTGTTGGTGGTCGTTGTATGTGCACTGATGAATCCCCTCGTGTTGTTTTAAATGGGTTGCTGAAATTGTGAACTCCTGCTGTGAAATTGGTTAATCACATATGCCCGGATGAATAAGTTGAAAGCACCAGGATCAACCCTTCTGTGATAACTCCCGGTTAGAACACACAGAATTTGAAATCATGGAGTGTGTTAAGTCATTTAAATCCGATAATCCCTAACTTGTGTTGGTAGTGGTAGTTGGTTGTTTTCCTTTCGGGCCGATTGCTGGAAATGTGGGAGGGGATGCGATCCCCTGTTCTTTTATACTCTCGGTGGTTGTGTGAATTTGGGGATGGGATTCCCTGTTGGTATGGTTTCGGTGGTTGTGAGTTTGAGACCGGGTGGGTACTCGTTTGTATCAAAAATTGGGGAGAGATCCTCTGTTGACAGAACCGAGTGTGAGTGTTTTGGTTGATCCATGCTTTTGACGCTTTCCTTGGTTATGCTTATGGTAGTTGCCCAGTAGTGCTTAAAATTAATTGAACATTTTAACTGAACGTGAAACAAGAATGGGACAAATGGTTTTTTTGTGGGCAAGGGTCTTCAACTGTGACTCGGACGCAGTGGTGTTGTGTTCTGTAGGTTGGCTAGGAAAACCTATGCTTTGGGTGAGTGTTTGTTACCTATATCTATACTTGTAGATTAGTGTTTCTTATTCGCGCCCCACCCAAGTTGAGCACTCAGTGCCGAACACCCCCATTTATGGGGGAAGGGTGTTTTTACCAACACTATCCTTAGTGGCTGGTTATTATCTCCTTTTTTGCTCCCTTTCCCGGATAGCCCAAGTACCTTCGGGCAGGCTGTGATGGCAAGAAGTCCATTATTAGCCCAAGAACCATCGGGCAGGGCGTTGTGGTGGTTGGCCAGGTGTGTGTGGTAGGTGGTTTCCCAAGTGTCTTCGGGATGAGGCCCAGGTGTCTTCGGGCGTGGCAGTGGATCCTTTAGCCCAGGTGTCTTCGGGCGTGGCGGTGGTTGTTCTGGCCTAGGTGTTTGCAGGCATGGTTACATGTGACAGTTGTGGCCCAGGTGTGTGTGGGCGGGATTCAGCAGTGGGACTGCGTGTAGTTGTGGCCCAGGTGTGTGCGGGCGGGATTTCGGCAGTGGGACTGCATGTGGTTGTGGCCCAGGTGTGTGCGGGCGGGTGTGGCAGTGGGACTGCGGTGAGAATGGCGGGATTGGTCCGATGCGTAGGATGTCTCAATAACCATTGGGAAAGTGGCGCGGGGTACCCAAACATCGATGTGCTCTTATTATATATATTATGTGACTTGCGTTATTTGGGGAGTGTGCCTTGGTGAGTCCTGGGGTGGATAGTTTGCCTTGTTAGGTGTTTGGTTTACTCTTTTTCTCACGGGACTTTAGTACGTTCCCCTACTTGTGCACGAGAGTCTTGGTTTTCCCTACTGAGTGTACTTTTATACTCACCCTACGTATATAAAACTGCTTTCAGGTTTCAAGGAGGACTTCGGGGATCACGCAGGACCTTACTAGCTCGGACTTTTGGAGCCATTGCAGTTGTTCTTCTTTTTTTCTTTTTGGTACTTACCTTATAGTCACCTTTTTGCACTTTGTGGCTTTCACTTTTGAAACATGAATGTGGGAATGGTTTACTTTTGTCTTTACTTTTCTTTCTACCTTGGTGTTGTTGGGTTTTCTTCTCCTTATATTTCGATCCTATAAAATAAAAGGGGTAATGCCTTCCATTTGCGAGAATTTTCTATACCCTTGGTGCTAGTCGCCACTTCGGGACCTATTGAAGGCGGGTTTCGGGGGTCATTATCTCTCCTTCAACTTAAAGAAGGAAGGTCCTGGAAATCTGCTGACCCTTCCCTCCTTTTGGTGAAGGCGGGTCGTGACAGGGACGACAAAGCCAATTTATAAAGTATAAATGTTCAATATTTTTCTATGGTTTTATATCCAATTTCATTGTGAAATTATATCAAGTGAAATAAATTGTACTAATTGATGTAAAATTTAAGTAATTGGGTGTTTAAAATGTAATAATAAAATTTAACCTTATTAACAAATTAGATAAAAAATGTATTTTGAAGTAAATTTCAATATTTTTCACTATTCTTAAAAAACGAACACTACACGAAAATTCACCTTTTGCGATGGGCTATTTGAGAAAAGCCTTACACCCATCGCAAATATAATTAAATAAACATGTATTTGTGATAGGAAAACTAACCTCTTTCAGTGCATTTTGGTGCACCTACCTACCAAAACGTAGGAATGGGTATTGGCAGTGGGACCTGGTTCACGTCGCAAATACACTTGGTCATGATATATTAATTCAGACTGGATTATTCCCTCATCTCAAATAATATTTTCCTTTTAAATTTATTTGTGACAGAAATTAATTAATATTACCAAAAATATGTTGGTAGGTAGGTATTTGTGACGAGACATGTCATAATATATTCGTTTAACCCTCCCAATAATTATTTATTATGGTGAGTATTTTCAACAGGGTACCCAACGCTAATAGTCTCATCGTAATAATCAGACCTATATATACCCACTCCCCTCACATTTTTCCTTTTTATTCAACAATTGAGTTATCCCTTATTTGGTTTTCCCCATATTCTATTCACATGTTCAAGTAGAAATTTAATTTTTTATGAGGAAGAGAATTTTTAGGATTGAAGCGCACAGAAGCTTCATTTTTGAGGTTACTATGTAATGTTTAATTTTTTATTTCATCTTTATTAGATTTTAATTGTATTAAATAGTTGTGAATAGAGTTAATTAGAAGTAATTATTTATAACAATAATTCATTATTTATAATTAGATGTAATTATTTATAACTAAGGGTAGTTATTTTGTTTTAGAAATATTTAGTTTTAATTAGGAGTAATGTTTTTAACTAATAGGTAAATAGTTTTAATTTGGAGTAATTACTTTTAAATAGTAGTAAATAGATATAATTAGTATAAATTTTCAATAATTAACTTATATTGTATAAAATAAAGGTAATTATTTTTTATTAGTGATAATTAGTATAGATATAAAATAAAGTAATATAATTATTACAAATTTACGATAATTAGTACATAATTGTTGTATATTAATAAATAATATTAATAAGAATTTATAATTAGCACTAACAAGTAATAAATATTGGTAATTAGTTAACATTAGATGTAATTGGAAAATAATATCAGTAGTTAGTAAAAATTTGTGATAATTAGTAAAAACTAAGGGTAAAATGTAAAAATATAGTGTTATTTATTTTTTATTATGGGTAACAAGTAATAATTAGTGATAAATAAATATAATTTTAATAATTTCCATTAATTAGTAAAAAAATGTTTATAATCATAAAAATGACTAATAATATAAGATAACTAGCTGTAATTATTAAAAAATTGCGGTAAGTAGTTAAAATTAATGGTAATTTGTAATAATTAATTTTAATGAGTATGAAATAGTAGTAATTATTATTAAATAACAGTAATTAGAAAAAATTAGAGATAAATAAATATATTTTTTAAAAATACTAATCATTAGTAAAAAAATATTATAAATTATTAAAAATTAGTAATAATAAGTTTTAATTAGCTACAATTAGTAGTAATTAACGGTAATTAGTAATAATTAATAGTATTTAGTAACAAATAGTAGTAATTATTATTAATCAACGATAAAATGTAGAAATTACCAATAAATAAATATAATTACTAAAAATAGATGTAATTAGAAAAAAAAATAATCTAAACTTTGGAAATGTTTGACAAATAGTTTAATTAGGAGTAATTTAGAATGATTAGTAGTAAGTGGTTTTAATGAGTATTAATTTGTAAAAAATAATGGTAATTAGTAAAACATTGTTATAAATTAATAAAAATAATTAATAATATGTGGTAATTAGAAAAAATTTGTAATAATTAACATCAATTAGTAATAATTAGTGGTAATTAGTTAAAATTTGCATTAATTACTAAAATTATAATTAATTATTAAAAATTTTTGGTAATTAGAAAAAATAGTATTGATTATTATTATATAATGGTAATTATTAATAATAAGAGATAAAACAACATATTTCTTAATAATTAGCACTAATTAGAAATAAATTAAATTACATTAATCATAGTATGTTATAATAATTTATAAATAGTAGTAATTAGTAACAATTAATAGTGATTAATAAAAATTAGTAGTAATTATTAATAAATAGAGGTATAATGTATTAATTTGTGATAATTATAAAATTTAGTGCTAAATCAATGTAATTATAAAAAATTATGCTAATTTGTAAAATATTGTAATAATTTATTATAAATTAGAAATAACAAGTTTTAATTAGTAGTAATTTGAAATTATTAACAATAATTAGTTATAATTTGGTGCAATTAATAATAAGTGTCAATAATTTGTAAAAATTAGTGGTATTTAGTAAATAATTGTTTCAATTAGAAAAAAATTAATTGTAATTAGTAAAAAATATCGATAATTACTATTAATTTGCAGTAATTTGTAAATTGTTTTGATAAAACAACATATGATTAAAATTTATTACTAATTAGTAAAATATTGTGATAAATTAAAAATAATTATTAATAATAACTGGTAATTAGTAAACATATGTGATAAATAAACATAATTATTAAAAATTGGATGTAAATAGTAAAAAAATTATAAAAAAAATTATAATTGTCAATAATAATTGAAACTTAGCAATAACTAGAAATAATTAGTGGTAATTTATATGTATTAACATAAATTAGTAGAATGTTTCTTTTTTGTAGAAATTAGGGATAATTAGTAAAAATTCGTGGTAATTAGTAAATTTTAATGCAAATCTCTAAAAATTAATAGTAATTAGTAAAACTAATAGAAGTATATGTATTAATTAGTGATAATTATTATAATATGGTGATAAAAATTCCATTAATTAATAAATAGTATTAAATAGTTAAAAAATTATTATAAAATAATAAATATTTTTAATAATAAGTTGTAATTAGTAGTAATAAGCAATAAATTGAAATAATTAATTATAATTAGTTGTAATTCGTAAATTTTGTGTTACTTAGTAAAACAATTATTATAAGATAATTAGAATTATTAAAATAAGGAGAAATTATCTTTAATTAGTATTATTTATTAGAAATTGGAAATAATTAGTAGTAATTAGTAAAAAAAATATTAGTAATTAGTTAAAATTAGTAGTAATTTTAAAAATTCCTGGTAAATAGTAAATATTAGCGATAATTTTAAAAATTATCAGTAATTAGTAAAAAATAGAAATTTATAATCAGTAATGGTAATTATTTAAAATAAAATAGAGACAAAATGTATTAGACAGTGGTAATTGTTCAAAATTATCAATAAATTAAAAAAAATAAGGAAAATTAGTAGTAATAAGAAAAAATTTATAAAAAAATATAAATCAGCATTAACTAGTAATAATTAGTAATAACTTGTAATAATAAGTAATAATTAAAAACAATTAGTATTAATTAGTAATAATTAGTATTAATTAGTATTAATTGTTAAATACTAATAATGATTTGTTCTGATTAGTTTTATTGAGTAATAAATAATTGTAATTAGAAATAATTTCATTTAATTAGAATGAAATATTTTATAATAGTTATAAATTATAAACACCTTACTATAAATTATTGTCAAATAATATAACTAATTATAAAATACTATAATAGTAAAAAATAAAATAGGTCCCTAATTTTCAGTCCATTAGCAATAATTTTTTTATATACATGGTTTTCACAAAATTTTCATTTCTCATGGCTCGATGATTGGAAAATCTATTGTATAATTTTCCATTTGAAATTCATAAAATATTATATTATGCTATTTCAATTTATAATAATTTTTATTATTTACAAAAAATATTTATATAATTTTTAATTAGTAAAAAAATATCTGCAAATATATATATTTTATAATATTTACAAATCAATTAAATTTTTCTCAAAAATTTGTTGTTTTGTGTTATATTTTATTGTATCAAATTAATAATAAAAATTATTTATTTTATATTTTTTTTGCAAATATGGAACATGGAAGTCAACGATCATTATTATTATATAATCATGATTAGATAAATGATTATTTGAATAGATAAGAATCTTGTAAAAATGATGTATATAATGAGGGTATTGAATCCTTTTTTATAATTTTTCTCATCAAACATATAATTTTTTTGAAGGGAAATTATAAATCATTGTTTGAAATATGATCTGAGGAGGCATGACACATTACTAAACCTTATGGTTCATCTATTGAATTTTGGATTTTAAAAATATTATGTTTTTTGGTATCAACACAGTGAATAGAGTTGTAGATAATATACTAACAAATTGGTTCCCCATCTATCATAGTTTTAAAATTTAGTATAATATGTGGATGGTCTGTCTTTCCAAAAAATTGAAACAATAGATGAAATTGATTTATTTCGTGAGTTGTAAAAATCCAAATTATATGAGTTGTTGAAATCTACTAATTATTCCTTATATCAAGGTACCATGACCTCAAAAATTTAAGCGGTTGAAATGTTTATAGATATTTAATCAAATAATGCCTTAAAAATTGATTTTGATTAGTTATTCTCTTTGGTTAAAGCACTGTCAACCAATAGAAATTTGTTGCCTTCAAATTTATATGTTTTAAGAGGCTAATTCGTAATTTGGGCCTTAATTATACGAATATATATGCAGGTCTAATGATTTTATCTTATATTATAGTGAAAATGAATGATTATTTAGTTTTTTTACATGTGGAAAATAGAGGTACAAATGAGATTGACTAGGGGTTTTTGGCTTTGTTCTTATAAAATAATTGAGATTTTTCACATTTTATACAATATTGTAGTGTTTATTTATGTCACATAACACATTGTGGTCATGGTAAAAAAACAATATTCCAATAGGTAGAATCTAAAATAATCCTTTAGAGGGGTTTTTATGGATTCAATTAATCAATTACATCTGTCTTTTCCGTCATAAGATCGAAATATATGACTGGGTCTTTCTACTAATTATTTTAGAACATTAGGTTATTACTATAGTCAATATTCTTATTGGAAAATCTTTGTAACTCTATAAAATTTACCTCCTTCTATATTGATGAATAAGTAATATATATATTTTAACGTATTCAATGAAGGACATCCAGAAATAATTATGATGATTATATGAAGCCATTTATTGATGAGAGAAATTTAGTGTGGATTAATGTTGTGAATACATATAATGTTTTATATGAAACCAAATTTACTAACAAAATCTTCATTAATGTTGTCAATTAATTACTTCCCAGTATTTGTAATGTTATCTTTATAGATTACACAAGGTGAAAAACCATGTTTTTTTAATATGAGATACAAAAAACAATTTATTCTCATCAATGAAATAAAACTATCATTATATATTTCTTCAAGCCAATAAGCCTTTTAGAAGAAACATATATCGTTTAAGAAAATCCCCAATTGAATGTGATAAGCCTCAAAAAATTCCCTCATCTGTTGTGTTAATATTTATTATCACTACATTAACTCCCATTATCCTTGGACCGTCTATAAACAAATAGAAAATTGATGTCTATTGTAATGTATATAATTGTATAAAAAGTATGATTTTTTTGGGTGATATCATATTGGTCTTATTTGATGGTTTATCACATGTTGGATGTCATGCATATTAGAAGTACTATTTTAATAATATATTTTATATATAATTAGACAAACCTAGTAAGAGAAATGAAAATTTATTTTCTTGATTAGATCATACCCATATTTGAAGGTGACCATAACCTAAACATGTTTAAAATTACATATCACTAATGATAATGAATCCCAAAGAAGATTATACCATTTCCAAATAAAATTGATAATTTTTTTGTTATTGGATTCTAGAATTAATTCTTCCAATCGGTTGTTTTTTTTAATTTGGCTATATGTATAAAAAATTGTTATATTAATATATTAAAAAGACATGGTTGTCATATTATAATGTAAAGAAATCAACCAATTAGATTTACATATTTATTCAATTATATAATTTTGGATTTTCTATTATAAATATCATCATTTTTCCAGGATATTTTTCTGGAAATAGTAGACTATGATGCAATATTTATTCTACAAGAATATACTGTTCCAATATTATTTATGTTGGAAAAAATATTTACATTTTTTTAATTTGATGGAATATTTAATATTAAAATTTTCATGTCATAAAAAATTAAATGGTCTTTTACAATTTTTAGGGATGTACCTAATTTATGGATACATATAGAAATTGAAGAAATATATATATTATAAAGCATTGACTGAAGGATAAATTAAATAATCTTATTTAGAGGAGGAAATTTATTTCTTCTCCTCCCATTATTATCAATCTGAATATCACTCAAAACATAACTTTATGGTCTGTAATGATGGAAATGGTGATGATAAAAGGAACAATAAATTGTCAATTTTTAATTAGCCCAAATATGGATTTCGTGGAGTTTATGAAATACATAATTTAGATGATGAACATCATATGGATCGTACATATGTTCTTCTCAACTGTGAAGAATGACACCATTTTTACTGTGACTGGACATATCACTTATTCTATTTTTTAAGTAATATATTATTATATTATTTGTATATTATATGAAAATCACATCATGAAATAGATTTCACAAATTACAACATCGACTCTTGATGAATATCAACAAAATAATTTTTCCTAATAGTCTAAATAACCGGTAATGTAATTTTTTATGGATTAACATACAAAGTCATTTTATTCCTTATTATATTTATAATTTTTTAAAATATTCCAATTATCTCACCATGATTATAAAAATGATAATTGATTGTGTGTGTTGTGTTTCCAACCATCCAATAATGTTAAATCTTACAACTCTTATGTGGTGATTGTTTTTCGAGATCATAGACGTAAATATCGGGAATTAAAAAATATAATAGTGGAATTTTGTTGGGTGGATCTCATCATTGTGAAATTGATGTTGACTTTATGGTTTATTTAATAAAATAGTTGAACTATGATATCTAACACAAAATTACTAAATGATGTTTCAATATCATTGGTTGTATACTGATAGAGGCTTACATCTTAATCTATGTCATGGAATTTCTGATATTAAATATAAAACCCATATTCCATTAAATGAACCATTTTAGTTTTCTCAACATACACATAAAATTAATTATGCTAATAATTTTTCATATTAAATTGAATTAACTAATTGTTTAAGCATAAAAAATGAAATCTAGGGAAAATTAGATTATCCATAGTGAATTTTGTTCTACTGATGTGTAACAAATTTAAATTAAGAGACAATATTGTCTACAAGGATGCCCCATTGTTATGCATTGATGGAGATAATAATGTTGTGGATTATAATGTAATAAGTGTATTTGAAATGTCAAAGAGATGATGAAAATTAAACACCCAAGAATATTGATGATACTACGGAGGATTATGTTGATATTCACAGCATCATATACGATGATGAGGATGAATATTGAGATAATTAAATAGTTGTTATAATCATAAATAATATACATAAATATATATATATATATATATATAATACTCATGTTTAGTTATTTTCTAAAACAAACATTTCATATTTTAGATGGATGATGAATGTTTATTTGATATATTTCTTGACTTGGATGATGTGGTACTATTTGATGATGAGCCCAATGGTACATCATCTGACCCTCATATTATTGGTAGTTTAGATAAATATAGATGGGGTCATAGTCCTACAGGATTGATGGTTCCTACCCATATATATTTGCAATATCCTTGTCATTAATTTTATCCACGTTTGTGGTTGTATGTTTAGATGTATATTATAGTCAGTTTATTTTAATTTAAATTAATATACATTTATAATAATATTTTGATAAATCATTCTCTTTTTCAGAGTGTTTCACAGATTTTTGTTTTGACAGGGAAGTTCTATACTATGTTATTATTTTTTTGAAAAATAAGTTACATGTGATTTGATTCCCATTGATGTCTATCATCGCATTATCGGTCATTGGATGGTATGTAAATAAACAATATTTATTATGAAATTTATTTAATTAATAAATTGATATTATTAATTATTTGTAGGGTTTATCGAATCCCATCAATGATAGAATGGGGGACCATTTCTTGGTGGAATAGGTGGTCTGTATGCGTTAGCATTGCTTTAGTTTTTTTCACAATACGAAGAGGTTAATAATGTCAAATGTGGGAGTCACGGGTTTTGATCAGTCTTGCTACTCCTGCCGACTATTTTGCATATTCTCTCCAGTTTGGGATGGATTTTATTTATACTGTATCGAAGATGTGTTTAAGATGAGAGAATCATTTAGCCATCATAACGAGGGGATAAAGGAGGCGTGTCATCCAACTAGTGAGAAAACATTTAGTACAAATAAAAAACATATGTTATGTAATATTTTTGATAATTAATGTAACCATAAATATAAATTGTTTATATTATATTCATATAGGGAGTCGAACAATATGATTTTATGCATTTCAATGTTTATTGGATGATTACGACAATATTTTCACTAGATATATTAGAGGTGATCACCAATGTCATCTAGTAGTCAGTATAATTTTTTTTAGTTTTAAAAAATGCATTTACTATTTAAATAATTTAATTTAAAATTTAAATTTAAGGAGTCATATGAGGTTGTAACATCACAGTCATAGGTTGGGGGATATGCCATGACTAAGGATCAGAACTCTAATGCAGTAGGATTTTATGATGCAACACAGATTCAGGTGACTCACTATGCCTTTGGGAAAGACTGAGTTATTGGTATAAAATTTTTATTAACACCTTTCAGTGGATAGGAAACGACTACAATGTCATCATACATATTAATAGGAGATCAAGTATAAACATCATCATCTCCTATAAAATATTAGGAGAAGATACAAACTCCAGGTGATAATATAGAGACAATGTGTTAGGAGAAGGAAGAGCTCTATCGACAGAAGAAGGAGGAGGTTGAAATTAATTGAAGGATGGAGGAACATCATGAGCAGACGATTGGGTAAATGTGACTTTTGACTCATCGTTAAGGTATAGAGTTCCCTCATCCAGCTCTTCCAGATGACCCTCCCCCTCAGTAATTTACGTACATTCTGAATAAATAATTGAATATAATTTTTTTTGAAAACACTTTATTACTCTATATAGTTACATTTCTATATAGTTAATTTTTAGTATTATTTTCAATATTTTGTTTTTAATTTCATTTCTTATTTTTTTATTTTTTAATAAATTATTATTATTTCATATAATTTTTTTAATTTTTTATTTAATTATAATTTTTATATTTTTATGTTGTCTCAAATATTGTGTTTTTATTAAATTATTATTTTTTATTATGTTTTATTTTTACATTATTTTTATTTTATTATTAGTTTTATTTTTCCAACATTGGTGTGAATATTTTATTTTTTAATATTTTTTATTTTATTTTATTATTTTTTATTTTAATATTATTTATTAAAATTATGTTATTTTATTTTTTTTATATCCTTTGAGATAGGTGTATCATCTCGTTAAAAACAAGTATTTGAGAATGGAATATAAACCTACTGCAAAATGTTTTTTAAATAGATGGGATACATTATTTGCACTAGGTCATTGAAAAAAAGAACTATTTGTGATTCCATATTCATAATGTGTACTTTTTCATTGGGACCCCATCTCAAAATACATTTTTATTGGATCTTGTCACAAAAACATCAATTTATAGTTGTGTAAACGTCACCAAAAAATACAAAAAATTAACCCTAGGATAATTTCGACTTCCAAATTTCCAAAATGATGTTTATTTTCAAATAGGATATTTATAAATGTTTCAAAATATTTATTAATATAGTATTACAATTAACATATGATAGAAATTACATTACTAAAATATAGATTTTTAGGTGTACAGTTGGGTTTGTTCTTATATTTTTCCAATAAAATCAATTGGATGAAAAAAATATTTCCTTTAAAATATTATATATATTATTATTATTATTATCATGAAGATAATTTATATTAATTTAATTTTTTAGAATAATATGCCTTTTTGTGCCTAAAAATTAAAATATTTCTTTTATATTAAATGGATTTATATTTTTATTTTTAATTAATTGGTTACCAATGAATTCATATGATATTTTTATAAGTCTTTTAATCATATTCATAACCATCAACCTAATATCCAGGTTACAACTTATTATGATAATTACTAATATTTTTTATTGATATATTATTGTTTGGTGAAACTCGGTCTTGTAAGTCACGAAAGCCATCGAGGAATTTCAGTCATGTATGTTACATAAGTTGACCTCAGTGCTCTATGTAGATTAAGGTAAACATTACATTTCTTTTAAAAAAAGATTAAATTGGTCTTTGGTAAAATAAAATCTAGGAAATGAATTAAATTAGTCTAAATGGATAATATTATAATGATATGGGGTGTTACATTCTCATGTAATTTTTTAAAATTTCATCCCCATAAATCAAAATTGATCTCAGTAATCTAGTGATTATTATTTGAAAACAAAATATTTTTAAAAATATGACATCATGATAAATAAAAATAGTGCATATTCTTAGTAAGAGATAATGTGAAATAGAATGGTCACGTAACTAGGTTCTCTAGTAAGAGAACATGGGAGAGAAATGGAAACATGGATGCGAAAGAATAATCTAACACTCATGTTCTGATGGAGAGTGACAAAGAAAATGTTCAACTGAATGTTGATGACCACAAATACCAAATCAAATATTATGTTAAAGGACATTTATATCATTGATAATGTCAACAATAGGACAATATATTTGTTTCAATAACATTTTTCATATATTTGAGTAATTAATTCAATATAAAAAAATATAAGAATTTATAATTTCATATTTCGTAAAAAAAATCTAACCCATTGGTAATTCCATAAACTATTTCTATATAATTTTTTAGATCATGATGCTTCATATGGAGAAGTAATAAATTAAACTATAAAACCATTCCCTGAGATCATTTTAATCCATTTCAGAAATGGTAACACTTCCAAAATATTAGGATACAAAACATAAAATAGAAGGTCACTGTATTACCAAATATACACATATCATTATCATTCAATAATCCTAATGAACCCCTTTAAAAATCACATACTGAAAATGGGAACAACATAATCTTTTATTTTCTTGAAACATTTAAAAAATTAATTTTCCATAAAACATTATTAGATGCATGAATTCATCCTTATTATTTATGTAAAATAAATTTCATTAGAAATATTTCATATGTACAAAATTGTTTTTAACTTAATTAATGATCCTAATTTTTTAAAGATTCATTTATTCATTATATGTTAATCTGAAAATATCTAAATCATTATTTCTTTATAAGAAAAATGATTTATCAACCTTAGGAACATATTAATTCTTATCATTCCCTTAACCTGTTTTTTACAAAACATTTATCTTTCTACTGAATGAATTTTATTAGAATCATTAAACATATGATCTAATTTTTTAAGTAAAAAGTTCTATAATAAAATACTTATATATTTTAGAATTTATATCATGAGAACATAATCAAAAAATAATTTTACAGCCTATTTCGTAGATCCAAATACAGTTGTTAATCAATTTAAACAAATTGGTTGTGTCAATAACGCATTCTTGAACATGATTCCATATCCTCTGATGGGGTATATTACCTTTATTCATGGGGTATTAATATTCATAGTTACCCATCCCCTTGTAGATATAGCACAGAATAAAAATTTTCTCTTTCGTCCCTTTGCATTCTATTGTGCATTAACCCTTATCTATAGACATATATAATACTCTAAGTCTATTAAATAATTACCATGGTGATTACTTCCACACTTATCACATGTGCGGAAATAATTTTCAACTATTCTCTTTATCAATTATTTTCTCTTCCTTTTTCTTCTTATCTTTCTTCCTTATGAATCCATTAATATTAAGAATTTATTTTTCTATCATGGAAGCACATAAAACTATTTCATAATTTTATGAAAATGTTTGAGACACCAATTCCATTAAGAGATTTTTCTTAAGTCCATAAAATAAATGACTAATGGTTCATTATGTGTTAATTCTATTATCAATAACATTCCAGTAATTCCTAGTAATGGAAGATTCATACTCTAAAACACATTATTTCTCATATTTCATTAATTTGTGTATCATTATCAATGTTTCAATTTTTTTCTTATGAGGATGATATTTATCAAATAATGTCTCCTTAAAATAACTCAATTCAACGATTTCTATTTTTTCT
Organism: Viscum album; assembly: GCA_963277665.1. Lineage (NCBI taxonomy): Eukaryota > Viridiplantae > Streptophyta > Magnoliopsida > Santalales > Viscaceae > Viscum > Viscum album. The sequence continues at coordinate 1,075,536,911 of OY728161.1, forward strand.
TCATCTCTTGTTTTCTAGATCAATGAACATAATTGATCTTCATCTATATTATTTCAATACACTAAAATTGCAACCGTTTCCTTTTTTCCACATCCCAATTCCATAAACCTCTTATTCAAATAAATAATCTATTACTCACTTACAATTGGGTCAATAGTCCAAATAAATGATAGGGGAATTTTTCGTATAAAGTGATTCAAAATATGAGAATCTCATTGTGGAACATGCTAGTCTTTATGGAAAAGTTTTTGTATCATAAACTAATTAATATTACCTAATATATCTATAACATTATCTCTTACAATAATAGCTAAATCAGAATTCTCAGTAGGGTAACCAATACATTGTCCAGAAGTATTGATAGCATTATACATTCAATGAATTTTTTTTAAAAATGGAATATAATAGCTTATATCATTACATCATACAACCAAACATATAATTCCAAAACTATTGAAGTTTTTTTCATGAATTGAAGAAATATTCCTAATATAATAAAAAAATAATAAACATGGTTTCTTGTGTAATATCATTATATTAAATTTTATCATAATTGTTTCTATATAAAATGTAATTATACTATGTGAACCCCATAAGAGTGTTAAACCAGTCACGTAATAATTACAATAATCATGTTCTAGGTTATTCTCATGTTATCCATGATGAAAATTTTAGAGTTGTTACCTCTAGGAACAACTATTCTAGAACAATGTCCACATATATTATCTAGATAGTGACATATTACTTGGAGTTCCCAATTAATCTACACCTTAAAAAATTATAATATGGTCTTCAATAATTTTCCTTAATATCTATATTAGGGTTATGTTCCCTAATATATTTTTTCTATGTATATTGTTTCCAACGTTTCTATTGAAATTTTTCTAATATCAACAGTAATTTTCTTACCCTAGAATCCTGGAGCCTATGCATTCCTTTTAAAAAAAATTCATATTTTCAAGAATCAAAACTCAAATGACCAAACAATTTAGTATTCTTTTCAAAACCATTTACCTATAAGATGCCCATAATACATTTAGAAAAAATAAATAAATCATCACCAGATGGAAAGATAATAATCCATGGAACTAATTAAAAGGTTTCCTATCTATAAAACGGGGTAAGGATACACAATAAGAAATAGCTCAAACTCTCTATAAGCATTTAAAAAGAAGAAGTAATATTTAATAAATAATCATAATAAATGAGGAATTGTAATTAATTAGGTACACATTCCTCAAAATCAACTAGATAATGCATAATCAACATAGAAATTTAAATAACTGAAGCACTTAATAGTTAATTAATATATTGATATTGAAATACATCCATGTACTTTATCATATGAAAATATCACGGATAATAACTATTATAACTAAAAAATCTACGGAGGAAATAATGAATTTTTGGATATCATGTATGAGGAAGAAGAAAATCCATTTCATCCAGAACATTAATAAGAAAGTGTAAATTTATTGGAGGAAACCTGTTTAATTTGGCCAAAAATATTTTTCTCATCAGAACCTATTTATAAATCAAGGGTATATTTAAATTCAGGGGCCCTCCCATCAATACCTATCTAAACTAGTACTCATATATCATATAATCTATTTAAATAAATAAACAATGTGAATTAACATCAAATATTTATATTTAATAAATGATCTATATTTATCATTAAATACTCCATAGAATATAATTAAAAACATGGTTTTTGAAATTGATGAATTTAAATACAATATAAATATCATTAAAAACAATGTCGAGGAAAATAATATTTATACATTCTATTGTGTCTCATAACAAATTTAAACCTTTGAATCAAATTCTGCATGGTCTAAATAATTTAAATGAAACTCTAATTACTATAAATATAAATTTATTCATGTAATAAAATACAATAGGGTAATCATTTATTCCACACAAAAACAATATGTGGTGAAAATGATGTATGCCTCATGGAAAGAAATGTGAGACAAAAATACCTTTACTTTAGTCCAAGTTTTCACATGTATCTTTCTATTATTAACTAGTAAACTTGTGTTAATAATTCAATTTCATCAGAGAATTATTTCTCTGATTATGATTACATTTATTTCACTTATTATTCTTTTTTAAAAAACTACATAGATAATTATATTTACATCAGGGGTTTTAACTGTATTTGGATTATGTGTCAAAAATGACTTCGATGGGTCAACTATATTCAATGAGATCATTATATAGACATATAAAAAAGATAAAATAATTCATATTTATCATATTTATACATATATTTTACTTTTAAAACCAATCCTTAAATATGGTTATGAAAAATGAACCAATGTTATAATCATGGAGATGGAGGGCATACGTGCGGATGAGAGACATTCCAATTTTTCAAAAATAATTATAGAATTAAAATATGTAAGATTATATATTTCCGTAATGATAATTATATTAGAAATAATTTTTTTAATAATATATACTTATATATATAATTATTTGTATTTATAATGAATGACATCATGTTAAAGAGGTGGTATTCCAAACGTCTACAAACAACATTATCAATTATTAGTGTGTGGAAAGGGTTATAAATAAAATGATATATTGTATTTCTAGAATGATAATAATTTCATCAACATCATATATATGCTATTTTATTCTCATATTTTAAATTAATATAACATTTTATACATTCCATGAATAGAGTGAACGATTCTCATCACTTTGAGGACGAGAAAATACACACATCCACAAATGATGTTATCTTATTCCTAGGAAATGGAAAGAGTAAAGATATTTTATATATTAAAATTACATAAGAATAAATAGAATTTAAATATCATATATAACTTATATAAATACTATATCCACCATAATTCCCTACAATCAATGGTGGTAAATAAAAAACAAAGAACAACATTATATGAGGAGGTAGTTCACCAGAAACATGAAAAATATGTTCGTTACCCATGTGATGGTAGTGTGTGTAATTTTAGGTACCAACATGAATATAAGAATATATCATAATATTTTAGATACATAATTTATTATTTAATTATGTAATAATAACATTATAGGGGTGGATATTGAAAATAAAACAATAGATCTTGAGGAAGGATGTTGCATCTTCTATGGGTAACTCCTTTTAGCTTGAAATAATGAAATTCCTTGTATGGATTAATGAACAATTATAGCATTATTGTTTTTAGAGGTGGTTTATAAATTAATTCGACTATATTTTGGGTGATCTAAATGGATTTAGTGGTATGAATTAGTGGGAGTGGTGAATTCATTTTTATAGTGGCAGAAGAGTGGCATTCTTGTTATTTTTTAAGAATAGAATTCCACCCATGATTTTACCAAGTAAATTCTATCCCAAAATAATCCAAAATTTATATAATTGAGGAGATTTTATAAATATGTACAACAAATGTATAATTTTGTAGTATCTATGTCATTTTTTTCTATATGTTAATTTTTTTTCATTTATTAAGATATTTTTTCTCTTAATCGCTGTAATAAATTTTAATAGTAGTCAATTAATATTTTTATACAAACAAATTTTAAATTTTTAGGACTTATAAAATAATCATTTTACATAAATGTAATATTTATTTACATTATTAAATAAAATTATTTGATTAACATAGTTATATTTAATCATATTGACAGTATGACAAAGTAATGTTTTATAGTTAATGTTTTTTAAAGATTGATAAGTTTTTAAATCCGATTTAAAATGAAATTTATTACAATTATCTAATTTTTTTAAAATTTATGAAACATTATACTATTTTTAAAGACAATTAATAATATAATATAACCTTATATATAATATTTATGGAAAATCTCTTTTGAATAAAATTTTAGAACTTTTCCTTATTCATCAAAAAATGAAACACACCCAAAAAATTACAAAACATCATCTTATGATTATTTTGATATTGAAATTAATAAAATAAAATTTACTGTGACATATAAAATTCAAAATTGTTCCAAAAATTTTATTTAATATATTTTCCCCATTAAATGGTGGTAAAAGCGCCTTTTTAAAAATATATCCTTTCTATGTAATTTTTTTTTGTTTTTATCTTTTTTCATTGAAATATATTGAATGAATATAGAAAATATTTGGTAAAATATATAATATTTCTATATTTAGTTAATATCATTCACTAATACATATTAATTTAATTTATTAGGATAAAACACCTTTGTGAGCCAGGAAATAAAAATATTTCTTTTATATTCATTTGGTTTACATTTTAATTTCTAATTAATTGATAACCAATATATTAATCTTAAATTTTTTTCTTTTTGTCAAACTCATTAATAACCAACAATATAATGGATAGGTTATATATTATTATATTTAATAATAATATTTTTTTGTCTATATAATATTGTTTGATAAATATCGGTCTTGTGTGTTACGCAAGCCATCAATGATAGTTAGTGTTGCATGTAATGAAAGCTAACATAAGTGTTCTGTGTAGAGAATTCTAAATATTATATTTTCATTAAAAAATGATTAACAAGAAATTTTATATAAAGAAATATGGTAATAAAAAATAAATTTACTCCAAAAAAATTATTGTAATGTATTGGGGTGTTATAGTAGTAAATCAAAAAAAATTTCTTGAATTTGTTTATATTAATCCACCTGAGAAATACACGCCAACATGAAGAAGTTAGTTTCAGGCATACCATGTATAGTTAAGAAATTATAAAGCGGTGATCATAATGAGGTCAATAAACTATCATGACAGGTAAATGGACCCCCCATTTCTCCAGGAAGTAATGCATGAAGATCATCTACAGAATTGAGGCTTTGAAAAGATCTTTAATGGACTTCCAAATCAAAGAAGAAGTAACACACCTAAGGAAAATACGATATGCATCCTCCTAATGTTCGGGAAAAGAGAACATATGGAGAAAAGAGATATTCCACAAGATTGAATATAAAACTCAATTGGAATCTCTTGTTGATAATATTTCCAAGATAAAATGAATCTGGAGGGTCTGATTGAATTCCTATGAAACCCCATGAATCCATAGAGAATCTATGTTGCAGTGCAAATAAATCCTTTAATATGGAATGAAGGAAATATGATCATTATCATCAGGCTTCCATGCACATAAATTATCCCCATTAGAGAAGTAGTACATATTAACAATGTTAACAATTTGACCTCAAAAGCCCTCCATGTTACCAAACTGCTTCTTGGTAGAAGTATAAAGATATGAGATAGAATCATCACCTAAAATTAAATTAGAAAGAGGAGTACAAGTATAGTTTTCTCTAAAATGTTCCAAAGATGAATCCTTAGATACTGACCACCTTGACTGAGAATGAATTAAGGGGAACATGAATTGAATGTAGGACACCATAGAAGTCCAGATGGCCAAAGTGACCTATCATAAGCCTATTCATAAATTTACTTTAAAAAAATCAAGAGCCTTATAACTTATGTTGAAGAGTCACCACATAAAATAATCTTACAAAGAATCATTAAAGAGATGATGATTTTTTATCCCCAATCCCCCCATATCATAATTTTTTCATCAATTATTCCTAGCAAAAATATCCAATTTCATTTCAAGGATGTATCTAAACTAGATGATATTATTTAGAGAATCATTTATATTACTTATGGATGAAATATTCCATTTATAAAACCAAAAGGAATAAAATCATGGAGATAATAACAGATTTTACCAAATAAAATTTTCTATCTATGGAGATAGTCTTTCCCTTGCAAGTATCCAAATTACTTCTAAAATTTTTATGTATCTTTATGAAATTACAAGATATAGGCCTCTCCCAAATTAAAGGCACCCCCAAATAGTTTAAAAGAAGGGTACCTTCATGAATTCCCAACTCTCTAAAAAATTAACTCAACATGGGAGTATAGATATTCTTGTTAATTTAAATAAAAGATTTATACCAACTCATCTCTCGAACTAAGAGATAAGAACAATGAGAAAGTCTCAGCTTGATATTTCTGATTTTACTCTTATCACCCTGGGTGAAAAGGATAATGTCATCATCATATAACAAGTGAGTGTGAGCTACAAGACCTCAAGAAGAACTAATGGCCTTCATTTTTTCATTACCTTCCATGATGGATAAAACACTACTAAGATAATATTCTGAAACAGAGAAAATAATGGAAAAACTAGGGTCACCATGTATAAACCCTCTAGATCATTCAAAAACCAACATTATACACATTAATGAGGATTGATATGGGAGCATAGTTGAGAATGGTTCTTATGAAACAAATAAAGGATCCATTAAAACCAAACTTTTCATGATTCTAACACATGAATCTCCATTTAATTGTGTCTGCGGATTTCTTGACATCGAGATTGAAAGAACTATTACCACCCCTGGTGGATTTCTTTAATAGATTCACACATTCCAAAGCATAAATGAGGCAATACTGGAAGAAAATTCCTTTAATGAAACCAAATTGATTTGGGGAAATAATCCTGTTAGCAATCATAGAATGTCTTGTAGGTAAAATTTTTCTAATGATTTTTTAAATAGTGTTAACCAATGCAATTGGATAAAAATGATGTATTTCATTCGCATTTTAAACTTTTTGAATCAAATCGTGGAATTGAGCATTCAAGTCCTAAGAAAGAACACCCCCCTTGTAAAATTGAATGAAAACGCTATAGACATCATTTTGAGTAATGTCCCAATAAGTTTCCAAAAATATGATAGAAAATCCATCTATGCCCATAGATCTTTCTAATTTAAGGGTGAAGACAGCTTCTTTAGTATGATGATTCAAGGGTATATAAGTGATATTTTTTTCGTCATTATTCACAAGTCTAGGAATGATACCCAACAAAGGATCAATCATAAGGGAAGGAACATTGAAAATATACTTGAAAAAAGCAATCACATGATTTGAAATATCCCCCAATATTTCAATAATTTGATCTCTATTTTTAATCAAGGACAATGGCATGGGGAATTTCATAATTTTATAAAGTGAATGAAAAAAATGGAATATTTATCATCATCCTTAAACCATTTCGCCATGAAAATATATCATTATAAATCACCCTTTAGATTCAGAAGATTATTTAGTATAGAAGCACTTTATGATTTCCCATGAACACCATTAGAGAAATCAATCACAGTTCATTACTCCTGCAAAAATCTTGGATAGAATCTTTAATAGAAGTGATTGCTTGATCAAGAGAGATAAATTGGTCATTTATCCATGTTTTAAGATCCCTTTTAAAAAGAATAATCTTGATGACAGAAGAAAAATAATAATTCATACAATCCATAGAATTCCAAATCTTTTCAACAATGGGTTTACATTTCGGGTGCATAAACCATGACTTTTAGAACCTAAAATGTAAGGAAGGTCTTGGATATTCACCCAATAAGTCAAACAATATGGGGTGATGATCTGAGTTGATTCTAGATATATTTTTCTAAGAAATATTACCCCATGAATCATGAAAATCATCATTGGAAAAATCACTATCAATTCTACTGGCCACAAACCTGTTCAAAAAATTTCTGTACAAATGGTATTTAGCTCCAAAAAAGTTGATTTCAAAAATCCAATTAAAGTAAATATAGTAATTGAACTATATAGAGGGAATAACATTATATATGGACCCCATATTATAATATAATTGATGATGGAATTAAAATATCTGATGACCAACTAGGGACTCGAAATAAATGATTTGAGACCACTAAATCAACCATAAAATTATGTGATCATGATAATTGTTTTGGTCATATACAGAGTGAAAAAATATTGAGAACTCACATATCTGAATGAATAGGTGACATGATGTTGACTACAAGAAACTAGGGAGATATTATACATAGAATTATGTTTCCTAAACCACACCCTTTTAAACTCAGACCGATTGTTGTTAGAGTTAACCAAATGAAACCCCATATTTTCCTTATTTTAATATTCAAAGAGAATACCCTTTTAGGTTCAGAGATATCACAAATACTAGGCCTATAAAGCTGAATTAGTAGCCTACGGGACCAAATGTTGTCTTAGTTGGCCAGCCACTGAAATTATTGAATAGTATCTTTATTTAATCATGGTTCTTGTGGTAAATTCCCCATTTTTTGGATCCTACAGCTTTTAGCTTGCAAATTTGGGAGGTTGTCCAGTATTTTTTTCAGTATGGAAACAGCTTGATGAGATCACTAATATCAGTTCTAGTCTTTCCCTTTCTTATTTTGAACTAACTAGATTTATTCCATGACACATGTTTTTAATATGTGATATTTTGATTATTGTATTCAAAAGATAAAAGTATGTTCTCATAGCATTATTCTCGTGTAATTATAATGTGATCATTCATATCTCACTTTATTACAAATAAAATGAATCTAATCTCACACATTATAATTTTTTCTTCACCAGGTTATAAAGAATCGTTTTTTGTATTTCTAGTCCAATAAGCATCCTAGATATGATGAAATTCAGGGGATATGATTTAGTTCACCTATGCAAAATTTATGTATGTTTTTTTCTAATTAACTAGACCTAAAGGTATCTCATAAGAACTATTTATTATTTAATGAACATATTTAAATTTGTATTCAATAATTATGTATGAAATGTGTGGGTTTATATAGTTGGTATCAAATTATGGTTTAGTTAACACATGGGAACTAGGATCAAAAAGATTTCATGAGATCCCAAAGGATTTGATTATAATTTTTATCAGGTTATTTCAATGTATAACAAAATTTCATCAATTTTTTTGAAGGATCAAGTGATTGTTTTGTATGAAATTATATCCCATCATTAACAATACATGTTTATTTTTCTTTAGAACATTTTCACATAAGGTTAATAAATCATAAAATGGTACATTGAGTTGGAATAAATATTCATATGGTGCATGGTCGTAGTCCTTGTTGTACACCTGGTTTGAAACTCTCATGGTGTACTATTTTATATTCACAAACTCATTACAAACCATTCGGAAGGTCTTGAATAATAACCATAATTGACCAAGTGTAATCCTAAGGTGTAGTAGATTAAAAACAATGTGTCATGATTTAGACTCACTATAAGTGGAATATAATGATTATATGGTTTTAACTATGACTATTATTTCTCATAATACCATTTATGGTCTTCTTAAACATATGGTAACAAGAGGAATCAGGTTATCACCGAATTTAGAGGAAACATTAGGGATTATATGTAATAAAATTTAATAATGGTTGGAGAGAAAGAAATTTCGATTATGTAGAATCAGAAATCATGAAATAATTTTAATAATGGGAATATCAATGACATTCTTAATTCATAAAACAAGAAGAAAATGTAATTTCATTAATTTTAATATGGTAATTGACATCGAGAAAAAAACATTTGGATTCCATTGTTATCAGAATGTGAGAATAATTTCCTAGAATAATTTCATAAATACAAGTGAAGAATACTTATTTTTAGAAAATAATGTCTTAGGGAAATGAGATTCCCAATAATTAAATGTATCATATGTGATAAAAATGAGAATTATCATAGATAAATCCCTCATCTATAGGTGAGACTCTATAAAGGGAAATAAATATGTTATTTCAATCAATTAAGTGGAAGTATTGAAGTGTACATGTTTTTTGGATTCATAATTTAGGCTATAGATGAATATATGAAATGGTATTATGGTAATAAAAATCCTTGAACACCTATGGATTGTGTTAATTTTGGAAATATATACATATTCCTGTGATATTATAATATGAATTTTGGATCCCAGTATGGGTTTAAAATTTTAATGTTGATCATAAGTTCAATTTTATATACACCAACTCTAATTTCTTATATTTTGGGTGTTCAACATGATTGAGGATATTTTTTGAGACATTTATTGGAATAAAATCTATTTTTTATATATGTTTTAATGAAATAGTTACATTAAGGGAAATGAATTTACAATTTTTGGGCATGATATTAAATGTATTAATAACCTTTTGGGTTTAACATAAATTTCAGGTTGAGTTAATTATAGGTTAACAAAAAATTTAGACATATAATAGTTATATTAATATGGTTTTCTAAGAAGATAACATGCCCGATTCATAAAAGGAAGTCATATCTTGTATAGTCATGGGGCATACACCCACATCTGAAAGACGACAATGGTATAATACCTACCACTGCACAACATGAAAGATTATTTTTTTGTCGTCAAACCTTATAAAATATATTAATAATTATATATCATGGTACATTCCATGTCCAAAATTTTTGGATTAGGGAAAAACATTTAATGGGATGTTATATCCACTATTTAGAAAAGAAAAAAATTGGAAAACATGACCATGGATTTTGTCATTGGACTCCCCAAAATGACTAAAGGGAATAATAAACTATTGGTTATATTAAATAGAATTATAAATTCATGAAACATTATCATAATTAGACAATAAATATTTCTTGATTATCTTTCAAAAATATACATTAATAAAGTGGTACGGTTTCATAGAGTTCCACAAACTATCATATTTTTGTAGGATCTAAGGTTTCCCACGGTGTTATAGAGAATTCTTTAGAAATAGATTGAAATAGATTTCTGTTTCAAAACTGTGAATCATCTAAAAATAGATTGTTAGTTTGAAAGAAAAATTCAAACCCAAGGGAATATTCTATGATCTTGTTATATGAATTTTAAATGTGGTCGGGGTCAATGCCTTCTTTTATTCGTTTTTTCATAAAACAATAGCTTTCACTCAGTAATAAAAATTTATATTTATGAAAAACTATATGGAATGATATGATGAAATACAATGTATTATGCTGATAATGGATACAAAATTCTACTAGGACTTTAGCTTGATGAAAAAATGGCATCGATGGTTAGATCCACTCAACAACACATATGGGTGTCACAATTTCGATAAGAAATTTTTGTAGATAATCATCAATACGATCTGGATTTTGAAGTTGGTGAGAATGTGTTTCCATGAATTTTTCCCTATAATCAAGAATTGTAAAAAATCCCTAGTTATATATATACCATTGAATTAATTGACCATATAAGGATGGTAAGTTATCTTTTTTTGTATCCACAAAACCTCTACCATGTTCACGATGTATTCCAAGTATCCCACATTATTAAGTATATTATTGATCCAACAAATGAAAAAAAATTGATGTACCAATTTATCATGATGATTATTATGAGGATAAACTGGTGGATGTTATGAATTATATAACTAAATTGATGTTGAACAAGATTAATCAATTTTTTAATGTTTTTTTTGAAACCACTTGTTTAAGAATGCAATGTGGGAAATTAACGATGTAATTAGGTCCTAGTATCATTTGTTATTTTATGAAAGTGATGGAATTTATATGGAAAAATTTATGTTCAATGTGACTAGAATATAACACCCCAAAATATTTTGAAATATATTTTTTAAATAAATTTTATTTTTTTACCTCATTCATTGCACACAACGCTGAGTTTAAATGAAATATGACATACTGAAAAATTGGAATTGTTTAATATTATAGTTGTATCACATATATTCCAATGGATGGAATAAATTAGGTTAAATAAATTATCAAAATATATGTATTTAAAATTTATATTATACTACTTATTTTATTAGATATTAATTTGAAATGAAAATAACTCATTAAAAATGGAAATAATTTTTTAAAAGCTAATTTTATTGTACACTGACACGTTTAACATTATAAATTAAAATCATTTTTATTGAATTATTTTAAGGAATTTTATATACAATATATTTTTAACATTTATCTCATTTCTTTTATATTAATGATATAATAAAAAATTTAAGTTCTTCTTTATAAATTAATCTTTATAAAAAAATATTTTTATCATATTTTTCATAATTATTATTAAAATTAAGTTATTAATATTTTAGAATTTTTAATTAGAAAAATTATGTTTATTTTTTGAAAATTCATGAAAAAATAAACAAGGTCTAATATGTGGGTTCTTTATAAAAATATAATTTTTTTAAAGAATATTGAAAATAGTTGTTTTTAAGGAGAAATAATTTTTTTTTTAAATTTTCATAAAGATAAATTTTGATTTTAAATTTTTTTTAAAAAATTAGAAATTTTATATTATTATTAATAAAATATATTTAATTATAATTCATTTACACTAAATTATGATATATAATTTTTTTAAGCTTTTGAAAATTTTAACATAGAAAATAACTTTATCGATGTGTTTGGTGGATTAATCTTAAATTAAATTTATCGACTACTATTATTTGAATTTCAATAAACTCATAAAATATTTTTAATCATCAAAATATATATTGTGTTATAAGATAAAATTTATTTCGTTTCATGAAGATTAAATATGATAATTAAAGTCATTTACTTTAAATAAGGTTAAAATGGGTGTTTTCATGTTATATACGCATGTATTAACATTAATTATCCACATAAATAGAATTTTTTTTTATATATTTAATTTCATATTTATAATAATATTTTCAAAATTATATAATAATATATATTTAAATATAATTCATGTAGGTTAATTTATCACGTTATATGAAAAGATTCAATTTTTGACAGTGAAAACTAAATTTCTAAAATTAATTAGTAGTATAGGTTGATAAATAACATGGTTTCAGCATGTTTTCTATTATATTAGAGGTTTGGATAGTTCATATAATCCCTAAAATCCATTATTTTTTGAATTTTTTGTTATTGGAGTGAGAAAATTTCAATTATTAATTTGTTTTTGGTATTTATAGAAATTCCACTCCCCCGTCATTATAAATTGTCACCTCCTCTCTCTACATCATCACACCTATTAATCCCCTTTAGTCAACCAAATCCTACTAAAATACCTCCCAATTATGCTTATATATGTTGTATTTTTTCCATTCCAATGGACCACACATATAATATTTAATAATATATCAAAAGATGGTTGTTCTAATAAAATGTGACTTTTATCACTAATATCATTTGTTTTAACTCCTCTCTTACCACTTTCATTCATTTTATATTATTTATAATATAATAAAACAAGAGTATACTATATAATGATATGTTATTATATTAGATGAATAACATATATATATAACTCATATTCCATCAAATATAAAAATAATCATTGATAGAGTGTACGATAGACATCCAGTATGTGAAACGATGTAATTCATTTTTCATCCACACCTTTCAGAGATAGATATATTTATATATTTAACAAATATACATGATATTTATGAAATTATTAAACTCTTTGAAAAATGTTATCTCATATATATTATTAAATAGAATTATTTGGGAATAGAATTAATTCCCTCATGTGTATGGTGAACGGCCGCCTCGTGAAGCAATGTGATGTCTTCTTCACATACGCTTTACAATGAATGAAATATGTATTGGTTTAATGAAAATATTTAATACTTATAAACAATAATTAACTGTAAAAAATGTAAAAATGATAAATGTAATTAAAATATGGGATATATATTACATCATATTTACTTCTTAAATTCTATATATTAGTTACATTTAATTATTCTACACATTGAGAATGTTGAAACATTTTTCATGCGTATGTATATCCTACCGTCCTTGAGAATGGTGTATTTAATTTTTTATATACTACTGTTATGGATTAATATAAATACATATATAGTAAATATTTATTTTTTTATATCTTTTTATTCATTATTGAGATTATAGAAACATGATCAATGTTACAAGTCTGAAAATACCAAAACAAAATATACAAGAACAACAAAGCCGTGATTAACAAAAATGTGGATTTGACAAGTAATTTTTAATAAATTGGAAATAAAAGGTCACATCTAAATATTATATGATATTATATATACAATTAAAGTTATTTAATAGGTTTATAATAAACTAATTCATATTATACATGAGTTTGAAATGTGTTTGATGGAATTAATGACTTAATTTATGGTACTATTGTATTAATTTGAATTCCATCAATAAAATTTTGTAATGACCCTATAAAATTTTTTTAGGTGTATTTGAATACTTTTTGACATTTTATATAGTTAATATACTAAAGATTTATTTTATTTAATCTTTCATTTGATGTTATTATTTATTGGAGATTTCAATTATGAAGATTACAAAATTGGTATTGGATTTCAAGTCTAACATTCTTTCATTGGAGACTAATGCCAAAAAAACACATGTTTATTCTTTTGTGGAATATATAATAAACCATTGATTTTTTAATATAGTATTATCCATATATTTAAGAAATTATAATTATTATTTTATTTTATTCCTTAAATGGCCATATTATTTTAATGTATCCACAATTGTATCGGAATTCCTAGTCAAATTGGATTTATTTGGACATATTATATTTTATACACTAAAAATATTTCATGTGATGTATTTAAAATTAATTGAACATGTCGTAAAATTAATATATTTTTTCCAAGATATTTATAATTTCATTTAATGAGGATTATAATTGAAAATTTTTTATTTAAAAAAATAATGATGATGTGATCTCATTTATTTTCAGGATTGTTTATAATTATAGTTTTTATGATAATATATCATAATATATATCTCCAGAAGGAAATTAGTTTTCTTCTAATATTTAAATTTCATAATAAAATTTATCCATTAAATTTTCTATTATTATGAACAATAGATCCAATTGGAAGTTTTTAAATAAAACCATCCTCACTTCTCTCTTTAAGAGAAAACTCATTGAATTACACATGATTTGTTATACAAAAATATTGAAGATTTTTTTTATAATACTATATGATTTTCTAATGTCAATTTCATCCATGGATTGAAAATTTACAAAAAACCCAAAATGTCATCTTTAAGACCCTTTCCCAAATATGACCATGTTTTTTTTACAAACATTTTTAAAAGAAATCATTATTTTTGACATATATGACATTTAACAAATTTCTATCTTTAATAAAAGACAATAGTTTTAAATATTTCATTATAATTTACTTGTTTATTTTTTTATAAATTTATTTCCATAATATTTTATGAATTTATTGTTTTAATAATATGATTTTCATGTGAAGGTCATTTTTCTCATGAAAGGTTCAAATAAAATTTTTTTCAAAATTATTTTACATATAATATGACACCATTGGATGTTACCAAAGATTTTATGGGGATATGATCAAATTATGTTACATTTATTTATTATCTAGAAGAATTATTTTTATTATCAAATCATGTTTAGGAATACAGTTTCATTTCCATTGGTGATCATGTGATGAAATATTAAGTAAAACAATTATTTTAATAGATTATGATCAGTTAAATACGTTATAGAACCTCACTTCCTATTACGGGTTACGATATGATAATTGTGTTATTAATAAAAATAATTTTAATGTGTTTTTAAATGATTATTTTTCTATTATCATGTGAAAATAATTGTATTGGTTATTTGATGAGTGAGACGTATATCTAAATATAATAGTTTAAAAAATGATGCATAAGTAATGGGTTAATTATGTTATTTCTGGACCTTTTTTCAGGTTCAAAATATTATCTATGCACATTATTTCAAATCCATAAGACTATTTATGGACATATATTTAATATTCATAAGTATATGGGTGGGTATGGTTTTCATGTCCATAATATTAATTATGGTCAAAGTTATATGTTCATAAATTTATGTGAGGGCATGGTTTCATGTTATCAATGTATTGAGTTATAACATTTTCTTTTATAAACTAAAAAATGATATAATATTGTTTTCCTTTAGTAAGTATATTTGATATTACAATTTTATACTCTTATAAATTTTATACATTGATTGTTTTATTCATAATATATTTTAACGTACTAGTATTTATTCCATGACTCATGTTAATGATCTACGATATGATGGGTATGGTTTCCAATTGTTAAAACAATGTTCCGATGCACTTATTATCATATAAATCTTATGGTATCATTGGTAAGTAAATTTTTTATTCTTATTGAGAATATGAGGTCACCCTTTATTATGTTCTACTTACCAGTATATGAAAGAAATATTTAGGTTTTATAATATAATTGGTGTTCTAGATTTGGATATTATAGTAGGATATGATTTATTTCACATAATAAATTCTTGGTTATGTCTATAAGTGTAGAAGGGTGATTAACCTTATGGTTTTTGGAAAGGATTTTTATGTTATGAATGTAATATTGGTCAATTAAATTGTAATATTTATTCTTGATAAGGGTGGGTATCTATAATCTAATCGCCCAAAATTTTATAGACATATTTATAAGATATAGAATGTAAAACATATAAATGGGTTTCCATAAAAATTTGTAAGAGATATATTTTCCATTTTTTCAAAATTAGTTATCCCCTAATCATGTGATAAAAATTGATTAGGGAAAAAATGTATGATTAAAATTAACATAGAACATTAAGATATGTACATAAGGAATTATATAAGAATATGAAATAACAAATTATAAAACATATACCACAGAATATATATATATATAATTGATATGAAAATTGCGATCTATGGATCATTACGTAATTATAAAACATATAATTATATCATAACAATAAAATATGGAAAACAATATAACTATATGAACACATTATGTGGTGGATTTTGAATCAAAAACCAAAAAATCATCAGTGTATTATGAATTAAAAACCTAGGCCTAATTAATGTATTCAAAATCAAGAACATTCAACCACATAGTGTCATATATATTAGAAACATACAACACATTAGTATCTTAGGCATCACAAAACTATGTTCTATTTTTATTACATGAGATGTTGACCTATAACAAAGGAATTCGAGGGGGATATTAGATTTGGAATCTCCATATCTATAAATATATTTTCCATATTAAATAAATAAAATAATATATCATGAAAAAACACATATAAATATTGTGGGTATTTTATCATTTCTAAATAGTATCACATAAAATAAATTAATGAATTAAATCTGTTGATAAAAATATTCAATCAACATAATGAATTATGTCAAAATGATGTTTAGA
This sequence comes from Viscum album, assembly GCA_963277665.1. Classification (NCBI taxonomy): domain Eukaryota; kingdom Viridiplantae; phylum Streptophyta; class Magnoliopsida; order Santalales; family Viscaceae; genus Viscum; species Viscum album. The sequence continues at coordinate 1,075,553,923 of OY728161.1, forward strand.
TAATGATTCAAAAAACATAACCCATATGATATAAATGATATTTTGTTTCACAAGAAAACATAACAAAAATATAATATAATTATTTATATAATATTTCGTATGGTCATTAAAAAAATATAAGGTTTTGAGTCACTTTCGAAAAGATAATTATTTAGAAATTTTAATGAATGGAATATAATAAATTACATTGAATGAATTCTCAATAATAGATTATTAATATATATAAAATTATTATACAACTTATTTCTTTTGTGTAATATAAAATATATTAATGTGAATTGAAATTTGTTTAATCTTTTAGAATACATTTATTGTAACTCATATTGTAAAATTGAAGAAAATATTAATTTAAAATGTATACAAAGATATATAGTAAAATAAAAAGAGATATTTCATATTTAGATATCAAATTAATAAATTAATACTTTTATTAAAATATAAACTAATGATATGGGAGAATAATCTATTATAAGAGAGGATTTGAATTACGATTATCTAACAAATTTTCCGTAATAAGAATTAAATAATTTAATGAAGTTATTAATTTGTGAAAGTAAATTATATAAGGGGAAAAGAATTTACAATATGAATTATAGAAATGGTAGACTATTAAAAACATAAAATAAAATATTCAAATGAAAAGACTTATGACTCATTGAAAATATGTTTGAGTTTAACAACCTGTAAGATTGTCAATATAATTTAATTCACAATAATTTATAAAAGTGTTTGTGCGAATGAATTTTTAATATCATGAAATTAATTTTAAAAAAATATAATATAATGATAGTGTGAATAAAAATATATTTTGAGTAATTAACCTCTACAAGTAATATTATAACATAATTAATTGAAATTTGATTCTATAAAATTAATTATGAATTTGGTAGAAATTAAATAAAAAAAATCATGCAATGATTAAAGAATTATTGTAAATCTCATGATGAAAAATTTAATAATAATAATAATAATATAATCCAACATGTAACTATGAACCCCATATATAAGAATATTATGTTTAGAGTATGGATACATTCCTTAATAAAAGGGTGTTAAGAAGGTAACTGTAACACCTTGAGATTTTAAAAGTAGAAAACTAGGTTTGATAGCATATATGACACGTAACACCATACTTATATGAGAATGTAAAAACATAATAATTTATGATATATTACATTTTTAATAAATTAAAAATAATAGATATCATGTAATTCATAGGACAACAGATTTAAATGAAACACAATATTCTATTAAAATATTATTATTAAATGTGTCCCTAATAACCATGTCATTAATATGAAAGGTGTGAATATTACTAACTAATCAATGAAAAATATATGATTTAAAAATGTATTAACAAATTACTAGAATATCTAATTATTTTAAATAAATTATTAATCATTTGAAAGAAAAAGAAATGTTTTTATGGAAAACATTATTTATTCTAAATGGTTATATACTTAGACTTTAATAAATTAATTTTCACTCATTTTGAAAAATTAATCTTGAACAATAAATATAATTTCTAATATTTACATGTCACATTATCCTTGTGTGAATTTTTAAGAATTCCTATAGTAGTTTAATTTTTTGATGAACAGTCAGAAATTTTGAATTGTTTTGAAAGTTTTCTTTTACATTTAAATTATTTTCAATGATAATTTATGTTTTATTATTTTTTTAATAAAATAATATCATTTATATTGTAATAAATATAAATTATGTCATTTTAATCATTTTTATATTAAAATTTTTATTTAAACATTTTACACTCATGAGAAATTTTTCTTTAAAACCCTATTTTTCATCACATCAGTGGGATGTGAAAAAAAATTGGTAAACATTATTCATTAAAACAATTCTAGGTGTGTTACCTCCAGCAAATATAAAAGGGCACTCCTTATATTAAAATATTAAAAATCACTTGATACTTTTGGATCGATCAAGCACAATAAAATATATCTCAAAATACCTCACCCACATTCAAAATCTTTTGATCAACCAAAAAGACCATCCATAGGGTCCGCAATATTATATTGAAATAATGTTTCTATAAGAGAAGACAATTTTTATAAAAAATTAATCTAATTTTATTAATACTTTTTTCAACCTTAAATCATGTCTTAACACTTCCAATATCATATAACTGGTATCTCCAATTTACTATGATTTTATTTTGTTGAGTAAGTAATATTCATTCATCTCCTCTCCATCAAATGGGAAACGAAATTGTCAATTATGTGTACAGAGGACTAACACAACATGAACTAATGTGAGTCATTTTCCATAAACACATCCAATGAATTTATATAATGATATATTTAATGTTTATAAATGATATTTACGATATTATTATGCATATGTAACTATAATATCACATATAACATCTAAATTTACATGCCAATTGAAAAATTATAATGTCACTCTGGTGTTCAGAAGACTACCACCTCACAATTTGATGTTCTTTGATTTTAACATATAATATACATGGAAGGTAATATAGATATATTTAATTCCTAAATTTTGACATATATTATGGGATATTGATTTTTAAAAATTATAATATCACCCAATTTCTTACCATTTCACCCATTAAGAAATTGTACAATCGCTCTTGCTACATATAACCTATTGTATCCCCAAAGTGATGTGATTCATTGTACCATTTCAACCTTCAAGAATGATTATAAAAAATGTATCTACTAAAAAAATGATAATTATAACATTTATATAATTATATATATGATTGGACAATATAATATTATCATGATATGTTGAATTCGTGTTGAACATGCATGGGAAAACAATGTAGTTATCACCCCATCCAGTAGTAATAATGAAATATTATTAGTGTATGGGTTAAAATATGTTATAATAGAATAATATATGATATTATATATATTTATATATATTTTTTAAATTAATAAAAATTTTAGATCACTATATATGATGTTAATGCATGGTCAACTAAAATGAAACATGAGTTAAGGGACTTGACCCATTTTTCATTCATTGAGTAATATTCAAATATTGTACACCAAACGTAATTTTGCGTGTCTGTATAATGATAAATTGAAATATAATTTCATAAATCCTTAAAATTAATTTTATATTAAATTTCAATTATAATTATTTCATCCATGGGTATTAAAATTGAATTTTATTACTTGGTAAAGAATTTCAAAACTCAATTTATTTTCATTGAGTTTTATTACTTATTTATTTTCTTTATTATTCAATGATTATGTGTGTATTTAATCATGAATATATTATGTTTTATATCAACTTGTTTTTTTGGATTAATATTGTATACACATAATTGGTTAATTGGTTAATTATGCCTTCAATATAATGATCTTTGTAACAACTTATCTCACAATCAACATTTAATTGTGATTTTTTATGACGGAATATTCATTTAAGAACATAATTTGATAAATATATAATAAATCCTATTAATTTTTTATCCTTTATTTATTCCTGATTTTTTCATGAAAAAATTGAATTTTTTGAATTTTTTACTTTAAATGATGAGAAACAGTTTTAATTAAAATCCAAATTTATTTTCCACTATGGTGGAATGTCATTGTTCTTCCAAAAAAAGTTTGGTAATGAAATATTTTTTAAAATATAAAAATGATTTATTAATGAAAATTTTATACATGTTTTACTTTTTCTAAATTTTTAATGTAATCTTTATATTTATTTTCAAACAATGACTATCTTTTGTTATACTAAAAAACATACAGGAATTTTTATTTTAATGTTTTAAGAGTGGACATAATTTCACAGAATCATGATCACTAATATAATTAAATATTCATTTATAAGTATCAATTAATAATTTAAAATAAAACCATTTTCAATATTTTATTATTATTTATTTTTCTAATTTATTTTTAATATGAAATGTTCAATTTTCCCAAAATGAGTTTATTAAAAAATTTGTTATATTTAAATTCAACAATAAAATCCAAAATTTATTATAATTATGATCCAATGTGGAGATGTTATATATATTTCATAATTATTATTTCTCTAGGTACATTATTATCACATTGATTAGGTAATTTATTGACACTGTCTTAATTTATTAATTTTAGTAGTCGTTATATTTCAGATGAAGTTTTTAATATTGTGTTATCGTCTAAAATTTAATTTCCCTTAAATATCCATATTACTAATCATGTATATACTTATTACAAACACCGTATATGAGTTATACATATGGTATTTTACTTTTAGAGTTATATGATTGATTTGGGAAATTATTATTAGTATATATTCCGTACTCTATTTGGATATTTGTTTATTATGAATATTAATCACATATTAAATTGATTATTTGGTTTAGGGGGAATGATTTGGACATGTAGACATGGGTAGGTAAAGATTTACTTTTAAAGCATTAGTACTCTCAGAAAAATATTCAGTTTGATAACCTTGGTTAAATTGGTTTCTTATGTATACAACCGCATCATTTTTAAATTGTCTCATGAAAGGCCATAATAGTAGAGGTATCATGATTCAGGAGAACATAACATACAATTTGTAGCAATTTCCTTCATTAATGTTTTAGTTATTGTTATCCATGATGTTTTAAAAATTATATTATTCTGGACACATTTTAGTATTGGTTTATTGATCAAATGGTATGGGTTTTCAGTTGTTTAGATTTTTATATTTATTATTACATATCTAATTATTATAGTTATGTCATTGATTAAATATAATGTGTGTTCATATATTTAACTTAAAAAAATTATTATTCCCTATCTAATCATAATAATCATGTTATTGATTAAATGTAATGTTTTTTCTGATATTTTCCTTTACATATTAATTGATACTTTTCTATTCATGATATTAATTTTATTTAAATAAAATATGTGTTTAATTATTCACAGTTCCATAAAGTATGTTCCCTATATAATCATGATAGTAATTTTATTTAATTAAAATTAATGTTTAGTTATTCACCATATTATGTTGATGATAATTATTGATTCTTGATGACATCTGATGTACTTAACACTTATTAAGAATTTATGATCACTCTTATTTTGAATCCTTTTCCATGAATCTAGGATGTGAACTATGAATGATATAAAAGTATATATAGTGAGAATTATTATATTCTCAAAAACTAGAATTACATTTTATTATTTGTACACAAATGTAATAGGAGAATCGTGTATTTATCAAGTTCACCAGGGAAACTAAACCATTCGATCCCACAAGATGTAATCATTTATATCTTATGCCAAAGTAGTTACACAGATGTTGGCTTTGGGATTATGGGGGTAGAGTCATTAAATTTCTTAGATAATGATTTGTAGAAACATTTTGTATAATATTTAGGGAAAAAGAGTAGGGAACGTAATCATATTATTATATTAGATGATAAGTATTGAAAAAAATCAGAATGTTTTGGTATAGTTAATATTATTTTATTCTTCCAACCAATAAATCCATTTCTAGATACAATATATAGACATGTTTCTAGAAAATATATACACAGGGGTAATAACTCTAAAAAAGGCATGTCGAGCTTAACTCGTGCATTACTTGGTACACAACAAGAAGCCTTAATACACTCCTAGATTGACACTTCGAGGGAATATGATCTCTATAATAAATATTTTCATTACAAAATATGGGTAAGGATTGGAATTTTTTATTTTAATAAATTACCGAGACTAAAAATAAGGTGTCTTAAATTGATAATAAAATATCATGATTTATAAATACATTAGGTGATTTTTTATGATTATGTTTTTTACCGTTCTGATTATTGTTACTTAAAATATAATTTTTCTTTTTAGGAAATGGATATATCCCAAAGGAAAAATGTAATCATTAAATATTAACAATAATGTGTTAACCATGAGGAACTAAATGGGATGATGACTATAGTTAATGATATCATTATTATTCATAATCAGTTATCTTGAAAATTTATTAAAAACCAATATCTTAACCAACTACCAGTCTCAACAAAGAAGATAAATATGAAGTTAATAAATATTTTGATTAGTTGAGACCTTTAATGAAATACGTCTTAATTTCATTCATGTCAGAAATATGGAATAAGACACGTAGGAAAGTGCCTCTATTAAATAAGAATCTATTTAGTATTTATAAAATAACTATATTAAGGTATAAAGTAATGAGAAAAATTAGGATTTTAATGGATGGAATTAAATTTCATCCAATGCTTCAATTTGTTGTTTTTTTTCATCAATGTAGGAAACGTAGGAATTATCCAAGTCATTTTCCTTTATTTTACGGATAACCCCTCGACCATGGAAAGATCTATATTGAAATAAAATTATTTAAGTATATATTTTTTTGGATTACTGAATTAAATTTTATAAGTATTTTTAATAATGTTATTTTGGTTATATGAATTATGAAACATTTAATAATTTTGTTTAATTTCCGAAGAAAATATTTATTCATTCACTTGATAGTTATTTATACAATTATGGATTTATGAGTTTAAGATTTATCATAAGTTCAATGTCATAAAATCCCTTTTAAGTTTTATGATAGAGGATTATACTAAGATTAAGAGTATTTTATGAGACATTAATCGCAATAGAACCAATTTGGTTAGTATATATTATAGTAAAAATATTATTTAAAGAATAATTTCCTTCATTTTTTGGAATAATCTTATAGGTATTTGTAACATTTAAGGTTTATGTATTAATTGAAGCTGATATAATTATGGGTTAACAAACATTTGGAATGTAATATGAATTAAATAAATATGGTTTCAAAAAAAAACAAAATCCCAATTTCCAGAAGATAACACATCACATCCGGAATGGCCAAGGGTATTAATCCATTAATTTGAAGTCTGAAAAGGGATTAATTTCTTCTAGTAGCCTACATGATGTTCATATTAATATATAATTTATTTTTTATATAAATAATTTTTTTGAATCAATATTATTGATGAACCAGTTGTGGTGATGATTAGTTAATATAATAATTTAATAAATTGGATAAATTATGCTAATAATATTTTTTATAAACTATTTGGAGACAAAAAAAAAATAAAATTTCACTATTTTATGTATTTTATGATTCTTTTTATTTTAATTTGAGTGACATAGAAATATAAAAACATTTTTTATTCAATTATTAGAGTAATAAATGAAGTGAATATTTATCGTAGAATAATAAAAAAGAATAAATTTTCATTATAAAATATAGATATGTCATTTAATAATATTACCTTATGTTTTTAGTCAATATGATAAGGTAACTCATCAAATTTAAGAAGAAGGATCTAGAAAAAAAATTGTTAACATATTACATTCATACCGATTAATTTATCTATCTTTTAAATCATTAAAGATTTATGATTTTTAGGTCCTTAACATTCCATTGATCATTTAATTTCTGAAGATCAACGAACAATATCACTCTATTTAAATAACTATATTTTTCTCCCATATCCATATGTTAACCATCCACACATGTTTTCATATTTGGATACCAATTACCTGTTCATTAATATTACATTTTCAGTTCACATTCCCTCTTATTAAGATATTTTTATTATCCCAATTTACTTTTTTGGTTTACAACATATTTATTTTAAATTTCTATCCATTGATTTCTGAAATCACGATTCATTTTTGTGAATTAAATAAATTTATGAAGGTAGAGTGTAAAATAATAAATTTCTTTTAAAAAAATGGTTCAATACCATATATGATAAGTTACGATGAGAATAGATGATAATGTAACACCTTGACTATTTATGATATATTTTAATGTGAACTAGGCTTAAAATAAATGGATAATATATCATTTTATAAAAATATAAAAAAATTAAAAAAATACATGCCTGAGTACCATAATACAGTTGTGTCTTTGGAATAATGGAAAAAATTACCCAAGTATGGTGAAATATATTAAAAATATACCTTGATGATATTCCCATTAATTACTCTCACTTAAAAAAATTATTTATAACCTATTGAAAGGAAACATAATAATTGTCCGAGGATGAATTCTTGGTAAGTTAAAATAATGTAGACATATAATAATAACATGAACTTATGAGTATAAGAAAATGAGTATATCATTTAAAGATCATACCCTACATAAAAACATCGTGATTAAGAGACAAAACATAAATTTCGTAAGTTCAAAGAAAATTAATCATAACATAATTATGAATATAAACCATGTCTGAATATTAAATGAATTAAACAATGAAAATATGGGGTAACCAAAAAAATGTAACATCATTCCTTATAAGTTATGTTTTATTGCCAGAAACTTCTATGGGATCTTCATATAGACTACACCTACTAGGCGAGACACACCACCATCCTCAGATGTAGTCTTTTTCATAAAAGTAATGGTATTCCCATATTTTCATAGAGGATTTAGTTTCCCAATTATTTTTAGTGGATAAGGTATCCCAATCAATCTATAGTGGATCAAGTTTCACCATTTTTTCACTGCTGATATGGACCCAGTTGCTTCCTATTTTGGATCAGTACCATCAATTTTTTCCCATCATTATTTCATGAGATATAAATATTTACACAATACAATGTATAATTATATAGGTCCCACCTATTAAATAATAATATAAGTCATGAATTTTTTACAAGATAAAAATACATTCATCATATCACTGACCATAAAAATAGATGGTTTTGATAAACATCATATCATCACCAATGAAATAAAATGATAATGTTTGATATTCTATGATATAATTAAAAATAGTAAATATATAGGTCATGTAATCATTTCATTGAGTCATAACATGTGAAAAGATGTGGGTGTCAAGAGCATAGAATATGTGGAGTCAAAACATGAGTTATAAACATTATTACATCAAAACATAAACCATTAATCAATGGATATGAATTTTATTCATGGATTATATCTCCATAAAATAATAGACTGTAAATGTTTTTTGCATCTTATATAGAGAATTATTTTGGAATTTAATATAAACCATTAATTAATTAAAATATATTTTCATTGAAAATCATTTTTAAAACAAATAAAATTCATCTCTTATAATAAAAGCTTTTAAATTTTATTTCAACCATTTCATTAGGAAAAGATATTTTCCTCTAAGAAATTTTTTTTTACACAATAATATGTTAGAAATCCTTCTATTTTAAAATATATTTTTTAATATATAAAATAATGTTTAATATATTTGGAAAAACATTTTCATTGAAAACACAATGAAAACTCATAGAGAAAACTTGAATACATTTTGAAAACCTTTTTCAATGAAACTAATTTTACTACAAAAAATTTCTACAATATTAATAAATAATATTTAATAAAAATAACGTTGGAAAGAATTAATGGAATTTTAAAATAAATTGTGGTCATGATGGCAGTTATGTCTGTACAAGATAAAAATTATTTTTTAAAATGTAAAATGTTTAGAAAAGTTATTTTATTAGATAACAAAAAATATTCTTTTCAAAAACATATTTTAATAAGGTAAAACATAGGATGAAATTTTATTTAATGATCATACGATAATTTTATTATATTTTAGAAAATATTTTTTTTTAAAAATAATTTTAAAATTACACATATTTTTTATTGAAAGGAGAAATAAATTTAGTTTTTCATAAAACCATTTTCATAATTATCATATGCATCAAAGAGTATAAAATTGTAATACTGCCTGAATATTTTAAGGGTTACGATATGATAATATATTTAATCATTTTTCTTGTGAATTGGATCTTAATATTTATCAACAGAAGCATTATCATAAACAATCTTAATAATGGATGGGATTTTGAAAAAAAAACTATTATCACATTGGTAACATTGAATCATATTAAAATTGAAATTTTCAAATTACATGAATCATTATATATAATTAACATAAGTATATTACCAATATATTATTTCAACGGGATATCAATGATCCTCTACAATAAAAAAGTAATGGTGCATGACATGGCCTTTATCTATGAGAAGGTAAATTGAGAATACATTACTTTGGAAATATAGTATCTTTTGAACCATAAAAAAGATGAAATAAATGTAATAAAATAGATATGTAAATAATATTAAATTTGATTAAAATAATAATAGAATAAAATCATGTTCAGTATATAACCAATAAAAATTTAATGAGTGGACAATAAAGTATAGATATCACAAAAATAAAAGATAAACGAGAAACCCCTTACTACTTGAATAAAATTATAATCATGGTCCACGTGAAAGAATAAAATAAATTATAGCATTTAATACCATTAAATAATGTATATTAATGATATATCTTTCCATATGGAAGTATATAAAGCACACAAATGAATCAATTGGTGAATATGTCATCTATCTTATAAAAATAAAAATTGATATATAATTTCTTTACCTTAAGTCATGACTTCATTTTTACAATTTCAAACATCTAATATAGTAAGTATAATTTTATTATAAATCTACCATAGAACCATATTATTATATCTATTACCATATTCTATTTGGTTATGAATTCATATTCCACGTTTACTAATAAGTCCATGTTAAAGTTGCGTTTTGGGAAATATCTACTTTTCTTTTCATGTACGAGTTGGCTTGTTATTATTGATCCTATTGTTTTTATTTTTATTTACTTATTGAAAGAACAAAAGTATTTATATCAATATCCGATGTATTTAGTATATAATTATTTATAAAAATATATTAAATATATAAATATGAAATTAAATACATCGTTAATGGGGATGGTAGGTCGTATGTATACGTGACTGTTTATTCCAATTTATTTTCATTTTGAATGAAATAAATTAAATTAAACCTATAAATATATATAATATCAATAATTATTAATTATTATTTCATATATATATATATAACATAAATTGACTAAACCCATCATTAATATATTTTATAAATTTTGTGAACAAACCACAATGATTTGAGGAGGTGGTAGTCCAAATTTCCACAAAAAAAGTTATCATAATAACCCAAAATATAAAGAATAATGGTAAATATTATATTAATCAATATACAATTAAAATAAAATAATAAATAAAATTAGAATAAATTTAAAATATATTTTCCATCATAATTACAATCCCTGAGAGGAGGTAAAGGAAAAAATAAACAACATCATTCCATGACGTTGTAGTTTTCCTTATACATGAACAGTAAGTTTGTTACCCATTAGATAGAATTGTGTGTAATATTATATAGAACACATATAATAAAATATATTTATATTTAGGATACTAATTTTTTTATATAATCATTAAATAATAAGTGTTTAGGGGAAGATATTTTGATTATAACAAAGGATCTTGAGAAAGGAGTTTACCTATTTTGTGGGTAAAATCTCTAGGTGTGCACCAAAGGGATTCCTTGGATGGATTTATTCTTATATTTATGAATCTATAATGAAGGAAAGTATGTTGTTAGTTTATTTGATTATGATTTGGGCTATCCATATGGATTGAGATGTCTGAATATGTGGGAGGGGTTCATGCCTTTTTCTAGTGTATGAGAAATGGTATTTCTGTAAATTTATGAAAAGGGAATTCAACCCAAATTATTCCCACTTTATTTTTCTCCAATAATGGTAATAATAAAATAAAAGGGATTAAATAGTAGATATATTATCACCTAATAGATTTAGTAAATGTTTCTAGGTAATTTTGGGCATTTCCATTATTGTTTTGTCCTTTATTATGATTGTTTTTCTCATCACTGTTATAAATAATTTTACTCACTTCCATGAGAATTTTTTTTCAACAAATATGTTCAAATTATTACTAATAATAACTTATTTTTATTTAAAACATGTAACTAATTTTTCTAAATTCCAATCATATAGGTGGTTTAATTTAATTGAAATTCAATCCCATAGACCACTCGCTATAGTAGGTTTCTTAAGAGAAAATGTGTAAATTTTTGAAATTTTTGATAAAAATATTAAATTTAAAATTGGTACAGATCAACTAAATTGATATAATTGAGGTAAATTTTATCAATTAAAACTTTTAAACCAAACTAAAATATAATTTAACAACATAAATAAAATTAATAAAAAATCTGTTTTGAATTAATGTTTAGTATTCTTCCACATTACATAAAAATATAAAACTTCTCTAAATTTTTGTTATTAAAAAAGAAATTAATATAGGGTCAAAATTATATTCAAAATTGGTTCACCCATAAATGTATGTAAATTTACCTTTTCAAAAAATAAAACCTTTAATTAATAATGTTGTATTTATTATTTTATTATTCTTATAAAATAAATTTTATGAGTTTCAAATGTGTTTCAAAAAAATATATAACATAAAAAAAATTATAAACACTAATAAAAAGAGATTTGAATAATTTATTGAGATAAAATGGTGTTTGTTCATAGGTAAATAGTTTTTGTAGAAAATAAATTTATTTATTTTCCAATAGTTTTGAATTTTATATATAACTAATTTATAACAAAAATAAATATTTTATATATGTACTTAAATAATAGTTTCACACATTAGTAAATGTTATTTGTAAATTTCATTACAGAGGCTAGATAGTAACTCTAATAATATTTTAATAAAAATAATTATATTATTATGTAGTTCTATATAACATGGTCATATATTTGAGATAATATATCGAGAGAACTAAATGTTATGTCTAATGGTAGCCACACAATGTGTCATGGTTAACAAATATTAATATAAGTGTTGTCTGTGGGGAAATATAAACATGGTTCTATGTATAATACAAGACAAAGATAGTTTATTCCTATTTTATAATATATATTCAATGTTGTGAGAAATGAAAAATATCCAAAAGATTAAATTAATTTGAAAAACATATTTCACAAAATATAAGTTTGTTACATTCTACTCCAAGAACTGAATTTCCCACGAAAAATAAATATAGTTTATCAAGGGTTTAATACATTATATTTAATTTCATAGAAACCAACATCATAAATATGAATATAGAAAATATATTTTAAAAATGGAATGTTTTAAACCTGACAACTAACAAAAGTTCTCCAAATGTGGTTTCCACATAATAAAACATATGTGGGAAGTGAATAGATGGACAATGAAGAAACAATTAAATAGTTATAGATATTGATAATGATCATTGATAACAATTATGAGGTTGATATAGAGAAATTTATTTACCCCAAATCCATAAATTTAAAAATCATGAAAGAGGTCATTAATATAATAAAAAATGTTGATAATATATAAATACTTTATATCAATAACCATTTTCTAATGTTAAATAATTTTTTTACAAGAATATATATTTACTGGATTTTAATCTATTTCAATTGTAAAATCTCACTCATTGATTGTGCATTACTCAATTTCTACTTCAAATATTACTCTATGAAATGAAGTTGAATTTTTAACTCTTGATGTAATAATAGATCATTAGGTAGTATGATAACTCATTATATCTGTCTTCTGTTAGAATCAAAGTAAAATAGTTATCATATGATATTCTACATGTATAATTCCTCATATAGTGTGATAGTACAATAATATCACAAACATCAACTGAATTTTAACTAAATTATTCCATAAATAGAAAACCCCAAAACCCTTCCATATTATAAAAATATAAAACATTTGAGATAACATTAATAAATCATCTAAAAAATGATCCCCTATATATCATAATTTATATATTCATTTTAACATTCACATCATATGAATACCATCATTGTATATTATCTTGAAACATGGTAATAACATGAATTACCAAAATTACTTTTTGAAAATATTCATGCTTCCTTTTTCTTAGAATTTCTGGTATTATTATGTAAAAAAAATTAGAATATAACACCATCCTTGATAAAATAATATAAATTGTAATAAAATAATTTATCATTTTTGATGTCATAAATACTGTCAAATTTACTTTATTTTAACCAACTACCTCTTTATCCAAAAAACATAATTGTATCAATATATTGAACACATTAAAGTTTACCTTTCCTTAATTTAATATATCAATTATTAATTAAATCTCATACCTATATCTTCATCACTATTCAAAATATAATTTAAATCATTAATGAAAAACTTATATTGAAAATATGTTTATATTTCATGATTAACATCGTAAAGTATTTGAATTTAAAAACATATACAGTTCTATCATCGAACATTACTCATAAACCATTACTCGGGCTTCATCATCTTATTTATAAACCCCCATTGCTCTTAAATATGAAATATGAACCATATATCATGGTTCATCATCTTCAAACTAATTATGATTATTATATTTAATGTAAAAAATACAGATAGAGTATCTCAAACCTTTCACTTGTCAATTTTAGTCTATTTATCTTCAAAAGTATAACCAATACTCATACCACCATACCGTCTCTCTTTTGGAGATCTCCAAATAGGAAATCATTTTTTATAACTCCCAAAATTTCTACATCTCAAACATTTATTGTTAATATAATTCCTTATGGTTCTTTCTATTGACTAACACCAAAAATCAGAGTGTGATAAAAACTTATCATTTTAAAAAACCCCATAATAATTATGAAATTAATTATAGGATGTCTAAATCATGGAATATACTTATTTAATATATGAAACCATAGTTTTATCTTACGTTATTCATATTATTCTAAAAATTCAATATTTCATGATGGTTCATATAATGTTTTTTAATTTCTAAATAATATCCTCCAAGAATGAGAATGTAGGTGTGCGGTAAGTCATGTTATTGTGAATCAATTCTCAATCGAGTGTAGCATAATAAAATGTTTTTAGTGTTGTTACCCATTTATAAATATTTTCCAAATCCAAATCAATATGTAGTATCTATACAAGGATTTATTTTTATGAAACCACTCACTCTATCCTTTCCTAAAATTCTAGGATATTTTCTTATATATTAATGTATCCATAGAATTATCCTTAGATAAACCCCAAGACATATACATAGAAATATTTCTAGAATGTCACTAATGTTTTTTCATTCCATTTTCCAAATGTTGTCTATCGCATTCTTTTTATACCAACTATAGTGAACAAGTATTTAAATATATGTATATTAAATCATGTTACATCAATATTTATCATAATATAAAAATACATTCCAAAGGACCATAATAGTTTATTGTCATTAGAAACAATGAGTAAATTATTATAGTTTGGTGAATCATAATCAACATACCCTTTAAGGATATTCCCATTTAACACTCTGATATAATACATTTGTTTATAACCTAGGGAAAGTAGTCATAATAATGGGGTGATCTCGAATGTTAAGTAAGGGTAAATAAAATAAATTCAAAAGAATAACATGAATATAGGGGTACGAGAATATAAGCACAACATTTGACAATCATAACCTACATTAAAATATAATATTTATGATACATGGAATAATGGTTTGTAGTTAAAAATACATGAATTATAAGATAATCAATTACATGAATCATGTAAGAAAATAAAAAGGAAATAGACATAGAATTATTTTCGAGCACATAAACATGCAATATCATTCAGTATAAATCATTTCTTGGTTACAAAACCTTTTCTGGGAACATTATAGGGAAAATACCTACTAGGAAAGAAAAAAAACCATCCCCAGTCACAATCCTTTCCTTATAAGGTATTTTATTTATATGTCCATAGTGTATTAGAATTCACACTCTTCATAAAGTGGATCTGGTTTACCCATATTCCCATAGTGGATCATGACGCACATATTTCCCATTTTGGATCAAGCCCGTAAAATTTCTTCCCATCAATATCTCCTGATATATAAATATTTTTAAAATTCATTGAAGAGAGATATTTTCCCCACCCATTACATAATAAGTTCACAAATACACATTATATAGGATAATAAAACCAGCAACATTTTATGAGCAATAAAAAGACATTGGATGCATAAACATCACAATATATCTAATGAAATGAAATGAGTATCATAAAATTTTCATTATATCATTATTTATTCAAAATATATATGTCTTATAAAAATATCCTTGATACATAAACCATGAAAATAATATGGTCTCAAGTGTATAAAACTCTTGGAAGATAATCATTTGTCATAAATATCATTCCATAAAAATATAATCCTTTAAAGAAAGAATATGAATGGCTTTTTGGATAATATCCTTAGAAAAAAATATATTATATGAATGAATTCCATCATATAAGGGGTTTTATTTTTAATTTTCACATGAAAAATATCATTAGGATAATATCCTCTCTTTTAATATTATTTTAAATAAACAGTTAAAAAAGGATTTTCTTATAAATATTGGATTACATTTTCATTTTATAAATTTCACATTGAAAATATATTTTACACTATAGAAAATTATTTTGAAGGAAAGATGAATTTTTTAAACTTTTTTCATTTAAAATTTCATTAAATTCAAATATATTATGTTCCATGAAATGTTGAAAAACTTTTTCTTTGAAAAAACATTAAAAACACATAATTAAAGAGAAAAAACATATTTGAAAAAATATTTAAAAATTCATTAAATTCTAGAAATTTACATAATATTTACAAACAGATGTTCCTTTAATATAAACTTTTAATAATACAAATGAAACATAATTTAAATAATGTTCAGGGTTGTAGTAAGTCTGTACATTCCATACATTCATATTTAAACCGTCAATTTTTAAAAAAGAGCCTTGATCATAAAATGAATAGAAGACTACTTTCAAAAAAAATTGTAAACAGTTAAAACATGGATAAAGATTTCCTTTAAACATCATATTATAATATTAAAATATTTTTTTCAAACATTTCCAGAAAACATAGTTTTGAAAGAACAAAGATTTCAGTCTAATAAGAGATATAATGATGGATTTAATAAGAACCTTTTCTTACATTTCATTACTACCATTGATTAAAAATGGTAATAATAAAAGACGTTACTCAAGATTTCAAGAGGATAAAAATATTTAGGTGTGTTTTTTAGAGATAGAACATAATACTTCATCTATGGAAGTATAATTATATGAAATCCTGATAAAAATAAAATTTATGAAATTAATTGATACCACTTTTGTAACATTGAATAATTTTATCAATTATATAATAAAATTACTTGGAGATTAAAATATAATTTAAATAAATAAATTCATGATATAACATTTCAATGGTATGTATACCCTAACCACATAGAAATATAGGTCCATAACATGGCATGTATCTCAATAATGGGAAATTGATACAACATTACTTTACCAATTTGGAAATTTTTAAACCATAAACACCATTAAATAAATAAAATAAAATTGATAACTAAATCAAAATAAATTAACTATTTTAATAATATAATACATTCATGGGTAGTATATACACCACATAAAAGAAATGAGTGGGAAATAATTCATATGTCTCACATAAATAAAAGAGGAATGAAAAAACCCTTTCTACATGAGTAACATTAAAATCCTAATCCAAATGAAATAAAAATAAAAATTAAATCCCTTATAAAGTTTTATAAATTAAATTAATGATATAACATATAATTTTTAGTATATACAAAAAATATTAATATAGTGATGCGTATAGGATGTATCTCATGGAAATAAAAAGTGGGATAAAATTCTCATACCTTAAGTCTTCACTTTCTCCATATGTGTTAAAAACTCATGTATAATCAATATAATTTTATTATAAATAAAAGAAATACATATTATTATATATAATACAATATATTATTGTTTTTTAAATTATATTACCTATTTATTAACAACTACATGTTAATGTTCTATTTCGAGAAATACCTACTTTGTTTTTTGTATATCTTTCGGATTATTTTTCTTATTCCTATAACTTATATGATGATTTTATTATTTTATAAATATAAATATTGATATAAATAACATATGCCTAAAATATATATTATTTTATTATAATATATAAAATATATAAATATGATATGGAATTAACTGTTCATGGATTCCATATTCCATATGTATTGTTTAACGTTGTATCTAATTTATTTTCATATTGAAATAATGTAGTGAATGACATATATAATTATATATATATATAATTCCATTATAGTATAAATTTTATGTCATATATATCATATAAGTTTACTAAAACCATCATTTATACATTCTATGTAGATTGTGAATGAATCTGATCGCTTTGAGGAGGCGGTAGTACACATGTCCCCAAATGAATATTCAGTATTTCTTCACTATTTATCAAAATATGAATATTTTGTGATACATACCAAAAAATAATCCATTATAAATTTTTATATCCCACATTCAAGAATAAATTATATTTTCTAAAATTATAATAATAAAACATTCAAAAATTATATATAAATGGGGTTCACCCTTAAAAGGTAGTAATATTACCTTTTGTAAAAATACTTATTTTAATTCATAAAATTGTATTTATTAATATATTATTCATATAATATATATTTTATTTACGTAGAAAAAATTAAATATATAAGATTTAATGTTTATTATAAATAATCATCAAATATGGTTCGTTCAATTTACTGGGATATAATGGTGTTTGTACATAATGAACAGGTTCCATAAAAAATGAATTTCCTTATTTTTAAATATTTTCTATGTTTATTAATAACAAGTTAATAATATAAGGACTCATTTTACATATATATTTAAGAAATATATTCTCATTTCAATTATTATTATTTATAACTTTCAATCCAACAGCTAGGTGGTAAATATATTGAAATGTTAACCACAATATTAATAGTATACAATATTTCTGTACAACTCAGTCAGGCATGTAGTGCATGCCATTGAGTATACTCAGCATTGTGTGTAACATAATACATACATAATTTTTAATGTATTAAATGATAAACTAAGTGTTTCGTTTAGAGAAATCATAAAAAGATGTTCTGTATATGTAAATCCAAAGTATATTCTTTCATATAATAAAATATTTAATCAGTGTTTTGTGAAATAATTAAAATAAAAATGAATAAATTAAACCTAAAAAATACTTGAAAATATATTTTTTTGTTACATATTTCATTTTTTAAAAAATAAATATTTTCGATAGTATGTGATCTAAAAAATCAGTTTTAATTGAAACACAAGGCTCTCTTAAAATATTTTTATTTTAAAATATACATTATAATGAAGATGTTAAGTATGAGGGTATTAATAATACTAAAAATATGAAACTCTTATTTCTTTTACTTATATAAATGAATTAATTGTTTTCAATTTTTTTATAAAAAAAATAAGAATCATCTAAAAGAAAGAAAGAAATTATAAAAACTGTATTTTTTCTAAATGGAAGACTCATCATGCTTTTCACACATAATTTCAAATTACACTATACCAATTTTAGAAAATTAATTCAAAAAATTATAATTAATTATTAATATAAAATTCAAAAATTATCCATAGGTTATTACATAAGGATTTTCCAACAATATTAATTTTTTAATGATTACTGAGAAATAATTTTTTTAATGAAAAAATCATTTCTTATGAAATTATTTACAAATATAATTTATATAATAATTTTCATTATATTAAAATTAGTTTAATTATTTTAAAATAATTTAATAATAAGTTAGTGTAAACAATTAGATATTGAATATTTATATTAAAACTATCTACAGATGTGAGAATTTTATCTTAGGAACACATCATTTTCATCGAGATTGTGGTGAAATTTAAAATTGGATTATACCAAAATAGTGAATTGAATTTGAAAAAAAGGATTCTATATTTAGAATCAAAAAATTGATATTATATAATAATTTCAGAATATCTTTTTACATTAATGAATAGTGAATCACTAAAAATTGATTACTATGGTTAATGTAAAAACATGTTTACAGGGGGTTATAATTGGAAGATAAAAGTTATAAAAGAAATAAAAAATTCAAAAAATACAATTTTATGGAATTAATGTGACATTATAAGATATAAGGTTAGATAATATCCCATTTTTGTGCCATTTGGAATTTATATGATATATGTAGAGTATGTTCTTTTCAAAACATCAATTTGTGTCATCTCCCACAATTATAAAATGACACTTACTACCTTCACTTCAATACAGATATCATGCCCTTTAGATTGACCAAAAACATAAAAATACCCCCTAAAATTATTTAGTGTAATTCTAGAGCATAATTTAATCCAAAAATTTCAACCATTAGATCTATATAAGGAGATCCAAAGGAGGATTCTCTAAGAGACAAAATTGTCATAACAAAGCTCTTTTTTTCTTCTTTCTCCACATTAAATAATATACTGACACATAAATATAATAAAACCTATATATAAATTAATAGTTTATTTTATTATCTTTTTTTGATAATATCTATCAATCTCATTCTCAATTTAATTTGAAATTAAATAATCAATCATGTGTATGCTAGACTTCCGCCTCCTGAACCGATATACATTTTCATCCATCAACACATGTCACAATTGTATATATTGATAGATTTTATGTATATAATATATATATATATAATTATTAATCCTATTTAATTATAATATGTCATACAAATTCATACATTCCATGCACTTTATGAAATGATAATCTCACACATGTGTACGATGAAATACCTCCCTACAAAATAATGTGATTTTTTCACATATGATTTAAATAGTAGGTAATAACGATAAATTTAATTAATATATGTGATATATAATACACAAAATTGTTTCTATATAATGAATATAACAACCACTTAATTATACTTTCACCCATTATGAAATGATATCATCGCTTGTGTGTGTATATATGAGCTGTCGTCACCATGAAGTGTTTACATTAATTTTTCACGTCCAACCATCAAGAATTATTATAATAATGAATCAATACAATATATATTTATAGGATAAATATAATCTTGAGATTATAGAATAATATTATATTTTAATGATATGGAACATTGATGTTAAATCATGAATGATAAAAAAAATGGACATTACATGGGAAATAATAGTAATAATGAAATATTTTTAAAAAATGGTAGACAAGAAGTTATAATATAATAATATATGATATTTTAATAAATAATATTTTTTCTATAAGTTTATATCATGATTAAAATAATTATACCTGATTTTAATGTGCATTCAAATAAAAGTAAGCTGGATGTATGGGACTTCGTCTCAATTTCCCATCAACGAGGTATCTTGAAATGTTTTACACCTAATTTATGTTATATATTGCATATACTACCCCTTTGACAAGTATTATCAGGATTAAATATTAATTCTTTATATTTTATGTTTAATATTTAATTATTTAATCTATTAGGATTTGACATAAAAGTTACCATGCAGCTAAAAATTCATCACTTAATTTGTTTTAATTGGTTTATATTACCACTTCATTTCCATTGATAATAAAAGATAATACCTCTATATAATATTGTCTATTTATTTATTTACATATATTTTTTAATGATCTAAATTTTATGAATTTAATTTATTAATTTTTTAATATTTAATACAAGATTACGATCCTTTTAATGGTTTATTTCATAATCATATTTTAATCGTTATTGTTTATGCTTGAATATTCATTAAAGTAAATTACATAATAATTGGCTAAAACACACAATTAATTTTCTTTTTAACTGATTATTAATTATTATTTTCATGTAATAGTACTATTTTATCTCATTTTTCTACATAAGATGATTGTTAAAATAATTTAAAATTATTTCAAATATATTTCTCTCTTCAGACATAAATATTTTTTAATCCAAAACCATGTCTTCTAAAAATATTTTTAAAATTTATTTCAAAATTATTAACATATTTTATTAAATAAATTTTACCCAGGTTTTAATTTTACGGCTATTTTCAAAATGAATCGTTATTTTATATTCCAATCAAGTCTCGTTTGGGTTTTAGTGAAAATGTAAAAGGAAGAATTTTTTTAAATTTGTAAGTGTTGTAATTAATTTTCCATGATCATGGACACTAAATGTTTAAAATATTACATTATAAATATCAAAGTTTATTTTCAAATTAATGTAGTTTTAAAATATTCTATGCTATTTTAGTATTGAAAATTATTTGCAATGTAAAAATCCTTTTTCCTAAAGCATGTTTTAATGAGATTATTATGGATTTTTTATTCATAAATGACTACAATCTTGTTTTTTATTTATGATCCACTAGGTATATATTATATTGATATGAATAATATTATTTCTAGATATGGTTTAAAATTAGTTTTACAATAGAATTTAATGAAACTATATTTCTTGATTATCTTTTGATAGCCTTAACAATCACTTGAAAGATTTAATTTTTGTTATAATTTGACATTTCATTTACCAAAAATAACCATATTATTTCCTAGGTATATACTTATAAATTAATTTTTTTTTAATTTTCACTTGTGATTTTTTACTTTTAATATTATACGATTAATTGTTGAAATTATTATTTTTCTATATTCTTTAGATGATATAGAAATTGTTTGATAAGGCATAATTTTCATGAACTATATTGTTTATTTGATATATGAGAATGATTTTTACAAGTGGATATGTGTGGGTTTTCTTCAGGTGCTTCATTGACATATTAGTAGTCTCATTATATGAATGTATTGGATTGAATTAGTTAATTGAGTTTCTGGTGTATACATAACCATCACTATTAAATTCCAATGTGAATGGTCATGGAAACAGAGGCAGCATGAATCCTAAGATCATTACATCCAATAATTAATAATTTCCTTCATTAAGAATTCACTTATTAGTATACATGATATCTATGCAATGATATAATCACTAGATTCATTTCATTCTCATTATATTGATTAAATGGAATGTGTATCACACCTTAATTATGCCTTATCTGGTCATTATAGTCAAGATATTAATTAAAAGACATGTGTCTAGATATTAACATTTAAATACTAATTGTACATTATCTAATCATGTAATCCTGGTTATTAATTAAATGGAATGTGTTTTTAGATATTTACCTTTCCATATTTATTAATTCTTATCTATCATTGATAATCATGTAATTTAAATGTAACATGTTTCTAGTAATTTATATATACATGTTTATTATTAATTATGTAATATTTATAATACAATTATTTCAATGGAATCTGTTTTTAGTTATATATATTTCCTTTTTTTATACTTATTGATTAATAGTAGCTTCTGATGTATATGAACCTTAATGAATATTTCATATCACCCTTATATTTATTTCTATAAAATAAATCCAAGAATTTGATATAAATTTTATTCAAGGATATATTAGAGTGAATAATGATATTTTCAAAAATGGAGTTAGGTTATAGTTGTTGTATTCAATTATAATATGGAGATAAAATATGTATCTAATTTACCAAGGCTAATAAAATAGTAATTTATTTAGTTTATTATTTCTTATATCTTATTTCATTGTAATAAATTTGATACCAACAATAGATTACTTTGGTATGGGATGTTATAATAACCGTTGTCAGTTTGATAACCATTGTATGAAACCCTTTTTGTAACATCCTATCCTAAACCACCCTCTTCGTAAGATATTTCCACATTACCTCATGTATTCCTCTATGTATGTAAGAGGCTTCTGACATGTAGTGAGTGTCAAAGCCATTTTAGTGGGGAGACTATACCCTCCGTTTCATGTCATAGCACAAACAATAATGGAAATATCTATTATGTACTATTATTATCAATGTAAGATGTTGAAACTGTGAAATAAAAAAAATTAACATTGTCATATTGTTAAAACCGAGCACCCTTAGTTGTATTCCAAACAATAATATATAGAATATTTGGGAATAGAATAATGAAAATATTCTTTTCATTGGTGTATTCCCCTTCCCACCACCAACTACATGTTCCTCTACTCAGTGATCCCCTAAATTCCCCTTTATCTTAATTAGATCCCTAGACTTGATGTTCCCTCATGCATTGAAATTATCAAATATTGTGTGAGATAAAAAACCTAGTATGACACAACCAATTTTTCCTAAATAATAATTCCAAAGTATAATTTTTTTATTTCATGGTAGTAATAAATGTATACAAGAATAAAAATCATATCAAATGTATCATGTTATCATGTGATATCCAAGATTCTACGAACCCCTAAAATACATATTTTCACTACATTCTAATAATATAATCATAGGATGTTTGATATGTGAAAAAACAAGGCACGTTGCTTATAAAGAATAACCTAGTATTGTTAAGGAATTGAGTCAGAGTAGGCCATGAGATCATCATATACTAAATCCATTACACACACGGCCTTTAGACAACTGTACCCCATTTATTCCTTAGCATAGGTCACCATACCGTGAATCTATTAATGAAATACCTTGAGATAGGCTCCAATACCCTCATTACATTGCACTATTATTATGTCAATTGTCCTCTTTTTCCTATTTCATTCACATTCATCCTTATGAGATACACATCATCCAATAGAAAACATGAATACAGTTCTAATAACTATCTCAAAATAACATTGACACACATAATATGGTAAATTGTAAAATGAAGGAATAAAAAATCATGAATAAAATATATTAATAACATCTAACAACATGTGATAATCATTATTCAAGGGAAAAATATACCCAAGTAAAACTCATCAAATAAAACACTATAAAGTATCTCATGGGATACACATTCCCACATATTTTTAATCACAATCAATTATGGTAAATAGGGTAAGAAGGCATAAGGATTATATCATGGAATCATGAGTAAATGAGAGCCCTAAATGTTAAATAATTTCTTAACTCACTGTCACTGATAAAGAATGTAAATGTTACTCAAGGAATCAGCACCGAAATCATGTCTACATAATTATTGGTTCCTTATTCTCTCTGTGAATTTATTGAGAAGATTCTATCTATTTTATTCCCAAAATGGAATAAAATATCACATTATAAAATATTTTCTCTAGTAAGATAATTTTATATACAATGATTTATGATAGAACATGATCATGATAATTTCATTCATTAGTAAAAATTATTTTATCACAAGTATCAATATTTTATCCCTCTAGAATAATCATATCAAAACATATAATAATTTATGATAATTTTATTTGATAATTCTAGGTCCTTGTGTAATATATTTCACATAAAATATGGAGATGATGAACCACACATTCATACCTATAAATTATATCTCTTAAAATCTATACGATGGAATGAGAAGATATGGAGGGGATTCAAAATTTCTTGGAATCCTGAAGAATAACTCATATTGATCAAATAAGGATTCACCAAGCTTAAAAAATTATCTGGATAATTTAACTCAGAATGATCACAGAAAAAACTGAATCTATTAATGATGTGAACATTTTATAGTAAACATAAGAAGTATTCATTTATAGTGTTGGAATCCCAAAATTAAAATTTCCATTGAATATAAATTTGTTATGTATAATAAATATAGATTTTAAAAAAAATTATTTTAAAAGAATCTTGACATATAAATTATTAAATAATTTAATTCATATAAAATTATGATTATAAATTGTTAAAATAATTTTAGAAGGTAAATACTGGGAAGTAAAAATGAAAAATTAATAGAACACATTTTTTTCTAAAAATGGATTTTCTTAAGAGTAATATGGTTAAACATTACATAGCCTATAGTTTTTGAGTAATGGTAAGTATTTTTAACCTTACATAGTATCTTATCCTAATGCAGAACATGGAAATCCAGAGCTACCGTTATGAAAATCGACATCCATTTACATAGTTCCAAGGATACAATTACTTAACTATTATATACTAGGGTATTACCATTATGTGATGAAATTAACAACCTTATGTAGTCAGTGTAATTACACCTCAAATTTGTGAAGTTCCAAGGGTACCATTACATATCCCCTATAAATTTTGAGTTGACACTACACAACTTCTAGAAATTAGACATCATTTAAATGGTTACAGTTTAGTGCTTACATAATTCAAGGTTTCCTACATGAATAATTTATAATTTATGATTTACAGTTATTAAAATATAGAAAATAATTATTATCATTTAAAAAACGAAAATTTTTATCTACACATTTACATCCATTGAATCACATCATTTACCCTCGCACCTAACAGAAGACCTCCAGAAGGATAATAAAAAAATTGAAAATTTTTAAATTCCATATAAGCAGATTAAAAAATGTAAGAAAAATTGGTTATAAAGATTTTAATATTTTTAATGTTATTATTATCCAACTTTAAGGATTTATCTTCATTTACAAGTGTCTCTAGTGACCTTTTTCATACAACTCAATCCACTAATCTCAAATGTATGACTCGCACTCATAAATCTCTTCGTAGATCATTTCATTCTACCCTCAGATCATGAAAATTTTATATATTTTCCAAGAGAACACAATAGATCTAGTTAGTGGCCTATATCATATCTAAGATTTAAAATTTAGAAAAAAAGATAAATGGTGAAAAAATAACACAATCTTTGATTGCATGGAAGAAGTTCCAGATGGATTCTCACATCCCCAGACTGTTAAATGGTAACAAAGGGTCTAATAAACCATGTTTCATGTTTTCCATTATTCGGAAAATAATAATTCCCTAAATTAGATGACACTCGTATGAAAAAATGGTAATCGACATCAAACATCATTGTTAATCTCTATCGGTATTTATATGATCACTTACTAATATGATAAGTCACTAACCCATTCGGAATTAAATTCACCCTCTCTGAGTTATCTTTCACAATACTAGTCCCAACAATTATGCCTCACCTGCCACATTTTAACAATGCGATGAAAAAATATACATCCATAGAAATCATTAAATGGTCCCATTTATACAGAATATTAGTACCAATTTCATTAATATATATTCACCATGTCTAGGTAATCATCCCAAAATCCACCAAAGTTACAATCATAAGACCAAATCATGTCCTCGAGATTGAATATCATCCATGGAGATAGCCCATTCGTCTCTGGTTGGTACATTGTATTCTGACACAACTAAATCCTTATGTGATTCAGAATTACCTTTTAAAATTATGATATGAAATGTTAAAAACTATCAGATATGATATATAATAGAACTATAGGCATGAATACTTTATAAAAACATATAGATTTCCCAGATTACTTATAGAGTGTGTCCACCAGGTTGGTAATATGCGAGCAACCATCATCATCGGATCGAAAATCACCCATATTGTGTCATAAAAAACCGGAATCATATGAAACAATATAAAAAACACAATTATAAATATTAATAATTCTACATGAGAAATAGATTTCCCTTGAGTAAAATACTAGGAGGACGGTGTTAATAATTTACCATCTCCTAGGTAAGTCATTGGAAAAAATCTAGCGATGTTCCACTTTATCCTCACCACCAAAACTATCACATTAGATCCTAAAAAATATTTTACACACCATGATATACCAACCATATATAGGAAAATAATTTTATCATCATCTCCTCTATTATTGAAGAAGGAAGTAGAAATCTGTCTTATATAAATATCACGTCGTCATCACCCAACAAAAATATGGTTATTGGGTCACCCCCCCGATAGTTGTACCAAAATCAATTAACACTCATGGTTAGTGTCATGTATAAAATTTACATTAAATACTAAGGAATATTTTTACACTAGGGAATGAAAATTCATCGATCCTTGATATAAAAAATATACATCCTTAATCCTGAAATTCCACTTCTCCTTTAATGACCCAAATATCGGTTCTTGATCTACCTTCATATTAAAACTAAGATATTCTTTAAGAAAATTAGGTTTCTTTATAATAGAAACCATCTAAAATTCATAATTATTTAGATTCTATACTCAGTTTCACTACCTGAGGTTCATATTCATCCTTTTATTGATATTATATGGGATATTTTGGTTATTGTAGAATTAAATCCATTCACTGAAGAGATATTTTCAACAACAGTTCAAATTTTTTACCACAACATACATATTTATTTCATGAGAAGTTTAGATTAAATCTTATTGTATTAACTAATTTTACACTTTAGATAATACAAACTCCCTCTGTACTGGAATATTTCATAAACAAATGTCTGATTTAACATATATCTTAACATATCAGATCATTGGTTTGGGGAGTGTTAACACTAGATTTTAATTAAACCTCCTCTCGAACTCCTTAAATGATTCTTCACACAATCTTGAGAATGTTAATTTAAATACCTTCTTTTTCTCTACAAAAATATTTAAAGATATATGAGATAATTCATGTTAAAAATGATAATATTATCTAGAAAAATCCAGAATGCTCATAATCTCAAATTCATTCTTAGGAATGAATAGGATATCAATACATCAATTTTCTCTTGATCCTTAGAAATAACCCCCTTAAAAATAGATTCCTTAATAACATTACCTCCTTAATACAAAGTATCACATTGATATATTAGTGCATATTCTATTTTCTTAAAACATTCCTGGGACTATCTTATATATTTCGAGAATGATTTTCAGATATTGGATGGTATGTGAGGATGTATTGAGAAAACACTATGACAATGAAGCTTAGATATGGGTATAATATATTGTTAAATGAGGTCCACAATCAGTATCAGTGTATTTTACAATCCAATAATTATTTTCACACACACTTAATAACTATACAATGTCTGAAACAACCTCCTTAGGATGTCTTCATATCTATCTTGTTGTTGTTGGTAGCTTGTTTGATGATTAATCATGGGGAACCATTGAGCTCTACATAACTGATAAATAATATATGTGATCCTGGTAAAAGGATATATTTTACTCACTATCGAATGGCTCAACGTCTATTTTTTGATTTAAAGATGAAGACTACATCTAACTACTTTTTGAAAAAAGAATTTTTATCCCATTGTGAAGTTCTAGTCATATTAAATCCCTTATTCTAAAGTAATTAAGCTACACACTAAGTTCCATCTTCTCATGTGGTTCCATCTGGCATGGGGGTGTCAAAATAGGTCGGTTACCCGAAACAAGATCAATATCAATTTTAACTCATCTATAAAGAAGATTTTATGTGATTACATTTGAAAAAAAAATAATGATATAGATCAAAAATAGTTGAAAATACAATGTTTTTTCACTAATCCTACTAAAAGATAAAAGATCACCATCTAGCACAATACTGTGTTTTCAGAGTTATTACCCTTATGCACATATTTTCCAAACCCAAATCTATAGGTAGTATCTTGACAAGGCTATATATCTACAAAACCACTCACTGTATCCTTTACCAAAATTCTAGGATGTTTTCTTATACCTTAACTTATCCATAGAAATACCCTTAGATATATCCCAAGACATATATGTAGAAATATTTCTAGAATCTCACTGATGTTTTCTCATCCTAGTTTCCAAATGTTTACTATCCCATTCTTTTTATACCATCTATAGAGTACAAGGATTTAAATACATGTATATTACATCATATTAGTTCAATATTTAGAATAATGCAAAAATACATTCATGCGGACCATAATAGTTAATGTCATTGGAAAAATGGAACGCGTTAGCCTAGTATGGTGAATCATAATCAACATATCCTTTAAGGATATTCTCATTTAACACTTAATAATCATACATTTTTTATAACCTAGTTAAATTATTCATAATAATGAGGTGATCTAGAGTGATAATTAAGGGTAAATAAATGAAATACAAAATCATAACATGAACGTATGGGTAAGAGAATATAAGCACCACATTTGAAGATCATAACCTACATAAAAATAATAATATTCATGATACATGGAATAAATATTTTTATTTCAAAATACATGAATTATATGATAATCAATGACATGAACCATGTGAGTAAATAAACGGAATTATACAGATAATATTTTTTGGACACAAAAAAATGCAACATCATTCAATGTAAATAATGGCTTCGTTATAGTAACTTATCACAGAACATTAGGAGGGAAAATACCTACTAGGAAAGAAAAAACACCATCACCAGTCACAATTCCTTCTTTATAAGGTGTTTTTATATATATCCCTATAGTGTATTAGACTTAACACTCTTCGTATAGTGGGCCAGATTTCCCTATAATCCCATTTTGGATCATGACACATGTATATCCCATTTTGGATCATGCCCATCGAATTTCATCCCATAAAAATCTCCTGATATATAAATATTTTTAAACATTATTGGTGGGAGATATTGGCCCCTCCCATTACATAATAATACCACAAATATATTTTCTACAAGATAATAAAACCTTCTATATTTTATGAGCCATAAAAAGATATGGGTTACATAAACATTATAATATATCCGATGAAATTAAATGGGTATCAAAAAAATTTCATTATATAATATTATATTTAAAATATATAGGTCTTATACAAATATACTTGAAGCATAAAGCATGAAAATAATATGGTTTTGAGAGTATATAAATCATGAAAGAGGAACAGTTGTCATAAATATAATTCTACAAAAACATAAACAATTAAAGAAAGAATATGAATGGAGTTTTTTGATAATATCTTTATAAATTAATATTTTATATCAATGTATGTCATCTTATATGGATATTTATTTTTAATTATCGCATGTTGAAATTCAGGGGGATAATATCCTCTCTTTTAAAATAATTTTTATTAAACCATTAGAAATTGATTTTCTTATAAATAATGAATTACAGTTTCATTTTATAAATTTCTCTTTGAAAATATATTTTATGCTATGGAAATTGATTTTTAAGACATAATGAAGTTTTTAAACGTTTTTCATTGAAAATGTAATTAAATTCATATAAATTATTCTTGAATATATTTTGGAAACCTTTTTATTTGAAAAAAAATTGGAATTTCGTAAAGAATAAGCGAAAGCATATTGAAAAAATATTTATTTGAAAATTATAAATTAAAGAAATTTACATTATAATTACGAAAAAAATTATTTAAATATAAACTTCTAAAAATACAAAAAAAAAATTAAATTAAATAATGTTCACTGTTTTAGTATGTCTGTATATGCCATACATTCCTTTTTGAACATTCAAATTTTAAAAAAGTGCCTTGATCATAAAATGAATAGAAGATTACTTTCATAACCATTTATAAATAGTTAAAAAATGGATAAATATTTCATTTAAACATTATATTATTATATTAAAATATTTTTTAAAACATTTCTTGAAAACAATAATTTGAAAGAACAATGATTTTTGGCTGATAAGATAAATAAAGATAGATTTAATAAAAAAAATGTTAATTTTCTTTACTACCCGCAACTAAAAATGGAACTAATAAAAGTCGTTATCTGGGATTTCAAGAGGTTATGAATATTTACGGTTTTTCTTCAGAGATGGAGCATACTAATTCATCAATGTATATATAATTATATGAAATCCTGATAATAATAATACTGAATAAATTAATTGTTACCACATTTGTAACATTAAATAATAGTATCCATTATATAATAAAATTAAATGTATATTAAAATATCATTTAAAAAATGAAATTCATGATATAACTTGTAATAGGTATGTATACCCACCCAACATAGAAATATAGGTCCATAACATGGCATTCATCATTAAAAAGTGATATTGATCCATTATTACTTTACCAAATTTTTTAATTTTTGAACTATAAACACCATGAATTAAATAAAATAAAATAGAGAACTAAATAAAAATAAATTTATTTATTAGAATCATATAATAAATTCATGGGTAGTAAATACACCACAAAAAATAAATGAGTGGTGAATAATTCAAATGTCTCGTAGAAACAAAGAGACATGGTAAAACCCATTCCATATGAGTAACATTATAATACTAATCCAAATGAAACAATAACATAAATTAAATATTTTAATATAGTTATATAATATAAATTAATGATATAACATATCATTTTTACTATACACACAAAAATTATTAATCTAGTGATGCATATTGGATGTATCTCAAGGAATTAAAAAGTGGGATGAAATTCTCATACCATAAGACTTCACATTCCTCATATGTGTTAAAAATTCATGTATAATATTTAAAAGTTTATTATAAATATAAAAAAGAACAATATTATTATATCTAATAAAATATATTATTGGTTATTAAATTATATTACCCATTTATTAACAACTCCATGTTAATGTTCAGTTTATGGTAATATCTACTTTGTGTTTTGTATATGTTTTGGATCATTTTTCTTCTTCCTATTACTTATATCATGATTTACTAATTTCATAAATGTAAATAATTATATAAATAACATATATAAACCATATGTATTTATTTATAATAATATATAAAATATATAAATAGGCTATTGAATAAACTCATCATGGATTCCAAATTCCATATGTATTGATGAACATTGTATCTAATTTATTGTCATATTGAAATATTGAAATAAATTACAGATATGTTTGTATATATTTATTATTTCATTATAAAAGAATTATTATTTCATATATATTATATAAATTTACTAAATTAGTCCTTAATTTATTCCATGTAGATTTGGAATTAATTTGATCAATTTGAGGATGCGGTAGTACACTGGTCCCCAAATGACATTGTCGTATATACAAAAAATGAAAAGAATGAAGTGTTGATTTATATAATAAAAATTTAAGAATAAATTAATTAAAATATCATATATATCATATAAACACATGGTTTTTATCATAATTTCCAACCATGATTGGTGGTAATGGAAAAATGAACAACATTGTTTCATTATGTTGTAGTTCACCGTAAACAAGAATGGTTAGTTCATTTTTAGTTTTATAGACATGTGTGTATGTGTAAGTATAACCCTTATAAAAAATAAATGTATATTGAGTATATTAATGTTATTATAATATAATTTAATATGAATATTTTGGGATGTGATGAATGAGAATAAAACAAAAGAGCATGAGGAAGGATGTTTATTATTCTCTGGGTAAATCATCTTTGTTTGCACAAAAGGGATTCCATGGATGAAATTAATCCCAAAGGTATGATTATATGATTACATGAGTCAATTTAAGAGACACATGGATTCTATTTTGTGAATAAGTAGGTGGAAAGAGTTCTTTTTTATTGTGGAGTAGGAGTGTCATTCTCAAAAATTTATGAAAAGGGAATTACACCCATATCTTCCATGAAAGGTGTGTCAAATAATGGTTAAAATAAGATAAAATGGATTATATGGTTGAAATATGAGCACCCAAAGGATTTTTTACTAGTTTCAAGGTTATTTTTGGCCTTATAAATATGGTTCAGTACTTTTTTAAGATAACTTTTTTTGAAATCACTATATTTAATTTTAATCTCCTGCACTAGTAGTTTTTATCAAAAAATAATTTGACCTTAAGTAATTATAAATTATTTTTATTCTATATTTGGAATATGATTTTATAAATTCCCAAAAAAAATGAGGATACAATGAATTAAAATTTAACATCGTAGATGGGTCTAGAGAGAATGTTTTTTAGCGAAAATGATTAAAATAATGAATTGTTTATATATCCAATTTCTATGTGAAATTGGTTTTAATTATACAAATTTAATTAATCGATTTAAATTATATATGATTATATTTTAAAAGAAAATTAAAATATAATTTAACAATGTAAATATATAATATTTAAAGAATAATAGAATGAATGTTTAGTATTTCTTCATTAGTAATTTATATATGAATATTTTGTGAGACATACCAAAAAATCACCCATTTAATATTTTGATATCCCATATTCTAGAATAAATTTTATTTTGTAAAACAATAATAATAAAAGTTTTAAAAATTATATCAAAATGGGGTTCGCCATTAAAAAGTCGTAATATTATATTTTTGTAAAAATAATTCTTCTAATTCATAAAATTGTATTAATTAAAATATTATCCATATAAAATATATTGTATTTGTGTAAAAATATATTAAATATATAAGTTATATAGTTTTTTATAAATATTCATCAAATGTGGTTTGAACAATTTACTGATATATAATGGTGTTTGTACATAGAGAATTGGATTCCTAGAAAATGAATTTCATTATTTTCAAATTGTTATTTCTTTTATTTATAACATTTTGTTAATAGAAGGACTCATTTCACATATATATTTAAGAAATATATATTTTCATTTTAATTATTTTTATTTATAACTTTCAATCCAATGGCTAGGTGGTAAATTTAATGATTTTTTAACAACAATATTAATAGTATAAAATATTTTAGTACAACTCGATCATGTATGTAGTGCATGCCATTTGGTATACTAGGAAATGTGTGTACAACAAGAAATACATAATTGTTCATGTATGAAAATATAAACTAAGTGTTTCGTTTAGAGAAATCATAACATTATGTTGTATATATGTAAATAAAATTTAATGTTCTTTCATATAACAATATATATATTCATCGTTTTTTGAAATAAATAAAATCAAAAAGAATAAATAAATTCTAAAAAATTACTTCAAAAAATATTTTTTGTCTTACATATTTCATTTAAAAAAATTAACTTCGATAGTTTGTGATCTAAAAAATATGTTTTAAACGAAACACAAGGCTCTCTTAAAATATTATTGTTTTAAAATACCTTTTTTAAAAAATATGTTAAGTATAAGGATATGAATTATACAAAAAATATGAAACTTACGATTCTTTCACATATATAAATGATGTAATTTGTAATCATTTTTTTATAAAAAAAATAAGAATCAACTAAAAAAAAGAAAAAAATTATAAAAACTATAATTGTTCAAAATGGAAGATTCATCGTGCTTTTCACACATAATTTAAAAATATGTCATACCAATTTTATAATGTTTATTTGAAAATTTATACTTAATTTTTTAATTAAATTCAAAAATTATCCATAGGTTAATACTTGAGGATTTTCTAATAATATTGATTTTTTAATGATTATTGTGAAATAATGTTTTTAATGAAAATTCATTTTAATGAAATTATTAACAAATTTAAATTATATATTATTTTTCATTGTAGAAAAATTAGTTTAATTATGTTATAATAAATTAATTTTAGTATAGTGGAATCAATTAGATATTGAATATTGATATTAAAACAACCTACACTTTTGAGAATTTTCACATCGAAAAACAACATTTTCATCGGGTTTGTACTAAAATTTAAAATTGGAATCTACCAATATTGTGAATTGAATTTGAAAAATAGATTCCATATATGGAATCATAAAATTGATATTATATAATAATTTCAGCATACCAATTTACCACAATGAATAGTTAATCAATATAAATTAATTATCATGCTTAAGTAAAATTGAGTTTACTGGGGGTTCGAAAAAGAAGATAAGTGTTAAAAATGAAATAAAAACATCAATAAATACTATTTTATGGAATTAATGTGACATTATAAGATATAAGGTCATATAATATCCCATTTTTCTTCATTTGGAATGTGAACGATGTATGTACAATATATTATTTTCAAAACATCCATTTGTGTCCTCCACCACACATATCAAAGGAAACATAATAAATTAACTTCATAACACATATCATGCTCTTAGGATTTACCAAAACAATAACAATATCCCCTAAAAATCATTAGTCGCATTTTAGTGCCTAATTTCATCCAAACAATTCAACCATTATATCTTTATAAAGTGATCCAAATGAGGTCTCTCTAAGAGATGAAATTTCCTTAACGAAACTCTTTTATGTATTAACACATAAAATAAAACCAATATAAAAATTATAAGTAGATTTTATTATCTTTCATTTAATAATATTTATTCATCTCATCCTCTATTTAATGAGAAATTAAATCATTAATCATGTGTACGCTAGACTACCGCCTCCGGAACCGATATACATTTCCATCCATCAACACATGTAAAAAATTTATATATTGATATATTTCTTGGTATCTATATATATAATATGTATAATATTATAAATCATATTTAATTATAATATGACATATAAATTCTTAAATTCCATGCACTTTAAGAAATGATAATCCCACACATGCTTACAATGAACTACCTCTCCACGAAGTGATGTGATTCATTTTTCACATATGATTTAAATAAGAGGTAATAAGGATAAATTTAATTAATATATGTGATAAATAAGACATAATACTGTTTCTATATAATTAATATACCACCTACTTGTTTAAAATTTCACCCATTAAGAATTAATATTGTCGCTTGTGTGAGTGTACTAGTTTTCATCAGCATAAAGAGATTACATTCATTTTCTACATCAAACCATCACAAATTATTCTAAGAATGAATAAGAAAATATATATTTATAGGATAAATATAATACTAGAGATTATTGAATGGTATAATATTCTAATGATATGGAATGTTGATGTTAAACAAGCATGACAAAACAATGTAGTTGACATGGGAAAAATTATAATAATAAATGATTTTAATGAATGGTTTAGAAGATGTAATAAAATAATAATATTTGATATTTTAATAACTAATATAGTTTTAATATAAGTTTATAAAAGGATTAAAATCACTATACCTGAGGTAAATGTGCATTCAAATAAAATTATGCCTGAGGTAGGGGACTTCGTCTTAATTTCCCTTCAACGGCGTATATTGAATTGTTTTACACCTAATTTATGTTATATGTTGTATATACTACCACTTAGACATGTATTATAATGATTAAATAATAATTCATGATATTTGAAATTTAAATTAGAGTTATTTAATCTATTGGTATTTAAAATAAAATTTACCATGTTGCTTAAAAAACTCATCACTCAATTTCTTTTCATTGGTTTATATTACAACTTATTTTTCATTGATAATAAAATATAATTTTTGTACATAATTTTTCCTATATATTTATTTACATAGAAATTTTTAATAATGATTTATATTTTATGAATTTAATTTATTAATTTTTTAATTATCACTTTAACATTATGATCCTTGTAATGGTTTATTTCATCATCACATTTTAATTGATATTATTTAATCTTGAATTTCAATTGAAGGAAATTACATAATCATTGGATAAAAAACACAATTAATTTTCTTATCAACTGATTATTAATTATTTTTCCATGTAATATTACCATTTTAACTCATTTTGGTAGATAATATTACTGATAAAATATTTTGAAATTAATATATATATATTTCTCTCTTAAGTAGAAAATATGATTGAATCCAAAACCAATACATCTAAAAATGTTATCAATATTTATTTTAAAATTAGTAAACAATTTTATTAAATAAAGTTTTCCCATGTTTTAATTTAATGATTTTCTTTCAAAATTAATCATCATTTTACTTTCCAGACAAGGCTTCTTTGGATTTTACTTAAAATGTGAAAGGAAGAATTTTTTTATGTGTAAGTCTTGTGATGAATTTTCAATGATCATGACCACTTAATCTGTTAAATATGACATTATAATTATCAAATTTTATATTCAAATTAATGTAGTTTCAAAACATTCTATGAAATTTTAGTATTGAAATTGACTTACAATGTGAAAATTCTTTTTCCTCAAGAATGTTTTAATACCATTTTTGTGGTATTTCTATTCATAAATTACTACAATACCTTTTTCTATTTATAATCAAATAGAGATTTATTATATTTATATGAATAATATTATTTCTTGAGATTTTTTAAAATTATTTTTACCGGGGAATTTAATGAAATTATCTTTCTTGATTATTTTTTTAGCATTAACCTTCACTTGAAAATTTTGCTTCTTTGTTATCATTAGACATTACATTTAATATAAAAATCCAAATTATTCTTCTTGGATATACTTATTAATTAAGATAATTATAATTTCTACCTATGATGTTTTATTAATATTATATGATTAATTGGTGAAATTATTATTCAGTCATATTCCTTAGTTGATAGAGAAATTGTTTGATAAGGTATAATGTTCATGAAATAAATTGTTTATTTGATACATGAGAATGATTTGAACATGCATATATATATGGATATTGGGTATAGGTATCCCATTTAAACATTATTTGTCTCATTATATGAATTATTTGGACTTCATTAGTTAAATGTGCTTCTGGTGTATACATAACCATCACTTTTAAAAGACCCTGTAAAATGTCATGGAAACACATGTATCATGAATCATGTGATCATTACATGCAATAATTAATAATTTCCTTCATTAATAATTCACTAATTATCATACATGATATCTATGCAATGATATTATCACTAGATTCATTTCATTCTCATTATATTGATTAAATGGAATGTTTTTTCATAAGTTTATATTGACACATTAATTTTGCCTTATCTAGTCAATATAGCCGAGTAATTAATTAAAAGACATAGGTTTCTAGATACTAACATTTCAATACTAATAATCCATTTTCTAATCATGTTAACCCATATATTTATTAAATGTAATGTTTTTTTAGATATTTACCTTTCTATATTGATTAATTATTATCTATTAATGATAATAATATAATTTAAATTTAATGTGCTTCTAAAAATTTATATATACGTGTTGATTATTCCTTATGTAAAAATGATAATAAAATTGTTCAAATAGAATGTATGTTCAGGTATATATATTTTCTTTTTTAATATACTTATTGATTCAGAGTAGCTTCTGATGTACATGAGCATTACTAAACATTTGATATCAACCTTATATGTTTTCTATACTGTAAATCCAATAATTTGGTTATAAATTATATGCAAGGATATACTAGAGTGAATAATGATATTCTCAAAAAATGAATTATGTTATAATTTTTTTATTCAAATGTAATATGGAAATCAAATATGTATCTAATTTACCATGGATAATATAATGTTAATTTCTTTTGGTTATGATTTTTTTATCTTAGTTCAATGTAATAAGGAGACAAAAACAATAGATTACTTTGGTATGGGATGTTATAATAACCTTTATGGTTTTGGTAATGATTGCATGAAACCCTTTTTGTAACATACCGTCCTAAACCACCCGCTCCATAAAATATTTCCACATTACATCCCGTATGCCTAAATGTATGTAACAAGCTTCTGAAAAGCAGTGAGTGTCAAAGTCGATTTACTGGGGAGACTATACCCTCTGAATCATGTAAAAGCACAAATAATAATGAATATATATATTAAGTATTGTTATTATAAATGTATGATATTGAAACTATAAAGTTAAAAAAATTAACATTGTCATATTGGTAAAATTGAGCAACCAGAGTGGGATTCCCAACCAAATTATAGCGAATGTTGGTGGAAGAATAAAAGTATGTCGTACATTGAATTATTCCCCTTCCCACCACCAACTACATGTTCTTATACTCAGTGATCCTCCATATTCCCCTTTCACATAATTATTTCTATAGACCTGATGTTCCCACATGCATTGAATTTATCAAATATTATGTTAGTAATAAAACCAATTAGGACACAACCAATTTTTCCTTTATTATTATTCCAAAGTGTAATTTTTTATTCAATGATATTAATAAATTTATACGTTAATAAAAATCTTATCACATGTATCGAGCTATCGTATGATAACCAATCTTCCACTAAAATATAAAATAAATATTTTCACTATATTCTGGTAATATTATCATAGGATGTTAGATTTGAGAAAAAAAAAGGCATTGTGCTTATAAAAAATCACGTAGTATTCTAAATCAATTTAGTTAGATTAGGACAGAAGATCATCATATACTGAATTCATTTCATGCAAGGCCTTTAGACCAATGTACCCCATTTATTCCTTAGCAAAGGCCGCCAGACTGTGATTCCCCTAATGAACTAACTTGAGTTAGGCTATAATAAAATCATTCCCATACACTATTATTATGTATATTATCCTCTTTGTCACATGTATTATACATTCATCCTTATGAGAAAGACATCATCCAATAGAAAACATGACTAAAGTTCCAATAACTACCTCAAAAGAACGGTGACACACATAATATGGTAAATCAAGAAATAAAGGAATATAAAATCATTATTAAAATATATTAATGACATCTAACAACATGTGATCATCATTATTAATGGAAAAAGATACTCTAGTAATACTAAAGAAATAAAAAACTATAATGTTTCTCATGGGATACACATTCCCACACATATTCAATCACAATTAATTATGGTAAACATTATATACCTGCATAAGGATTATATAATTGAAACATGTGTAAATGAGAGCCCTAAATGTTAAATAATTTCCTAACTCACTATAACTGATGATGAAAGTAAATTTTCATCAAGGATTCAACACTCATATCATGTCTACATAATTATTTGTTCCATTTTTTCTCTATTAATTTATTCAATATATTCTATTTATTTTATTTCCTAAATGAAATAAAACACCACATGTTAAAAAACATTCTCTTAGTAAGATAATTTTATATTCCATTATTTAAGACATAACATGTTCATGAGAATTTCATTCTTTTGTAAAAATTATTTTTTCACAAGTAACAATATTATATCCCTATAGAATAATCATTTTAAAAAAATATAATAATTCCTGATCATTTTTTTATAATTACATGTCCTTGTTTAATATATTTCACATGAAATAGAGAGATTATGAACCACACATTCATACCTATAATTTATAACTCTTAAAATATATGTGCTAGAATGGGGAGACAGGGAAAGGATTTAAAATTGCTTGGAATTCCAAATATTAACTCATATTTATCAAAGAAGGATTCACCAACCCTAAAATTGAATTTTCAAGATAATTTAACACTTAAATATCACATAAAAACTCATTCTAGTAAATACGTGAACATTTTATAATAAATATAACTATTTTTTATTTATAGTGTCGGAACCCCAAAATTAAAATTTCCATTGAAATTATATATTCGATAGATTATTAATATATAATTTTTTTTAAAAAAATCATTTAAAATATTCAAGGGATATAAATTATTAAATGATATTATCCAGATAAAATTTTTCTTCTAAACAATTAAAAGTGTTTTTGAAGTTAGATTTTTGGGAATTTTAAATGAAAAATTAATAGAACAAATGTTTTTATAAAAATGGATTTTCGTAAGAGTAGTATGGTTTAACATTACATAACTCAAATTTTTTTGAGTAAGGGTAAGTATTTCTACCGTTACATAGGTTACTACCCTTACACAGCTCAAGGAAATCTAGAGATGCCTTTATAAAAATTGCCTTACATTCACGTAGTTCCAATGTTACAATTACATAACCATTATATAGTATGGTATTACCACTATTTGATGTAATTAACCAACTTGCGTAGTCAATGGAATTACACATCATCTTTATGAAGTTCGGGAGTGGAAATCGTGTAGGCCGATATTGAGAAACTGGAGGAAGAATTGCAAACTGCATGGTCGTATGGCTGTAGAGCACTTTGAAAATATGCTGGTCGGGGCACAGAGTTCAAGGTATGAGGATAATCAAGAACCCAATGAGACGGAGGCGTTTTGGTAGGGGATTCCAAGGATGGTGAGAAACTTTGACAATGAGTCTATGTTAGCCTGACCAAATGAAGAGGAGATTAAGGGATCAGCTATAGCTATGCCTCATGGTAGTGCACCTAGCCCGGATGGTTTCCCTGGGGAATTCTATGTGGTTGCATGAGAGGTGGTGAAAATACAGGTGGTGGAGGCCATACAGGACTTCTTTCGGGGTGGAAAATTAATCAGATCGGTGAGTGTATCCAGGTTGGTACTCATTCCAAAGGTGAAATTCCCCACTTCTATTGGGAAGTTCAGACCAATCTGCCTTTGTATTATATCCTACAAAATCTCGTCCAGTTTGATTTCAAGAAGGATGGGTGGGATTATTCCGAGACTTGTGTTTGGCGATCAACATGGGTTTATAAGAGGGAGGAGCATCCAGGGGTGGTCGGAATTTCTAGGGAACTTGTGAATGATATTAATAAGAATGTGATTGGGTCTAATGTCATCTTTCATGTGGACATGTATAAAGCATATGAAAAGCTGGAATGGAGTTTCATCATCTGAGTGATGCGTAAATTTTTCTTTCAGCAGCAAGTTTGTGACCTTTGTTTCTGGTGCTATGCATCCCTGTGGCTCTCCATATCCCTTAAAGGAAAGTGATTCGGGTCCTTTAAATCAATGCGAGGTGTTCACCAAGGTGACCCTCTTTCTCCCTTTCTATTTATTTTGGCACAGGACTCCCTCTCTTGGAACCTCCACAAGAGCATGGCAAATGGGAAACTAGAACCATTTTTCGGAAGGAAAGGAAGGGAGTCCATTTACCATTTGATGTTTGTTGACGACATTCTGGTTTTTATGAATAACAGAAGAAGGTCCTTGACTGAACTCATGGGTATTCTCTAAATGTACTGTTATTTGAGTGGGAAGAGTATTAATGGAGGGAAGAGTTAGGTCTTCATATCCAATCGGTTCCCAGGTAGTCGCTGCAGAATTATTCAAGAGATCGTGGGATGCCAAAGAAAAAAACTCCCTTTGATATATCTTGTGGTCCCACTCTCCACCAAATGTGTTAAGAAAATGTTTTTTGAGGACATCACAAACCGGATTCTCGGAAGAGTCCAGAACTGGAAAAATAAATTCCTTTCCTTCGGAGGGAACATCACAATTATTAATATCGTCCTCACTTCCATACCGTTGCATATTCTAGAAATTATCAAACCACCGAAGGGCACCATTACAAGGATGAAGAAGGTGATGTCTGCATTCTTGTGGGATTCCAACTAGAACGGTTGATGTCACTGGGCATCTTAGGAGCGGATGGCACGACCAATGGAGGAGGGGGGTGTTGGTTTATGTGAATTCTCGGAAAGCATTCATGGAATTCAAGCCAGACGCGCATGGGACATCATAACCGGAAATTCG
Source organism: Viscum album (assembly GCA_963277665.1). Taxonomy (NCBI): domain Eukaryota; kingdom Viridiplantae; phylum Streptophyta; class Magnoliopsida; order Santalales; family Viscaceae; genus Viscum; species Viscum album. Next base: position 1,075,596,769 of record OY728161.1, read on the forward strand.
CGGTGGGCTTTTTTATTCAAGGGCAGATAAGGGGATCACCAGAGTGAGGGATGAACTCGAAGGGTAGGTCAAACGCGATTGGAACAGTGCATGTGCGGCTACATGGCCGAGATAGCTAGATCAATTCGGTGGATTATTGGAAAAGGTGATGTGGGATTTTGGGGTGATAACTGGGTGGGGATAAGTCTTGGATTTCCGCATTGCCCTGCAAAAAATATATCCTTTAAATAATCCAGCAAGCACAATTCGTTTATTGACATAATACTCAATGAGGAACAGAAGGTGGTATTTGATAGCACCTGCTTGGTGGCGGAAGAAGATCACAGATGTTATATGGGTTCGAGTCTGGGAATATTTTCCACCTGGGATTTCCGAAGGAGCTGACATGCAATGGGCAGTTCGGAGGAGGGGGCTGGGAAATATTGGTCTAAAGAAACACCCAAAAAGATGACCTTCCTGTTTTGGCACATAATGAACAAAGCTCTACCTACGGATGATAACATACATATGAAGGGCATTCACTTAGCATCACGGTGCTTCTACTGTGTGATCCCGAGGAGGGAATCCGTTGATCACCTCTTTGTTCAGAGTGATTGGGTGCTCGAAGTTTGGATGAACTGTTTCCCATAGCCAAGGGTTAATTCACAGCAGTCTCTTTTCCAAAGTCTCATGAACTCTTGGTTTCAGGGTGTGGAGGAGAAGAGCATGGAATGTAAAGCCCAATCCATCATCCTTGATTCCATCTGTTGGGAAATTTGGGAGTCCAGGAATCTGTCACGGTTGGGAAACCATATCCCGACTTCTTTACTTCCTATTAAGGCAAGGTGCCTCATTAATGATCTATTCTAACTACTCAAAGGTGTCCATTAATTGGCTCTGATTTGCAACATCCTCAACAAATCTGTTTCTCTTGGAAATATGGGAGGAAGATGGGTCTGGTGGAACCCCCCTTCAAGTGGGATGATGCTCAACATCGATAGTTCTTTTAAAAATGGATCCATGAAATGTGGAGGGGTCCTACATGATGCACGCGGTTCATTTATTGTGTAATTCATCTCTTTCTATGGCCCGGGTTCTTCTCTGGGGGCGGAGGCTCGGGCTTTGCTCATAGGTCTCCAAGTTTGCAGAGAGCGGGGTCTCGTGGTCGCTGAAATCGAGTCAGACTTCGAAATTATGGTGAAGATGGTTCAAGGAAGATATGATGTGCCATCGGGCCCAATATACATTATCAGGTGTTTTTTCCAAGAAATTTCTTCTGGACACATCATCCACCATAGCTGGTGGGAGACCAATTTTGTTTCAGATGCTCTTGCAAGCCATAGTCGTCCTGTGAGGGATTTATCATCTTTGATGTCTTGGGTTCTCTACCGCGGGAGTGTTAGATTTTTGCACAGAAAGACTCTCTTGGCCTACATTATTTTTGCACCCCTTGAGGTCCTTTGTAATAATGGTCCAAGTCTTTTACTTGAAGATAATTAAATAAATTACTTTTCTGTCATATAAGGGGATTAAAAAATTTAAAAAAACTTGGTTTCATAACATTTAGATATTTATAATGTTATTATTATACCCCTTTAAATAATTATAATCATATATAAGTGTCTCTAGAAACCTTTTTTAGATAACTCATTCCACTAATCTGGAATATATGACTCCCTCTATGATATTATCTCCTAGATTGTTCCATTCTACCACAGATCTTGAAAATTGTACATATTTATCATGAAAAAATATTATCTCAAATTAGTTTTATAAACACAGTGATTCTCATAAGATTAATGTTTCTCCAAATCAACGTCGATGCGGCCTATAACATATCTATGATTTGGAATTTATAAAAAATTATATATCGTGAAACAATAATTATTTCCATGATAACATAGAAGTAGTTATAGATGGATCACCACATTCCCATATTCATTAATGATAATTAAGGGTCCAACAAACCATGGTTCTAGATTTCCTTTATTCTGCAAATAATAATTCCTCAAATGAGATGACAATAGTATAAAAAATTGGTAACCAACATCAAACATCGATGGTCATCTCTAACAGTCCTCATATGATCACTTACTACTATGAGATGTCCCTAACCAATTTTGAATTCAATTCATGCTCACTGAGTTTTCTTTTGATGTACTAGGCCTAACAACTATGCCACACCTGCCACATTCTATCAAAGTGATGAAAAAATATGCAACCTTATAATGCGTTAAATGGTCCCATCTATACAGAATATTAATACCAATATTTGTAATATATATTCACAATATCATGGAAATCATCCCAAAATCCACCAATATTATGTCCACAAGACCAAATCATGTCCTCATGATTGAATATCTTCAAATGAGATAGTCCATTCATCTGAGGATGGTACATTGTGTTCTAACACAACCGAGTCATTATGTGATTTAAAAATACCTTCTAAAATTGTGACATAAAATTTTAAACACTACCAAATTCGATACGTAATAGAACTCTAGGGATGAATACTATCTCACAAACTTAAAAATTTCCCAAATTATTTACAGAGTGTGTCCATCAAGTTGGTAATAAGTGAGAACCCATCATCATTAGATCGAAAATCACCTATATTGTGTCATAAAAAACTGGTGTTATAGGAAACCATATAAAATACCCATCAATAAATATTATTAATTATACATGGGTACCATATTTTACAAGAGTAAACTACTGGGAGGATGGTGTTAATAATTTACCATCTCGTAGTTATAGAAATTGAAAAAAATAGTGATGTTCCATTTGATCCTAACCATGAAAACTATCACATTAGATCCTACAACAAATTTTACGCACCAAGATATACCGACCATATATAGGTAAATAAGTTTATCATCGTCTCCTCTATCATGGAAGAAGTAACTTCAACTCTTCCTTATATAAATATCATATCGTCGTCACCCAACAACAATCGGGTTATTAGGTCACCCCTAGATAGTTGTACCAACATCAATTAACACTCATGGTTAGTGTCATGTCTAGAATTTACCCTATATACTAGGGAATATTTATACACTAAGGAATGAAAATTCATCGATCCTAGATCTAAAAAAATATCCATCCTTAAAAATGAAGTTCTACTTCTCATTGATGGCCATGGAATAGGTTCTTGATCAACCAACATACTAAAAATAAGATAATATTTTAAATAATTTGGTTTCTTAATATCAGAAACCATCTAAAATTCACTATTCTTTAGATTCTTTACTCAATTCCATTACCTGGGGTTCATTTTCATCGTTTTAACGATATTCTATGGGATATTTTGGTTATTGTAGACTTAAATCTAGTCACTGAGGAGATATTGTTCACAACAGTTCAAATTTTTGACGACAACATCCATATCTATGTCACGAGAAGGATAGATCCAGTCATAAATTCATAACTAATTTTACACTTTAGATAATACACTATTTCTCTATATCGGAACTTTTAACAAACCAATGTCTGATGAAGCATATATATTGACATATCTGATCCTTGGTTTGGGGAGTGTCAGCACTACAGTTGTATTAAACTTCCTCTCAAACTCATAAAATGATTCTTCACACTATCCTGAGAATGTTAATTAAAATCTCTTCTTTTTCTCTATATAGTTATTCGATGATATATTAGATAATTCAAGGTAAAAATGAAAATATTATCCAAAAAAATCCAGAATGCTCATAATCTCAATTGCATTCTAGGGAATGACCAGGATATCAGTAAATATTTTATCACTTGATCCTTGGAAATAACCCCCCTAAAAAATAGTTTTCTTAATAACATTACCTCTTTAATATAATGTACCACATTAATAGATTAATGAATATTCTATGTTCTTAAAACAAACCCAAGACTATCTATATATTTTGAAAATGGTTTTCAAATATTGTATGGTAGGTGAGGATGCATTAAAAAAACATAATGACAATGAATTTTAGATATGGGTGAAATATATATTTAAATGATGTCCATGAATACTATTTTGTATTTTACAATCCATGAATTAATACCATTTACACTTAATAGCCATATAATGTTTGAATCAGCTTCATTGGGATGTCCACATATCTAACAAGCTGTTGGTGGTAGATTTTTTGATGATTAGTCATGGGGAACCAATGAGCTCTCCATAACTGATAAATAATATCAGTGGTCCTGGTAAAAGGATGTATGTTATTCACTATAAAATGGTTCGACGTCTTTTTTTGATATAAAGGTGAATACTACCATCCTTCTACTTAGTAAAAAAAATAAGGATTGTCTCATAATTAATTTCATATAATATTGAATCCCTTATTCTCAAGTAATTAGGCTACACCATGTGCTCCATCTTCTCATCTGGTTCCATATGGAAAGGGGATGTCAAAATTCATTGGTTAACTAACACAAGATCAATATCAATGTAAAATCATCTATCAGGAGGATTTTATGTGATTTAAATTGAAAAATATTACAATATAGATCCAAATATTGTGGAAAAGACAACGGGTTTTCACTAATCCCACTAAGTGATAAAAGATCACCCTCTAGGTTTTGGTCATATAAAGATGTCTCCTATCTAGAACAATTCTACCCTATCTCTATTCCCATTATTCAAGCTTCATATACCTATCTCCCTTTAGTGATGAAAAAGATACCAGTACATGATAGTAATCTCGGATTAGTAATGAGCTAGTCAGCAACTCCTTGATGAGAAGCACTCCATCATATATAGTATCATAAAGACTCAAAAATATCAATAAACAGCAATAACTATAAAAACATTAGTAATCACTAAAATAATTTATTTTTTACCTTTGTCGTTTCAAGGAAATATTTAAATGATGATAACATAACTAGAAATTTAATCCAAGTCACAAATTGAGCATATATGGAAGATAGTGTTGCACTAGTAGAAAGAATATTGTTCTCATAACATGTTAGTTCACTAGAAACTAATTGTTGTTAACAATTTCCACAATGACTTCAAATAATTCTTTAGTATCTTGTGTCCCTCGGTGCCCTATAAAGATTTATAATTCTGGAGTTTAATGTCCTAACATATTGGACTATAGTTTTAAACAATTACACCTATGACTGGAAAAATGAAAATGACCTCTCGCTAAATTGACCTAACTTCCTAAACCATATAGAATATGTAGTATCATTCACAATTGTATATTCCTCCATATCAAGGGTCTGTGTAGGAACTTTCTCCCTTATAGAGTAACTCAATCCCCACATCACTAGTAGTAAAATAGGACCATGTTGAAGAAAAGATTTCTTTAAGATGATGGCGGAACTTAGGAAAACATAGATTTATTAGTATAAACATTAAATCCTTATATCGGATCACATCTTGTTTTACTATACTTATAACCAAATTTATACACCATATACAACTAACTAAGGTCTATTTCATTCAAATTAGTAACAATGACATGTATATACATAGATAACATAATAATATGGCATGATTAATTTGTTAATGTTAATAATGTTATATCATAACAACATGGATAAAGTTATATAACACATAATTGAGAAACTATTCTGAAAAATGGCACATATCAAGTAAATAAATTTATGAAATAACACATGGATTTACAATATGAATATATATATATTTATTTAAACAATGTTCCTATCATAAAAATAGTAACAACAATCCTTTCGACCAAATCTCAAGGTTCTGTTACAAATGTGTTTGCAAGGGACATGGAAGCCCCCTACCTATGATTCATGCAACTACAACATTTCTACCATATCATAAGATATTCTAAAAAGTAATTTATAAATCTATCCCTAAAAAAATTCCACATCCTAAACCACCATGTCTCTTCTAGAGTTCAACATGACTTCATATATGTCACCCTGAATGCAAGGGGCTTCCAACGAATAGTGTGTGTATAGGTCCATCGGTGTATAAACTATACCCTTAGCATAATTTCATTTACCAAATTACAAAAAAAATATTATTATTATAATCAATGCAATGAGTAATATATATTTTAATAAACATATTACACATGTCATATAGGTTATAACAATATCCCAATGTGTCATGAAAAACTATAGTGTAATGAAATAAATTTAATAAAAAAACTATAGAGTCCTTCAAAGTCCAATTGTATCTTACAGTAGCTCAATTCTCCTCCACCTATGATAAATTCATGGTCCCCTTTACCATACTCAGAGCCCTAAGCAAGAAATATTCATGTGGATCAAAATTCAAGTTAATGGTTTGTGAAATAAAACCCCATAGAAACCCATAAATTAATCTATAAAATGCTTTTTTAACTATAAAATAGAATTCAAAGATAGTAATTCGTGTATACAAGCATAAAAAATGAAAACGCGTGTAATTATTGGTTGTTTTCTAACTAAGATTCCAAAATCCACCAATCATTCCTATTATTCTCAATACTAGTTGTATATTCATAGGATGTCATATGTGAGAATGAAAAATTAATTATGGTCATAAAAAATATCATATTATTCTGAATTCATCATGTTGGATTAAGAACCCATAATGTCATTTCTTTTCTCTATGATGATTCGTGCCTCTAGACCGATGTACCCAATTTTCACCTTTGTTCAAGTCCCGATATCATCATTCCCTTAATGTACTCTCTATATTAAAGAACCAATATTTTTATACTTCAACCTCATTCTTTGGTCGATTATCAAAAGTCTGATGTGCTCCCACTGTAAGTGATACACATAACATGGTTGTCTACTGGTCTCATGTACCAAGAACAACATTAAAGGCATGGTAATGACTAAAATAGGTTAGATGCAAGGATAGAATTGTAGATAATCATGATAATATAGTAATAACTTACAAAAATCATTTTATAAAAACACCTTTTAAATGATATATGACTAATGTGTGTTATTTTTTGTTATAGAGCATTATAATCATACAATATCGATAAAAACCATTAAAACATTACTTTTTTTACATATATTGTAACATTAAATAGACTCTTATCCCATTAAAATGGAAAATATTATAATGAAAAAATATTAAAAAGAATAAATATAATGAGAAAACATTAATACTTTAAATATGTTATAAGTATCTCTCCGAAAAAACAATATATAATGAAATATAATAATATTTAACCAATAATCTACTTAGAAAAATAAATTAAAAAACCTCAAGAACAATTGTAGTGAATATTAAATGAAGGAATGAAGTTTTATATATAGTAGCTAATTTGAGAATTGGAATAGTAAGATGGTCGTTAGAAATAGTGACACGGATATTATGAATAGTTACATAACCATTAAAAATAGTTACCTAACCATTAGAATTGTATCATAACTATTATAATAGTAATTTGAAACAATAATTATAAAATTAAATAAAAGTAATATTAATAATGAGTAATTCTTGAAAAAAATAATTACGATTAATAAAAAAAATATGATGATTAAAAACTCAATGAAAATATAAGTTTTTTTAATAAATTATATTTGTGGTATTTCATTAAATGATTATTTATTATTTTAAAAATTAAAAATATCATTGTTACAAAAAAATTACAAAAATTAATATAATTTTTAGAATCATCATGTCATGATTTTATATTGGTAATTGGTTGTTAATTCTTATAAAACGGTTATTTTTGTGAAGAATAATAATATAATTTTTCATAGGAGGTGTATTTCATATTACAACATTAGGGATATAATAATTTTATAATATATTATATAATTTGAGGATTGAAAAAAAACTAGATTAAAATTTTTAATAACCTCTGAAATTAAAATTTGAAATCGTAATTTATTGTCAAAAGCTTAATGTCTGAAGTCTAAACTATTCTGTTAAAATTATATTTTTTTCATTTTTGCACCATTACATTTGATAGAACAAATATGTTTATATTATAATGTGTTTGAAAGTCTTAAAATCATTATCTTTAATAAAAATATATTTCTTAATGTAAAAAATAATTCAATTGATATTATTACCTTGGATATAATATTTTTTTCATTATTAAACCTCAAAAATAATTATATCATCATGTATAAATAACATATCCCCTTCCCTGAAAATACACTTCACTTCCATATAGGGAAAAAAATTAAATCCAAATCCCCTCTCATAAAACCATTTTCTTCTTTAGGGATATTTATGAGTAATAAAATAAAATAATCAAGGGGTTTTCATGGCGTGGAAAAAATTACACTTCTAAAAGAGGGTAACAAATTCTGAACACTTCTCTCATTTTTCTCTTATCTACCACATCTATTAAAATTCATTGCAAACCCAAATCTCAAGATATTATTTGCATAAAATTTTAATATTATATTAATTATTTTATACTACATAAATTATTATGCTAATGATATATATATTATAATTATCTTACTCCACTTTCAAAAATGCCCTATCAACAGTCGTTTAACCCCAAACAAGTACATTTTATATTATTTTCATATCACCACCATTAAATATGATTATAGTAAATTATTTATAATAAATTTATATATGAATATATATATTTATATGAACTAGGATTAAATATTAATAATATATAATTAATAATAAATTAGGATTTTTTCATCAATGTATGGTGAGATATTTTAATGACAATATGATATAAAAATGATTCACCATTGGAAAAGGGATTTATAGAATATAATCCGATGATTGTAATTTATCCTGACTAAACAATTTAAAATAATTCAAATCTAGTTCTATGTTTTAATAATCCAATATTTAATAATCAATAGGAATAAAATTGATGAAACAATGTGGGATAAATGGAAGGGTATTATCAGGAAAAATCCATTCTATTTTGGTTATTCCTCTTTCACATCATTTTTAGTATGGAAATTTCATTAATGTTGTAACAACCCCTTTTAGATATCCTTCCCATTTTCATTATGGTATGTAAATGTTCTTGCACTATCAATATTATTTCTATGAAAAATGCAATGACATATCAAAAATCCATTGTTATTCAAAAAAACATTGAATCCTCTTGATTTATTTTTAATTTAAGGTACAATGATATCATAATTGAAATTTAGATCTACCTTATTCATTTGAAACAATATATTCCATAATGTATGATATGTGCAATATATAATGAAATCCTTTCCTTTATATGGGTTTATTTCACTACCATCAATGGTATATGTTATATGTGGATTAAAAGATTATGATTATTTAATGATTTGATGGATGGGTTTGAATAATATATCCCTCTATTTCATATGGGAATGTGATACATCTCTTGAGGTTGTGTTTTTTATGAATTAACATGATGTTATATTTGTTTTCCAAATTATGATATTATGATTTATGCAAATATGATTTGTTTCATCCTGATGTTATGTTTGTTAAAAACTATGTTTCGTACTTTCCAACTATGTTATAAAGTCTACTAATTTTGAATAATATACATTCTATTGCATTATAAAATTTTCTCCTCGTTATTGTGATTATGATATTATATTTATTATAAAATAAATATTACTATTGTCACATATGTACCATTAATTCTTTCCACTTATTAATTCCATGTTTTACCTCTCCTCAATATGATTATAAATAATACATTTCTTTGATTTATATCTTTAGTTGTTTTCATGTACTAATGTGAATGAGAGATATTTCAGGTAGAAAACAATGAATGATTTAAACAATATTAATGTTTTACTTTATAATGTTGTTGTATAATCCTAATTATCACTAGATACAAATCCTTTCGATCCCTAAATGTATTAATATTATTTTATTTATATTAATACTTATGTAATGTTCATATAAGAAAAATTGGGGTCACTATAGATGGTATTAGAGGCACAATTTCATTAATTTTTGAATTTGGACTAGTCAATGATAGTGAAAACCCTAATGTCAGTCTACATATAGGTAAACATCCAATGTTTTGGTAATATTAAAGATACGTTGGTCTCCATGTAATGAAATCCATGTCTAGATATTATAATTTTATGTGGATTTGGCACAATTTCATTTAGGGTAAATAAACATAAAGTGACCAGATTGAGTATTAACATTATCATCACTTGTGAATAATAAATACAATTTATTGTACATCAGATTTAACACTCCTACGGTATATTATTCAATTAATCACAAACTCTACAAAAAACTTTTAAGGATATTTGGATAAATAATTTTTTCCTCTAATGTTAGAAAAGGATTAAAGTACATGATCTGAGAAACACTATTTTGAAAGAATTCTATATAAAGTGATCCCATAAAAAATGGATTTAGAATTAAATTTCAAAAAATAAAAAATTATTATGTAATGATTTATTATCTAAGGTTTTTTTGAAAAAAGATTAAAAAACATATGTAAACTTGGAGAAACAAAACTAACAATCAATTTAATGGAAATCGATATGATTTTTTAAATGACATTTACAATGTGAGAACATATAGAATAGATAACACAATGTTGATTTATTACCTAGTTGTCATAAGATATAAATAATAACATATACCCTGTATCACATCTACATTCACCCAATAAAGAGTTATTATATCTTATGTCATGTATACAAAAAAGACCATCGATGTTTAACATACATCCCATACTACATACCATTGAATAGTAGGTTAATTCAATGGAGAATATATGTTTCCTTCAACTTTATTATGATAAGGCTAATGATACCGTGAATTTATATAATTTAGATGGATATCATGATAATTGGTGTTCATTGGTATAGAATACAATGAAAAAATGATAAAATTTATGAAATAGTGTGGGAAGACCATAAAGAAGTTATTCATTGACAATTTCTTCCCTAGAAATCCCTAAATAATGACATGGAGATAATTACTAGAGCTCAATAAAAATTATATTTAATTGTTCCTGAAATATGAGTACAATTAAACATACAATATGAGATACTCCTTTTTATTTGTTATCAATAATGATTAAAAATAGATATATTCTTTTGTAGTTTGGAACTACATCATCCAAAGGCTCTAGCTATATGAGACATTAAAGGTTGGGGACGAAGCCTCAATTTTATATTTAATGGAAAGACATCTTTTTAGTGGATAGAAGGAGACCTATTACATAAATCAAAGGCCCAAGGCCAAGTGGCCTTAATACAAGGCATGAAAGCCCAATTTTTGGCCCAAAGGACCCCTCGGTGAATAGTACTACTAAAATGCCACTCTACTATAGTAAAACCGCTGCTATAGTTCCTCCAACAGTGCATCCGCTGCTATAGTGTCACCGCTGCTATTGTTCTGCCGCTTTTGTAGTAATGTTGCAGTGCCTGCTACAATACATGGAGATTATAATAATAAAATAATTTTTTTAATGAGGAAACAAAAAAGATATGGAGCATGCATAATTTTACAATGTACATGTAGATAGGAATTTTAGAATAAAAAATATAGAGGAATGATAAAATGAAATAGGAAGAATGATGATCCAACCACCCATATACAGAAAATATGGGAAGATGTATATTGATAATTTCCTTTAAGGGAAAATGAAATTATGTATGTGAGTGAGAGAAATATACCATGATCATGAATTTATAAGATATATAATGATTTCATTTAAAATGATAGGGAATAGAAAGGCACCTCCCAATGTAACACCCTCAGTGGAATGATTTAACTATATAGAGAAAGAGAATTATATAATTTAGTGTGCTAAAAAATATGTCATCAAGGGTAATCAATGATAGTCACCACAATAGCTGAATGTGAAAAGGAAAAATTCATCTTTTATGAACCTTTTGGTGATAATTAAAATTAATTTGTGTAATTTACACTTTATATTCACTCAAAAATGGGAAAATATTTATTTGATTCTTATTATTCACATTCCTTTTTATCCATCATGCTTTATAGAACTATTTATTCAAACCACTAATACATTGAATTAGATATATCAATATAAATACATAGTTTTGTGATCAATTTAACCCACATATTGGAATCATTTATAGGTTGAGACTATTGGATTATTCTTCTGAGGAATTTGAAAATACTTCTCTTGGTTTAATTTGACATTATACAATGCATGAATTGGATATCATTAAATAGTTATCATAGTAATATTATGGAAAATGAAACATCTTTCTATAATCCAAACTATACCTTACTACTATATAAAACCACTATATATAAAAAACTATACTGACCTATAATTTTAATTCATAAAAAATACTCATTATTATATGAAAATTCATTAAATAACATTATGATCCACACCAGAACTGTTATGGTTCAGTTTCTTTAAAAACATATATAAAAATAATTAGTCATAATATATCTACATCATCTTTACCTTAATTCTTCATAAAAATAACCCTTATTATCCACAATATGAAAAAAAAAATCATTCCATGTAGATTAAATATAATAAATGGTGATCTTAGATAGCCTTTATGGGTAAAGAGGGAGATATAAATGATCATTTAAGCATTTCATGAGTATAAATGTTGTGATATTATGAGATTATAATTTTGAAAATCATACCTAGTAACTCGTAAATCATAAAAATGAGTCATAAAATAAATCATTGTAGTTCATAGGACATTAATTATAAATAAGTAAAAGAACATGATCTTTGCGAAAAACAGTGGAAATTTATTATTTTATAAAAGGGATTCATATGCTTTTTTTAATCATAATCCTAGAAGTATTATGTTTGTTTTATCCAAAAATACATTCAAAACATGTAATTCACTAGGTTACCATCCATGTACCTAATTTATTCTTACGATAAACTCTCATTTATCCTCACTCTATATTGTGGTAACCAGTTATATACACTCTTTTTACCATGGGATAACCTCCTAGGAACCAATTAATATCTTAGATAATTAATATTAACCATATTAATTGGAGGGATATATAATCTTGGGACCACACATCACAAACACATAAATACCTTCATTTATATTCCAAAAGATTATAAAACCATACATAATTATATTACACATGGAAAAGAATGTAGATTTTGGATATATTATATCATTAAACTCCTAAAATATCCGTAGGAAGAATAAGTGTATTAAAATTTTATTATATCATTGATAAAACCTATGTAACATCGATTTCTGTGAAAATATATAAAAAATACAATTTAAATATCACTAGAATATTTTTTGAGGAAAACAACCTTTTCATTTCTAAATCACATATTAAATATAAAAATTTACCAATAACTAAAGTAAAAAAGTATATATGAAAATAAAATTGAAATTTTTTAACTTAATCTTATAATAATTATGAAATTAGGACATTGGTAAATTCCATTCAGGTCATGCATGCTCAAAAAAACATTTTGTTCACATTTCCTGTAAAAATAAAAAATGCATCTCAATAAATAAATAAAAATAAGAGTCATTTTATATAATTTTTAAAAATTATATCATAGGTATAAATGAAATTAAATAATAATATATGAGTAGTAGATATTTTTTGAATTATTTTTAGATATATGGATATGAATAAATATTGATTTTCTACTGAAAAGAGAAATAATGTTTTTTCCCTTAAAATTGTTCATTTTATTTAGTAATTTGTAAAGACCCGTAAAATTCAAGGGGAATTTTTTTTCTTAATTTTCTTTATAATTTTACAAGAGCGCGGTTTCTGACGGCACCTGATTCCGAGGCCCGGAGTGCCCGGAATCAATTTCTGAAGTTTGGCTCGGGTACGTTCAGTGAACGAACGAGCGGGATTTCCTAACTTTTGATCTGGTGCTCGGAATTGAAATCCGAGGGCACCGATGAACTCGCAGCGCCGATATTCGCTTAAAGAGACCTTTTCGGAAGTTGCGTTTGTTGCGGGTTGAAAGTTAGTTTTTGGGAGATTTATAAAAAGTTGAATAAAAAAATGTGGATTCTTTTTATTTCACTTTTGTAGGTTAACTCCTCTCAAAAGGAGTTAGGGGTGGGACCCACACCCAATTAACCTCCCTTGAGAGGATTAAGTGTGGTGGGACCCACACGAACCTAAACCTCTCAACTTCCCCCTTAAACTCCCCTCTCTCCCTCTTAATGTTTGTAAACTTAACATCTAATTAATTTCACATGACATGTTAATTAATTAAGTGTTATGTTTTTGAATTTGATGTTTTGAATTCCTAGGCTTGGTAAATAAAATAAGGAGGGACCTTATTTTATTTTGTTAGCCAACTTGTTTGGATTTCATTTTGAGAGCTCCTCCTCCATCTTCTTCATCTTGACGAAGAACACTCATCTTGACGAAGAACGCTCATCTTGACGAAGAACGCTCAAGCTCCGACGAAGAACGCCGCTCCGCTCTTCTTCGTCTTTCGTGTCAACGAGAGGGAACACCGCTTCCTCCTCGGATTCCCTTCGTCGACATAAGAGGTTTTTCCAACGACGTATCACATCGGACGCATCTCTTCGTCAACGGAACTGACGAACGACGACCGCGACGCCCGATCTCCGCGACGTCGACTTCCGTGAACGTAGAAAAATCCTCGAACGTATACCCAAGGTAGGGGTTGTTTTTTATTGTTTAATCATTTTTATTCTTGATCGTGGATTTAGCAAGTATAACGTGTGGCTTTTGAATATTTAAAGTTGCGTTATTATTTTAATGTGAGGGGGGCCGGACCGCATGAACACGGCCGAACCCCCTCCATCGTTCTTGTTGTTTAATCTTGCGGGAGGAAGCAAGGTGGCGTGGTTCTGTCGCACCACGCGAATAATTGTATGTTTATCTTGCGCGACGTCGTCACGCGCGCGCCGAGGAAGAATCATCAAGAACGCGACGCTGTCGCACCGCGTTGAAAGAAATCAAATGCGCGGCGAAGGGGCGCGGTGCCGTCGCACCGCGCCGGACGACGAACACCGCGGCCGGTTCCGGGCCGCGGCGGGACGAGGAGACCACGACCAGTTCCGGGATGCGGTGGGATGAGAAGACCGGCAGCCGGGCCGCCGGCGTCGGAAGCCGAAGAGGGGACCGGATTTTCCGGTCCCGTTGGAGAAAATCGGCCGGCCAGCTGGCCGGCCGGATGCCATTAAACCAGGGGAATTAATCCCCCGGCCAGCACTTTAAACCCCCTCTTTAAGAGGGGGGGCGGTTTCCATGTGGGGGGCAAAGCCCCCCCGTTTCCTGCCAATCAAGCCCCCCACGTGGGGGGGCGGTTTGCAAAAAGGGGGCGCGGCATATAGCCGCGTCGACTTCCAATCAGCGGGGGAATTGAATTCCCCCCCTTGCTGCCTCCGTGCGGCGACAGGCCGCCATGGCCCCCGCGCCGCCGCGCCGCTGGCCGGCCGGCCGGCCGGGTCGGGTCGACCCGGTTCGGGTCAGCCCGGTCCCGGACCCCCCCGTTTCGAATCATTTACGGTCTTTTGGCCATAACATGAGCCACGGACCTCCGATTGACGAACCGTCTGCGGCAAAGCGATCCTTGGATTGAGACGGTCGTTTCGGTATATTGCACTCAAGGTTTCGGATTACTTTGAGTTCGGCCGGGTTGGTTCGTTTACGGAACCAACCGAGCCTTCGGAGCGGAAACGCTCATATCTTGAGCTACGGACGTCCGATTGACGTGCCGTCACCCGTGTTGTGTTCCTCTTAGTGAGATGGATCTTTTGGCATACTCGCCCGAGTTTTGGACGCAGGTGGAGTACGGTCGGGTTGGTTTTGCCTTAAAAACCAACCGGGCCCCGGAGACGAAAATGCCAATAACTCTCAGACCGGGCGTCCGATCGACACGCCGACTGTTGCGTTGAGTTCCTCTTGACGATACGGAACTTTTGGATACATCAACTCTGGTCTTCGTGACAGTTGATGTATCAGCCTCTCGGCTCGTGGAGCGGACCCTCCGAACGAACTCGCTGTGTGCGGGAACCCTAGTGCTGGCTGCGACTGTTACTTTGACTGCTACTGCTGCTACTGCTATTGTGACTGCGACGACGACAGTACAGAGATCCTGTGTGGATTCGACGACGACGACTACAGCACTCAGAGATCCTACGTGGATCAGTGCTACAGGTCCTGTGTGGGCCCGATCCTGTGTGGGTCCGATCCTGTGTGGGTCCTTGCGCTCAGCGGTCCTGTGTGAACCAGCGCCTACAGGTCCTGTGTGGGCCCGATCCTGTGTGGGTCTTTGCGGGGGTTAGTTACCTATCGATCCTTCGTGGGTCCGACGACTTAGATGGATCAGTGATCATCTTTATCGTCCTTTGAAGAAGTATACCTGTGTGAGCTGAATCCTTTTGCTTTCCTGTGTGGATTGTGTTGTGAAATCCTGTGTGGATTACGTTTTTCTTTCCTGTGTGAAATACGTATACTTTCATGTGTGGACTGAGTTTTACTTGGGCTCGGAGGTTAGAGCGTATTTGAAATTGATGACTTAGGTATATGTATGGGCATATACCTAAGCAGTGTCGGTTGTTACTTCGTGATTATACCTTTCTTCGTGGTTTATCCTTTGTGGATTTGAGAGACCTTCAGGGGTCTCGGGGTCCCTACTGAGTAGCTTATACTCACCCCTGCACGGGCTTTGCCCGCACTACGTTGTGTTGGTTGCAGACGACGGACAGCGTTGACCTTAGCTGAGGCTTGCAGAGCGGGACGGTACCCGGAGGTGGACCACTGGGCGGGACGTGCACGGAGCAGACGGTGGGACCTGTGGAGCAGAGGAGCTATCTGTACCCACCCTTCAGGTGGGATTTCCAGTGGACAGCTCGGTGTAGCGGCATTTACTTTTCAGTTGCTGTTTTCCCTTTCGAGTTGTACTTTACTTTCAGTTTTGGGTTTGTATTCCGGCCCATTTACTTTTCCGCACATTCAGTTGTACTCTGCTTTAGTTTAGTGTTTACTTCCCGCTTGCTTACTCTATGGTGTTTGTTTACCTTACAAAGGCAATGCCTTCCCTTTTTATCGGGATTTACGCCTTGGTGCTAGTCGCCAGCCCCTGGCCTATGGAAGGCGGGCTTGGGGTAGTCACGGCACGGACCCCGAGGGCGGGTCGTGACAAATTGGTATCAAAGGAGTTCGGTTCTACCGCAAACTCTGATCTTTCTATGTGAAGCAATAATGTTTAGCGTATTGAGTGTGGTTATCAGTCCAGGGAGTCCAGTGTTGGTGCGGCGGCCGACGTATCCGTACACCAGGACCCTGACTTCTGATTTCCGACTTAATGCACGAAAACATTGATTGCGTGTATGTTTCAAAGTTTCTTTGTGATTACTTATATCAGCTCACCAGGTATACTGTTCTGACCGTGGCGCACCTGTTTGCTTTTCAAGATGGCCCCACGACGGCAGCCAGCTAGGGTTCCGAGAGTCGAGCGTGACGAGGCCTCGGTGCAGGGCCCTTTTCCAGTAGTGGCACCGGCGGTAGCTTTACCCGCTGAGCCCCCGATGCTTCCAGCAGCAGCCGCTGACGATGCACGTCGCCTCAGCGCACTGCATGAGTTTCAGCTCCAGCGACCGCCCAGGTTTCGCGGGGAGACGGATCCCCAGGCAGCAGAGGACCGGCTGGAGGCAGTGGTTCGAGTGTTTAGGCTAGTGAGGACACCAGCAGACCTCATGGTGATCCTCGCTGCGAGCCTACTTCACGCAGCAGCAGGACGATGGTGGAGCCTGATGCTCCAGGTGCACGATGAGGCATCTCTTCTTTGGACGGACTTTGAGAGCCTCTTCCGCTCGGAGTTCGTCCCAGCCACCCTTCGTGCGGTGCGTATCCAGGAGCTTCTACAGCTGCGGCAGGGCAGCATGACGGTCGCACAGTACTCGGTGAGATTTACCGATCTCTCGCGCTACTCGACCGACATGGTACGGGACCCATTCTTCCGGGCCCGGACCTTCGAGCAGGGTTTGAGACATGAGATCAGGGCATCACTGATCTCCCTCAGCATACCGACTCAGACAGGAGTACTGGAGCGGGCCCTTATGATCGAGAGCTTCCTTGCTGAGTCTACACCAGCACAGCGACCCACCGCAGGGCGGCACGTGGCAGAGTCATCTGAAGCAGGAAGTCGACGAATGACTCAGGGGTCCAGACATACCAGACCTTCGGGCAGACGATCTCAGGGCACTGGCTCAGCAGTGCGGGGCACACAGCGCGGAGCCAGTCTTACGAGAGGCAGACAGTGCTACTCGTGCGGCGGGCAGGGCCACATGGCTCGTGACTGCCCGACCCGCCGTGCCGAGGAGCAGCAGACAGTTGATGGACCACCGAGGCAGAGGCAGATGGTCGACCGTGGCGGTCCGCAGGGAGGAGGCAGACGAGGCATAGGAGCTGGACGAGCAGTCGGTGGTGGCCGACGCTTTGAGGCACTACCACCACCACCACCAGGAGGTCCACCCCGACCACAGGGAGCTGGCGGGCAGCGACAGGAACAACTCCAGGCAGTAGAGGCCTACGACCACGACGCACCCGAGATGATTCGAGGTACTATCTGTGTCTATTCCACCCTTGCTGCAGTTCTTTTAGACACAGGAGCGAGTCACTCTTTCATAGCCGCTGCCCTTGTTCGGAGCTCGGAGATTCCGACAGAGCCGTTGGCTCGATCCTTACGGCTAGAGACTCCCACGGTAGCAGACTCGACGATTACGCACTGGTGCCTGCAGTGTGAGCTTACTCTAGGAGGCGAGAGCTTAGGCTGGGATCTTCTTGTAGCAGCGTCGAGGCCTTACGACGTCATCTTGGGCATGGATTGGCTATCTATGCTCCATGCACAGATTGACTGTTTTAGGCGCAAGGTGCGATGTGTACGCACCGACGGGAGCAGGTTCACCTTCTCCGGAGAAAAGGGAGCCTTAGCAGCACAGGATGGACTTCCGCGGAGGAGAGGACAGCCCATCACTCATCAGTTGGCTAGCCTTATCCTTGGAGCAGTTGACGTGCGGAGTCCTGGTTTTCCTGAAGTGGTGGATCAGTTTGCGGACGTTTTTCCCGACGATGTTCCAGGGATACCTCCTCGCAGAGAGGTAGACATTTATATTGACTTGTACCCCGGGATAGCCCCGATATCCACTCCAGCATATCCGATGGCCCCTGCCGAGCTTCGAGAGCTACGGGTACAGTTGGAGGACTTGCAGGGCAAGGGGTTCATCCGACCCAGTGTTTCACCCTGGGCTTCCCCGATATTGTTCGCCAAGAAGGCGGACGGGAGCTTGCGACTTTGTGTTGACTATCGTCGCCTGAATCAGGTGACAGTGAGGAACAAGTATCCGCTACCGAGGATTCATGACCTCTTTGATCAGCTCAAGGGAGCATGGTGGTTCTCGAAGATAGACCTCAGGTCAGGCTATCATCAGCTCAGAGTCAGAGACGAGGATG
This sequence comes from Viscum album, assembly GCA_963277665.1. Taxonomy (NCBI): domain Eukaryota; kingdom Viridiplantae; phylum Streptophyta; class Magnoliopsida; order Santalales; family Viscaceae; genus Viscum; species Viscum album. The sequence continues at coordinate 1,075,616,048 of OY728161.1, forward strand.
TGCAGAAGACGGCCTTCAGATGTCGGTATGGCCACTATGAGTTCTTGTTTATGCCTTTCGGTGTAACCAATGCTCCAGCAGTGTTCATGGCTCTCATGAACAGGATCTTTCAGCCATACCTCGATCGGTTTGTCGTGGTCTTCATCGACGACATTCTGATTTACTCTACGACAGATGAGGAGCACGCCTATCACTTGCGAGTTGTACTAGACACACTCCGAGAGCACCAGCTTTATGGTAAGCTCTCGAAGTGCCAGTTCTGGATACGTGAGGTCCACTTCTTGGGTCACGTTATCTCTGAGGCGGGAGTTGTAGTGGATCCCGCGAAGATTGAGGCTGTGTTAGCATGGGAGCCACCCAGGAGCGTGACTGAGGTTCGGAGTTTCTTGGGACTAGCTGGATACTATCAGAGATTCGTTCCAAACTTCTCTAGAGTTGCAGCATCACTCACAGCTTTGACGAAGAAGGGGAAACCCTTCGTGTGGTCAGACAGATGTCATCAGAGCTTCCAGGAGCTGAGACAGAGATTGACTAGCGCACCTATCTTGAGGTTTCCTGAGGAGGGAGTAGGGTACGTAGTCTACTGCGATGCATCAGGGACCGGAATTGGATGTGTTCTGATGCAGGAGCGGGCCGTGATCGCCTATGGATCACGTTAGTTGAGGCCGCATGAGCAGAACTACGCTACCCATGACCTGGAGATAGCAGCAGTGGTCTTCGCTCTGAAGACATGGCGACACTATCTTATGGGCGAGCTCTTTACAGTCTTTTCCGATCATCAGAGCCTTAGGTATATCTTTTCGCAGAAGGACCTGAACCTAAGACAGCGGCGATGGCTCGAGTTCCTCCAGGACTATGACATTGAGATAGTCTATACTCCTGGGAAGGGGAACGTAGTAGCCGATGCCCTCAGCAGGAGGACGGGCATTCAGCTACTTGAGTAGGTGACGGAGCAGCTAGCCTCTTTGCAGATATCCTTCGTGGATAGAGATGGAGCAGCCTTCCTCCAGTCTCTCACAGTCACCCCTCCACTACTGCAGCGGGTCAGGGAGGCACAGCGTGAGGACGCTGACTGTGAGACACGGCGTGCACAGATATCCTCGGGACAGGCACCTGATGGTTTCTCCCTTGGAGCAGAGCACGACATCCTTTTTAGAGGACGTACCATGGTACCAGTCGCTTTGCGAGAGGAAGTGCTGAGAGAGTTTCACACTTCTCCTTTGGCGGTACATCCTGGGGTGGCGAAGATGTACCAGGACCTCAGACGACAGCACTGGTTGTCGGGCATGAAGAAGGCTGTAGCAGAGTTCGTTTCTCGATGCCTCACCTGTCAGCAGGTGAAGGCAGAGCATCAGGTACCAGCAGGCTTGGTACAGCCCTTGGAGGTTCTGGAGTGGATGTGGGACGGCATATCTATGGATTTCGTGACTGGACTTCCACGCACTTCCAGAGGTCACGACTCCATCTGGGTGATTGTTGACCGACTCACCAAGTCGGCACACTTCTTACCCATCAGAGAGCAGGGCTCAGTAGAGAGCTTGGGACGTCTCTACGTTCAGGAGATTGTGCGGCTCCACAGTGTGCCATCATCTATCGTCTCCGATCGAGATGCTCGCTTTACTTCCCGGCTTTGGAAGGGGTTACAGGAGGCGTTCGGGATGCAACTACGTCTGAGCACAGCCTTTCATCCTCAGACGGATGGTCAGACGGAGAGGACCATTCAGACTCTCGAGGACATGCTCCGCGCATGTTTTCTCGACTTTGGTCGTAGCTGGGAGGACCACCTACCCCTGGTGGAGTTTGCGTACAACAATAGCTACCACTCCACCATCGGGATGGCACCGTACGAGGCATTGTACGGCCGACCTTGTAGATCTCCTTTGTGCTGGACAGACCCCGGAGAGTCAGCACTGGTGGGACCGGAGATGGTCCAGGCCACGACAGAGAAGGTCCAGGTCATCCAGGAGCGGATGAGGAAAGCTCAGAGCCGGCAGAAGTCATATGCTGACAGGAGTCGGAGGCAACTAGAGTTCGAGGATGGTGACCACGTCTTCTTGCGGGTCTCACCTCGACGTGGTATTCGGAGATTTGGCCGAGGAGGCAAGTTATCTCCGCGCTTCATCGGACCCTTCCAGATTCTCAGCAGGATTGGTGAGGTGGCTTATCGCCTGGCTCTACCACCTCAGTTGCACCGGGTGCACGCCGTCTTCCACGTATCTCAGCTGAGGAGATACGTGCACGACCCGACGCACATCAATGACCATGGGGAGCTTGACGTTGACGATGGGGCGACTTTTACGGAGGTCCCGGTGGAGATAGAGGATCGACAGGAGCGGGTCCTGCGTGGGCGATCGATACCTCTTGTGCGCATCAGATGGCAGCACGGGAATCTCCAGGAGAGCACATGGGAGCGGGGAGGCTCAGATGCGTGCTCAGTACCCTCATTTGTTTCCCTAGTTTTGATGTATCTTTACGGGGATGTAAAGCCCTGAGGTGGGAGTAATGTAAAGACCCGTAAAATTCAAGGGGAATTTTTTTTCTTAATTTTCTTTAGAATTTTACAAGAGCGCGGTTTCTGACGGCATCTGATTCCGAGGCCCGGAGTGCCCAGAATCAATTTCTGAAGTTTGGCTCCGGTACGTTCAGTGAACGAACGAGCGGGATTTCCTAACTTTTGATCCGGTGCTCGGAATTGAAATCTGAGGGCACCGATGAACTCGCAGCGCCGATATTCGCTTAAAGAGACCTTTTCGGAAGTTGCGTTTGTTGCGGGTTGAAAGTTAGTTTTTTGGAGATTTATAAAAAGTTGAATAAAAAAATGTGGATTCTTTTTATTTCACTTTTGTAGGTTAACTCCTCTCAAAAGGAGTTAGGGGTGGGACCCACACCCACTTAACCTCCCTTGAGAGGATTATGTGTGGTGGGACCCACACGAACTTAAACCTCTCAACTTCCCCCTTGAACTCCCCTCTCTCCCTCTTAATGTTTGTAAACTTAACATCTAATTAATTTCACATGACATGTTAATTAATTAAGTGTTATGTTTTTGAATTTGATGTTTTGAATTCCTAGGCTTGGTAAATAAAATAAGGAGGGACCTTATTTTATTTTGTTAGCCAACTTGTGTGGATTTCATTTTGAGATCTCCTCCTCCATCTTCTTCATCTTGACGAAGAACGCTCATCTTGACGAAGAACGCTCATCTTGACGAAGAACGCTCAAGCTCCGACGAAGAACGCCGCTCCGCTCTTCTTCGTCTTTCGTGTCAACGAGAGGGAACACCGCTTCCTCCTCGGATTCCCTTCGTCGACATAAGAGGTTTCTCCAACGACGTATCACATCGGACGCATCTCTTCGTCAACGGAATTGACGAACGACGACCGCGACGCCCGATCTCCGCGACGTCGACTTCCGCGAACGTAGACAAATCCTCGAACGTATACCCAAGGTAGGGGTTGTTGTTTATTGTTTAATTATTTTTATTCTTGATCGTGGATTTAGAAAGTCTAACGTGTGTCTTTTGAATATTTAAAGTTGCATTATTATTTTAACGTGAGGGGGGCCGGACCGCATGAACACGGCCGAACCCCCTCCATCGTTCTTGTTGTTTAATCTTGCGGGAGGAAGCAAGGTGGCGTGGTGTCGTCGCACCACGCGAATAATTATATGTTTATCTTGCGCGACGTCGTCACGCGCGCGCCGAGGAAGAATCATCAAGAACGCGACGCCGTCGCGCCGCGTTGAAAGAAATCAAATGTGCGGCGAAGGGGCGCGGTGCCGTCGCACCGCGCCGGACGACGAACACCGCGGCCGGTTCCGGGCCGCGGCGGGACGAGGAGACCACGGCCGGTTCCGGGCTGCGGCGGGATGAGAAGACCGGCGGCCGGGCCACCGGCGTCGGAAGTCGAAGAGGGGACCGGATTTTCCGGTCCCGTTGGAGAAAACCGGTCGGCCAGCTTGCCGGTCGGATGCCATTAAACCGGGGGAATTAATCCCCCGGCCAGCACTTTAAACCCCCCTATTTAAGAGGGGGGCGGTTTCCATGTGGGGGGCAAAGCCCCCCCGTTTCCTGCCAATCAAGCCCCCCACGTGGGGGGGGGGGGGCGGTTTGCAAAAAGTGGGCGCGACATATAGCCGCGCCGACTTCCAATCAGCGGGGGAATTGAATTCCCCCCCGCGCTGCCTCCGTGCGGCGACAGGCCACCGCGGCCCCCGCGCCGCCGCGCTGGGTCGGGTCGACCCGGTTCGGACCGACCCAGGGGGGGGGGGGGTCGGGCCGGGTCGGCCCGGACCCGGACCCCCCCGTTTCGAATCATTTACGGTCTTTTGGCCATAACGTGAGCCACGGACCTCCGATTGACGAACCGTCTGCGGCAACGTGATCCTTGGATCAAGACGGTCGTTTCGGTATATCGCACTCAAGGTGTCGGATTACTTTTAGTTCGGCCGGGTTGGTTCGTTCACGGAACCAACCGAGCCTTCGGAGCGGAAACGCTCATATCTTGAGCTACGGACGTCCGATTGATGTGCCGTCAGCCGTGTTGTGTTCCTCTTAGTGAGACGGATCTTTTGGCATACTCTGCCCGAGGTTTGCACGCAGGTGGAGTACGGTCGGGTTGGTTTTTCCTTAAAACCCAACCGGGCCCCAGAGACGAAAATGCCAATAACTCTCAGACCGGGCGTCCGATCGACGCGCCGACTGTTGTGTTGAGTTCCTGTTGACGATACGGAACTTTTGGATACATCAACTCTGGTCTTCGTGACAGTTGATGTATCAGCCTCTCGGCTCGTGGAGCGGACCCTCCAAACGAACTCGCTGTGTGCGGGAACCCTAGTGCTGGCTGCGACTGTTACTGTGACTGCTACTGCTGCTACTGCTACTGTGACTGCGACGACGACAGTACAGAGATCCTGTGTGGATTCGACGACGACGACTACAGCACTCAGCGATCCTACGTGGATCAGTGCTACAGGTCCTGTGTGGGCCCGATCTTGTGTGGGTCCGATCCTGTGTGGGTCTTTGCGGGGGTTAGTTACCTATCGATCCTTCGTGGGTCCGAAGACTTAGATGGATCAGTGATCATCTTTATCGTCCTTTGAAGAAGTATACCTGTGTGAGCTGAATCCTTTTGCTTTCCTGTGTGGATTGTGTTGTGCAATCCTGTGTGGATTACGTTTTGCTTTCCTGTGTGGAATACGTATACTTTCCTGTGTGGACTGAGTTGTACTTGGGCTCGGAGGTTAGAGCGTATTTGAAATTGATGACTTAGGTATATGTATGGGCATATACCAAAGCAGTGTCGGTTGTTACTTCGTGATTATACCTTTCTTTGTGGTTTATCCTTTGTGGATTTGAGAGACCTTCAGGGGTCTCGGGGTCCCTACTGAGTAGCTTATACTCACCCCTGCACGGGCTTTGCCCGCACTACGTTGTGTTGGTTGCAGACGACGGACAGCGTTGACCTTAGCTGAGGCTTGCAGAGCGGGACGGTACCCGGAGGTGGACCACTGGGCGGGACGTGCACGGAGCAGACGGTGGGACCTGTGGAGCAGAGGAGCTATCTGTACCCACCCTTCAGGTGGGATTTCCAGTGGACAGCTCGGTGTAGCGGCATTTACTTTTCAGTTGCTGTTTTCCCTTTCGAGTTGTACTTTACTTTCAGTTTTGGGTTTGTATTCTGGCCCATTTACTTTTCCGCACTTTCAGTTGTACTCTGCTTTAGTTTAGTGTTTACTTTCCGCTTGCTTACTCTGTGGTGTTTGTTTACCTTACAAAGGCAATGCCTTCCCTTTTTATCGGGATTTACGCCTTGGTGCTAGTCGCCAGCCCCTGGCCTATGGAAGGCGGGCTTGGGGTAGTCACGGCACGGACCCCGAGGGCGGGTCGTGACATAATTAATGTAAGTAAAATTAAACAAAATATTGTATTCTAAAGAAATAATCATTTGATTGAAAATTAAAATGGATTTATATATAACGGTTCGTATAATTTTCTTTAATGTAAATTCAAGCATAAATAATTCAGATTAAAATGAGATTGAAACATAAATCCCTTACCTCATTTTTAACTTACATTGATTGCGGTATAAACAACAATATAATAAATATTAATTTTTTAAATTTCTATAACATTGTAATTTAATGACATACAAATATCATATATGATAGAATAATATAGTTTTTATTAACATTTAATAATTATTTCTCATTTAATTTATTTTTCAGAAAGAAAATTGTTTTCTTTTTTGTGGTAATTTATTCTCAATAGATCTAATCCTTTTAAATTGATCATGATTAAATAGTATTTATATTTTTGTTTATGAAATTTATAATATATATATACCTTATAGTCATATTTATAATCATCCACAAATATTTTAAATTGAAAAACTAAATGCACCATTCATAGAGATAGAAGACAGTACCAATGCATGAATGAAGTTTCAACTTTTGATAAATCGAATGAAATAATTGTATATAATAATTCAAATTAAAAAATTATTATTATATAATATATATAATATATATTTATTAAATAATTTATAAATACTATCCATTTGAATCTAAATAAGAAAACTAATCACTTTGCTTTTTGGATGTGGTAGTCCTCACATACGCATGAGCAACATTGTATTTTTAAAATGAAATGGATGAATGTGGATTATGGACATTAAATAATTATAAAAAATTAGTATATCTGAGAGAATAAAGTAATTATTATTTAAAGGATACCATTGATTTAGTATAGGTAGAATAAAAATAAAATTTTAAATGTCATGTTAAGAGGTATACCTCATTGTCGAGAAACATATTTTGTGATACAGCTTAAGCCTTAAAATTATCGTTGTTCAATAGACTATATGATCTAAGATTTTTTGAATTAAAACAGAAGTTTATTAATAAAATGGATTTCCAATCTATAAGTATCAAAATGTGTTAAGAAAAGAGGAGAATGAGTTCCCTTTTATAAGTTTGGTGTGGGGCACTTTTGGAATAATTCTTAGTATTAAAGAATATAGATTATTATTAATTAAAAATAATAAAATTTATATAAATTGAATCTATTATCTCTATTATTATAAATCCATATATCCCTTGAATTGATAAAAAATAGGTTTTTTTAACTTGTATCTCTTAGTTTTTACCCATCATTATTCCTTTTAAAAATTACTAATATTAAGGACATCTAGATTTTAAGGGTCAAGAATGTTATCATAAATATAAATGTGAACCATAAATTGGAAATTGTTTATATATTATAAATGATCCCATTAGCATGGCTAAAAATATAATTTTTATGAATTTTAAATCATTTAATAAATTATTTTTTATTTTAAAATATAATTAAAATCAATTATAGTAAAATTAATTTACTTTTACCTCAATTTCATAATGATATTTATTTAATAAGAATATAAACAATTAAAACATCCCAAATACAATATATTTATCCAGAAAAGACATTGAGAAAAATTATTCATCAAATGTTTATTACATTTAAAATATTAGAATTATTAAATATATAGTATTTATAATTAATAAATATTATTCTAGAGCCTCATTATCATATTTTGTAATTATTCTATCACAAAAAATAAAAATAAAATAAAATTATAAAAAATTATTTTATATTTCAAATAAGAAATTATAACCATACATAATTTTTCTTTATCCCTATTCGAAACTAATATAGATAATGAAATAAAAGAAGTGACATTTTTGAAAATATCATTTAAATAAATATTATAAGTGATAAATTTAATTTAATTTATTATAGAACTCATACTTTCTATTATTGGATTATTATAGAAGAAATATTCTCGTACAATGAAAAAAATTATATTGTTTGAATGAATTTGAAGCCTTACCTCATATGTTTTAACCCTAAATTAACTCATTTTAACTTTGTCATGGGAAAAAAGTATTGTGGATACGATTCATATTGAACAAAATTTAAAATGGCCTATTTTAAAAAATTATTCCTCAAGATTCCAAATATTGAATTAATTTTAAAATATTAAATTAATAAAAGTAGCAATAAATTATTTAATAAAATAATAAAAAACACATACACATGTTTTTTAGTTGGTGTGGTGACTGAGTGATAATCCCCAGAACAAGGCCTCCATGACATCCAGGTTCAAAACTTGGAAGTGTTAATTTCTTAGGTAACTATAAAAGCACAATTGCATGTAACTATAGTAGTACTATACAGAAATGTAAAAAGGGTGGAACAATAGTAGTTTTTTGGACTGTAGAATGTACCATTGTGGCAGTGATAATGTCTATTGAATTTGTAAAAGCCCAGGTGTGGTATTTATACTACCAGTAAAGAGGAAATTAAGAAAAAATAATTTTAGAGTTTATATTTCGTATTTGAATCCCCAAGGCCTTAAATTCATGTTCATGGGAAACTTTTCTTGGGGCCTACATGCTCTGTAATGGGTCTCCCTCTACCCATGTATAAAGGTGTCTTTTCTATCAAAATAAAAAAGAGACATTGTCCCCAACTCCATAAAATCATATCACAAAATTTCAAAAAAAATTAACCTATGTAAATTTTCATATGATGACTTAAAAAATGGAAATATTTCTGTGAAATTAAATGTCACGAACTGAATCTGGTCACCACTAATATCGAAACTAAATAAAACCCATGACAAGACATGAAGGGAATTCTCTATCCCCATATTTCAACATAAGTTCCCGAGTATCAATAAATTTTTTTGGTAATTTTTTATCTGGGTATGAATGCATAAAACATTAAAAATAATCAATAATATGAATCTGAAATTTTCATGACAAACAAGCCTTAATAAAAACAAGATCTCAATACATGGTTTTAGAAAAATTAAAGAAAGTCCAAATATAAATAAAAACCAATGAAAATCATCCAGGAAGACTCCATAATAGAAGGTGTCGTCATCCTCGAGCTGTCTCAATAACATCACTCCGTAAGAGGGGACTAACAACCTAAAAGGCCTTCACCTGATGCCTTTACATTACCTATGTCAATCATAGTCAAGTATACTTACACTCATGGGGTGTAACTATGAATGGATATGATTCTTGGTAGGATACCACCAAAATATATCAATGATTAGGCAATACAAGGTAAAAAAGAATGCAGTTTAGATATGTAAAGAAAAACAGCAATAAAATCAAGAAATGAAAAGTTCAATTAAAATCCGTTTTCAAACTAAAACATTAAGAATGTTAATTTTTTTGAATAAGATGTGTTAAAAACATTAATGTACATCCAAACACACCATAATACGAGGTTAAATTATACAAATCCTAAGAGCAACAAAACCGAGAACACCCCTAGGTATTATATAGTCTCGGGCTCTATGTACCTCGTACCTCAGTGTAATGGGACCATAGAAAAATCCATTCTCATGCCCAATACAATAGTAGGGAACAAAACCATATCCTAGTGATCCCCAATCATACTTCATATAGTTTAGTTAGAGTTTTATTTATCTAAATTTCTATGTGAAATAGGGAAAAACCCATCTGGATCACTAGTTGTACTAGTACATATCCGCTCACCAAGGATCCTAAGAATCCTCCATTGTACTCAAACAATTTAGCAAGAAACACACATCCCTTTACATATGAAAACACAAGTATTATTCACATGAAAACAATACAGTATCTATACACAATTTATAACACATAAAACACTCAACAGAACATTTTTTTTCAATAAGAAAACTTTACAAAGGCAAACAATTTTTTGCACACATAAATCTCTTAAACCCCCACTTTTAATACCATGTTCATACTCACATTCACTAAATCCAAATTTGAAGTGCCAAAATAAATTCTATAAACCTATTACATCTGTTATAAAACAACCCCAATAAGAATCACATACAATATCCATGTAAAACACCCAATTTAACACCAAATTGGTACCCACAAATCCTATACTTGACAAATATCTCCAAAACCAAATTTTGCAGCAACAACCAAATGAGATGAACATTAATAATGTTATTTTAAGATATAATACATATAAATAAAATAAAATATATATTTATAGGGTATCCCCAAAATAACCAACAATAGATTTATATGAAAAAAACCCTAATATCACATAAAAACAAAACTAAAAATTATATTACATTACAAAAAACACTTAAATCGATTTTTCACTAATAATGAAATGACATGAACATGAAAATATTATAAACGCAGAAAAAAAAATTTCAAGGATTTCACACACAATAGAGTCACCAACCAAATTTGTTAACACTATGAATCCTTTGTGCGAAAACTCAATCGCACCACCGCCGCACCTCAAGGGAGGTAGATCAAGAAAAAAAATTGAAGATATAACTGAGAAAACTCAAGATTAAACCATTGGTTAAAAAACCTACCCTATGACCATTTGGGACATCATATAGATTGAACTAAACTTCATGTAAAGGGGGGACTATGAGGGATAGACAATTACTTGAGATTGTGTGACGTTCCTTCACAAAATCCCCGTACAAAATGGAGTTCAAATGATGGATTATGAGGCATTGAGGGATAACATGGATGAAATGGTCGAATGGGGGAAGAAAGGAGATAGTTAGGAATAATACATGGATGTAAAAGACGTAATTTTTACACATTTTTAATCACATAAACTTGTGCGCACAGTTTGTCTTAAGAGTTTGGAAAATCATGCACCTAAAGCGTGGCCCTCCGTAGTCCCCTCAAAACATCTCCAAATGCCACAAAAATTTATGGGGGATTAGGGGGGCCGTTGGGGGGATTTTTATATAATAATATAAGAAATATGTGTTCTTTTAATTAAGAACATGGGTGTGACAATTCTCCACACTAGAAAAATATTCTGTCCCTGAATGTCGACTAGAGGCTTGATCAGAAAACATGAATGGGTACTCATCATCAAACCATGTAATAGACTCCTAGATCTAATGTGTATCACTACCATGAAACCAACAAACCGATACCGAGGAATATACTTCCTTATAAGAAACTACTATTGAGAGTGCACTTTTTTCACTAGCCGCTCAAAAACTGACAAGTCTTGCTCAATCTCCAATTTATCTATACTTGGAAAATGGGATAGATCCAGGTTGTATTTATTCAACTGGAAGACATGGAAGAAATCATGGATGGATGATAATTGATAAGGTAAATCCATCCTATATGTCACCTTTCTAATATGATCAGTGATCTAAAAAGGGACGACATATCGCGGAGTCAGCTTCCCTTGCTTCCCCAATCAACAATGGCCTAGACCAGGGGAGACATTCAAGAATTCCATGTCACACACAAGAATTTTAGTCCTTGACGCCTCCAATCAGCATAATATTTATGAATAATCAATGCTATCAATAAGGTTTTCCCAATAAACTTGACCTTCTCAGAAGACTCCTGCGCCATACTCTTCCCCTGCAGTGAGGTCTCACCAACCTCAACCAAACATAGGTGGGACCGACAGGGCTGACCATAGAGCACCTCAAAAGGATCCATCCAAATAGAGGACTGGTAAATATTATTATAGTAAAATTCAAACAATATCAAATGTCTATCCCAAGATTTTATAAGGTCCATAACACATGCACGAATCATTTCCTCCAAAATATGATTTTCCCGCTCTGTCTGACCATCTGTTTGAGGGTGGTATGTCGTGCTCATCTTAATCGGGGACCCCAAGTCCTTCAAAATGCCTTACCAAAATAAACATGTAAAATAGGTTCCTCTATTTGAGACAACTTCTGATGGCATTCCATGGAGACTCACCACCTCCTAGTGATACAAACCTGCCCAACTCATCCACATTAGTTGTACCTATGATCTCAATGATGTTGGATGATTTGGTCATACGATCAATCACCATCCAAGTGGAATTATTACCCTGAGGAGTATGATTCAAACCATCAATGATGTCCATAGAAACCTAATCCAACTTCCACGTAGGATTGGGTAGTGGTTGGAGAAAACTGTAGGGCCTTTGGTGCTTCTCCTTCACCTACAAACATGTGTAGAATCTCAAAACAATATACACTATGTCTCGTCGCATATCTCATCACCATGACTATTGTTTCACATAATAATACTTCTTAGTGGCACCAGGATGGACAACCCACGGAAACTAGTTGCTATCATGCATCACCACCTTCTGTAAAGATAACATCACTATTGAATGGATAGTGAAGCACAAGATTACCTCGGAAGACGATGACCAATCAGAGGATTTCTCTCCACCAGGACGAAACTACCTCGACCACTGGAACAACTCATCACTAGGATGTTCCCACTAAATCTACTACATGAGAGTAAGAGTTAATTTAATGCTCTCTAAGAACACAACCCCATTTTCTCCTCAATCTCTACAAGAAATTAAGTAAAGAGTACAATAATAACCCACACATGAATAAAATTCCTCAAAGCCTACACAGGGAATATTCTTATCAAGGTGTCACCCACTACAATTCTTTTTCTTGGGGTATAGAAAAAGTCAAATTTAAACCCCTGAAAGTACTAAATCTAACAACACTACCTCATATTTAGATCCTTCTACGAGAAGATATATTCCAAACTTTTGTTATCAGTGTAGATGACGAACATCTACCTAAAGAGTTAGTGAAAAAAAGTTTTTAATGTATGCATCATAGCTGCTAAATCTAATTCATGGGTTGGGTAATTATTTTCGTGTAGTTGTATTTGGAGAGAGCCATATGCCACCACATGATCATCCTGCATAAGAACACATCGAAGACCCATACCTGAATCACCACAATAGACCACTTACCCCTTCCCGCCCTCAGGGAAAGTCATCACATGGGGAGGTAGTCAACCGCCACTTCATCTCCTCGAAGGATTCCTGACATTTTTGGCCCCATATAAACTTCACACCTATATGGGTGTGTGTGGTCATCGACAAACCAATCAATATAAATCAAAAAATAATATCTTTAAATAACCACTTAGTACAAGGAAACTTTTTATCTTGAACACATTATTTGGTTTCTCCCAAGACATGACCACACTAATCGTTAGGGGGTCCACCTAAAACCCGTTCTCTGAGATCACATTCCCAAGAAATTTCACCTCCCTAATCTAGAAAGTTCAGTTTCTATAAGGACCTGACCTTATTACATAAATAATCTTGAATTTAGTAAAGAAAAAACTTCCTTTTACGTTGTGTATATTTTAATTTTTAGAGCATCAGAGAATTTGGACAATACATTCATAATATTACACATTATTACAGTGTTGATACCATAAAAAATTGTTTCCATTTTTTTCAAAATATAAAACATAAAACAAGACTCCATGAAAATTCTAAAACATTTAACAAGCCTTCCTTCCTTGTCGTACAAATCCATTTTCCAATGAAAATCATTTAAAATCTTGGTATGAGCACAAAATCTTAGTAAGGGGTGGAAAAGAAGGAAAGATCACATTATTCTATGAATACTCGTAACGTATAAAAGAATTTTCAAAAGATATTCTTGTCACCCATATATACTTACATTGGTTAACATGAGATTTAAACAAGATCCAAAATTAACATGAAAACATAAATATAATCATAAATATATCTTGGGGAATTTCTTACATAATCTTTTAACCAATCTTGGAAACCTTATAATTTGTAACCCTCACAGCTACCATACTTTCTGTAACCATTGCAGTTACACTTTGAGTAACCATATGGCTGTCCTCAAACTAAATCATACCAAATGAATTGGAGGGAGATATAGTTACAACCCTTCATCTTAAATAATACCCATGAACCAAAACATAATCATAAAACATGAATAATTCCATAAAAACATTTCTTTTGTGTTTCGTAAAACCGAATTTAAAAAGAGGATTTTAAAGAAAATCACCTTATAAATATCATAAAATTGGAGAGAGACTTAATATAGTGGGTGGAGTATTTATATATACTTTAAATACACATAGTAAAACATAATATAGACAGAACCCATCACACAAACAATTTTAATATCAAATAAATAAAGAAGTAGAAGGTTAACACAAAGAATTGAAATCGGGATTAGAAAATTCCATTACCTCAGGTTTTTCTTACTTAAAAATTGTTTAAAATTCCTATATAATGGTTAAAAGAGTGTTATTAGTATTTTAAAGAAACATTTTCATGTTTATAACATCATATATTATCATTTCATAACATCATTTATCCCTTTAATTGTAAGTATTTTGTTCTGGTGGATGTTCTTGTCGATTGGAAGTAAAATTCCAGAAATGGAATGAAAATTCATTTACATATTTTTAGTACCATAATTTATACCATTTATCATTTTTATTTTTAATATGGGGATTATTCATAAGTTAAAACATTGATGATGTTCGTTTAGATCATTTTAGTGGCTCTTTCATAATAACAACCTCATTTTGTCTTATAAATTAAAACCATGAGTACAAAAGAATTATAGAACCATGGGTGAGTCATAACACATATATTCTAACCTGGTTGAACCATATAAATGTTTTTATGACAATACATGAAAGAGTTAATGAAAATTGAAATCACATCATACACGATGTCAGTAATTCGACACATTACAGACAATGTTTTTATTCCTTGAATAAGTGGGAGAGGAGACAAAAAGTGATTAGTAATTTTCCATGAACAAGAGAAAATTTAGAATATACATTATTTATGGATATTTCATCCAATTGGGTAAGAATAGATGATGAAATAAAGAGAAATTAACTCAAAATAAAAGTATAATTGACAAATGCCTTACAAAAATTTGGTCACCTAACGACTACACAACTTGGTTTTAGAAAATATTAAAAATAGAGGGGACAAGGGTCACCCATAAAAAAATGAATCATAATATATAGTATATCATGAATAATAATTAAATATGAACATGGTATGGAAACATTAATGTTATACTACATAAAAGATAACTTGAATGGAAAAAGAAGAAAATTGAGAATTTTGTTACCTTGTAGTGTAACACTTAGAACATGAAGGTTGGGACCTTGGGGGACAGAGGAAAACTTGGGAGGAAAACTATGAATTTAAGGAGGCCAGAGAATAGTTTTCGATTAATTGGGAATAAATTTAATGATGTAATGAGTTGGTATTTATAGGAAATGTAAGGGAATATTTTAATAATTTGCAAGGGACACCTCATTGGTGGTATTTGAAAAACCATGGGCTTGCCCATGGTATATGCCCATAGTATAATCCACATGGGACACCTCAAATATTATCTAACTACACAATAGTCAAACAGATTTATGAAATCATTAATATATCATTAATTATGTCATTAACACTTGAAAACTAAAAACAGTATTTTTACTATTCAATGGAAAATCAACTATTTCAGAAAAATTCCCAAAATTCACCCTAAAAATTTATCAAAGTTTAGATTTAAAAAATGAATTCCATTTTTTGAAAATAATTTATTAAATATTTCTAATTTAATTTTAAAATAAAATCATACTTAATTCAAAAATTAATTATTTAAAAACTATAACTGCTTTTATATCACATTGAAAAATTAATCAAGATGTCATTACGTTAAAGCTTTAAGAAGATAAAATAATAATAAAATTACTATTTATTAGGGTCATATTACTATTCATAAGGGTATGTTACTATTAACCAAAATCATGTTGGTTCCTATAAACTCCAAATAACATACTGAACACAATTGTAGATGACAGTTTCTTGAAATTCAAAACATAGAAGTGGAAAAGTTATGTTTTAAAGGCTACTTAAAAATATCTACATTAAACAAAGTTCCATGAATTACTATTTATTTTTAGAAAATTACGTGGTGTTACATTATCCCCACCTACTTGAAATTTTGTCCTCGAAATTTTATTTACTTATTAAACAACTGAGGGTACTTTTCCCACATAGAATTTTCAGACTCCTATGTTGCTTCTTCAACCATGTGCTTTCTCTAAAAAAACCTTTACCTGGTAAATTACCATATTCCGCAATATCTATTCCCTTTGATTGAGAATATGAACTGGTTTCTCTTCACAAGAAAGGTTCTCTTCCTGCTAAACTACTTATTGGCTCAAAACATGGGATGAAACTGGCACATACTTTCTCAACATCAAAACATGAAAAACATTGTGTACCTGAAACAAGCTTGGAGGAAAATCTACGCAGTATGGTACTTTTCAACTTTCTACAAGATTTCAAAAGGACCGATGAACTATGGATTTAGCTTCCCTTTCTTATCGAAATGCATCACACATTTCCAAGCAGATATTTTAAGGGAAACATGGTCACCTACCTCAAAAGAGAAGTCTTTCCTTTTGTTATCTACATCACCTTTCAGCCTGCTCTGAGCTGTCTTCGTGTGTTTCTAGATCATCCTCACTTTCTCAGCCACTTATTCTGCTAATTCTGGCCCCATCAACATTATTTCACTGACTTCATCCCAAAATGCTAATGTCTGACACCACTTCCCATATAAGGCCTCAAAAGGAGCCATCTGAATACTGGAATGAAAACTATTATTATAAGAAAACTATACTAATGAAAGATATTGATCCCAACATCCATGAGAGACTATTGAACTAGATCAAAACTTATCATCCAATGTTTTAATCATTCGTTCTGACTTCCCATCTCATTGAGGATGAAAAGTTGTACTAAAATTTATCTATGTGCCCAACGACTTCTGATGTCCCTTCCAAAAGTTATAACTGAACCTAGGATCTCGGTTAGATACAATGGAAAGAGGAACTCTATGTAACCCTGACAATCTCCTTAAGGTACAATCAGGAAATCAGATCCAAAGTCATTTTATCTCGAATTGAAAGAAAATTTGATGACTTTGGTAGCCGATCAACAATAACCCAAATCACATTGTTAGCTCAATAAGTCTTTGGTAGTCCCACCACCAAGTCCATGGATACATTCTCCCATTTCCACTCTGGAACTGGAAATGTCTTAAAAATCCCCTGCAATAACTACCGCTCTACTTTAACCTGTTGACACGTCAAAATTTTCATGGTAAAATAAGAAATATCTCTTTTCATTCCATCCCACAAATAATACTCTTGAAGGTCTCTATACTTCTTAGTATTACCAGGATTAACAAGAAATAGTGAACTATGTGCTTTTCATGACAAATTATTCCTCAATTAAGAATCACTTGGCACACACAACCATTTTATAAATAATAAAACACAATCTTTATCAAAATTAAATTCTAGAAACTTACCCATTTTAACCAATTATACCTTTTTCTATAGCTCGTGGTATTTTTCCTTTTGTCTTGCTTAATTCTATCTGACAATGAAGACTACACTACAACTTGAAACAAAACAAAGGTATTCCCTACACCAAAAACATCTTAGACAAAAATCATCAAATCATTAATCAAGGGATCATATTCCAAACGTAGCATGGTTAATGATGCATGATGTTTCCAACGTAAGGCATCTTCCATGTTGCTTTCTTTCTCAAGATGGTAATTGATCATGCCATCATAATCCTTTATTAGTTCTATGCATCTTCCATGCCTCATGTTTAATTCTATCTAAGCGAATATATACTTCAGAATTTTATGTTTAGTATATATTTGATATTTTGTTCTGTATAAATGATGCCTCCCAATTTTCAAAGCTAAACCACAGCTACCAATTCCAAATAATGTGTGGGATAATATAACTAATGAGTTTTAAGTTGTCTTGAAGCACATAAATTTCATGATCATTCTGCATCAAAACACAACCAAGTCCCTTCAAAGAAGCATCACTGTAGATGACAACTCACCATTTCGGGAATGAAAGACCAGAACTCGAGCATTCACCAATCTCTTCTTCAGTTCTTGAAAACAAACATCACATTGTTCTTTCCAATAAAATTTTACCCCTTTTCGTGTTAACTTAGTTATCGGGCTAGATAACCGTGCAATGTTCTTAAAAACTGTCGGTAATAACCTGATAATCCAAGAAAATTATGAATCTCTGTAACATTTGTGGATCTTGTCCATTCATCAAATACTTTTTTTGGCCGGATCAACTATTATTCCATGTTTATTTATAATGTGTCCAAGAAAAGAAATCTGTTGCAACCAAAAATCACACTTTCTGAACTTTACATACAGTTTCTTTCGTTTTAGTCTTCGTAAAAACCCCTTAGATGTTTTTCATGATCCACATTATTTTTAGAAAATACCAGAATGTAATCAATAAATAGTACCAAAAATTTATCCAACAACTCATGAAATACTCTATTCATAAGATTCATGAATATAACAAGAGCATTATATAATGGAAACGGCATAACAACAAATTCATAATGCCCATATCTAGTACGAAAAGCTATTTTTAGGATTTCATCCTCCTTCACCTTCAGCAGATGTTATCCAGATATCAATTCAATCATGGAAAAGTACTGAGCACCCTGGATCTGATCAAACAAGTCATTGATATAAGGAAAAGGATACATTTTTTTAATAGTGATGTTATTCAAAACTCTATAATCAATGAAAAGTCTCATGGAACCATATTTATTTTTATCAAAAAAAACATGAGCTCCCCATGGTGAAGTGCTAGGATGAATGAATCCTTTTTCAAGAAAATCCTGCAATTGATTTTTTAATTGAAGATGTTCTATTGGTGCCATATGATAAGGGGGTTTTGAAATTATCTTAGCATCATGAACTAAGTCAATTGTGAATTTTAATTCTCGATGAGGTATGACATCGGGTTACTCATCATGAAAAAACATCAAGGTATTCATTGACCACTGGCACATCATTATATTGATTAGTTCCCTTGTTTTCAACAATATGATCAAGATAACTTTCATTTCTATATTTTAATAGTTTCTCAGCTTCCTAATATGTTATCAATTATATGGGTTCATTCTTGTATAAAAACTAAAACTCTTTTATGAAAACAACTTCTTTAGCTCTACAGTCAATATTAGCATGATAATTAGAAAGCTAGTCCATCCCCAGAATAATATCATACTTGACTAAGGTTAAAACACCAAGGTTTGTAGGTAAATTCATTCCACATACCACAATAGATTTTTTTTATAATTCTTCTTTTCTATAACATCTCCCCATGCTATTTTAACAACATGTTCTGGTTTCTTTTATTGATGTGATATTTTCAATTTACCATAAAATTTTGCAGAGATGAACGAATGTGCAGACCCCATATCAAACAGAACTTTAGAAAAATCTGAGTGAAAAAAAAAATTACCTAATACAAATTCATTGGACAGCCCGACATCCACTAATGTAGTTGGAAAGGATCTCAGTACACCTTTCTGCTTGTAGTCTGGCTTCTTTGCATCATTTAGGTATCTCTTTTGGAATGTATTTTTATAATAACCCATTTCACCACATTTTATACACTTTACAATCTTAGGATCATTTTCATTGGAATCTTGAGCCATATTTCCAAACATACCACATTTAAAGCACTTTCCATTTTTTCTAATACATTTCCCAGGGGTTTTTTCCCGCACATTTCACAAACTAGAAATAGGATTTTCATACCATCAGATTTATTTGGTTGATTCTTACTCATTGCATACCAACTTGACCTCTTCTTCTATTTGATTCCAAAATGAACGTGATCATCCGAAAACACTATCTCTAACCTCTCAGAACATTATACAAGTTTCTCATAACTTTTGAATTCACGTGAGGCCAACGCTATTTGATACATTGGCTTCAGTCCTGAGTAAAAGTGGTTTATTTTGATATCAATATCTAGAATAAGATTTGAAGAATACCTCGTCAGTCGGGTGAAGTTCGCTTCATACACATCCACTTAATCTTCCTCAATCTATTTCAATTCAAGGAATTGCTTCTCCATTCTATGTCGCACCACCATAGGAACATATTTTTCAAGGAAAAGTCTTTTAAATTCATCCCACTCTAAGGCATAAAAATCCTCTCTACCCATGATATTCCTTACCATTGACAACCACTGATCAGATTCCCCTTTAGAATGATAAATGGAAAGACTTGCCTTTTGATTATATAGACATCTCATAATGTAGAATATCTTTTCAAGGGCTTTGATCCATCCTTCAGCTACAAATGGGTCAGAAGATCCATTGAATGCGGGAGGATGTTGTCTCACTAAATGTTCCAATACTATCATGTTCTGTTGTGTTACTTCTATTGGTTCTCTTGCATTTATTCTACTGCCATTTATTTCCTGTGTTAGCTGACCCATTACTGTAATAAACTACTCAGTTCCAATCCCTACCATTCCGGGCTCTAGTTCCGGAAGGATGTCATTCTGTCGGTGCCTCTCCTCTTAAGAATCCATGTTCCTTCTGCGGACAACCATTCTGAACTAACATGTCTTAGATGAAACAACATGCAAATCCTTAAATTCTATAACATTTCAAATTAAACATTGAGTAAAACTCTTTTATGGTATTCTATTAACATCACCCTAACCCATAAAGTTATCTAAACCATCCTATAATACAAACTATAAATACCTGGCCTTATTACATACATAATCTTGAATTTAGTCAATAAAACACTTCCTTGTAAATTTAGGATCTTTTTAAGTTTAGAGCTTTAGATAATTAATACAATACATTCATAACAATACACATTATTACAGAGTGGATACCATAACAAAACAGTTTCAATTTTTTTCAAAATATAAAAAAAATAAAACTTAAAACAAGACTCTTTGAAAATTCTTCAACATTTAACATGGATTACATATTTTTCTTACACATCCATTAACCTATGAAAATATTTTATGGAATTCTATTAACATCACCCTAATCCCTAAAGTTATCTAAACCATCCTCTGATACCAAGTATAAGGACCCGACCTTATTACATACATAATATTTAATTTATTCAAGAAAACACTACCTTTTACATTGAGGATCTTTTTAACTTTATATCTTTAAAGAATTAGTACAATACATTCATAACATTACACATTATTACAGAGTTGATACCATAAAAAAATAGTTTCCATTTTTTTCAAAATATAAAACATTAAAACTTAAACCAAGACTCCTTGAAAATTCTTCAACAATTAACATGGCTTTCTTACTTTTATTACACATCCATTAACCTTTGAAAATCATTTAAAAACTTTGGATGGGCACAAAATCTCAATAAGGAATGTAAAATAAGGAAATATCACATTAGTCCATGAATACTCGTAACGTATGGATGCATTTTGAAAAGGCATTCTTGTCACCCATATATACTTACCTTGGGTAACATGAGATTTAAAAAAGATCCAAACAAAACATGAGAACAAATATATAATCCCAAATGTATCTTGGGTCATTACTTATATAATATTTTAACCATTCTTGACTACCTTATAATTTGTAACCCTCACTACTACCTTACATGGTTTAACCATCATAGTTACACTTTAAGTAACCATACGACTGACATCCAACTTACTCATAACCAATACATTGGAAGGGGATATAGGTCCCACCCTTCATCCTAAATAATTCCCAAGAACGAAAACATAGTCATACAACATGAATAATTCAATAAAAACATTTCATTGAAATTTCGAAAAACCTAATTTTAAAAGTGGATTTTAAAGAAAAGCCCATTAAAAATATCATACAATTGAATGGATACATAATAGAGTTGATGGATTACGTATATATACTGTAAATACAGATTATAAAACATAATATAAAAAAAAACCATCACACAAAAAATTTTAATAACACATAAATAATGAAGTAGAAGGTTAACCCAAATAATGGAAATCAGATTTAGAATTCCATTACCTCCGGTTTTTCTTACATAAAACTGGTTTAAACTTTTTGTATAATGAAAAAAAGAGTGTTATTAGTATTTTAAATAAACATTATAATGTTTATAACATCTTATATTATCATTTAATAACAACATTTCACCCTTTAATTGTTAGTAATTTTCTCCTTGCACTCTTTTTGGGTGAGTTCTTAACATGATTTCCATGATTGGTTTATGGTGGATGTTCTTTTCGATTGAAAGTAAAATTCCATAATTGAAATATAATGGTATATACATATTTCTAGTACCATAATTTATACCATTTATCATTTTTTTAATATGATTATGATTCATATGGTAAAACATTAATGATGTTCGTTTAGATCATTTTAGTGGTTCGTTGATAATAACAACCTCATTTTGTCTTATAAATTAGAAACATGAGGAAAAAATAATTCTAGAATCATGGGTGAGTCATAACACATATATTATAATCTTGTTCAACCATATAAATAGTTTCATGACAATACTTCAAAGAGTTAATGAAAATTAAAATCACATCATCCACGATGTCGGTAATTCGACACATCACAGACAATGTTATTATTCCATGAATAATTGGGAGAGGAGAAGAATATGGATGAATAATTTTCCATGAACAAAAAAATATCCAGACAATACATTATTTCCAGATATTTTATATCACTTGGGTAAGATGAGATGCTGAAATAAAGAGAAATTAAATCAAAATAAAAGAATAATTGAGAAATTCCTTACAAAAATTCGGCAGCCTTATGGCTACACAACATGGTTTTAGATAATATTAAAAATATAGGGGACAAGAGTAACCCATAATGAAATGAATCATAATATAGTGTAGATAGTGAATAAAATTTAAAAAATAACATGGTATGGAAACATGAAAGTTATACCACATAAAAGATAACTTGATTAGAAAAAGAAGAAAATTGAGAATATTTTTACCTTGTAGAGTAACACTTAGAACATGATAGTTAGTATGTTTGGAGCTTTAGGAAACCTTGAGAGGACATCTATGAAGGTAAAGAGGCCAGATATTAGTTGTGGAGGAATTAGTAATGAAGTTAATGAAGGAATGAGTTGGTATTTATTGGAAATGTAAGGTAATATTTTAATAATTTCCACGGTACTCCTCATGGGTGGTAGTCGCAAAACCTTGGGCTTTCCCTTGGTATGAGACACTTGGGGCACCTCAAATATTATTTTACTATACACAAGTCAACCAGATTTATGACATCATTATTATATCATTAATGATGTCATTAACACACCAAAACTAAACACTATATTTTTTTCTATTCATAAAAAAATCAACTATTTCAAAAACATTCCCTAAAATCACCCTAACCATTTATCAATGTGTAGATTTCAAAAATTATGTCCATTTTTTGAAAATAATTTTTTAAATAATTATAATTTTATTTCTATATAAAATCATAATTAAATCAAAAAATAATAATTTAAAAACTATAACTGCTTTTTATATCACATGGTAAATTAATCAATATGTCATTATCTGAAATCCATAAGAAAATAAAATAATAATACAATTTACTATTCATTAGGATTATATTACTTTTCATAAGGGTATGGTACAATTCACCAAAAAAACAAGTTGGTTTCAATAGACTCATAATAACATAATGAACACAATTGTAGATTATGGTTTCTTAAAATTCAAAACATAGAAGTGGAAAAGTTATTTTTTAAAGTATATTTAAAAATATATACTTAAAACAAACATCCATTCATTTATATTTATTTTTAGAAAAACTTGGGGTGTTACACTTTGACAAGTTTTCATAGATGCGGTGATCCCACAAATTTCACAAGATGATCCTCAAGTGATGTTTGTGTTCTTTCCCAAAGCCAAATTATACTAGAATATCATCCACAAACACCACAACGAAGGAGTCAAGATAATGGTGGAACACCGTATTCATGAGTTCCAAAAAGACCGTTGTAGAATTGTTCAATCCAAAAGGCATGACCAAATAATAATAGAGGTCTTACCGACTTTAGAAGGTCGTATTTGTGATATCTGCCTCTCTCACCGTGATATGATGTAATCCCAAACACAAGTCAATTTTTGAGAACCACATTTCCCCCTCCAACGAATCAAAAAAATTATCTATTTTGGGAAAAGGGTATTTGTTATTAATTTTTACCTTACTCAACTTCTAGTAGTCAATGCACAATTTGAGGTATCCGTTAGCATTTTTTCAAATAACATAAGAGCATCCCAAGGAGAGAATCTTATGCAAATGAATCCTTTGAATAATAATTCGTCCATTTGTATCTTTAATTATATTATCTTCATGGGGGTCATATGATATGAGGGAAGATATATCGGTTGTGTTCTCGATCACAGATAAATTGAGAACACCACATTTCTCTTTGGTGGAAAACTAGGAAAATCGTCCATGAATACCTCTGTAAACTCATTCAATACATGAGGTAGAGCACCTTTAGAAAAAATAAAACCGTCCTCTAGAATGATCGATGATAAATGGATGATAATACTTCCCAACTCTGTGAGGGGAGGTTATGCACCACTCGACCATGGATCTCATTCTCCACAAAAAAAAACCTGATGACTCTCATCAGGTTCCATGAAGCTCACTCACCACCTATAGAAATAAATGTGTGAATTGAAGTGTACTAGCCAATATATGACAATTATAATGTCAAAATGATCTATCTCTAAGACAATGTCATCCCACTCCATCTCAATCCCTGACACGGAGGGCACAAACAATGGGATCCCAAGACACTGGTCCTTCTTCTTTCCAAGTGGCATCACCAAATCAATTGGAAAAGAAAAAAACTCGGTCCGAAAATTTAGTGTGTCTAGAAAATGGGTAGAAATGTATGAATCTGAGGCACAAATATCAAAAATAGAAGTCCCTACAGAAGATGTGATCAAAACAGTTCCTCAAAGTGTTGATGGTCCTGCCTCTGATCCTGTTGGTGCATGATCTGCCGCATATATATCTATGGTCTCTTCTTAAGTGTAACGCCCCGACCCCAGTTACCCAGAGTCAGTGAATTATTACGTAACATTGTCATGATCACAAAATATCAGGTCTTGAAAGACCTATTAGTTTAGTAGCCTTGGAAACACTATATACAATCATAAATGTTAAATTACATCATAAAGTGAAAAGTCAAAATAACATAATCTCCATATTCCACACTCATATCCCCTTCAGACTATCCCTATAGGTCAGTCAGCAAATATATCTTCACATCCTAGGAAAAATAAAACATATAAAGGGGTGAGATCAAATGCTCAGTATGGATAACAATATAGCAGAAACTTTCATAAATAAACATAAACATTTAAGGTAATGTATAACTAAAACAAAATCCTTTTAATCTAGAACATCAGTATAATATGGCAAAAATAAAATGAAATAATCCCATTTACTTATTCAAACGGATATTCTACTAGTCTAATAATCACCTGAAATATCAATAACAACTTTTATAATGATGGAATGCATAATTCCAGACTATCATAACCACATAGCCAAGGCCTCGTGCCAAGACAACAAATAAGAATTTGTCAAGGCCTCGTACCAAGACGCTAGTTTGTCTCATGAGACCTACCAATGCATCGAGGAGCTATCGCGAGCTCCTCCCATTACTTATTAAGTCCAATTAATTCCTTATATGAAAAGGTTTAAACATATCATAAACAATGTCCAAGAAACATAACATAATCATATCACATAATACATGCATAAAGGAAACATAACATTTCAACATTTCAATCAAAAAATTTCAATACAACACATAAATATAATCAAAGCATAATAAAATAAATTTTCAATACCAAAATAAAATAAAATTAAAACTTGGTATTTATTTTTCATTTAAAAAATTTATGGCTTGTAGAAGAAGTCGAAACTCAAATAATGGTCATGGCGGTGGAGAAGTCGTTGTCGCCGCATACGTACGACAAGAAAAAATTCCCTTTTGTTTTTTATTAAAATTTTTCGTATAAAAAATATTCCTTTTGAATAAACGTAAATGTATATGGGGTTTATACACCTTATAAAGGAATGTTTTGTATAAAACAAAATATGAGTCAATGAAAGGAGATTGAGACGTAGTCCCTTACCTTGTGCCCGACTTGAATCGATCTTTCTTTAATATCTAGAATAATAAAATAGAGTTTATTTCTACTTGCATAAGAAAACTTTTTCAAGTTTATTATTCCATTTATATCACTTATTACCATGTTACGAACATTATGTAGTCATTTAAGTTAATAACGGTCATTTTTTCGATCTTTGCTACTTGAGTCTACAATAAACTTATTATAATTACAAGTTGTTTATGTGGTAAAATATCCATTATCTCCAGAATTGTATTCATGATGTAGATACCATATATATCATATATATCCAGTATATACATTCCTTTATAATATTACATAAAATTTAGAGGTAAGAAATGAAATGCACCGTTCATGGAGACGGAATGTCATACGTAAGCATGAACGCCACTTTCATTTCTATTTCATATTTAATGGAATGAAATCATAATGATATAAAGGTATATTATAATTTCAGTATAATATCATATATAATATCATTAAATCTATCCTTTATATGTCCCACATATGGCATTAACGATTCAAATCACTTTGAGGGGGTGGTAGTCCGCACTTCCTAAAATGAAATTATCACATTTACCCATAATGGAAATCATAAAGGTATTCCATAAATGAAAAATAATGAATCATAAAGAAAACATAAACATAATATATATTATATATTGAAATAGTGTCCTCATAATGGCCACCATGAGAGGTGTTAAAAGAAGATTGAACAATAATCGTTTCGTGAGGCAGTAATTCACCACCCATAGAAATAGTATTCTCTTTAACTGTTAGGTGAAGGTCTGTGTTAGTGTAAATAAAATAATTCTCATAAAAAATCCTTTTATATTTGAGATACTGGTGTTGTTACAAAATAAAGAAATAAAAATATTTTAAGGGGTTGGGAAAGCAAAACAATACAAAAGAACATAAGAGAAGACATTACCTTAAAATTGGGTAACTCTTTTTGATTTGAGCCAAAGGCTTCCTTGGGAAGACTAATTCCAAAACCGAGGCTTATAGAAGTAAGAGACGGATTTTGAGAGAGTATTTGGGTAGAGTTTGGCCGAGCCAAATGGCTTTGAATGTGTGAATAGGCCTTTTATAAGAGGAGAGGAGGGGCACTCTTGAAAAGTCATGAAATGTTACATTATTATGAAATTATTTTCGGATTTTAAAGGAGCCACAAAAATATATTTCAAGGATAAGGTGATAAGGGTTATAAATATACTCATGCAATAGGTTTTTGACAATTTTATTTCTTATATTTTACATTATCGTTTCAATTTATTTAAATCATTAATTAATGAAGTAATCACTGCATCATCATGGTGTCACAAAAAAATTAAATTATTTAATGTCTAAAAATTATAATAAAATTATCATGATGTAGGAAATAATTTAACTTTCTAATGACTATTTATAATCTAAGATATCATTTACACAGAAAAAACTAAAATTGTTTTACTTGGGTGATACCTACATTGGTTATACTTTCCCTTAAAATATAATATAATAAAATGTCACTATCACCCAAAAGTGATTCCATGGGGTCCCAAAGTTTGGCACAAGGCATCCCATGGTCTGCCTTGACACAAACAGTATCATTTAGACACATTTTGGTGTCATTTTTTATTATTATGATATTATTTTATTACCCTTAACTACCCGATTACTAACTAATCACGATAATTAATGAGAATTACTGTCGTTACTATTCATAATGTCATAAAACAAAATATTCTTAATTACATAATTTGGAATTTCTGATTAAAAATATTGAATCCATTTTACCAAATTCCAGACACATAAATTGTAGTAATTATTTTAAAAAGTATTCCCACTCTCAAAACAAATAGCAGGTTTTTAAGAAAACAATATCTATCAAAAGGTTCACAATTGTTTTCGTCCAATTTTAAAGTGAAATTAATTCTAATGACCACCATTGGATAAAATGGAAAGATTATATTATAATTATACTTTAAAACAACTCAATAGTATAATTTATCACTATAAATTATTTTGATTAAAAATGTGGGTTTTAAATATTTTTCACTATTCATCGAAAATTGGATGTTCTCAGAAAAATACCAAAAATTCAACATAGGCTAAATTCGATATTCCGAATCCAAAAATGAAGTCCATTTTGAAATAAAAAATTTATATAATTCCAAAATGTTGGTATTTCTATTCATAACACTTACTTTGATTGGTCGTGGTGTGTTAGAATCTCGAACTTGCGTACAATGCAAGCTATTGTATTATTGAAAGAGAAGCGTACCATGGACGTTTGGGGTGTTACATTATCCCCTCATTCAATAAACTGTGTCCTCAGAATTTGAAAATTATCCTTGATAATAAATGTTTTCAAATAGAAAATACCTTTGTGGAAAACCCACATCGGAAATAAGGTTAATAAAATTTAGCCTTAATAAGAGGGAAAGGGAAATGAAAAAGTCACCACTAAATTATGATCTCGATTACGAGAACATTGGTAGAAATTAGAGACATATAATTGGAGAAAAAATGTAAATATTTTTTGGGAGGGATTGAGGTCATCAATCAAAAACAAGTGTAAAATTGAGGGCCTCAAATCCTTAAATCTATGTTGATTTAAAATATCATCAGTTCAACAAAACATATGGTATTAGGATAACACATTTTTTTCTTTTAATATCCCTTTCCAAAAGTTTAAGAATTAATTCATTCATAGAATAATAGATAGATAGATATATATATATATATATATATATGCTTTACAAGTAGAGTTTCAACCTTCAAATAATTTCTACCACAAACTCATCTTTCCCTCAAAAAGATAATATAACTCAAAAATATTATATTTATCCTAATAGTACAAGGTTCAAAATATTAACATAGACCATCTAGATTAGGAAAATGAATTTTTAATGACCAAGGACTTCTTATAGGCATGTGGTAAGTAATAAAGGCATGTCGCACTATGGTTGTGGGTTCGATTCCTACAGCTTTGTCTGACGCGACGGGTTATCCCCCGACCTGCAGGTTGTCCTTTTCATAAAACTATAGTTTTATATTATTCCAAAAATAATCTTCAGAAATGTATTAACCTTAAACAATACTATCCGAATTTAAACTTAATAAATTCCAACCTTTATAGTTATCCAAAATACCTCTGTCCAGACTTTCTCTAAAAGGTCTCTAAATTCCAAAATCAATTCATCAGATTACCCAAACAAGGTAAAGTTTCTCTTATTGTCACATACTAAAAATATGATTACCTTCATCATATTAAAACTTTAATGAAAACAAAAATTACTGTAGTACAATCCTTATATATATATCATTATTCTTATAACCATAATATAGTTCTTGAGTCCAAAAACACAAATACATTAATTATTCCACTTCAACTGTAGTAACAACATAAGATTGGCCTTGATCCCTTGGACTTTTCTAAGGTAAGTTTCCTTGGTGCTTAGGGAATTCATTTGCATAATACCCCATTTCACTACAATAGTAGCATTAAATATTGACATCCACTTTCTTTCCCTTGAAATCACGAGACTGGTTACATTTTTACAAACATTTATAACAAACTCCCATTCCTTTTATGCAAGTACCGGGGTGATTCTTCTCAAAATTATCGCATAATGGAAAATCATACTTTACCTTTTCCCCTTTATCTGTCTCTTTTCCAACATTCTCTTCTTATCTTGCTTTACTTTATTGTCATAAGATTTAGAGAATTCCTTTTCCGTCTTGATAGAACACGAGACTATATCTTCGTACAATGAGAAAGATTGTGAAAATAAAGCTTGATGGAGAAATGGTTTTAACCCATCAAAGAAACGATCAATATTACTTCTTGGGTTATGTATATAATCTGTATCATGTTTCTCTAACCTTGTAAAGTTAGACTCATACTTTGCGACATTCTTATCCTCCTTTTGCCTCAGCCTCAGAAATTTCCTTTCCATATCTGCTCGATGGTCACAAGGAAAGTATTTTTCTAAGAAAATATCTTTGAACTCTCTCTATTCCAAACATGATTCTTCTTCATCTTACTTTTTATTTTTAATCGATGACCATTATTGATCAGAATCTCTAAGGAGGTGGTAAACTTTCATGATAAACTTTTCCCTTTCACTACTCCCCAAGGCATGGAATATTTTCTCCAAGGCATTTATCCATTGCTCAGCTACTAAGGGGTTTGTAATCCCATTGAATGTTAGTGGTTGTTGCCTCATGAAGTGATCTAACATTGATCCTCCATGCTGTAGATCAGGGTTCTCCATACGGGTAAGGTTATTATTCATAACCTGAGTGAGTTGTTCCAGTATTGTGATAAGCTGATCAGCACCAGTTGTATCACTAGCTCCACTATAATTATCTTGAGTAGGAGGGAAATCCCTACATGGAGTGTGTTCATTGATACGGTTTCCATTCCTTCCACTAGGCTCCATTTCTAAACAATGTCATAAACTAGATTAGTTTATGAATCAAAATACAAAATTCCATACCTGTAAAACACTTAACATAAATTGAACAGTTTATGGATATAATCCATAATCATAAAAATGTTTTCATTTAGGAAGTATATACTCATAAACCCTTCATAATGGTTTGTAAAGAAAATGATAATTATCCTATGCATATCCCCCAGGTGTGTCGTAACGAATAGTGCAGCAAGGCCCATTGTCGTGCACCAGTTCTTGTTCGAGTCTAGCTCAAAGTGGTGTTTTCGAGTTTTACCTCTAGGTACATCTGTGCCAGAGCTGCCTCTACAGGCTCGTATCCAGACAGGTATGTATTTCTCAGAAAACTCACAAAATATCTATAATACCAAAATTCTAGGAAGTTCTTCTATACTAATCCTCAAATTCTATCATAGGTCTATGTTCTCTAATCAGAGTTTATCTAAATATAGCTTCCAAGGTTAGTACAAAACTTCCTCTGATACCAACTATAACGCCCTGACCCGAGTTACCCAACGTCGGTGCATTATTACATAACATTGGAATGATCACAAAATATCATATCTTGAAATACTGATTAGTTTATTAGCCTTAGAAATAATAGATGAATTCATAAATGTTACATTACATCATAAAGTGAAAAATCACAATAACATAGTCTCCATAGTACACACTCATATCCCCTTTAGACTATCCCTCTAGGTCAGTCATAAATTATTTCTTCACATCCTGGGAAAAATAAAACATAGAAAGGGGTGAGGTCAGATGCTCAGTAAGGATAAAAATATAGCAGAAACTTTCAAAAATAAGCATAAACATTTAAGCCAGTGTATAACTAAAACAAAAGCCTTTTAAACTTTAACATCAGAATAATATGGAAAAAATAAAATGAAATAATTCCATTTACTAATTCACATGGATATTATACTAGTCGAATAATGACATGTAATATCAATAACAACCTTCATAATGATGGAATGCATAATGCCAGACTATCATAACCACATAGCCAAGGCCTCGTTCCAAGACGACAAATAAGATTTTGTCAAGGCCTCGTGCCAAGATGCTAGTTTGTCTCATGAGACCTACCGACGCATCGAGGAGCTGTAGCGGGCTCCACCCGTCACTTTTTAAGTCCAATGCATTCCTTATATGAAAAGGTTTAAACATATCATAAACAATTCCCAAGAACCATAACATAATCATATCACATAATACATGCCTCAAGGAAACATAACATTTCCACATTTCAATCACAAAATTTCAATACAATACATAAATATAATCAAAACATTATCAAAAAAAATTCAATACCAAAATAAAAATAAAAGTAAAACATGGTATTTATTTTTATTTAAAAAATTGTTATGGCTTGTAGAGGAATCCGAAACTCAAATAATGGTCACTGCGGCGGAGAAGTCTTTGTCGCCGCATACGTACGACAAAAAAACATTCCCTTTTGTCGTTTAGTAAAACGCTTCGTATAAAAAATATTCCTTTTGAGTAAACATAAATTTCAAGGGGGTTTATACACCGTATAAAAGAAAGTTGTGTATAAAACAATATATTCTTCAATGAAAGGAGATTGAGACAATGTCCCTTACCTTGTGTCCGACATGACTCGATCGTTCTTTAATCTCTTGAATTAAAAATTAGAGTTAATCCTTACTTTCATAAGAACCTTTGTTAGAGTTAAGTATTACTTTTATATCACTTATTACAATGTCATGAACATTATTTAGTCATTTAAGTTTATAACAGTCATTTTGTCGATCTTTGGTACTTGAGTCTATAAAAAACTTATTATAATTACAAATTGTTTATGTGGTAAAATATCCATTATATCCAGAATTATATTCATGATTTAGATATCATATATATCATATATATCTAGTATATACATGAATTTATAATATTACATAACATTTAGAGGTAAGAAATGAAATGCACTGTTCATGGAGACGGTAAGCCGTACGTACGCATGAACGCTAATTTCATTTCTATTTCGCATTTAATAGAATGAAATCATAATTATATAAAGGTATATTATAATTCCAGTATCATATAATATATAATATCATTATATCCATCCTTTATACATCCCACATATGGCATTAACTATTCAAATCACTTTGAGGGGGCGGTAATTCGTAGTTCCTAAAATGAAATTATCGTGTTTACCTATAATGGAAATCATAATGGTATGCCATAAATGAAAAATACAGAATCATAAAGAAAACATACACATAATATATATATCATATATAAAAATAGTGTTATCATAATGGCCGCCATGAGAGGTGTTAAAGGAGGATTGAACAATCATCATTTCATGAGGCAGTAATTCGCCACCCACAGAAACAGTATGCTCTTTAACCATTAGGCGAAGGTGTGTGTAAGTGTAAATCAAATCCTTCTCATAAAAACATCTTAGTATATTTAAGATATTGGTGTTCTTACAAAATAAATGAATAAAAAGTGTTTAAGGGTTTGGAGAAGCAAAATAATACAAAATAACGTAACAGAAGACATTACCTTAAAATCGGGTAACTCTTTTTGATTTGAGCCAAAGGCTTCCTTGGGAAGACTTCTGCCCAAAGTGAGGCTTCTAGGAGTAAGAGAGGGAATTTGAGAGAGTATTTTGGAAGAGGTTGGCAGAGCAAAATGGATTTAAAGGTGTTAACAAGGTGGTAGAGGTGGGGGCCTTTTATAAGAGGAGAGGAGGGGCGCTCTTGGAAAGTCATGAAATGATACATTCTTATTAATTTCTTTTCGGATTTTAAAGTTCCCACAATAATATATTTAGAGGATAAGGTGATAAGGGTTCTAAATACACTCATCCAATAGGTTTTTTACAAGTTTATTTCTTAGATTTTACATTATTTTTTCATTTTATTTAAATCATTAATTAATGGGGTAATCACTGCATCATCATGGTGTCAAAAAACATTTAAATTATTTAATGTCTAACAATTATAAAAAAATATCATGACGTAGGAAATCATTTTATATTTTCAATGACTATTTATATTCTAAGATATAATTTAAACGTACAAAAATAAAATTGTTTTACTTGGGTGATACATACTTTGCTTATACTTTCCCTTTAAAAAAATAATATAATAAAATGTCACTATCACCCAAAAGTGATTCCATGGGGTCCAAAAGTTTGTCACAAGGAATCCCATGGTTGGCCCTAACACAACCAGTAGAATTAGGATGCATTTTGGGGTAATTTGTTATTATTATGATATTATTTTATTACCCTTAACTACCTAATTACTAATTTATCACAATAATTAAAGATAATTACCGTCGTTACTATTCACAATGTAAAAAAAGTGTCTTAATTACATAATTTGGACCTTCTGATTCAAAATATTGAATCCATTTTACCAAATTCCAAACAAATAAATTGTAGTAATTAATTTAAAAAATATTCCCGCTGTCAAAACAAATAGCATATTTTTAAGAAACAATATCTATCAAAAGATTGACAATTGTTTATGTCCAACTTTAAAGTGAAATTAATTCTAATGACCACCATTGTATAAAATTGTAAAATTATATTCTAATTATATTTTAAAACCACTCAATCATATAATTTATCACTATAAATTATTTCGATTAAAAATTTTGTTTTTATGTATTTTTCACAATTCATCGAAAATTGGATGTTCTCAGAAAAATAAAAAAAATTCAACATAGGCTAATTTCAATATTCCAGATCCAAAAATGAAGTCCATTTTGAAATATAAAATTTATATAATTTCAAAAAGTGGGTATTACTGTTCATAACAGTTACTTTGATTGGTCACAGTGTGTTAGAATCTCGAACTTGCATACTATGCAAGTTATTGCATTATAGAAAGAAAAGCATATTGTAGATGCTTGGGGTGTTACATTAAATATGAACTATAGTGTATGGTTTTTCCCTAGAATAGATCTACATAAAATATGACTCATCCTTACCACCATGACTGCAATATCAAGATCCTCCCATCCTCCAAGTCTCAGACTGAGGCGACCCTCCTCTTAAGGCCACAGACCTTGCCCCACTCAGAACTGGACATGACTCCATGCAAAAGCACTAAAAATGACCCATACCTTCACATTGATAATAGGGAATTAGAGTAATTGTTCATGTTTTTCGGATGTTCCCCGACCTCCCACACCGGTGTCACACAGCCGATCTCGCATCAGAAGTCACAAACAACAACTATCTGGAAGAGTTTCCTGAACTACCACCTACATTTTTCACAAATTCCTCCTCATTCCATTTAATTTATGAAGAGATTCCACTACCCACTAATGATATATTTAGAGAAAAACATGCCATGTATTTACATTCAGTCTCCACCGTACACGCTATGTCAACCGCCTCAACATAGGTCCTCATCTTGATCATGAAAACCTGGGAGTATTTCTCTAGTCGCAAGCCTTTCTCAAACCACTGGGAATTTCCATGATCACTATAGATGATCTATGGAGCATACTAAACAAACTAAACAATTTTTTGTGTACTAAATCAAATATATATTACCATGATCAGGATCTATGAACTCTTGGTACTAGACATAAGCGAATAACTCAGGGAAATACTACTCATTGTTGAGAGCCTTGAAATATCCCCAGTGCATCTGCTCACTCCTCCCAATTTGATGTACTGATCCCCATCACCTATGGCTAGGAACCTCCAATTGAATTTTTTTGCAGATAAACCTGATCACTTCGGGTGTATCCAAGAACTCGAACATGCACTCGATCATATTGAGCCATTCCTCTACTTCCTAGGGTTCTATGGTGCCATGAAAAGTATTAGGATTGTTTTTCATGAACTCTGGGGCCTTGTCCTTTATATGACTAGCCTCATATTCTGTAACAGGATCTGTAACATGATACAATCAATGTCCATGTTCTTGGATAGCTCAGGACACATCCTCAACTAGCCTCTAAACAATCAGGGTGGGAGATCTCTCTCCAGCTTTCTCCCATGGGCGTGCGGGATCTTTCTGGGGAGGCATGTTGTGAAAAAATTAAACAGTCATAAACAAATATTCAATAACAAAATTATGAAAATTTAAATAAAAAATATAAAATATAATTAACTTAAACACATTATAGTAATAAAGGAAACAACTACTCCACCCCCTCCTGATGCCCACATGTTGTCTGCATCCCACACATATCACATGGAAGTGAAGTCAACCAGAAAATTCCAACATCCCATGGGGATTAAAGTTCTCTCATGAGATGTGTGGAATAGAAATCTTACTTATGACCAATACCCCAATCCCCGACAGTCCTAGCTCATGTCTATACTAACTCATTACAAAAGTGTAATGTAACCAAAAAAGATTTGCCTCCTCTGATACCATTTTTTCACAAACCAAATCTGGTCAACAAAATTACCTACACCAAATCCAACCCATGACAAATTCTGAAGGGCATTCCATATCCCCATGAATTATCACAATTTCTTGTGTTTCAATAAAATAAATTTGGAAACGGTTTACCAGATTATGAAAGCATAAAACATTAAAAACAATCAATAATATGAATCTGAAATTTTCATGCCAAAAAATCATTAACAAAAGAAAGATATTATTACATGGTTTTAAATAATGTTCAATAGGTCAGAAAATAAATAAAAACAGAATAAAATCATCCACAAAGACTCCACATGAAAAGGATTCATTATCCCCGAGCCGTCCCCACAACACCACACCATAGGAAGGGACTAACAACCCAAACGACCCTCACCTGGTGCTTTTCATTTACATGTTTCAAACATAATTATGTATAATTACACCCCAACGGTTTATGTTTGGGGTGATCCTAAGACCAATATGATACCACCCAATGATTACAAAGAGTATGCAAAACAAGGTGAAAATGTAGGCTGTTTTGATATGTATGGAAAAGCAGTAATAAATTTATTTTATGAAACTTTCAATTGAAAACAATTTTAAAACTAAAACATTCAGAATGATAAAAAATTTAATAAGACATTTAATATAGTATAATTTAAATCTATACAGACCCTAATACAAGGGTATGTACAACAAATCCAATGAACACCAAAACAAGGAACACCCCTAGGCACTAGATAGTCTCGGGCCATATGTACCTCGAACCTTAGTTTAAAGTAACCATAGAAAAATTTTTCCTCGTGAACAATACACTATTATAGAACATAACCATAACATATTGGTCCCAAAAAATCATCTATATAGTTTATTTATAGTTGTGTTATCTAAAATTCTAAGTGAAACAGGGGCAAAACCCATCTGTATCAGCAGTCGTACTAGTACATATTAGTCATCCTAGGTACTTGGGCTTCCCCCAGTGCACTTAAACAATTTCCTCATGAAACACACATCCCTTTGAATTTTAAAATACCAATACTAATCAATGAACAAAATAATGTAGCTATACACATTTTATACCACTTAAAATACACAACATAACTTTTTTTTAATAAAAAAACTTCACAAAGGTTGACAATGTTTTTCACATAAAAATCCCTTTAAATCCACACATTGATCACTATGAGCATACTAAAATTCAACAAAACATAATTTTCCTCACCAAAATATTTTCATAAACCCATTACATGTGTAATAAAACAACACCAATAGGCATCACATACAATAGCCAGGTAAAATAGCCAATTTAAAAACAATTTGGTACCCAACAAACATTTACTTAACAAACATCACAAAAACAAAATATAAAAGTAAAAACCAAATGATATGAACATTAAAAAAATTACATATATCCCTAATACATTTCAATAAAATAAAATATGTAGTTATAGGGTATCCCCCAATAATACAGCATGATATTTCTATAAAAATTACCTAATTTCACATAAAAATGGAACTTAAATTTTATTTTCATTAAAAATCACCACTAAAAACAATTTACTCACTAATTATCAAATGATATAAACCTTAAAATTTTATAAACATAGCAAGATAATTTACAAGTAATTCAGAAATAATGGAATCACCTACCAAATTTTCTAAAACATTTAATCCTTGTGCGAAAACTCAATCACACCTTCCCAGCACCTCAAGGGAGGTAGATTAAGCCTAAAAAAAGAATATTAGACCAAGAAAACCAAATCATTAACGCAAGGATCAAAACCATACCCACTGGTCATTTTGGAATTCAATGAAATTGAAGGAAACTTCATTGAAATGTGAGGAACTAAGAGTGATAGAAACAAACATGAAATTGTGTGAAGTTCCTCTAACAAACCCCCATCATAATTAAGTTCAAATGAATGTTTGAGAGGCTTTGAGAGATTCCATGGATGAAATTATATAATGGGAGAAGAAAGGGTCCAGTTAAGATAAATATAGGGAGGGAAAATAACTAATTTTATCACATTTTTAATGACCTGGTCATGGGTGAATGGTTTCTGGTAATCGTTTGGCATACGGTGCACCTAAACCATGCTCTCTCCTTTCTACCATCAAAATATCTCCAAATTCATCTGAAATTTGTGGGGGCTTAGCCGGGGGGATTAGGGGGAATTTTAAGATACAAATATAATAAGTATAAGTACCATTAATTAATAAATTGGGTATGACATTAAATTTCTAGAATATTAAAAAATTAATTATATTATTCTCTCACAGGAAGAAATAAAAACCATTTCTGAGATAAATATGATTTGATGAATTAAATGAAATTAATGAAAAAAAATTTCTTATTTATTAATAATTTACCAATAATGTTTTATTTATAACATTATATATATAATATTATTTGGTTACTTATATTCATGCTGGAAAACTCAGCGGCAATGTTGTAATGGTAATAAAATAATAATATTTTTGGTTTGATTATACATAGTGTTGGGTGTTTTATATGTCATTTGACATAATGTTCTTTTAAAATATCATGGTTTCACATTCTCCCCTTTTTTATAAATTTCTTCCATTTAATTTAATAACATTATTTATAATAAATCGGTTGAAATTTGATAATTCATTTTTGGAGTACATGTATTATAAAATTTTATAAAATACATTCTGTTGAAAAGAGAGAAAAATAAATTTGGAAGTCATAAGTAATTATACATAACAAGGCTTTATAACTGGATAATATTAGTTGGAAGGGGAAATATAAATGTGGACTATATTCCAAATTAGGATGGTATCTGTTAGAGATAATTGATCATTAGACTATGAATGTTCATCAGAAAGATAACAAGTAAAAGTATTTAAATACAAGGTTTATGATAATGATCATCAATTGAAAAAATAATGGTAATATGAAACCATTTTTTATTCATGTTCTTTTTCTTAGTTTTTAAGAATTACTTTATATTCTAGACTAAGAACATAAGGATATATACATACATGGAAAATACAATTTCATCCTTTCATAAATTTATACTATAGTATAATATGATTCTCCAAATGATGAGTATTCAAGAAGATTATTTCACAATATATGCACTAAAAAAATTATTACATATCATTAAAGGATATCAAGAATTACTTTTTATATTTAGAAATTAACAAAATAAAAAAATTGTTATCACATTGTATGGTGATTTAAAAAATGAATTAAAATTTTCATCAATCTCCAAATTAAATGTTCAACATAAATCATTACATAAATAAATTTCCTTACACCCAAAATTAAATAAATAATATAAACATTAACAATTTCTTAAACCTCAATGGTTATATAATTTTTTAGCTTATACATTCCAAAAAATTATTTTATTCTTCCATAATGATAATTCATATTTATTAAAAAGTTATACCTAAGGGTTAAATATTCCTAAAACCAATTAAACAATACCATAATTTCATTAACCACCATGATAGATTACTATATAATATAATAATGTATACAACTTCACAAAAATATTATGAATCAAATTTATGTATTAACCTAAATTCAAATAGTTTTCTTGATTATAACTATATTAAAAAATATAACATTTTATATAAATCATTTTCAACTATCATAATTATCTATATCGCACTACAAAATTTACATAGAATCAAGTCATATAATAACCTAAATTGATATTAAAACAAAATTATCGAATTTTTCCTAAAATCCATAAAAATTGTAAAATCACCTCAAATTAACATCACTTAAAACCATCAAGCGGGTTTCAATTCCCATAAATGTATAAACATTTAATGGTGTATTTATCATTTGTTTCACCACACATGAAAATATATATTCTTACGTAATCCATATTCTACAAATAAAATCATATAATATTGAATATATTAAATAAATAACAAAATTCAATAAAGATCATCAAAGATGACCTAAATATATTTTTATAAAATCTCTAATTAATTTCATGATTAATAATATTATAACATTTAATTCATTTGTTTCAATCATCTATTTTTCAAAACTAAACATTTCCACCTTACGACTAACTTTTTTTCCTAGTTATCGGTTCCATTCGACAAATATTGTTAAATTAATAAAAGAAAATTATTATTGAAAACCCAAAGGAATTTTTTTTCATATATCTACAATATCATTGCTATAATACTTCTAAAACATAATTCTCATCACAAAATACATAAACACTCTAGTATGATGAATTCATTGAATGGAATATCATAGTTTTCTCATTGTTCATGGTGTTAACTCTTGGATTAGGGAATTAGATCTGATGATGACCATATTTACTACACATGTGGGGTTTTTCTACAAATGGTACCTTAGGATAATGTTACTACCCCTCCATCGGTCCATTAAAATTTTTATCATCATTTGGATGATATGTGAACATCATTTATACATAGAAAACATCTACTGAATTCATTGATATATCATCTTTAGTGAATTTTCTTCATTTTTAATATGTAGGAATAAAAATATTATTACCTCTATATTCTTTATGAAAATCTATATTTATCTTGTTAGGTATGTTCATATATTCACCTTTATAAGGATTATTAATTATATAACATGATAGATAATTAGTCATAATCAATAAATATCTAATTCTGGACATTAATTTATTTGAATTATCATGAGTAAAATCATTCAATTTTTTAGTTTTAACTTGAATTATCTTAGTTCAAGATAATGAATAAATCCAAAAGATATAATGTGATAACAGATATTCGTAGTGAGGAATCATATAATCATTGAAAGTAATTATAAATAATTAATAGGATGTCTCAATCATGACACCTGATTTCCAATCTATAATAAAATATGATTATTCTTATCCATCCTGAGTTATCATCTAATCAAATAATTCATAATAATTTCTAACGAATATTTACTAAAGAATATCCTAAGGTAGTTTCAAACTAGTTGCGAAATAAATGAATACTCACCATGCACTAAAATGATTGCCACGATATACTTCAACCAACATATTTTTGACTTGTTACCCCTAGATACATCTTTATAAAAACCATTCCAACTTTTAGTATCAATATACTAATTTTTTTATTGGGAAACCACACTAAATTATTGAGTATATCCTAGTATGTTATCATATTAAATTTTTTATCCTAAGGGATCCAACAAAAGTATTATCATCATACTTTCCAATTTTAATTTAACCATCCTCCAATACAAAATATAATAGTCTAGTATAACAATAGTGAACTATAGTGGTTACTTATCATGTAGCTCTGTGGGAGGATACACATTAGGGTAGATACTCTTACCACCATCCCCAGTTGAATCTCTTTTCTCATAAAACCTATGTTTAGAAAGATATTCATCTCTAAATAATCACAAGATATAAATTTCAATGATTATATCCACTCATGTTCATTGATACGTAAAATAGTGACACATATATTTTGTTTAAAAAATCACATATTATTAGATAAATATTAATATCTAAAAATTACAATATATTCCATAAAATAGAATGATTCAGTTTCATTGGAAACATAAATAAATAAAAAATGTGTTTGTTTAGGATCAACATTATCCACAACTTAACTCTTTATAACTATCACCCTTATTAGACATATAATACATAAAGAAATTCTATATATCCTATAGAAAAGAAAAAAAATGAATGGTTATCTCAAAAAAATAGTAAATGTAATCAAGGGAGACAACTATGATCATTTAAACACAACATGGGCATAAAGGTTATGAGGTCCATATGATATACTTTTTAAAATCATAACCAATAATTCATAGATCATTAACATGATTCATGGAATAAATCGTTGTTGTTTGAAATACATGAATGATAAAGATATCAAAGAATATAAACCATGTGAAAATAAAATTGAAATAAGATCCTCTAAGGAAACAATGGAATAACTATGAAATAATCATATTAATAAAATTGTTTTTCAAGGATATCTATCAAGACATCCATAACATGTAAGGAATGGGTTGGCTAACCTTATACCTATTTTGGGTGTGGGATAACCTCACATGTACCCTCTTTTTTCATATGATAACCTCCCATATACCATAATTCATACATAGGATAACCTTCATAGTTCTCTTTTGATATCATAGATCATTAATCATCACAAAATAAATTGTATAGATATATAATTCCTGCCCCACATTTCAAATAATCAAAAATCCAGTCATATATACACCATAAGATCATAAAAATCATTATAACATATCCCATGGAAAATATAGTGGGTCTAGTCCATATTCTATCATTGTAAATAAAAACTATAATGATAAATAATAAATATTTTTTCATTGTATCATTTTTCAATTAAATATTTAATTACATAAAATGATATTATCATAAATAAAAAATTCATTAAAAATATCACTATAATATTTCCAAAGGAAAATACAATTTTCATTTTTATATTAGAAATTAAAATATCAAAAAACTCCATTAATTGGGTAAATTATGTTATATTAATATAAAATTAGAATATTTGAAAGAAAAATTCAAAGAAATTCGTTCTCACTGTGGTAGGAAAATCTATTCATATCATATATGATAAACCAAAGATTCCTTTAAAATTTTCTGTAAAAATTAAAAACTTCCTCATTCAGAAATTAATAAAAATATTTCTATTAAACACATATTTAAAATTTATTCATGTTTAGTAATTAAATTTAATAATCATAAGAGAATATAAAAAAACTGAAAACATTTTTTGAAAACATGTATATGGAAGAAAATTTTCCAAAGAGATAAATATAGTTGCATTTCCTTAAAAACATTATTTCAGTCTCAAGTGTATAGAATTTGGTAAAATATAAAATAAAATAAATATTATCACAAATTAAAATTTGATAATAAATTGTATTTTATTTCTTATGAATGGATGATATAATTTCATTTAATTTGATGTAAATAATAAAAAATCAAAATTAACATGAGATTGTAATATAAATCACTTTCCCAATGTTTCAGTGGATTAAAATATAATTTAATATCCTTTATAATAAATATAAATTTATTATTTTTATATAATAAATTATTTTTCCTAATTATTCTATCATATCTGATCCACATATGACATGTCAATACAAATTTATTAATAATTCCTTTTGAAAATCTTCATATCTTCGTGATAACTATTTCATTTTACACGAGAATTTATTTCTTGTAGTTATGGTCCTTATACATTGTTAATGTTCCCATCATATATATAATTTTAGTTGTGATATAAATATCATATATATTCATTGCATAAATATTTATAATCATTAAATAATGTTTGATATGTAGAAATAGAAATCACCTTTAATTGAGATGGTAGGCTATATGTACGCCTAAAAAATACTATTGCTTTTCAAATGATGGAATAATAGTAATTTAAATAATAATTATACCATTTAAAATAATTATTAAACAATTTATATTTATTTAATATATTTTTATTACTATCCATTCAAATTATATGCAAAAAACAATCAAACCAGTTCATGG
This sequence comes from Viscum album, assembly GCA_963277665.1. Taxonomy (NCBI): domain Eukaryota; kingdom Viridiplantae; phylum Streptophyta; class Magnoliopsida; order Santalales; family Viscaceae; genus Viscum; species Viscum album. The sequence goes on from OY728161.1 coordinate 1,075,659,263, forward strand.
ATATAGTAGTCCACATATTTGCACGAAAATAAATACCAGTTTTGAACTACTAGGAATTAGGTGGATTATGGTAATTGCATATTAATAATAATAATTACATATATTCAATATATTTTACTCATTATTTTATAATATATTACCTGGATTTATTGGTTGTAAAATATCAAATAAATTTAAAAAATCTTGGTGAAGAGTTATACCTCTTCATTGAAAAACCTATTTCGGATGAAAACCTTATCTTTGAATGAATGATATTTTGAAAACACTTGAAGCACTAAATTTTTTTTACATAATTTATAAGGGAATTATTTTAGGTATTTAATTGTCTATATGTCATAGAATTTTTGAAAAACATTGGAGTAGAGGTTTAATTTTATAATTTTTGGGAGGGTTAATCATGGAATGACTGGATGTTTTATTTTAATATAAATAAATTATAATTAGATTTGACTCAAAAATTATATTTTTATAATATAAAATAATCGTGAGTCAAAATAAACATACAAAAAAAAATTTCACAAGTTTTGGATATATTTTTTCCATTACCTCTCAGTTTTAACCCCTCGTTAACCCTTTTGAATATTACTATAATATCAATGTTTTCTACTATGAATGGATCATATATGTTACCAATAAAATATAATTGACCCATAAATGTTCCATGGATGATATATTAAAATATATTTCATTCACATTTCCAAATATGTTTTTTTAATAATTTTATATCAATTAATAAAATATTCATTATAATAAAATATCAGTAATGTCCTTTTTTGAAATATTTATTTACATTGGTTTAAATGTCATCATTATAGTTATGGAATTAGAATGTAATTATTTCAAAAATAGTAAATAATATATAATTATCTAAATATTTTGTGCAATAAATTAATTACGCAAAATTTTACTACATTTTATAGTATTAATATCATCTTTTTTATTTTTCTATTGTTGGAATTATCACTGTAAGCATTGTATACACATTTTAGATATAACTAATATAATAAAATTTAAAAATAAAATAACATAATAAAATAATATGGGTTAATGAAGTTGTGTATCGATTAGTGAGAGGTCAAAATATTCTCCATAATGAACAAGAATCCCCTACCAATGATTAATGACTTGTTCAACATACAATAATGATATTTTTACTTATAAGATGTGTATATTTATTCTCGATATCATAAACAAAAGGTAAATGAGGAATATATTTAGAAGATGACTTTCTATAGAATATATGTTCATTATGATTTCACAGTGATTTCCTATGGACTTAATATTTTTGATTCAATCCTCATTCATTTGATTGATATTATATTTTGTGACTATCGGGAATTTTTTTTGGCATACTATATTGTTGAAATTTTTATTTACTTCATGGGAATGTTGGAATATAAAGAGTATTAGAGGATTGATTTCGAGACCTTAATAATGGAGAAAATGTATTCAAATTATAAAATGTGTGACTTTTATATGTAGAAAATCTTATTTCTGTGGAATGTAATCATATGAAATGGAATTTATATTAACCCTTAAAAAATGAAATTATGTGATAGTTAATAATCTCAAGTGTCACTAAAATCCATAGTTTTTTTACCTATTTCAATTACAATTGACAATTTTGGAGAATGTTTTCAGAATATTTTATCATTCTTACTATGTTTTCATGAAAAATGGTGTAGTATGTATGGGTAGAAGAGTGTGAGGAGTGTTTTTAGAACCTTAATAATAGGATAATAATTGTACATATAATAACACCAGAATATAGTAGAGAAGGATTTCTGATATATAATAATGCATTGAGAAAGGATTTGGTTGTGTACTCAGGTCGAATGATAAACTTATAGCATATAATTGGTGATACTAAGAGATCCATGATCATAACTACTAAACACATTATCTACACTTATCAATTGTGACCTTTACTTTACTAATTTTCCAATACTTCTTCTATAGAGAAAAGTTTTAAAAACAAAAAAATCAAAAGAGTATAGAATATATATTCACATTGAATGAGATTAACATGCATTAATAAAGATGATAAGGAATGATCCTTCAATCTAATTATTGTACTAACTACAATCCAAGAAATATTTCAAGGTAGATGTTACTGCTTGTATAAAATAACCTACTACTCTATCCAAAATTCAGATTGAGAAAGTATATATATATTCATGGATATGAAACGTAAAGTTATTGAAATAATAATGTCCGAGAATTCATCCTAACATTCAAAAATTATTTTCAAAAAATCTATCCAATACAAGATCAAGGTTGGTTAATGTTGTGATTTGGAGATTTAATACGAGGTGGAAGAAATATAGGAAGGGGAACTTCTTTAATTTCACATCAGTGAAGATAGTTTCATTAAGTTTAGAACTAGAAATTAAGTGGATGAATAATATTATATAAAGAGTGATATATCATATAATGTACATAGATAATCTTTATCCATCAATCCTATAAGTACTGATAAATATTGTGATATTTAAGAGAACTTATGGTTGGACAATATAAATATATAGATCACTGAGTACACATTATATTTCATGGTATTTCAACATATTAAATATGAATAATAGGTGTTCTAGGGGTGATTCAACAATTTCATATACAACTATTGAAATGGTGGATCTACACTACAGATTTTTACCCCATCCTCTTAAAAATATCTAATGGAAACAATGCAATATGGATTTTGGTGGATCAACTAATTGATAATTCAAACATAATTATTATTCTAGAATATTTATTTCTTGATCAAAGTACAATGATATACATAATGGAAGCTATGAGGCTACATGAGGAGCCAAAATTGATCATCTATTGTTGTGATCCCCAGTTCAAGTATAAATTCAATAGATGTTTTCAGCATTCTAAAAATACTAAATTGAATTTTAGTAAGGTTCATCACCCCCAAAATGATGTCCATTATAAATGTACCATTCAAACACTCATGGAAATGATAAGATAATTATGAATGATATTTATAGGTAGATCAGATCAACATCTACCATAAGTTTTATTCTTATACAGAAACATCATCCACTAGAGTATTCAAATGGCCCCACATAATGTTGTATATGTGACACAATTTAGAACTCCTAAATGCTAAGATGATGTTGTTTAATATTTACAAATTGGTTGGGATATCATATAAGATATGATAAAAATGATTAAATATATCTAATAGAATATAAAATTCACTCAGAGTTTGTAGAAGGGCTATTACAAAAACTATCAAAGGGACTTAAAATTTGAAAATTGAGATAATTATTTCCTCAAAATATAAAAAACAATTAGAGTCTTGCTGTTTTTATGTAAATGAATATTAATCCCTATGTAGATTCGACACATTATGGTCATTGATCAAATAAAAATAGTGACCTATCAGAAAGAACCTCTAACAAACATGGATCAAGTTCATGATGTGATCTATATATCTCTCTTAAGAAATTACACACATAATCCAGCACATGTAATGATTCTTGATTATTTATAACATGACAATAACCTCTCTTATTAAGTGAAGTTTGTGATGATCATTAAACATAGATACAAAGTTCTATTCAATAAATAAACAAATTCTATAAAAAAAATTTTGGCAGAACCAAAAATATGTTTGAGGAAACCTAAGAACCAAAGGAAGCAATGAAGAAAAAGTGCATTAATCTATTCGCAGTTGATAATATTATTTAAAATTTTAATTACTATATTTATAAAGGGGGAAATAAATTAAAAAGTCAAACATTATAAATTATATATAAATATACTTTTATTATAATATATTATATTAAATAATAATATATACATACAACACAGTGAGAAACCATAAACACATTATTTCATTAACAAGGAACTTTATATTCATTTTCAACTAAACTACTTAAATTTCAAAAATATTTTAATTTGAAAAAATTAGTAAATTGAAAAATTATAATGGGAAAACATGGATCTTCCCAATATGATAGAATTATTTACCCTAAAAACACTAGAGAAAAGATACATAATATTATTAAACTAATTGGCATTGTTGAGAAGAAATTCAAAGAAACATTGGGGGAGATGTAATAAATATTGAATGAAGGGATGAAGTTCTATTTATATGTTTTAAAATGATAGATAGAATAGTCAATTGGTTGTTAGGAATAGTAACCTAACCATTGGGAATTGTAATAAGACCATTAAAAATAGTAAATTGGGTTTTAGAATAGTTATTTTACAAAATAATAATAAATTATAAGATAAATTATATTTTTATATAGTAATTTTAAAAAATAAAAATACAATAAAAAAATAATAATAATATTATGATTAAAAACTATAAAAAATATAAGGACATTTCAAATAAAATATGTTTAATGAATTGTGTAAAAAACATAATTTTTAATATTAAAAATGAAAATTACCTATGTTATAAAATTATTGTGATGAAATTAGTGTTATTTTTTGGATGGTAAAATCATAATTGTATAAAAGAAATTTCTTCAATACATTAAATTTTAGGTGAATATTAAAATTATGTTTTTTTAATACTCGATATATTCTAAATTACATCATTCATGTCGTAATAATGACCTAGTAAATTGGTGGATTTAAGGATTAACCAATAATATTATTAGTATGTCAAAAAATTCATGAAATTCAAATTCCAAATCTAAAAGTACTTTCCACAGTCTAATTCCAAATGTTCATCATCAAAATACATGTTTATCATTTTTTCACATTTCATTTTTATTAATATAATAAATTAAGACTATATAGTTATTCAATCCATTAAAATAAAATTATTTATTTCAATATATTTCATTATCTAATCATTTTTACTATTTAATGGATTTCCTTTATATATTATTTTATTCAATATTATAAATCCGAAACACACCTCTCTTGAAATATAATCAATCCCTTACCCCTCCATTGATATACCATGTCACTTCCAAATTCAAAAGAATAAATATCATATCAAATATCTACTATTATGTGACTTATAATACATAAGTAAATTTTATATTATAAAAAATATATTAATAAAATGGTTTTAGTGCTAGAGACAATAATAAACTCTAAGAAGATGGTATGTTTTCATCAACTTTTTTCACACTTCTCTTTTTTCACATTTTTCATAATTCCAGCCAAACCCAAATATTATAAGATTAATGATATATTATGTTAAAATTATATTGATTATTTTAGCCTACTCTAATTATTATATTTATGTAATATATATTTTTCAAACTTCTCCTCCAAAATTATATCATTTTCTAGGTTGCCAATGATTTTCTTACTGTCACACTTATGGATGATTATAATAAATTATTTAAAACAATTTAATCTTCAAATATATTAATTTATATTATTTTTGAGTTAATCTTCCTAATTTATAAGTATAAATAAATAATTATAATTAAATCAAATAATTTTTGGTTATTTTTACAAAAATATTATATAAAAACATTTTGCCTCTAATAATGGGGATTAAGGAATATAATCCAATGATAATAAGTGATCAAGTGTGAAAATGTTTAACATATATCACTTCTGGTTTCATGTTTTAATTATCTAGTGATTATTATTTAGGAGGGTTCAGCATGAAAATGATTGAAAAAAGTTGATTTAAGAATAGGTTATTGTTGAACTCAATTCCTTCTTTTAGGATTATCCCTATTTCACATCATTTTAATGTTTGAAATTTCAATAATTTCCCTAAAATTATGTTAACTATTATCCCCCTTTAAATGCTACAATATTCTTTCTATAACCCTATGAAAATAATTTTTTTTCTAACTAAAAATATTTATCAAAATGTCCATATTTTTTCAAAACAAATCATTAAATCCTCTTAAAAAATTTCTTCCTTAAAAAATAATATTTTTACCAAATTTTTGTCTCACATATTCATTTTCTAACCCCAAAGATTATTTCATGAACTATAATTTGTGAAATATTTTATAAAACCCAATAATTTCCGTGGTTTAATTTTATGAATTATATTGGTATATTTTCTATGTTTCATGCATGTTTATGAGAGTTTTATGGTGTAACCAGTGGGACTAGAATTATATAACATTAAAATTATTTGGGTTATTTCATATATCTCATGAGATTTTACAAATCATGAATGAACATTATTTTATAAATTTTCACAATTATGATGTTACTATTTATGCACATATGTAATGTTTGTACCAATAGCTGGTTTTGTTGAAAACTGTGTCTACTTTATGAACTCTATTTTATGACATTCATTGTTATGAATATTACACATTCCATCCATTTATTAATTTTTCCTTCTTGTTAATGAAGAATATTTAATTTTAATGATTACATGATGAGGATTATGATATTGAACCATTTAATACTGATCCATGTATATTATTTCATCTATGACATCCCTCTCATTATTGGTTTTTCAGGTCACCCCATTCATTGATGTAAATTTTTAACTGATTATATGTACTATGGGGAATATGATATATTATAAAAGGATTAGAAATATGGAATTAAATGATACATTTTTAATATTATGTACATTTTATGTGGGGGGCTTATATTTCCAATATTACAAACTGTTATATTGCACCACCAATTTCATATTAGAAAAAATTTATTTTCTAATTTTTGTATATAAAGTGTTTGGGTGATATTTCGGAGGTATTGAATGAATTATAGAATTTTACTAGTGATTTCATGGATTTTTATGGTTTTATCATGGTTAGTATAGAACAATAAACTCTTACAAAAAACTATTCAAATATAGGAAATGGGTATTGGGAAAGTGAATAGTTAGGTACATGGTTTGGACAAATTGTATGGATAATTTTCTAAAACCATGCAATGTGGAAGAGAGGAAAAACCCTGGTTGCTGCATATATTGTCAAGCCATGTGAGGTAACAATGATAAGGTTGTTGGGGGTAATTTTTGGTGCATGATTTGCATACGATTTTCTATACCAGGCGAGCCAACTATCCACAGTTAATTTTAGGATCCTAAAAACAAGATGTCATTCGATTTTTTTCTTAACCTGTTGTTTTTATATTTTCTCAAAACTAAATCTGTTTTTATTATCACAAATTATATGCATAATTTACCCTTATATTTAAGAGTGATCCCTAAAAAATCAGGGTTTTTTTAAGGTGGGATTCCATGGTAAGTATTTTTTATTGGTATTTTTCATCATATATACTTATCTTCCCGCTTTTGGATTCATATATCTAATATATTATGTTTATATCTATGATAGTGTATTCCAATAATAAAAATATATGGCTGTTTTTTTAGGGAAAGAGATCTTTGTGTGGTTTTTAGATATGCATCCCATTTTTATGAAGAATTATTGTGGTTTTTTTATTCCATAAAATCTGAGGTAGGTGGCCGCACTCTCAACTCCACTTTTCTAACAATAATTTTTTATTTAAAATATATTTTCATTCATAAATTTAATTGTGAAATTATTATTATTATATTATACAAACCCTAATTAGTGACAATATGAAGTTATGATACTTTGTTGTTTTAGTCGAAAGTAGAATTGGTAACATGATTTTAAAATGATGATTTCAAAATGATGGGTTGGTTTTATTGAATGGAAATTGTGTGATGAAATGTTTTAATGAATAAATTGATTTTTGAAATTTCATTTTTTCATGATTTTTTGGAATATGGGGTTTGGTATTTTCATTTTGTATATGGGACGTAGTTTAAATATGAATTGGTGCTCAGTGACAATGTTATAATGCCACTTATTATTAGTTATCTTGTGATGACTTGGTAGATCGATGAGAAACTGCACGTGAGTATGTAATTTTAACCTTGGTATACATGTATGAGTATGTGGATAGAATTATAGGTGTATATATATAATTTAATAAGTATTAAACATGGATGTTTGATTTTTTTTCAAATAATTATATTGTTATTTTCTTTGGAAATTGTTTTGTATGGAAAAATAAATTGGTTTGTAATTGATTTATGTTGTGATATAATATGTTTAGATATTAATTTTAGAAATTATTTTATATAAATTTCCTAACATGTAATATCCTAATGGTCTGAGTTGAAAATTCAATTGGAGAAAACCTAATGAGATCATTTCTCACCTTACCCTATATTTGGATGCATTAGTGATTTAGAGATCCTTAAAAGAGTTGTAATTCCATTATCATGGGTTAAGATGATGAGAAAATCCTTAAATTCATGTATAGAAATGGCTTTTCACAAGGAATGAATATTTCATTTTGAGTAATGATTTATGATTTGGTAAAAAATGTTAATTTTTGAAAACGATGAAAAAATGTTTTCATGTGTGAGATATTAAAAGAAGCATGACATTGTTATTTTGAAAATGGTTTATTTTTCAAAATAATGGAAGAATTTTAAAAAATGGGATGAGAAAAGACATTGTAAATTTTGGAAATCATGGTTGTGATAGTTCTGAATGCTAAATTTTAAAGGGTTTATTCATATGTTTAAAAATATTGACAATTATGGAATTTCTTGTGTTTATAGAAAATAATAATTGATAGGAATCATATAAAACAACCAAAAAAATTTCTATGAATATGGTTTCACCTAATCTATAAGTTAACAAGTATCTTGTTAAGTGTACAGTCTATGATTTTCATGAAGAGGATAGAGGGAACCAAATAGACAAATGAAGGAATGTGGATCACAATGTTTAGTTATAAATGTAGAATCCACCCATCTGTCAGGGTGATTCAAAACTATAGAATGAAGTGTTGTGGATGAACATGATAAATTGAATCTTTAATTTATGTGGAACACTAGCAATGAAAAATGTAAATCTGGAAATTAATATGCTTGAGTATCTTCCAAAATAGTGGTATGATTTAGCATTTTTGGATAAATATGCCAAGGCATAAAATAGGGGTAATTAAAAGAAACAAACAACAAAATATTATATCCTTAGACATTATGGATTTCAAGAACATTATATATTTTTACCCTGATGAAATAAAATCTCTATGACAATATATAAAGATAATTTTATGAATTTATTCTACTTCTCACCCGAAGTCTCTACTAGAGAATACGTGAATGCACATTTCATTCAATTGGGGTTGTGGTAAGATATTTTAATGAAGATTTATCTTCTTTGTATTATGGGTTACACAATGATGGTTAATATGGAGATGATGACTAAAAGGGATTTCTCAAGAGATTTGGGTGGAGGGAGATTGATGATAACAATGGTAAATGGTGGGAACCCAAATGTATGTGGTAAAAGGAAGATAAGTGCATATTACAGTGTTATTATAATAGATCATAATTGGATGGTTGTATCAGTAAATATTCTTCTATAACCTTATGTAATGAAAATATATTTCTATTATTGTGTCGGGGACCATATGAAATGATGTTTCATATAATCAACTACAAGGAGACAACATTTCAACTAGATGAGACATCTTTAGTGTTATTGTCATAGTGCTTTAAGGTATGGTGTTCAGAGCACATCTCTTGTGTCACAGAAATAGTATTATTTGAAAGATTGGGGGGATAATAATACTTCTAATCAACAACGGTGAGCTATCCATGATGATTCCCAAATTACAATGAATTATTAGTAAGTGAAATACTTATAGGTAAATAACGCACATAATTTAGAGAGTAAACAGTTATATTGAGCTGGGAAAGTCTTTATGTATTATGAATATATACAATTGATGCTGATAGGTATGATTCTTTTCAATTAAAACCTTATAAAGACATTGTTTGATAGGGTTGAATCCAATTCTTATATTCTTTCCCATTCTGCTGACCGTCTCAGTTTAAATATTGAGATGAAGCACTCTATTTTAAAAATTCGAACTCCCCTTGGTCAAATAAAATGTTGAGCCTTTATGTGTAGAAGAGGTTCTAAAAATTATGATAGAGATAAGTTTATATGAAACTTATCTCTACATTATGTGTATGTCTATGAAATAATCTTGGGTATATATTGGTTATTCTATGTTCAAATCATAAATAAAATTTTATACCTTACAGGTTAGTTTTACAACTAATGATGGTTTCAATCATCTATTTAAATATTAAAAGAGTGTAATGGTATGTGAAATGGGCTTGTTGGAATAATATGTTGTAGAAATCATATATTAGTTGATATTAATTAATTTTTCACCATGGGAAGACATATAAACTAGTTGTTTTCCATCAGTTGTGGATTAGTTTCCAGGTGTTTTTTCAAAAAAATCAATATTTCCCCCAACAAGAGATGTGGAATTTAAATTATTCTTTTTATGGGAATTGACCATATTAACCATCCATATTACCTTATATAACCAATAAAATTAATGGAATTAATAGGGTAGTTGGAATATATGGAATGAAGAGCGTTCACTTAGCCTATCACAATTATTTGGGATTCACCCTTCTATTTTGTCAAAATGGAAGATAGAACTCTTCTGATGTGTGTGAATTATCATAATATTTTCTAGGTTATGATAAAGAATTAGTATCAACATCCACACATTGATGATCTGTTCAATTAATTAAGAGGATCTGTGTAGTTCTCAAAGATTAAATTGCGCTCAACATATCCAAAATTGAGTTTTTAAAAGGAGGACATTCCAAATAGATTGTTTTAGAGTAGATATAGAAAATTTGGGTATATGGTTTTTCAATTTGATCATATAAATTCACTATAGGTATTTATGGAATTGATGAATCTAATATTTTATAGATATTTAGAATCAAATATGGTTGTTTATGTTTGACATATTTTTGTATTGAAAGAAAAGGGATAGGCATGACCTAGACATGATAACATATTTGAACATTTTGAGGGATCATCGCATGTATGAAAAATTATCAAAGTGTAGTTTTTGGATAAAATTGTGAAGTTACATTGGACATTTAATCATTGAAATAGTAATTTATGTCCGTATAGTAAAGATAGTGTTTTTTGTCTCTAGGGTACCATCAAAGAAGGACTTAGTGATACAGAGTTCCCTTGGCCTAATAGGTTATTCAAAAAAAAATTAATGAGTTTTCACAACTAGTTTAAACAGTGACATATTTGATGAGGAAAAATGTTACATTATAATGAAATGAATACTGTAAGAATTAATTTCAAGAAAAAATGATTTTCCTTAAATTAACATCAATCTGAATATTTCAAAAATCAGAAATAGGGTGCATGGTCTATTTTGATGTTTCAGTATCTGGGTTGGGATGTGATCCTGTGAATGGAGATCATTTTGTTGTTTATGGATCCTGATTATTACTGGTTCATGGTAATAATTACCTGACACGTGATTTATAGTTTATTTCCATATTCCATGATTTAAATAGTTGGAACAATGTCCTACTTTGTGATAAATTAAATTTTTTTACCAACCATAAGAGAATGAATAATATTTTATCAAAAATTTATTTTAACCTATGATGAATAATTTGGATAGAGTATCTCCAAATTTTTTACTATAATAGGATGTATACTTCAGGTAAAGGTAATTCCATGGAATATTCATTAAGAACAAATTAATAGGAAAATAAGGTAAAAGAGGATTTAGATAAGTGGCATTAAATGTTGATCATAGCTGATATTCAGATGGATTGTGAAGGATGAGATTGTTTTTTGGTTTTCTTTATAGATTGATTTTTATTTATTTGGTGAAGATGATTGATGATTTATATATGTAAGATTCATAATGTGTTTCTATGAGGCTTAAACTCAATGGTGGGGATAACATTTATGGATCAAATATGAAGGAGAATTCAGTTTTTTAATTTCAAAATTGAATGTCCATTCACATGGATTTACTGGAATAATGTCTACATGCATTCCACCTTGTTAGATGTGTTTTTCATCCTAAAATACTCATGATTTATAAGGAAACGATAGAGTAATTTTTTTGGATTGGAATGAAAAGAATGTTGGACGAGTATTTTTTGATTCAAAATGGGTCAAAAGGTTAATGATTAACATCAATAGCTAATAGGTATGCTATAGTCTTTTTCTATTCCAATTTGGAAATAGAAGTATATAGACACTGATTCTATAACATTCCACTTATGAATGGTTCATAAACATGATGTCATATGGGTGATAGTGGATCATACAACAAAGTCTCCCTCTTTTATCAATATTCTTGAATCTCATACATCATAGGACTTTGAAAAAATCTATATCTGAGATGTGGTAAATTGTAATGGTGTACTAGTATTGATAGTATTAGATAGAGATCCATGGTCTGCATCATATTAATAGAAATCCGTATAGAAATCCATATGGACTCATTATACCATTAGTACAATGTATTATCCTTAGATGGATGGGAAATCTAAAACAATTTTAAAAATGTTAGAAAACATGCATCGGGAATGATTAATGGATTTTGGTGGCTCATGAAAAGAATATAACATTAGTAGAGTTATAATATAACAATTATTAACATGCATTGATGCTTATGGTTCTTTCATTTTTATATATAGGATTCCTTTTTTTACACATTTATAGGTAGAAACATGTGATATGTCAATTTTTGTGTTATACCATGTCATAGAGACAACAAATAAGATTTATTTTATAATGAAATGAATAGAGACAACTCTGAGTCATCAGAAGGTATATGTGGATCATCATTAATGGTCAGTTTCATTTGAGGTGAGTGGTAATGTGTTCGTATGAATCTTTCTAAGTCATATCGTCATCTTATAAGGAAGAATTGAATGTTATGTCTATGATTTATTGACCCTTTTGAGATAATTAACATTATTTTTGTGGTGGTTAATTGGTAGGTTTTCCCCTACGGTTTATTTATATGCATAATGTGTTTCATGTACCTTAGATGAAAAATTATCATCCTGATAATGTCCATGTGATTTGATAGGATCACATTTACTTATATTCATATGATTCATTGGATCATGTGTCCATATATATTTTTTATCAGAAATAAATTTTATTGTGTGGGAAAAGAGTTTGTCCAGTGTGGGTTTTGTTGAAACATGGTCAAATTTAAGAAGAATCCTGGGAACATGGGTGAAAATTTTATAGAAATAACCCACAATTTATTTGGGAAATGAGAATTTTCTACATTATAGTGTCACAAAGGCTAATGGTGGGGAGAATATAGAACCCACTATTTCATGTATGTAACCTATTATTTAGGTATTTTAATAATGTAATTTGAATGGGAGAAGTTGGGAAGGGTTTAGAATACTTTTGGATTTTTTGGGGGAATTTTATAGAGGTTCAATATTTTAGAATAGTTAAATGAAATCATATAACTCCAATAAAAAACTATGAAAAGAGAGGTAGTGGGATCTAGGTTTGTGCATGGTTGGGTGTATGTCTTTACAAACTGTGCAACCACATAGGAGAAATTGAGAAAATTGTAAGAGATGGAAAAACATTGTTGGTGAAATTTTTTTCTAACCATGTGATCCAATGGTTGGAGGGTGTTAGGAGGAAGTGGTTATCACATATTCTTCTTAAATGTGTGAGCCAATCATACAAAATTATTATTTAGATCCTATGAAGTTGCAGTCACTCATTTTTCCCTTGATCACCTAATTTTATAATTATTTGACCCAAACATGGTTTTTCTTCCTCATAATGGGAGTTGTGACATTCCTCTTCAATATAAGAGCGATTTTTTAAGAAATCATTGGGAGATGAAGGCAATATAACTTGGGGAGTCGTTGTTCATGGTTATATTCCTTGGATACACATCACTAACCTCTCTTATATTCATATATCTGATCAATTGATGATAAGTATATGATAATTGATGATAGTCATGATGAGAAATTGTTTTGTTGGTGTTCGGAAATGATATCTAGGACATGTTTTCAGAAGTAAATCAAGTTTTGTTGTTAAAATAGTGTCATTCTTTAATTTCTCAATAGATTACGAGGTAAAAGGCTTCACTCCCAGCTTCTATGACTAGAACTAAAATGATTTATTAACAATTGGTATTTTTTATAAATTCAATTTTGAAATAATTGTGAAATTATTGATAGTGATCATCTTTAGTGACGAATTATGAAATAGTAATATTTGGTTTTTTTTGTGGAAAGTGAAAATGGTCATATTTTTTTAAAATAATGAATTTAAAATTATAGTTTCATTTTCATGCATATAAAATGTGTTATCAATTGTTTTAATGAATGAATAGATTTATGAAAAAACAATTCCAATGTTTTTTGGCATACATGGTGGTGCATTCATATCTGTATTTCATGCATAGATATTTTGGTGTTTTAGTACCTCATTTATATATATAATTGATTATTATTTCCTTTTTATGAATAATTTATCTTCGTTTATGTATTATAGTTCTATATAAATAATATTATAAAAAGGAACAAAATGTGGTGAATTTTAGAGCTTAAATACACTTTATGCCTCCATCTTCACTTGTGACATAACACATGATTTTTTAGGATGATTGTGGACCACTTATAATGCAAAAAACTAATGATTTGTGGGGAAACAAGGTTTCCATAGAAGAAAAATAAAATTAAACCTCCTGTAATCATTAAAATTCACATACCAATGAAACCATATAATATAAATACACCTTTGGATTTGAAAAAAATTCATTATTAAAATTTACACATTTGTAATAATTTACACATCCTGTAAATTTTTTGGATGATATTTATGTTTCCATATTCATGGTTTCTTCAGTTTTTAATAGAATCTATATAATGATACCCACCCTAGATCACCGTTGAATTTTTTTTACTGATATTCATTAACGTCAAATCACGTATGGATCATATTAATAGATTTTTAGCATGATGCTATTTGGGATCCTGGAAGACCAATTCATGGAGTGAGAAGCTACATTGTAATAGGCCATCCCCAAGTTCATATCAATTTTCATTAGGATTTCATTTTATTTCCCTTTCCCTTTAATCCTATAATATTTAATGACCAAAACTGTTATAAATAAAATTTCTCATTCAATTTATATAAAATTCTTATTATATAATATGGTTATCGAAAAAACATGAACATAATTGTCTTAATTAACTCATAATAGATTTAATTGACCAATAAGAATCATTACCATTTATAATATAATTACATAACAGTGATCATATGATGTGTATAAATATGGGGGTTCAAAAAATCTAATTCACACATACAATAGAAGTGACAACCTCAACTAGAAGGATCATACCTATTGAATCCCATTGTTCAGATCTTTTGAGGGAGATAGAATTTATTTTCCTTATGATGGACCTATTCCAAGATGATATCCAATAACATAACCATTAGTGGAATCATTTACATTTGAATTTCATTCTCATCACGACCACATGCCAAACCATATCCGTTGAACCACCCCAAGAAATTCTCACCACGGAACACGTTACTCTTAAGGACTTTTCATGTGTATTAAAGGGATATGTATCAAGGCACTTTAAATATCAGTATGTAAATTATCATTTATATAATAATTAATATAATTTCATTATATTATTGTTTCTTTATAAAGGATTTATATTTTGAATAAATGTGAGACAAATAGTATTTTTGGTTAATATTCAAATTCATTTGTAGAATTTATTTTGATTTTTAATGGCTTTTTGAAATATATAATATGTTAAATAAAAAATTATTATAAAATAATTTTTCTTATATATAAATGATCAAATATAATTTTTTAATTCATATGTATATTGTAAGGTTTCAAAGAACTATTATTGTCAAAAAACACAGAATTTTTTAATATATATATATATATATTATTATTTAAAAAGTGCAAATTTATATATTTAGAAAATTATATACATAAAATGAGTATTATTTTTTGAATCAAAATATTGAAATGATATAAATAGTGAATTTCACAAAAAAAATTGTGACTGTCGAATTTTTGAGTAAAAATTAAATACCACACAAATATACATTGTGTATTTTGACATCATAATGAATAAAAAGTGATATAATAATTATGATATATGGGATCCAAGAAAAAATAAATTTTTTACCTTTAACAAAATTTTATTTTATGTCTATTTGATTTATTTTTTAATTCCACTATGAATCCTCTAAAACCTATAATATATTTTATGGTTTTGAAATGCATTATTTAAGAGTGTGTATCATCTCCATATAATATAGGGTTTGTTTTATTACATTTGGCCCTTCACCATATAAAAAAATTAGAACAAATACCATTTTTTTAAAACCATGGGAATAAATAATGGGATGGTTTTTGGTTTTTTTTACATTATTATGTTCAGTCCAAAACATAAATAATATAGATTTCACCATCTTTTCATATATAAACCCACCCCTGATCTCATTTATCATTACTCAAAATACTTATTTATCATCCATAAACATTCGTACACTCTCTAGAGTATATAAAAGATTCCCCAATTCTCTCAATAATCCCCACCCAATCATCTGAAATCACACACCCATGTTAGGCATCGTCCACCCTACTATTTTTATCATGCGCTAACATTTATTTTTTCTCTAAATATCCATTTTACATAAATTGAAAAATGTTTTAACATATCTCACTAAGTATCCATTTTAATTATAAATTATTTGAAATTCATTTCACTCTTGTTAATCCTTCTATGATATTTTATGTACTACTATTACCAGGTTGAATATTAGTAAGTGGTCCTCACCTTCTCTCCTTTATTCATGTTTCCTTATTACCATATTCCATCTATTTCCAAATACATAAGATGGAATTAGTTTTTAAATAACTTTTTACTTCACATTTTATTTTTATGTGATTATATATCACATTATCTCTTACCAAAAAAAAATTATGAATTTTTATGTGACAATATTATGCTATCGAAAATTCATTATTATTTTTTCGTGCAAAAAATATTGTGTTTTCAATACCATACACACTTCCAATAAAGAGTGTTCACATTTATGAACAAATAAATTTCATTGGGGATTATTTATTTTTATTTAACACTCCTTGATCTTGGAATAAATTATGATGATAAATGAATCCAAGTTTTATGATTAATGTGGAAAAATGAATTATTAAAATGAAATCAATGTGATGGGTGATCCCGAAATTATATAGAGATCCAATAAATTGGGTAATGTTTTGTATAATGATATGTATTATTTGTAAATTTTTTGAACCTGATTAGTTTATGAAATTGTTTTACACTATGATCTCTTGGAATTTTATCCTTCACTTGCGTTTATGATGACGTGTTTTTAAGTTGTTTCCAGAATACCCATGTTATGATATCCATGTTATACCATGTCTTATCACTGTAGTTTATGACAAATACTCCTTTTATTCCCCACTTATATTACTATTATATAACATGTATCAGCTTATTCCATGTTTATTCCCATATTGGTCTTTATAGTTCACTGTGTGATAATTATTTTCTCTAGGTTATCCCGTGTAGTTTTAAAATTCATGGAAATTTTTTATGCATGTTAATGAAGTTTTAAATATTATTTTTGTGTCCCATGTTCAAGATATAATTCTATGTTCAAAATACCTAATTCCATTACACTTATATATAATTTGGGTTGTATTGTGTGTACATTTATGTAATAAATTAATAAATAATGTGTAATAAAGAGTTGGGTTGTTCAAGGTGGTATAAGCTAAAATGGTTAGTTATTTTTGGAATTATGATTAGAAAAGAGTAGAGAAAGAATTTGGGATAACAGTGTGTATATGAAAACATACCTAAATTTTTTTAAGTATAGTGTATGTAGTTTATACAAAAATATAAATAAGTATCATGATACTAAAAGTGTTCTTGGTTCGGAAACAGATCAACCTAGGGTAAATAACCATGACAAAGAGTTTCAAGCCTGACATGGTGTAACATGGTACATAAATAAAGTTCTTTATATGAACATATTCTTACACTCCAAGGTTATATTCTTAGGTAAATTCATAATCTCATTATTAACCATTATTAAGGAAAAATTAACATGAATAAGATTATATGTTATGTAATATATCATGAATAACATATATTTAAGACTATAAATTCATATCTTAATAAAATCCTTATAATTTATATGTTATATCATTAATGTCATTGGATTCCTATATAGGTGTTTAATAGTTCAAAAAATAATATCTTATTGGACTCTATTTTGGGTGAAAGAAGTGTGCAGAACTATAATCTAATAGAAAATGGTAGGATTTTTGTTCATAGTACTATTCATTCATTCCTACCAGGAATGTTTAATAGAACTTTTCAAACACCAATATAAATCATGTAAGTGTAGTTAGTGGTGAAAAAGAAAAATTGGGAAATTATTAAATCTAGAGTATATAACTCCTCCCCTAACAAAATTTGAGGTATGAACATTCCAGAACTCACATTAGTACACAATTTGGTTTAATTTGATGCAATTATAGGAATTTATTGGCTTTCCCAATATACATAAAACATAAATTTCAACAATAAAAAAACACTCCCTGTATTGAGAATCAACCCCTGATTCGATTCAAGTTCATGGTAGAAGATAAATCTTTATTATAACCAATATCACGTGAATGGAGATATTTTCCATTTGAGTAAGATTATATATCTCAATATATTTATTATAATGAAACAATTTTTATCAATGACATGCCCATTATGGGAGAATACTCCGATGTTTTTTATGAGGAATTTTGTAATTTCCCCCCATTATGAGATGTTGAATTTTGAATCGATATTATACATTGGGTGTTACCATTATCCATGAATCAGTATAGAATATATATTGTATAATATTAGGCTCTCAATAAATAACTATACGATAATATGGATAAAGTTTTTATACACCTACGTGATACACCATGGGGTTCACCAGTCCTCGTCATTAAGAAAAAGGATGGGTGAATTCTCATTTTCATAGATTATTGTTATATCAAACAGATCATGATAAAGAATAAGTATCATTTACAATGGATTAATTAATTTTTCAATGAGATACATGTAGAAAAATACATATCAAATGTTGATCTAGGGTTGAGATACTTCTAATTTTTCATAAAAATGATATCCCAAAGACTACATCTTGTGCAATGTACGGGCACTATGAGTTCATAATGATTCCTTTTGTACTCAATAATCCTCTAGGAATATTCATGGACATGATGAAGAGATTCATCAAATATTGTCGTAAAATTATTTCTGTAGTTATTATAGATGATATTATAACATACTCCAATACCAAGGAGGATCATGAAGAGAATTTGAGCACGGGGCTAAATAACATGAGAACGTAGAATATGTATCCCATGTAAAATAAATAAGAGTTTGGGTTGAAGGAAGTGTGATTCATGGAACATATCACCACTTGTAATGAGATATTTTTTTATCATTCAATGAATGATGTTCAAGCCCAACAACTGTGAAAGATATCTATATGTTCATTTTATTATAAGTGTATTATTATTGATTTGATTGGAAATTATTATGATTGTCAAACCCTATATCGAAGATAACTCATAAGGGAGTCATGTTTTCTTGTAATCATGAATTTTAATAGAGGTTAAAGGAATTGGAAAGGTGGATAATACCTTACCATTTTCTCATTCTACCCACAAGTGGTGGAAATTTCCTTGTATTCAGTGATTCTTCTAAAGAAGTGATTGGGCTATCTGTTAATGTATAATGAAAAAAAAATAGACTATTAATCATGTAAGAATAAATCTCATGAAAAAAACTCCCCAACGAATGATCTAGGGGTATATACTATGATATTCACTTTCAAAATATGGCGTAAGGGGTGAATTGTAAAATATATACGAATCAAAAAGTCTATAAATATATATTCACATAGAAAGAGATGACTATGCTCCAATGATGATGATTAGAGTTGATCACATACTATGAATGCTCAATCCACTACTATCATGGTAATGCAAATAATGTAGAGGACTCTTTATGTATAAAAGATCTATCAATGCTATAATTTAAGAAAATTGATAGTGATTTGATCGTATATAATGTAGAATGTATGTACATGGGAATTATAATCTAAAGAAAATCATCAATCCTTTGAAAAATGATTTCCCAATAATCCAATCTAGAGAGGTAAAAATATCATTAAAGGGATGATGTATGAATTCAGAAGAAAATTGAAACTATAAGAAAAGGGATATCCTTCGAATTAAATGTTAAAAAAATGTGTTGTGATATTTGGGTCACTATAATGTTTACCGCCGATAATTGAGTTAAAGGAGACATTGGATGATGTACCTAGCTCAACCATCTCCATCCACCCAGGAAGGGAAATGATATATCGAGATATTTGAGAAAAGTATTTGTCGGACAATAGGAAGAGGGAGATCTTGGGGTATAAATTAAGATGTCTTGTATGCGAGAATGTGATTGTGGGAAGGGAATATTCCAAGGTGATGATGCAGCCATTACCTAAACCGTAATGGAAATGGGAAGAAATTATCAAGGAATATTTCACTGTATATGCAAATAAATCATGTGAGAATAATACTATATGAGTTTCGGTGGAAATTTTTATAATGGAAGCTCACTTTATTATGAATTGAGAGGATTTCACACTAGATCAACATATAAGTACATGTATCATATATGTGGTGATGTTTCATGGATTAGATTTATCAATTGTATTTGATCAATATCCAATATTCACCTCTATTTTCTAGAAGTGTCTACACAATGTTTTGAATACTGAGTTAATGTTCATCATGGTGTATCACCCTCAAACGGATCACCAATTTGATCAGACGATATATACACTTGAGAACAAGTTTAGATTATACTCAATTGACTTTATAGTAGGATGATACCATCATCTCCCTCTGGACATGTCCTCCTACAATAACAATTTCAACTCGAACATCCAAATGGATCCCTATGAATCTTTTTATGGGAAGAGGTGCATAAAACATTTATGTTATGATAAATTTAGGTAATTTAAACTTCTAGGTCATAAAATTTTATAATAAATGATTGAAAATGTAAAGATAATTAAGAAACAAATCATAGATTCTTGAGTTTATAAATGTGAAATTATGAAAATTCTAAATTATACCTAGAGTTTGACAATGAATTCATGGTATTTCTCCAAACATCCTAATAGAATAAAATGATGGTATTTTGGAATATGGGAATGTTTAGTCCAAGTTAGATTATCCTATTTCGGGATCATTGATCACATCGAAGTGGAGGTCTAATGACTTTCAATTCCACTTAACATATCTAAATAACATGATGTATTCCATGTATACCTCTTGATAAATTACATACCCAGTCGCTCACATGTTCTCTATCAAGAGAATGTACCATTTCCGAATTATCATTTCTATGAGGAGAACCACGTGAAGTTATTATATTGTAGAGTAATCGTTCTAAATAATAAAAAAACACCATGTCAAATTGTTATAGAGAAACCAAATGTTATAATAAGTTATGTGGGAACTAGAGGAGGTGATGAAATAGAGTTACCACAATTGCACAACATACTCTTACTGAATTTTCAAGTGTATTAAAGGGATATGCCTCAATACCATAAAAATATTAGTATTTACATTATTTTTAATACAATAATGAATATATTTTTTATCCTATTATTCGTACTTAATAAATTATTTTTATCTTCATTCAATAATACAAAAATAGTATTTTTAGGTAATATTCCAATTCAATTAAAAAATTTATTTTCATTAATTATTGCATTTTTGAAATAAATAACTGTTTAATGAAATATTATTATTAAAAATATTTATTATATAAAAATACCATTTAATTTTTATGATGCCAGAAATAATTTTCCTAAGGGTCTGGAAAACTATTATTGTCCAAAAACCATGAATTTCTTAATATATGGAAATTTTATTTTGATAGTGAAAAATAAAATATTAATAAAATTGTTTATATAAAATGTGTATTGTTTTTTGAATCATAATATAAAAATTATCTAACTATTAACATTTAATAATTTTTTGGGTTAGTTGAGTATTCACATAAAAAATATTTACCATATAAATATAATTTTTGTATTATGACCACATAATGACCCATAAGTGCTGAAATAATTACTATAAAAGAGATAAATTACCAAATAATTTTTTACAATGAATATATTGGGATTTGGAGTTTATTATATATATTTTGTAAAGCCATTATGAGTCCTCCAAAACATATAACATATTTTAATGTTTTAAAATCATTAAATTAGATGTGTGACCCACCTATACATAAGAAAATGAAATATTTTATTAATTTATGACCTTCTAAATATATAATAATAAGAATACTTACTATTTGGAAGAAATAATACAAAAAACAATGGATGTTTTTTGGTTTTGATTATTTTATTCGGTGGAGTCTAAAACCATAATAAAAAAAAATCACCTATTTTATTATACAAACCCTCCCATACTCCCATTTATATTCACTCAAGAACCTTTTATAATGTCCATACATTTATATATACACTGTAGAATCCTCCAAATGTTCCATGAATCTTTTATGAAGCCTCTCCCAAGCATCAGGAGTCATACACTCAATGTAGGGATCTTCTAATATCGTATTTTTATTGAGTACTTATTCGGGTTATGTCTCTAAATACCCTTTTCATGTTGGGATATGTTCATACATACACCATAATCCATATATTTTGTTTATAAATGTATAATTATTCCTTTCACTCTCATTATGAATTCTGTCATATGTTATGTACATCGTTGACCATGACAAAATTTAGTAGGGGATTCCCAACTTCTCTCCATTATTTAATTCTCCTTATAATTTCATACCTTCTATTTAGTATTAAATATAATTTGATATTTTATACATGTCCCTATTAAATCACATTTTATTTATATCTTATTATATATACACATTATCTCTAATCAATACATTTTTATGAATATGGATATGACGTCTCCATTTTTCCAAAATTTGGCCGTGATTTTTTCTTGCTAAAACATTTGGTAGTGGATTGCATACCCATTTTCTATCATGTTTTCCACCATTAATTCACATATACTTTATATTTGGTATATACATATATTTATTACACATAATTTTATATTTTAATAAGTTATTATGATAAATGAATCCATGTTTTATGATCTATGGTGCGCACTAAATCATGAGATTGAAATAGATGTGACAGGTGCACCTGAAATTATATAGTGATCAAATGAATTGGGTAATGTTTAGTATTATGAAAAGTCTTGTAGGGATAGGGAGTTAATATGATTTTTTAATGGGACTATCTCCACCATGTTGTATTGGTAGTTTTTCCTTGACATGTGTTTATGATACAATGTTTTATGTTGATTCAACATGTCACATGTTATGATTATCATGATATATCATCTCATTGATCATATTTATGATTCCTACCCTTTTTTATTTTGTATTTATATTCCCAATGTTTAACATTTATAACCTTATTCCATATTTATTCAATTTCTTATATTTATAGATCACCATTTTCCTCTATTTGACCTAGTCTATCTGGTGTAGTTTTAAACTCCACTGAAATTTTAGAAGCTTGTGAATGATGTTTTAAATAATGTTGTTCTATACCATGTTGATGATATTATTATATGTACCCAATTCCTAAAGAAATTATACATCTATATCTTTTGGATAGTATTATGTGTATTTTTATGTAACAACTAATGAATTAATTTATAAAAATTATTTTTTATACAATCAATATGATAATGGGGTAAAACTACATTGTTCATTGGTTATGTAAATTGATGCTAGAATGTGAGTTGGATTTATTTCTTATTATTTATTCATATATTTTTTTATGAAAATTATTCAATAAACATCCAATCCAATTATTTGTATTTTATCATGACCATTGATATATGAATATAAATGGAACATTAAAATTGTTGACATTACAACCCTAAAAAAGGAATGAACATTGTTAAGATTAGAATGTTTGAATATGGTATTAAATAAAAATTGATCCATTTCCACCCTAAGTTACAAAACTATGGTAAATAGGGTTTTTCTACATTGGGGAAGGTATTCCCATTCCATTAGAGCATTCACATCTCGACTCTATTATAAATCATTAAATAATCACCCTATTTTGTTGAATCCAATTGCACACGAGCCATGAAATTAAAAAACACAAGATCAAATAAAAAATAATTATTCAAAACAATCCAATTTAATATGCTTTTCATTAGTTATTGTTCTTCTAAAAATAAAATCAGACAAATCACTTTTTTATTTTCTTTTAAATTTTTAATATTAAATATAATTAAAAACAAATCCATATAATTTCACCATCTACATAGATTGATCATGAATTCCCACTATAGTATTTTATATTTATTATATAGCACAGTTTTGGTTTTTAAAATTTGTGTCTTTAATAGATAATTTGGAAATATTGATGCCCTCTAGGCATGTTTGAAATATGACTTAGTGAATTGGGAAAACGTTTAACAGAAAATGGGATCAGTAACCATTTTAAACATGGTAAATTGATGAGAAACTGATCATGAGTATGGAACTATCTCATGGGAAAGTATTTATGGGTATGTGTACATCTAGATATGTGGATTTTTATAGTAGAATTTGTATACCAAAATAGATTTTTGAGAAATTGTATCAAGGAAATGTTTGGTTATTTCCTTTGGAGAATGTTTTAGTCTAGAAATATATTTTGTTTTGATATTTTTTTATATTATGATATAAACCATTTTCAATTGTTTGCTGAAATTTTTTTCTATATGTTCAATAACATTTCCAATCCTAGTGGCATGTGTAGGGATGTTTTTTGGTGAAAAACTACTAAGTTTCATTACTCAACCCGTACCTTCACAATTGGATTCTTATAAAGATATCATTTATCAATACATGTGTAATGTGAAAGTATGAATATAATTTTTTTTATTCTTTTTGATAATTTTTTATTTATTATAGATTTTGATCATGGATCATGTTTGGAGCTGTGGAGTTATATCTGTGGAGTTGTTGAGTTTTGGTTGATTTTTTTCTTTCATAATGATGTTGAATTTGACCATGGTTTCCACTTGGTACTATAATATAGATGGTTTAATTTGTTATACAAGCATTTTTCATTATTTTTTATCAAGAATCATATAGTTGTGGTTTGATTTAGTACACCTGGTTTTGGTTGTTTTATTTAAAAATGTAAAATAATCAACAAAATTTATTAAATCCCATGCCTTTATTTCATCCTTTGGAATATTAGGGATGTCTCTTAGGATAAGAAACAATTTCTCTATGACATAATCCAATTATGAGGGGTATAATATTACACTATTTATCATTGAATGTCTTAATATTAAATCATGTATCTTAAAAATAATGTGATATTCACATATGAAAAAACGTGTGTTGTTAGACTTGTTATTATCATCAATATTGGAATTGATACCCAAGTAATACTCTTGGAATCAAACATAAAAAAGCATTCATAATGGCATAGACACACACCTACCTGGAATCACTATCAAGAATTTTAACAAGGGTTGGTATCACATGATTTATATTAAATAAAATGTTTAAATAAGAGCCTCTATGTATTTGTAAATTCTTAAATTATATGTCTTATTTATTAAATTAATTTTATATTAAAAAATATTAAACCAAATCCTGCAAGTGTAATAGTTACTTCCCACTACATTTTTTTTACATACTAGTACTTATTATAACTATCTTAATTCCAAAAGTATATAAAACACAACATGTGATAATATTTCTTCTTTCCTAGATAATATTCCAAATTAATAGAAATTTATTTCTTTTACAATAATAATAGTTTCACTTTAACTAATATTATATATCTCTATAATTATCTGATAAAACATGGGATAATTCATGATAATTTTCTTTTGATAAAATGGGGTCATTATTTCATGGATTAGACATGAAATAAAGCAACTAAAAACCAAAAAACTACCCATATTATTTATATATATAAAATTTTTTAGTAAGTAAATAGTATATTTTTGGGGTACTTCTACAACTATATCCCAGAAGAAGAACTAATATTGGTCAACGAAGGCTTCCAAAATCATGAGCCTTTGAATATATGGGTTACTCACACATAAAAGTATCACTAAAAACAAAATGAATCATAAAAAAGGTATTATAAAATAAACATAATAATTTTGTATTTGCAACACTAAAACCCCCAAATTATATTTAGAATTTTATTTTTCATTAATGTGGGTCACAAATGAAGAGTGTTTCAAATCAACATTAATAAGAGTCTCAATATTTAAATTATTCATATATTTATTTCCAAAAATATCATGTTTCATAAATATTGAAAAAATATTTACAAGGCCTATTTGGGGAAGGGGGAATGAAAAAATAAGAGAAAACATTTTTTTTAAAAAAAGGAGTAGCATAAGGGTAAAGGGGTTACCATTAAACATGTAATATTTTTCATGTATGTTTTATAACTTTTACCCTTGCACTAGTATTCTCTGCATACACAACATAGGGAAATTCATAGCTACCCATATGCAACTCACATTACCTTTAGGTAGTGCCCATGTGACCCTTATGTAACCTTTATAAATAATATGTTACCCTTATTTGAAAAAAATAATACCATTTTTTTGTACATGGAATTCCCCCGTACCTTTACGTAGTTCCATGGTTACCTATTTTTATCCCTTGAAAATATAGATCTACCCTTATGTAGTGTGTAGAAAATCATGAAATAAATTAGAAATGGAACAATTACCCTTACATTGCTAAGGGTTAACTTTACACATCCTTTATGATATAGGATTTACTCATACATAGTGCATAAAAACACCATATTAGAAACAAATAACTGTAGAATCTCCCATATACCATTACACAAACTATTAATAATACATATTACTCAATTGAAAATCATATTTCCTATATAAGGGTAATAATTAAATTTAAATTTTTTGGTTTCAACCAAGATCCATATAAAATGTAAACAACATAGAATTTTTAGAGAATTAATTATTGAGAATATTAATGATTTTAAATATAAAACTATTAATATATTTTCAATACAAATATATTTTTGAAAATTTATGATACAATTCAATGATAAAGATGTTTATATACAACAATGAAAAAAAATAAGTGGTGATAGTGGAATATGATTCAAATTTCCAAAGTTCAGATGAGAAATCCCATAGGAATATTATAAATCTTGGTGAAACAAGTATTTAAAAATGGGTTTATGTTATTGAATTTTTAATCACAAATAATAAAATTTTTAAAAACAAATAATACATATATATGAAATAATTTACTAAAATTATATTGATAGAGTTCAAGAAGAAATATTATAACTCAATGAGAGGATAATAAGATAAAAAACACCCCTATATATACATTCAAATTCTTTGAACATACATTTCATTATTGTATAATATACATAACAACTTTAGTAAATTATTTCATAGCCTTATTAACAAATACATATTTTCTACACGTTAATTATAATAATTTATTATATTTTATTTGTTATTTGTGTTTTTATCACTGTGATATGTGAAAGATTTGGATTATTTCTCACATTCTTTGCAATTTAAATATCAATCTTATTTTATTAATACCATGTTTAAGAATCCTTGATTATTTATGGTACTATAATATATATTTTAAAATGATTTATAGAGTACTAATTTATGTTAATGATAGTTTTTCTTGTGATTAATGAAAATAGATATAACGGGATTTTTAATTTGGTAATTTTTAATAAATAAAATTTAGTTTATTAATATTATGATTATCTTTTAATATTTACCATTAATATATAAATAATTAAATAAATATAAATTTGTTCCATTGTATACATTATTAGAACCATTTATTTAAAGTGGTGAGGAATAATAAAGCATATCATCTATGTAGGTGACATTTCATGAATATCATATATAACATGTTTAGCTATTATTTTACGAAAGAGAGAGATAAATTATTGTTTTTACATTAATATAATAAAATTTAACTATAATATTTATTCCTATGTCAATATATTATAATTTTTTTAATAGATTTTAAGGTGGGGGATGAGAAATGTAGGGTGAATACTATTGGGGAGTGGTTTATGATCATGTTGGGATTTTGGATTAAAATTACATGAAACATTAAAAATAAATTCTTTCTCTTTGAATGAATAAATAGATGACATGTAATGAAATGATTGAAAACACATCAACTACATTTGTTAAATTGGAATATAATATCCTATCATATTTATAAAAATATTATGAAACGTAACTATTGATGATGTATCCATTGTATTGTGACCATATGATTAGTGTATATATATATATATATGGTTATGAACAAGTTCATTTATAATGATGAAATTATCGATTTCATTGACCTGTAAGATCATATTATTATTGTATCATTAATCACAGATATCAATGGAGATAACATTTCAATATTTTTACCTTCAATAATCCCAATATTAGATTAATAAACTTTAACATGATTTGAAACTTTTACATGAGATATCCAATATCTTCGAGATTACAACCAAACCCATGTTCGCCAACCAACACAATGAAAATATTGCAATCATAGAACATACATATAGAAAATATGATTGTGTAATAAAGGTATATATATCTCAACCCTAAATATAATAATATTAACATTTTATTTTTAATGAAACAATGTTTGTATTTTTATCTTATTTATTAAACATTATTAAAAATTCAATAATGAGTTTGATGAAAATTTAATTTCAATATGAAAAAACTCAAGTTGTATTTTTGGGTAATATGAAATTGTAATTAAGAAATTTCTTTTTTAGAAGAAATAAATTTAAAATATATATAATAAATTATGAAATACTATTATTAAATTATATTTTTAAATTATTGTTGGTAAAATAGTTTTAGGAAGTCCAAAAAAATATAAGGGTTAGAAAAATGTTGTTATCGAAAAAAATTATTTTTCGATAAATAAATATTTTTATACAAAAATAAAATATTTCATATTATGATATTTATTTTAGTAAAATAATTATAATTTTTGAATTCATTAAATAAAATTTATCCATTGGTAAATTTTTTATAAATTTTTAAGATAGTATAATTTTTAGGTAAAAAATAAATTTGGTATAAATATATGGTATGTATTATCGAATAATAATAACTTAAATGTATTGTATTATATTCCATAAAATGTATCAATATCCAAATATATAAGCTACCTTAAAAATAATTTTCTTATTTTATTATTTTAATAAAGCCTTTATGAATCATCCAAATCTATAGCTATATATTATATTTTTAAAACCAATTCATTATGATCATGACTAACTTCTACAATGTCAAGGGTGATATTTTAATGAGTTCGATTATTTCCCAAAAATATAATGAATACCAATCCTCATTGGTAGAAACCATGATTAAAATACATGGGGAAATTTCCAGTTTATATTAGTTATTTGTTTAGATTCCAAAACCTATATTAGGAAAATAATAATGGACCCCACTTTATTTTACTATATAAACCCACAAAAGGTCCCATTTTCATCTTCCAAAAACCATGGAGAATGAACTTACTCTACCAATTCCTCTACGAAACCCTCCCTATGCGCCCAATCTCTCAATAATCTGTTATAAAACTTTTGAAAACACCCTCTCTTTGTTTGGGATCCCCTCATTATCGTCTTCATTCAAGAACCTTCATAATTTAATGGGTTTTGATTTCCAATTATTAATTATGATATATATTTTTATACATATATAATACGATTATATTTATTTAAAATTATGGGAGACCTATTTCCCTCTCATTAAACTGTTTTATGAATATTTATATACCCTCTATTTAATGCCAAAATTTCACTGTGATTTTTCATCAAAAACGATTGTGAACTGAACTACAATACCCCTTTCCATTCAATGGTATTCACCAATATGTACCTATACATATTTGATTTTATAATTCCTTGTTTGGTACCCAAAGTCAACAATGTTTATGTAAATAGGAAAAAATACTTTTCTTATGTTATACGATTTCGTTGGATTTTTTTTTCATTTTTATGAGATGATTAAAATGGTAGTAAAAATACAAAACCCATATTCATTGGGTAAGGTTTTAATGTCATGAGATACCATGTATGTTGAAGGAGGTTATATAATATGAAAACTATGTTGTGATTATCGTTTAGTAATAGAATTTGATGTCTAAAGGGGGTGCATTGTTGTATAAAAATTTATTGAGAGAATGAAAAAAACATTCTAGGTCAAATAGATATGACCTATTGTTTTTTTTGATAATCAGAGTGTTAAAATATGAACCACAGACTATTGAAAATATCAGATTTTATATCAGTATCATATAAATACTGATAAAATAATTTATTATAGAGATACATAATGAAATAACTTTCTATTCTAAATTCACAATAGAATAATAAACTTTTATAAAAGTAAAAATATAGCATAAAATAGTAATAATGACTTATAAGATTCATAAAATTATCTTATAGTCATTAAAAATAAGCCTTAATGAATTTAGAAACCACAACATATGATGTCCATAGTTTTAATACCTACTGAAAATGTATGTCTTTCTTTACTATGAATGCCCCAGATATGATGATGTGAATTTATGTGTCATATAATCCCCGGAAATCCCTCAAAATAGTGATTGTCACATCTTTGTATTCTAATCCCTATAATCCCAAGATCTTATGGATATGATCCACCCATGTTCTTATCCTTGTAAGCCCTCTATATTAAAATTATTAGACATAGTGAATACAAAATAAATAAATTTTGTGGAATATAAAATCATCACACAAATTCAATATAACATCAACTCTATGATATCTAACAAAACATAGGAACAATATGTTCTAGAAAAGTGATCTTCATATTGGTTGAGTTTCAAATGCATAAACTCTCACCCCATCAAATGACCTCATATTTATAGTAAAGTATCCATAGGTCATATTTCTAAATTATTTATAAAAAAAGCAGACACCGTTCTTTTTTACGGTGCATAATGATCTAGATATTGATCTTGAAAACTTATCATTAGTTGTGCATAATTGTTTGGTGTCATTTTTTTTATCAAAATTGATATTCATTTATATATTTCTATCTAATAAAAATAATTCTAAATACTCATATTATAAACATTGGATATGTCATTAGACTTTTGTATTTTTTTTAATCTGATAAACATTAAAATCATAATATGATCTATTGGTAATTATTTTATTTTGATGGATTCAAATTTATTCAGTCAGATAGATAGAACATTAGTACAACCACTGTTAAAAATAATATATGATCTGAAGTATCAGACACACCATCAGTGTAATTAATCATATTGAATAATAAGACATTTATATTAATTTTATAATATAACTCTTTCAAGGTTTTGTATAAAAATATGTTTTCTAAAAAATATATAATAAAATATGTTATATACAATTATAGTAAAAAAAGATTTCAGGAAGAATTTTTTATTTAAAAATATAATAAAAGAAAGGTAGAATGTATAACATTGGACACAAAAATCTTCAAATTTTTTGAATGCTCAAAACACAATATTTAAAATCAAAATAATGTTATATTTTTAATACTAGAATTCTATTTTTATTTTTTGATATTTTATTAACAATGATGATAAAATTTATAGAAATATATCTTCTCATATCATAACTCAACTCCCCTTAGTTTTATTAATTCTTTATGATCCGATAGAAATTAATACTTCGGATTCTTCCACGTAATAAATAATTATCGTTATAAAAATTATCTCCTTTAATTTATTTTTACCCAATTATTATTCAATATTTTTTAAAAATAAACTCTCCAAATTTAAATAAAAATCTCCCAAAATACTCCCTCAAAATTCCCCCACATTATGATTTAAAATTATAAATGGGGATAATATATAACCTTTATTAATGTTACAAAACATAATGTATGGTAAAATTTTGTTTGAAAATGTTTTTCTCAAATATAATATAGATAATATTTATCTAATTCATTTTGGGAAAACTTATACACATGATAATTTGATTAAAACACATTCAAAACAATTTCATTAAAAAATTATTATTACATTAAGTGTTAAGATAAAAAATATCATTCATTCCTATATAACTACTTAATGTATGTGTTAAAGTTATTTTCATATTCTTGATCATTATCACCTTTAAAAACTGATTACCTAATATTTAACATCCACTCCTCCATAACAGATAGTATTTTATTTTCTACCTCCAACATTTCATGCTTCTGAATGATCTTCTAATTTTTTTCATTTAATCTGAACCACTCAACTTAACAAGATCTGAGACATTTATTTTAATTTTCCAAATTCCTAACCTTTTCATGTAGAACTCTATTTACCTCTTTCAAAGAAACTATTATTTCATTGTATTCTTCAAAAAACATCAGATTTCCATAAACATTAGATGAAAAATTGTCCAATAAATCAATATATCGTACTGATTGATTTATGACATCAACTATTTCGTAATCATAATCCTTTAAGTCACTATCATGTTTTGTTGAAAATATCACCATCTAATTGTAACATGTCTTCTGTGCCTTCTTATTTCCTTTTATTATTTTCATATCTGTCACATTTTGAATCAATTATTATTTCAACATATGTTTTATCTTTGATTTCTTATTCATTGAAATTTAATTTTTCTTACATATTTCTTATATATTATTAAGACACAATATTGAATCAGAAAGTAGTT
The DNA here is from genome assembly GCA_963277665.1 of Viscum album. Classification (NCBI taxonomy): domain Eukaryota; kingdom Viridiplantae; phylum Streptophyta; class Magnoliopsida; order Santalales; family Viscaceae; genus Viscum; species Viscum album. The sequence goes on from OY728161.1 coordinate 1,075,691,944, forward strand.
GAAATCTTATAAAAATATATTTAAATCATTTAATTGCTTCTATAGAAGCAGATTATGAAGACTCTAATCATGGATTTGAAATGTTAACTCCACAAAGTCTAACATCTAACTTATTTACATACTCAATACTTCCTTCCTATAAAACCTGATGAATATCCATATAATTATATTATTAATAAATTTATAATATTATTGTATATGAATGATTATATTCTTCTTATAATTCATTCTATATTGATTTTTCTTCCTCTGAAACGTCATTCCAAATTTTGATTATATTTGGATGGTAATGGTGTGGTTTTTGAAGATAACTCTAATAAAATTCTGGTATTTAGACTAATAGAAAATAATTTGTTAATGATCTAAAATAGAAGGTGAGAGTTTGTACTAAATTCATTAAAAACACAATGGACATGGGGTGACCCTTCCAGAAATAGAAAGGAGTGGAAATATTTCAAATTATATTTCAACAAATGACATCCACGATAAAACCTTTTAAGATTCGATAATTGATATTTAATTTCTGAATGATATAAAAGTAAATATTAACTCTATTTTTTGAACAAAATATTTATCATAATATATTTTAATATAATTATAAAATCTTTTTTATTTTTTACTTGTTAATTTTTTCATTGTTTAAATAATATGTATATAACTACATGGATGAATTAATGTCAGGAAAAAGTGAAAAAACAGAATGTAGTATACCATTTAGTGTAGAAGGATACGTTAGATATCAGTAACCTGGTCTTCTTGGTTTATAAAACATATATTTATTATGATAATGATAAAAAATTAAATTATTATCCAGAATAATTTTATAAATTTTTTATTCTATAAATATATTCCTTAAAAAAGTATTTAAAATATTTTGGTTCAGATGTATTTATAGAAATTATAACTTTTAAATGTTCATAAAATATTTTAATCAAAAATATGATAATCATTTAAATGAAATTACTTTTAATATGACTATGAAATATTAGAAAAAAAGTATTTTACAAGAAAATTAGAAATTTTATTAAAAAATAAAATGACTTAGGGAAATAAATTTTTTCAAAAAATGCACTAGAATCCAAAAAATGTAATCAAACATTCATATGGGGTAAATTAGTTAATGGAAATTGGTAAACATGATGTATATATGAATTATTATTTGATGTTATCCATTTATAGATTATTTTTATTATATTCCAATATATTAGAATAATGAAGTTTAATAAGAATATCAGCAAGTGTTCTTATGTCCTAATGATTTAAAAAAATGAATTCTCAGTTTTGTTTGTTATCCCAAATAAAATGGCCTCTTATTACAATGTTCTAATCATGAGAATGATTTCCTTGTATTTAACTGAAGAAGGTGGAATTTTCTCACCTAATATTTTATTTTTAATAAAACACATTTCATTATCAGTGAGTGTGTGTTAAATATATAACATAAGAGAAACAAAACATCAAACTGCCACATATTTTACTTCATCAGTTGAAAGTGATATAACATATTATTTCATACGACACCAATAAACTAATGCTTCTCCTAATAAATGACATGTTCCATATGAATTTTTCATATACATTCGATATACACCAAATTCTGCATCTGAAAAACCATTTAACAAAAAATCCATTCTAGAAGAGTAAAATAACCCTTAATACACATTTCATTAAATATAATGAAAAATTAGTTTAATATCATTAATAAGGGACTATTTTATATTTTATTTATATTTTTCACATAATGATAATAAAAAATTATGTCTGGAGATCCTACTATTATGTAATTTAAATGACCAATCTAACCTCATAAATTATTCTGATCATCTAGTTTCTCAACTTCATCAGTTTCTAATATATTTTAGATTTTTATAGGAGTACACATTTTTTTTGTTTTTTACCATCCAAATTTTATAAGAATATATTTTATATACAAATCTTGAGATATAGTATTTCTTTCTAAATTTGTAATTTTGGAAAACTTAAAAGTATTTTAACTCAGTCCACACACTCATTTCAAACTCAGACATCATAAGATCCATAAAATATTATTTTAAATGTATTTAAGTTAAAACAAATATAATTTTGTCAAAATTGATTTGTACAATCATAATATTTTTATTTAATTATTTCATAAAATTTTTGGATCCCCACATCCATCAACAATTTTTTTTAACAAAAATGTAGTTAAAATATCATACTAGGTTGTAGGGATGGTTTATGTCTGTAATGTGCCTTAGAAATTTAAAAAAAATTGTTGTTTTTTAGTTTAAAAACTAACTGGTTTATCTACATAAACATTCTCTTGGAGATATCCACTATCGAAATACAATTTCACATTAATTTTTAATATTTTGAAATTTAGTAATTCTATATATGCTAGAAGTGGGTGCATAACCAAAAGTCCAACTACCAAAGAATATTTTTATTTATAGTCTATTTGTACATATTTATTATAACCCTTAGAAAAAAGGAAAGATTTGTTGATAACTACTATATTTTTCTCATAACACTTATTTGTAAAGAAATATTTTTTCTCAAATTATAGAATTATCTTGAAGAGATTCGACAAATGTTGTGATTTGGTTCTTTCAAATTCATTGATTTAATCTTGAATTAATATTATCCATTCATCATAACCTAATTCATCATTAAGAGTCTTAGGTTCATTCTAAGATAAAAATTATATATATTCAATATCATTTCATAATGAACTTTTCTTCCTAATTATTTTTTTATAACACACATGATATTATTATTAGGTTGATTCTTATGAAACAACATATTTTTTGGTATTTTCAGTAATATATTCCTCAGAAATATGTTGAAAATATTATTTTTTATAACTTTTAAAACATATTCATTAGTTGTTTTCTCATTATATGAACATTATAACATATGATGAAAATTAGTTATAGAAAAAGCATCATATGATGTAGGTTGAATTTGTTTGACAACAAAGGGCCAATTTCATCAATCATAACATGTATTGTTTCCCCAACATTAAATTTATTTTTTATTGGAAACACTATAAGCATTAGTATTTTTTTATAATATATAAATATTCATTTATCATATTTCTATTCAATTTGTTTCTATGTTTTATTTTGTATTCAGAATGAATTCTTTTCATCCAAAACAATCTAATTAATAATTTTTTAGTTTTCTTCTAATCCACAACTCATAAAGAGTTTTATAAAAAAATGTCTAATAAAAATAATTTTGAGTATAGGAATAATAAAGAGATAATTAATCCCAAAAATGATTAACAACTAGGTATTCACATAGTGTGGTTATAATAATCTCTTGGATAAATCCATTTCTTCTTCTATCACCACTAAATTTTTTTGTGGAGTTATAAGTGCTGAGAAAATATGAATAGTGAATTTTTTCTAAATAAAGTTTCAAAATCAGAATTTTCCAATTCCCCAACAGTACCACATTGATTAATTATAAAGGAGTTTTTTTCTCAATTTTTACTCTGGATAAAAATGTTTCATAATAAAAAATGGCTCCATATTTCATTTTTAGGAAAAATACCCCAAAATACTTAGTGTAATATTAAACTAAATATTTTATATAGTATTTTCATCAACACTACTTGATCATGTTGGGAAAAATAATTCTTTTTGAAGTTACTATAATGCATCCAAAATTGAGACATCACTAATAAACATATATCATCAATTATGTTTCATACCATAATGACATGGTTCTTATATTTTTTAAGCTATCAAACTTATGTTTTGTTAGATCATTGACAAGCATGTTCATAGATAACTAAGAAAACATTTTTTGAATATAGTGTACTAATATTATATTACATAACCTATATTGATCATATGTTTTACTAAGACATTATATATCATTGATCCTAATGTATTTTTAGATAAATTTGTAAACAATCTCATGGTGATTAGCAGAAATAATAAAATCGTCTTTAAAATTATAAACAGTGCATCAATAATTTCTAAAATTAACGATATAACCCTCATAACATAATTGGATAATTATAATAAGGTTTTTATTAATCCTAACATCAAATAAAACATTATAAATTCAATATCTTTCAAGAATAACAATGATTTAAATAAAAATAATTTCTCTTTGATAGATATATTTTAATATATCTTTTACACCTTTTAATGTTATGATCTTATTAACGAAATAATTATCTCCAATCATATGTCTAGTGTAACCATTATATATCTAAAAAATATTATTATTTTTTGAAATTTATATATTTTCCTTATCTATGACAATTTTTGTCTCCTTTGGTATTTATTCATATGAACTATTATATCTCTTTCTAGATATAAATAGAGACATCTCCACCATATAGACTCCAAATGTATGAAGATTTTAAACTCTTCTTTTAATTTCTTCTAAATATTTTCTAAGAATTACTATTATAATTCATCTCTTTTTTATCTTTTCTTTTAATCTTATAAATTTCAGGTTTGATAGTTAATGTGTTCTTCCATTTATAACATAAATCTTCTGTAGATTCTTTCTTCTTAGCATTATTCATATGAATATTTTTTTATCTATAATGGAATAAATTATTTCCAAAAAATTTATTCATAATTTTATCAATAATATATTACACATTTATAGTATGTTATGATGAACAAATATCTCATCCAATAATGAATTTATTCTTTATAGAATAATTCACCACATTCTAATCATATTGATATTTAATAGGAACAATAGATGTAGTTGTAAAATGAACTCCTACATTTTTCTTTTTCAACATCTTTTCTTCCCTTTTAAGTATACATCCTTATTGAATAAGACTACCAATAAGATCATATATATTAATATTTTTAATCATCCCAAAATCATCCAAAGATATTATTTTAGATTCTTGTTCATTTGGAATGATCTTATTAAATTTATCAACTAGAATTTAGTCAGTTAACTTTTTAACTCTAAGAGAATGTAATATATTAACAATGATAAATATTTTTTGATGCATCATTAAAACGAATTCTATAAGTAAAAAATCAATAAAAATATAGTTAACACTTAACATAGCTCTTGTAGTTTCAATAATTTCTGATGATCCAAAGCGAGTAACCTCTATCTTGTTTTATATACTATAATATTCGTCACAAGATTAAATTTAAATATAGATTCTTCTTATCATAAAAATAATTTGCAGTATTCATTACTCTATAATTAAATTGATAATCCTAATTTTCATGATTTTTAAAATTTGTAACTTCGTTATCTAGAATATATTATGCTGTAGTTATCTTGAAAAAGTTATCCACACTTGTATTAAAAAAAATATTCTTCACTTTATTTTATTTTAATAATAATTTCTATCAAAATAGGGGGTCTACTATGCTTCATATTTTATTGAGTTCCGACATTCAAATCTATAATCTTTTCAAATAAAAACAATAATCTACTAAAACATGTTTTTGTAATAGAAATTTATAGATAAAAGATTATAAATTTTTTAACAACTTGCAGTATATAAAAAAATTAAACAAAATATATTTGTATGGGTATAAAATCCCTTATTAAAAATTTTTGGATCATGAAAGTGTATATGGATCTAAGAGGGGTGGAATTGTAGTTTAAACTTTTTAACAAAGAAAAAAACAAAACCACTTAAGTCAAATTGATTGGACTATTATTTTGTTCGATCATTAGAGTGTCAAAATAGGTTCCCAAGACAATATGATATACCTGAGTTATTATATATATCATACAGAGAATGATAAAATAGTTTATTACAAAGGTGATTAAATAACTACATTTCTAATGTAATGTCTTAGAACAATAATAATCATGTATAAAAAGTAACAAAAAATATTATAATAGTAATAATGGCTTACATGCTTTATTAAAGATAATTATAATATTTAAGTTTAAGAGTAAATGAATTTAGATACCTAGAATTATGATATCTACAATTTCAAAACCAATAATAAAGGTTTATCATTCCTTACTATGAAATCCCTCAATATGATTATTATAATGTAATGTCTTCCAATCCCCATATATCCCTTGATATGATTATCGATATACCCTTATATATCTATATGTTTTATCTAAAAAATTTATGGATTAGATTCACCCATTTTCCTTTTCCCTAAATCCCTCGATCTAACCATGATATTCCATATTCAATAAAAAATTAAAAACATTCTATGAAATTTAAAATCCTCACACAAATTCCATAAAACAAAAACTCTCAGAAAACATTTATAAATATTAGGAGTAAAATGTTTTTCTAAAGATAAATTTAACCATTATGAGTTCCAAATGCATCACATAATAGATCTTAGAATAACCTTATATTTATAGTAAAATATTTAACAGTCATATTCCAATATCAGTTAAAAAAACATTATAAAAAATTAATTTTGAAAGAAAATAATGACATGGATCATGATCTTAATATATATGCACTAAATTTACTTCATATTTCGATGTAGTTTTTTTATCACCATAATAATGCTATAAAAGACTTCATACTGATAGAAAATTACAAATACTATAATAATATACAATAGATAGTCTGATAGGATTCATAATTATTTTTCAATATGATAAACTAAAAGAAATATTAATATAATTTATCAATTATATTATTAGTTTGATGGTTACAACTTTGGAAAGTCTAATTGTTATAGCACTAGTAAACAAAATGGTCCTAGAAGTATTTTATCTAATGTTTCTGAAATACCTTCATCACAATTGATAAAATTAAATAATAAAAATTTTATATTCATTTTAAAATATAACTATTTCAGTGTTCATTATAAAAATTTGTTTTATTCAAAAACATTTAAAATGTGTTGGGATTATGATGTTTTTAAAATAGGGTTTCAATAAAGAGCTTTGTATTTCCAAAACTATGGAATGAAAATGTATAAATTATGACATTGGACCGTAGAATATTGTCATGGTTGGTAACCATGAATTCATTGTATGATTCCATTTTTTTGCTGTTTCTAATTTTCAATTTTTTAATACTAAAATTTCATATCATTCTTCATTATTCATGATTATGATCTTGGCCACTTTTACTTTGATGTTATGCCTCATGGATCACATGTTGTTTTACATAATACTTGAATTTTTGTATTCCCTTATTGGCATTTATAGACCCTTGTATTCTTATATTTTTTAATGGGTTATCCCTTAAAATTTTAAATGATATTGAATTTTAAAATCATTTCATTTAATTTATCAATAATAATTTAATATTGATGTATCAAGTTGTTATGTCATGTGACTAATTCCAAAACACATTAGATTTCATGATCTTCTAAGACAATATTAGGTGCTTCTTTATATAACATCCCAAACTAGGTGCAAAAAAATGGTGACATTGGTTGGTAAATAAATTACATCAAGCACACCTCCCCCTACATGAGAGGTTACAGAATAGCAACAATGGTCTGAAAAGATGATCATAGGGAGAGTATACCCACTTTTATTAGATTATTACACCCATGGAAATAAATAATCAATTGAAGAATCATATCTCACCATAAATGACCCTAAAAAATCAAGATAATCATTAAATAACATTCGATATCCTAAAAAGTATAAAACATTCCATTTTAACGTATGTGTCAATTTTCTAAAAAGAAAAATGAAAATAAAGACACCCACGACACCCAAGAAATCCCAAATCACATCTGACTACTTCATCCATGCTCAATTCCCAAATAATCTATCTAACATGGGGCTATTATCTTAACCAGTCATGCAACAATGAAGTCAATTTGAGTATAAATCATGATGCCCAAGTAGTGATTTAGTATGACATAGTAGGCCATCACACACAGTGTCTAAAATAATTCTAGTGAAAATTAGTATTAGAAGTTGTATAATGAAAGAATTAAAATTCATAAACAAACATTTTATCACATTATTAGAAATTATATATTTAACCACAAAGTTCCCCAAGTTCCTAGGGATTCCTGAACCACAATACCTACATCATTCCATTACAAGTATCGATATATCCTCAAGGGATACAAGATTTTTAGGACCTTGTTACCATTAATAATAATGAATTGAATATCCATGTTACCTTTCACTATTTAACATAATATAATTGATTGATCATGTAACAATTCATAATAAATATCCAAATTTCCATGTTACTATTTATAGTTAAATAACACATAACTAACTACATCAAAATATTTCATATATCTCATAAACTCATTAATTAATTTTCCAATTAATTAATTATAAAATCAATTTCAATATCTAATGATAAATTGACCAACTAATTATTCATATAATAATATATATATCCAAAAATTAATTCTACACATAATTATCTCAATTACTGATATCAATATCTCATAATTAATCTACCACTAATTATCTCAATTCATGATGTCAATATCTCATAATTAATTTCAACATTAATTATCTAAATTCAGGATATCAATATCTCCAAATTAATCCCCCAATTAATTATCTAAATCGACCATCCCTAATACTCATAATGAATTCCCAAATTAATTATCAATTTAACCAATACATAAATTTATCAATTAAACACAATAATTAACCCAATTTAAGAATTCCAATTGCTAATTAATGTTATAAATTCTAAAATTTGAATACACACATCAAAATCATGTTTACGAGAATTGAATATTAGACCGACAACCTCAATTCATCGATGAATAATTACCCTACAGAAATGCCTAATGATCAAGTTGGACAACGACTTAAAACAAGATATAAATTTAAAAACCGTAAATCATGATTAAAGAAAAACATATTCATATAAATCTAGATCAATATTTCACCGAATATATTAATATCTATACATTTCAAAGTATTACATCACTAAAATAATTTGGAAATAATTATATAAGAACATGGAACAAAAAAAAGGTTTGAATTCACTTAACTATAGAGATGTTGATCATTGAATTGGTAATTTAATCATATGGAATAGTGGTCATGATGGAGTAGAATTCATTAGCAAGGCTTATAAAATGAGAAATACACCCTAGGGTCTTATGAGGGTTGAAATACGTGAGTAGGGGGTTGTAAAATTTTAAATTTTAAAATAGGATGACAAATAAAATTATAGATGGTGTTCTCGGTAGGGGCGCTTAATTTTCACTAATATTGAACCTAAACCATGAACCTCTTTTATAGAGTTTAACAGTTACTCCTTTTAGGGTGAATAGTTTTCCATACTATGTTATATCCATTTAAATCCCCTCTACCTAGGTTAACACTCTTAGTTAGGTTGGGGTACACAGTAAGGGAAAATCGTGTACTAACCATGCATAGACCTATTTCATTAATTTTTCCCAAATTTCAACAAAAGACTCTGGGAAACCCCAATTAAAAAGTATATGATAAAAGAAAAAGTTACCATGAAATCATTCCCAATTATTCTCCAGAAATGGTTGAGACCATGAAATCTCCCAACTTAATAACAGCACATCAACGAGCTACAGTCCCTAGCATCCCTATGATTCATACCAAAATACTGGGCCATTAAGCCTCCATATATGTATCAATTTTTAATGTTTCATCATAAACATTCCCATGATTCCACAAAAGGAAAACTGACACTACAGTAATTCCCTAAAATACCGTCTCACTAAAACCGAAAAAAAGTATCAGATTCTCATTCAAAGATACATGTACTTATATCTCAACATTAACTATGTAGATCATATAAGAATGGTTGAGGTTATACTGCCAATGTTTTGATAAATTCAATGCATCGTGCATAGTTCTAAACGTATGTGAAATGTTCAATTAGTGTGATACCTTCCCAATTCTCTCTACAACATAAATTGGTCCAATGAACCCGGGTTCCAATTTTCCCTATCTCAATATCATGTTGTTAAGAAATCTAGGTGACACATGAATAAATAAATGATCACCATATATAAAACCAATGGATCATTGAAATATATCAACATATGACTTCTAAATACTCTAAATTTAGTCGTATGATCTTGAATTAACTGAACCTTAACTAATGTCTTCTGCATGAGACTCAGTCCCAACAACATTTACCCACCTTCCTCCATCATGCATAAATGTGATCGGCATGGCCTAGGATAAAATGACTTATATCATTTCATTTATATTGTTTCACGATAACTATTATTATATGAAAACTCTTCTAAACTCAAGTGCTTCTCTAAAGACAACTAATGTTAAGAACACACCCCTATAATATATCCTCATAAATCATTATAGAAATATTATAGATCACATATATTTTTGGGTGTAAGGCTGTACTCAATAGTAGTTGTGTACTGAGAGGGTTATATAAGCCCTACCAAAAGTGTTTTTTGATGGACGATTCATGATCTAAAACTATAGTTCATTTCACCCCATCTTGAAGGTTTATCTTCCAAATATACTGAACTCCCACCTACACCACTCTAACATTCTTTCATGTAGGAATTAAATGTTCAAGTTTCGTTAGTACTCCCATAATAACCAATATAAAATCATTCTTTTGAGGTTTTCTAATAATACCCAACACAAAAATATTTTTTTAACGTCATCCCAATTCTATTTTGGAATGAAAATGGCTATAGAAAATATCTAGGTTAATGATAATCTTCTTTCAATTGTTTAGAGGTTTAGAATCATGTCACAAACCCTACTTGTAACACCCAAAGATTTAATGAGATATATTCGTTTTAATTTCTTTCATATCTTCTATTTTACGCTATATCACGATTATATTGTTCTTTATGCAACACCGTATTATCTTGCAGTATACGCAATACTATACTTGGATCGTGTTACACACAATTTCAAGTACATTTGATAGTAGTTATTCTATGCAATGTTGAGTGTGTGTGTGTGTGTGTGTGTGTATTAAATGTATAAATGAAATATGGTTGGATGTTGTTATACACAACAACAAAGGATTCTTTCACTACAATAAACCCTGACTTGGCTTGCATTACACGCAATCGTGACCTTCCTCGATAGCGTGTGTTGTACGCAATACTGGGTTTCACTAAACAATGATATATTATTATAATATTATAATGAACTAGCCATTATGAATATTATTAAATACATTTTTAATTTTATAATATTATTATTCATCTTAATCATTTTCTAGAACATGGTATGAGAACAAAATAAAATTTTTGGGTAAAATAATTATTCTTAAAAAAAGGCAGTTTTGCCGCCTTTTCATGGAGAACCAACTTCAAATCTAGTTTATACAAGTTTATAAGTTCAATTTTACAAAATAAACTTCTTCTTATGAATCATGATATAAAAATTTACTTTGGATAAATTTTTTATGTTTTTCTGATAAGTTTGTTATTTTGATGAATCGTAAAAATACGCAAAATTATAATTAAAAACAACTTTTTTTCATCGAGATAATTTATATAGTTAAAATATAATATTTAATGGTTTTAAATTATAAATATAATATATATTTACCATTTAATATAATTTATTTCATTACCATTAATATTACATTGAATTCATAGGTAAAAACATTTCAATCTTTGCAATGTTTTAACTTTTAAACCCGTTTTCTTAACAATGAGATTAATTTTAAATTAATTACTGCAACTTCTATGTTTGGAATTTTGAAAAATGTATTCCATATTTGAATTCATTTGGTCCAAATTATTTTAATATGTTACTTTTAATTTTTTTTTTGATATTATGAATAGTAACTACGGAAATTTTTATTTACTGTAGTTAAAGGTAAATCTGGTAATTAAGGGTAAAAATAAGATAATAAAATTACCCTAAAAGCTGCCAAAATTATATTGGGTGACTAAAAGCAGGCCCGTATCACCTAAAATTCTTCATAGATTCATTTTATGGACTTTTTACCATGAAAATAATTTAATTATTATTAAAACCAAAGAAAGTGAAAACATGTCGCTCTCTTAAATCTCATAAGTATAATAATTTTAATTTAGTGATAAACTTCATGATACTTTAAACATGAATAGTATCCATAAATATAATAAAATTATCTACATCATGTGAATTTATTTATAATTTTTAGGGATTAAATAATTATCATTAAAGGTGACACAATAGTGATGTTGAAATTATTTTATTGATTGAAATATAAAATAAATGGTTATAAAAATATTAAAATAAATATTATATGAACTATTTAATATGCTCCAAAAAATTTACTATATACATATGAAATGTTATGAATATATTAAATATTTTAGTTCAAACATATCTTTTGTGGGGATGTTATTTAAATTCAAATAAATGAATAGTGTCAAAATTGACACTATTGTTATTTTATAAAATTAACATAATATAAAATAGTATAAAATTACAAAAATATTGAAAAATTATAAATTAAAATTTATATGGTATAAAATTTCATAATTTATCCAATTATGGACAATTCACAACACATAAGTAATTATTTATAACAATTTAAAATTTATAATCTTATTACCACAAATAAAAATAAATAGATTAAATAAGGATAAATCAAGTTGATAAGGTTTAAAATAAATTTCCAACATGTCTAAATTTTATTGGTTGATGTGATTACAACCCAATATCATCTAACCTTCGAATATGAGTCATTTCTTGGAGGTTTTTAAGTTGGTTTTTATTAATTATAAATTAATATTTTTGAGGTTTCCAAAGGTTCCCCTCTTCTCCCTTATAAAAGGGAACCTCATCCCTCTCCTTTTTACACAAAATTGTGCCTTCACGCTCAGACAAACCCTGCCCATTTCTCTTCTCCACTTCCCTAGAAACATTCTTGAGGTTCTGGTCTTCTCAGAAGACCAACTCTAGTCCCTTAATAGGAAGCTTAAAAGAGGTGCGTCGAAGAAGAGGTAATCTCTTCTACCGATTATTTCAAATTTATTTCTTCTTTTACTTCCTCTTATTTAGTTGTTTCATTATAAAGTACTAACAATAGTATTAATTATATAATTATATGATATTATAAATATTAAAAAACCTCATTTCACCTTATATCGATCCTACGGAAAATGCAACCACCGCGCGTGCGTACATACGGAATACCGTCTCCACGACGTGGTGTAATCAGTTTTCCCACCACCACCTTACTTGGATGGGTATAATGGTGTAAATAATAACTATATATAGTTATTACAACATCATAATTAATCTGTTATATTATATCATCCACTCCAATTCTATTCAATTAATATGGGAATGATATGATCACTCGTTCATACGTACGGACTACCGTCTCCACGAATGCGATGAGATTCATTTTCCATGATTAACCATTAAAGTATGATTATAAAGTATATATATAATAAAAAAATCATGAAATATATTACATAATAATTATACTGAATTTATGTACATATATGTTTCATTTACTTAATTCCATTCAATTCAATAAGGAAACTAAAATAGCGTTCATGCGTGCGTACGGCCTACCGTCTCCATCAACGGTGTATTTCATTCCATTTATCGATCTATCATAAATATTTATATACTGAACATATATTATATATAAATAATGTTTTACATTATTAAATTAAGTAAATTAGGATATAAGTAATAATATCAAGAACAACAAGTTGAAACACGTATGATAAATGAAATGATTTTACCCAAAATGTTGCTTTAACATGGAATTTACAAAAGAACGGGTAATATAAAGTCATAAGAGGACCATATATGATATCATAACAATGAATATGATTATTAAATAAGTCAATTACATTTTTTAAATCATTATACAGGAGGTTTGGATATATACGAAGCCTATCGGACATATGGTAAGGGATAACTTTTCCAATCTCCTTTTTTTATTTGAGATTGTTTATTCGTAAGTATTTATGGGATTTATATTTATCATCCATGTCCCTATTTTATAAAAATGATTTCATGTATGTTAAAATTCCTTTTTACCCATTTTTTGACTTTTACTACTTGGTATGTAAGGAATCTTTCTTTTTCTTACGTTATGAGGTACTTTTTTGACTTTTCCCGCAAAAGTACGAGAAGAAAGTTTTTTAACTTATACGGAATGAACAGATTTTTACGGTTACATAACACCTTATTTTCATGAAGCATACTCTATAATGTTTAATGACAATTTTCAACAAAATCATTTTCTTTTAAAATTTCATGGCATTTTGTGAAAATAAAATGATTTTAATGAAGAAAGGATATTTTCGTCAAGAATTCATTTCAACTGTTTTATCAAAACCATTTTCCATATAATATGGAAATATTTCATATGTGTATGTTTCAAATATAATGTCTCTATGATTGACATGGTTTCACTTTTTTTATGACGAAATTATATCCATTTTTTATTTGGATTATGTTATGATGGGATGATGTTTATGAAACCCAATTTATTTTTTGGGTAATGATGAATGATTTATGTTTATGTTGTGTCACATGTAAGAATGATCTTATAATGAGATTTTTGGAACCTATATATCCCTCCAATGCATTGGGTAATGATTTATATCTCATGAGATAGATATGGCTATAATGGTAAGGTAATCTGTTTCCGTGATACAGGACTGGAACGAAGATTGAACTTGATTAAGAAAGCGACTTTGTCCACTAAGATGGTCTTGGCAGCAATGCCTTGGCTACTATGGAAATAATATCATGTTCTTAGTGGTTTGAAACAATTAAATGTTTTATTACCATGCCTTTTACCATTATTAATGATACTTTATGATCAATTCCTTACGCGCTGCCATGTTTTATGTCATTGATCAAGATTGTGATGTTTAATCATTATGTTCATGTTTTTTAAGTTCAAATGTATATGATTGTTTTTCTCCATGCATACCCTTATTGAGCATTCGAGCTCACCCTTTATATGTTTTATTTTCCCCGGGATTTAAAGAATGGTTTTAGGTAATAAAAGAAAAGGTGAAGATCTTTATAGGAGATGTTGAAGATCTTTCACCATGATTAGAAGATTATATTCCGAGTTTACAAAGACACTAGACTATTACGGTCCTTGTGTGTCTGTTTTTATTATGTATTAAGTATTCTGGAAAAGTAATTAAATGTCCATGTACATCAAGATATGGGTCTCTACAGTTGGTATCAAAGTAAAGGTTTAGTTAACCTTTAGAAACTAGGATGTGAAAACTTTAGTGAGATTCCTAGAGATATTTCTAAGCTAAGTCTAGGTATGTCTCTAATGATAAGTATAAGTATAGGTTATAGTCCTATAATTATGGTAAATATATTAGAATTAAACCTAAGATGTTAGATATTGAAGATACCCCCCCCCCCTTTATTATGTTGTTTTCCATAGCATGATTTTTGCCTCTCACACTATTCTTTTTGGGTTTTAGACAATGGATGGATCCCAAAGGAACCGTGTTCATCAACGTAATGGACAATGCAATGATTGTCATTCTGAACAAACCAATGTTATGGGAGATGGAGTGAAAAATATTATTTCTATACTTACACAATCTATGAATCAATCTGGACTTTCAAATTAGTAGAGAAGGGAACGATATTCTATTGAGTCCTTCATGAGGCAATGTACACCTTCTTTCAATGGGTCTTCTGATCCACTTGTTTCTGAATAATGGATTAGTACCATTGAAGATATATTTTCCATAATTCAATATTCAGAACATGAGAAAGTAATTTTTTTTTTTACCGTTTTGAATGTGAAGTAGAGTATTGGTTGACTCTAATTAAGAATACAAGGCCCCAAGATGAAATTGAATCCATTGAATGGAATGAGTTCAAGATAGTTTTTTCAATAAATAATTCCCTAGTATTCATTGAACAAAGATGGAAAAGGAGTTCCTTGATCTTATGCAAAAGGATGATGAATCTGTTGGTATATATGAGGCGGATTTTACAAGTCTTACAAGGTATGCATCTGGCTTTATCATCCAACCTAAAAGTAATGTTGATCGATTCTTCAGTGGCTTAAAACTATGTCTTTGAAGGGAATTAGCTATAATATACTTCAATAGCTATGAAGAAATTGTGCGTTGTGCTATCAAGGTAGAACTGGAAGTTGGTGCTATATATCCATCTCATTGTTTTGACAAGAAACTAAATATAGAGTATAAGGAAACATATCAGAACAATGGTGAAAAGAAGATGAATGTTACTTTATGCTCAAAGTGTGGAAAGAATCATAGTGGAGATTGTCTAAAAGGTACAAGAAAATGTTTCAAGTGTGGAAAAGAAGGTCATCGAGAAGTTGAGTGCTGAAGTAATGGGAAAAAGGTTTCTAATAAAGTTAATAGAGAGGAGACTATAGAGAACACTACACCAACACTTCAATGCTTCAAGTGAAAGGAGATGGGTAATTATGCTAATCAATGCCCTAATCCAAGGGTTAATGATGATCTATGTGAGCAACCTCTTAAGACAAAGGACAAAGGGAAGTCACATGCGATCACTATTAGAAATGTTGAGTATCAAAACAATGTGGTGGAATGATAATGTTTTTATGTAAAGGGATTCCAAAATAATGTTGTGGAATCTCATTTATAGTATTGTGGAACATTGAAATATATATATAATGTTTTATTGTGGTTTTCGATAATTATATGGTACAGGTAACCATGAAAAGTGATTGAAATATTTTTGGAAAGTAGATGATGTGTTCATAATGAATGGATAATGAGAAAATAATATGTTTGAAATTATTAATGGGCTCATGACTGATGTAAGGACAGAGTGATATTCTGGTTTGAGTATATAGAAATTTTGGGAATTTGGTATTTGGAAAGAGTTAACATTTGATAGAATTTATGTTTTCAATAAGGTTATATATTAATTCATGTTAAAAGGGAATATAAGATTAAATTATTCACATGTTTGGAATGTGATCAATAAGATTCATCTTATGATATATGGGGGATAAAAGATGGTATTCACATTCTTGATTGATTAAATTTCTAGTAATAATTATTCTTTACACTATGAGCTTGGATAAAAGTATTTTGGATAAGACTAAAGATTGGAATGAATTAAGTTAGACATAATTGAATATTGTTTAAGGATAGAACCATTTTTTCGATATTATATCTTGAATGTTATAATAGTGTAGTTTTAGAAAAAGGACAACCTGCAAGACGGGTGATACCCCTTTGCGTCGGACAAGGTTACGGGAATCGAACCCACAACCGAAGTGTGACATGCCTTTATCACCAACCACTAGCCTACAGGAAGTCCCTGGTTAGTAGAAACTAGTTTAATTTTATTATGAGATATGATAGATGAATTATAAGTTCATTTTTGGAATAATATATGATTAACCTCACCATAGATGGACTTATGTATATTTGATAACTTTTTCTAACCTTTTGTTTGAGACATATGGAATGACTCATCATTCTATCACATGATCTACTAACACCTCAAGAATGAAAAATTCAACATCATTTCTTTAAGAGATGAAGTGGAAATTTTTTAATGCACGGACAACGGTGAGATTATACCGAAATAAAGTAAGTATTTCTTCTAATTCAAATTATTCAACTTTAGGGAATTCGTCTTGAAAACAAAAAATGTTGTCCTAGTGTCCTCATATCCAATGAATTAGATGGTGCCTTAGATCATCAAAAATTTATGGCTTTTTGATTGTTGGATTTTTCATAGCCATGTCCTCTACAACTCTTCATCAAGAACATAATGGTTAGATTTTTCTTCCATATCCATATTTTCACCTATGTTCACCTATGTGGAATCCTAGTGATGAGTTAATTTGGGTAACTGTTATGTTTCATACTCCAATTTTTAAAATTATGTTTTAGTATTCCTTTTTACGATGTGGGTTTCTATGAAAGAAACTCTCAAGTAATAAACCATTTATAACCCCAACAAATTTCGAGGGCGAAATTCCTTTTATGGGGGGTGGAATGTAACACCCCAATATTTTATGAGATATATTCTTTTTAATTTCTTTCATATCTTTAGTTGTAAGCTACACTAAGATTATCTTTCACTATAAACAACACTGTATTAGCTTGCAGTATACACAATACTATTCTTGGATCGTGTTACACACAATTTCAAGTTTGTTTGATAGTAGTTATTCTACGCAAAAATGAGTGTGTATATATATATATTCAATGTATAAATGAAATATGGTTGGATTCTATTATACACAACAACAAAGGAGTCTTGCATTACACGCTACCCTGACGTGGCTTACATTACATGCAATCGCGACCTTTCTCGATAGCGTGTGTTATACGCAATATAGAGTTTCACTAAACAATGATATATTGTTATAATATTATTATGAACTAGCTGTTATGAATAGTATTAAATACATTTTGAATTTTATAACATTATTATTCATCTTAAACATTTTCTAGAACATGGTATGAGAACAAAATAAAATTTTCAGGTAAACTAATTATTTTAAAAAAATGCAGTTTTGCCATCTTTTTATGGTGCACCCACTTTAAATCAAGTTTTTGAAAAGTTTATATGTTAAATTTTACAAAATAAAATTCTCCTTTTGAATCATGATATAAAAATTTACTTTTGATAAATTTTAGATATTTTCCTGAAAAGATTCTTATTTTGATGAATAGTAAAAATATGCTAAATTTTAATTAAAAAAACTTTTTTTATTGAGATAATTTATATGGATAAATTATAATATTTAACGGTTTTAAAGTATAAATAGAATACATTCTTACAGTTTAATATAATTTATGTCGTTACCATTAATTTTACCTTGAATTCATTGGTAAAAAAATTTCAATATTTGGAAATGTTTTAACATTTAAACCCGTTTTCTTTACAACGATATTAATTTTAAATTAATTATTCCATCTTCGGTGATTATAATTTTGAAAAATGGATTCCATATTTTAATTCAGTGGTTCCAAATTATGTTAATATGTAACTTTTATTTTTATTTTTATTATGAATAGTAACTATTGTAATTTTTATTTACTGTAGTTAAAGGTAAATCGGGTAATTAAGGGTAAACATAAAATTATAAAATTACCCTAACACCTGCCAAAATTATATTGGTCACTGAAAGTTGACCAATATCACCTATGGGTTGGAATATAATCATTTTATGGACTTTTGACCATGCAAATAGTTTAATTATTATTAAACCCAAAGAAAGTGACAACATGTCACTCTCTTAAATCTCATAAGTATAATCGTTTTAATTTAGTGATTAACTTAATAAAACATTGAACATAAATAGTCTCCAGAAATATAATAAAATTATCTAAATCATGTGAATTTATTTAGAATTTTTAGGGATTAAATAACGATCATTAAAGGTGACACAATAGTGATGTTGAATTTTTTTTATTTATTAAAATATCAAATAAATGGTTTTAAAAATATTAAAAAAAATATTATATAAACTATTTAATATGATCCACAAATTTTATAGATAAATATGACATGTTATGAATCTATTAAATATTTTAGTTAGAACATTTCTTCTGTGGGGATTTTATTTAAATTCAAATAAATTTATAGTGTCAAAATTGACACTATTGTTTTTTAATAAAAATAACATAATATAAAATAGTTTACAAATCACAAAAATATTTAAAAATTATAAATTACAATTTATATAGTCTAAAATGTCATAAATTATCCAATTATGGACAATTCACAACACATAAGAAAATATTTATAACAATTTAAAATTTAGAATCTTATTACCACAAATAAAATTAAATAGATTAAATAAGGACAAATCAGGTTGATAAGGTTTAAAATAATATTCCAACATGTCTAAATTTTATTTTTTGATGATATTAAAACCCTATATCATCTAATATTTGAATATGAGTCATTTTTATACGTTTTTCAATGAGTTATGATTTATTATAAATTAATATTTTTGAGGATTCCTAAGGTTCCCCTCTCTTCCCTTATAAAAGGGAACCAGCTCCCTCACATATTTACACAACTTTGAGCCTTCATGATCGTCCAAACACTACCCATTTATCTTCTCCACTTCTCTAGAAACATTCAGGAGGTTCTGGGCTTCTAAAAAGTCCAACCTTAGTCCCTTAAAAGGATGCTTAAAAGAGGTGCGTCGAAGAAGAGGTAATCTCTTCTACCGATTCTTTCATGTTTATTTCTTCTTTTATTTCCTATTATTTAGTTGTCTCATTATATATTAATAACATAAGTATTACTTATATGATGATATTATATTATAAATATTAAACAACCCCATTTCATCTTCTATCCATCATATGGAAAATGAAATCACCGCGCGTGCGTACGTACGGAATACCGTCTCCACGCCGTGGTGTAATCAGTTTTCCCACCACCACATTACTTGGATGGGTATAATGGTGTAAAGAACATCTATATATAGTTATTATAACATAATACTTCTTGTGAGATATTATATCATCCTATCCAATTCTATTCAATAATTATGGGAACGATATCATCGCTCATTCGTACGTACAGACTACAGTCTCCACAAACGCGATGTGATTCATTTTCCATGATTAACCATTAAAATATGATTATAATGTATATATATAATAAATAATCATGAAATATATTACATAATAATGATACTGTATTTATGTACATATATGTTTCATTTACTTAATTCCATTAAATTCATTAAGGAAACAAAAATAGCATTCTTGCGCACGTACGCCCTACCGTCTACATGAAAAGTGCATTTTATTCCATTTATCGATCTATCATATATATTTATATACTGAATATATATTATATATAAATCATTTTTCACATTATGGAATTAATAAAATCAGTATATAAGTAATAATCTCAAGTACAACAAGTCGAAACACATACGATAAATGAAACTATTTTACCCAAAACACTACTTTAACATGGAATTTACAAATGAACGGGTAAAATAAAGTAACAAGTGAACCATTTATGATATCATAACAACGAATATTATTATCTAATAAGTCAATTAAATTATTTAAATCATTATACAAGAGGTTAAGATACATACGAATCATATCAGACATAAGGTAAGGGACAACTTTTCCAATCTCATTTTTTTATCCGAGATTGTTTATTCGTAAGTATTTACTAGAGTTATATTTATCAACCATGTCCATGATTTATAAAAATGGTTTCATGTATATATAAAGTTATTTTTACCCATTTTTGAATTTTACTACATGATATGTATGGAATCTTTCTTTTGTTTACATTACGAGGTACTTTTTTGACTTTTCTAGAAAAAGTATGGGAAGAATGTTTTTTTAACTTATATGGCATGAACGGATTTTTACGGTTTAATAACACCTTATTTTCAATAATCTTAATCTACAAGATTTAATGACTATTTCAAAAAAAAATCCTTTTCTCTTAAAATTGCATGAAATTTTGTGAAAAGAAAATGATTTTTAAGACGAAAGGATATTTTCCTCAAGAATTCATTTCAAGTGTTTTATCAAAACAAGTTTCCATATAAGCTAGAATTATTTCGTATGTGTATGTTTCAAGTATAATTTCAATATTATTTACATGGTTTCACTTTTTTTATGATGAAATGATATCCATGTTTTCATATGTATTGTGTTATGATGGGATGATGTTTATGAACCCCAATTTATTCTTTGGGTAATGATGAAGGATTTATGTTTATGTTGTGGCACAAGTAAGAATGATTTCATTATGAGATGGGTGGGACCTATATCTCCCTATAATGCATTGGGTAAAGATTTATATCTCATGAGATAGACATGGATGGAATGGTAAGTTAATCTGGTTCAGTGATACAGGACTGGAATGAGGAGTGAACTCGATTCAGAAAGGGACTTTTTCCACTAAGATGGTCTTGGCAGCAATGCCTTGGCTACTATGGATATCATATCATGTGATTAATGTTTTTCCACAATGAAATGTTTTATTCCCATGCTATTTTATCATGATTAATTTTTCTTTATGATCTATGCCTTACATACTTCCATGTTTTATGTCACTGCTCATGATTTTGATGTTTAAAAAATATTTTCATGTTTTTTAAGTTCAAATGTATATGATTCGTTTTATTTTCTCCATTATTACCCTTATTGAGAATTTGAGCTCACCCTTTATATGTTTTATTTTCCCTAGGATTTAAAGAAAGGTTTTAGGAAAGAAAACAAAAGGGGAATTTCTTTATGGGAGATGTTGAAGATCTTTCACCACGATTAGAAGATTATTTTCCGAGTTTCCAAAGACACTAAACTATAACGGTCCTTCTGTGTCTATTTTTTTCTATGTATTAAGTATTACAAAAAAGTAATGAAATTTTCATGTACGTCAAGATATGGGTCTCTAAAGTGTTATCTAATTTTTCACACCTATCCACCAACAATTTCATCCAAGGTCGTGGTAAATTTTGGTCACACCTAGATGTACCACCCACTTCTAGGCATGAAATTCCAACATCATATTGTATTGCATGATCATAGGCACAAAATACTAATTCATTACATAGATGATATTATCCACATATATGCTCCAATGTAAACGTAATTCATACCCATAAAATTTTTCTGTCAAAGTCAAACACTCTGAATACTCATATTTTCTATCTGTAATCCAACTCAAAAGAGTACACTCCACGAAAACTGATATGAGATTCATCTAATCTTGGCTCTCTTAAATGAAAACATGAATTTTGGTCATCATGGTCATCATATTCAACTTTTCACAAGACCCATGAACTGCCTAAGACTGTTTATTCTTCTTATAGAATCTTTATCACTCTTCACCTTTATAAGCATATATTCTAGATGAAAATCAAATGAATATATATACTCTACCCATCTCTATTTTCAATGATTCAAATATACCAATGAGAAGATATACCGTATGTTATTGTGATCCGTAAAAACCATAAAATTTACACCAAATTAATAATTCATCCAATACATTAGAGCATAAAATATTTCTTCTAAATTGTTTTTGTGCATACAGTAGTTCCATTCATGTGGCCTCAGCTATCGTGACCCATATGCCACAACATTATCTTCTTATGTCAACACTACTATAATTATGATTCAAGAAGAATTGTAATACCCCATATACTCCCCACCAGGATCAGGTATGATCAATATCTGTGTCAATGTAACACATGTCTTCAACTCTTGGAATTCCTTATCAAATGCTTTTCACCAATCAGTAATCATGAACTTTTTTTCAATCCCAAATACGATGCTTCCAAATTGAAAATTTCATGGATGAATCTATGATAATATAAAGCTAACCCCATAATCCTAGGGATATCTAATACATTCATGGGATACTACATAGAAACCATTGTCTGAACATTCTCTCGGTCAACTGACACACCTAAATCCATGATGAAGTGTCCCAGGATGTGTACCTTTTCAATCCAAAATATAAACATTTATAGAATTGGACTATATAGTATTATCTATAAGTGTACTCATTATGATGTTAAGGTGTGGGGAATTATTTTCATCGGTATTGGAGTGCATGAAGATTTCATCATTCTTCATTGAAAACAGTAGTGGAGAACCCAAAAGTGATATACATTGACAGATAAATATCATATCCTGCAACTCCACCAGTTCTGTCTTGCACTCTTGAAGCTCATTGGATTTATTGTAGATAGTGCAATTAAAACATGCTTAGATCCTAGAATGATCTGAATATTGAATTCCACATCTATCTCATGTGGCAGCCATGAGAAGTCAATAAAAACCCAGAATATTTTCTACCTCCAGTGGATCTATTTCCTTCATTGCCCTTCCTTCATTAATAAATAAACTGGAAAACATGGGTTATGATATCTCCCAATTGTTGATTAATTTTCCCAACTCAGCCTTCCTAGATATACCACTCCCCATGGTGAATTTAATTGTAAACCTTAGGAGACATAAACGACACCCTCATATGGTGGCAATCAATGTGGGATTAGAATGTGACTAGACTATCCATATCAATAATTAAGTCAAAGATGGACATAACAAGAATATAGATATCCTAGAGAAAATGGTACTCCCCAACCATAATAGAATATTCATTGCACAAACATGTGTCTATAGAACATACTCCCAACAGTGTATCGATTGTTATTATTCAAGTCACAAACTCCACTATAATGTTCAAACCATAAAAAATATATATATATATAATGGAGTGAGACACACCTAAAGAAAATAAATAACTTGCTATTTTAGAGGCTATAAAAATATTACCACTCACCATTGAAGGTATAGACTCATTATCCAGAGTTTTATGATTCATTACACTTAGTTTTCATATAACACGTTCCTATGATGCAGTCTGAAACCTAGGTGTTGCATCATTATACTGATATGGGCACACATTCCCAGATGTGACACATCCACCACATATGATTCCTTGGTAATTTGAACTAAATCTTCTAGACTGATTTTGTGAAGAATATCACCTTCATGAAACATGGTTTTATCAATATCCTCCATCAGAAACCATTTATTATTGTGTCCAACTGAACATATCTAGATGTCCTATCTTACTGGTAGATTGGCACTCCATGGGTTGTTGGGAATAGTTCTAATAATAATTCCATATCATACCACACTGGTGAATTCCCACTCTAGTATGGTCATAAGCAACAAATCCTTGATCCCTAATTCTAGGTACTCTCCAACCCACTGCTCTAAATAAGGTTGTTAAATAGATGTTTAATTCTCCTAGAATTCGTATACCTAGGTTATCTAGTTGAAACCACCTCTCCTTCCCTAGAAGCCTCCCTCATTTTATTTTCATCTATTTGGTAGAAATCGAACACCTTATCAAAAATTTATAATTTAAATAGGATAGCATGAGACTTAATATCCCACTTAAGTCCATCTTAAAAAATCTATGCACTACTGCCTTATCACCTACCAATGCTAGAGAAAAGAATTTCATGTTTATAAGGAGTCCAAGATAGTCTATCATGGACATGCTCCCCAAAGTCATATGCATGAACCATGATTCTCTCTCTAATCTAAGAATCTCAACGTAGATGTTCTCCATTAAATTCTCTATAAATTCCATTCATATAAAACCATTATCTAATCTGTTCTAAACATGAATGTACCACCTAAGATTAACTATTCCTTATAGAATAAATATATCCATATAGACCCTCTTCTCAACAAGAGTCTTTAAATTTTATTGTATCACCTCGATAATATCAACAAAAAATTCATATACCTAAGGTCCACTATATATTGTTAGATTAAAGGTCAATGCCACTGAAACTCCCACTTTAGGTCATACATACTATTCACAACCCACCATAGGTCTCTCACCTAGAACTCCATGATGCCAGAAAATTTATCTCAATACTACATCCTAATATCCTCACCTGGCACCATCAGTGGCTCCAGTTCCACTATTGGTAAATCACCTCCATCCATCTCTTCATGTCTTCCTCTCAATTAGCGTCATCAAGGATGTGAATCTATAATGTTCCAAACACACATATTATTAATAAAAACACATCATTATCATATATATGTAAGAAAAAAATCAAGATAAGCCTTTTTCCCAAATACCTCACTCTATATTCATAACCATGGTTCTATCACTAGACTTAACCATCTTCCACCTAGGTCCTGGTTAATGATGGTAAACACATTTTAATATTGATGTTTAACATTTATAAGTACATTTATTAACAGTTTCCCAAATTTTATAATTTTTCAACTTTTATATTAGGGACTATTTTCAATTTAATTTAAAAACCAATTAATAAATAGTTCAAGTTCAAGAAATACACAAAAACACATTTTCCCATGCATTCCCAAAACTATTCATGACACAAAATAATCCTGAGTTCCTAGAATGATGCATGCAGAAACAACCTCCATGCCATTATGAGCCATGAGTCAATTCTCAGAAAATCACATAATATTATTCAAATCAAAAAACCGTTCTCTCACCGAAGGTAAATAATTATCAAAATCTATAAAAAATATTAGTAACAAAAATACCTCCCTGAGTACTTTGGATTTACACCGTACATGGGTTTAAAAATCCCATTCATGAGTTCATGCCCATCCCTAAATATTCCTAGTCTCCTAAATAAATTTCCCCAACTATTAATTAAAAATAAAAGAGGAAAAAATGTGTACCTGATACCACTATGTAATGTCCCGACCCGGGTGCCACACACTGGTGCCCCAGTCCAATTACACACATGACCACAAGACTGCCTCCCCATATGCTAGAGGCTATCAACTAGCATCGAGGGTCTGATAAGTAAATCATGTGGAGACTATAACCTCTTTTATTATAGTAATAAAAAATTAGAAATAAGTAAACAATAGTGGAATAATATATAACAATAAACAATACCAATATATTAAGGTAATAAATATAAGAAATACTATATTTTATTAATGAAGAAACTATGCCTCCCAAATGTATGTGTCAAGTTTATAAAATGAAAACTACAATTAAAGCTACCAAAGACCCCCCAAGAGAGTCCCAACCCATGTTTTTGTCCCTCATTTAATCTTCATTCACACATTATCCATCTAAGACAAGCCCTTTTCCCTTAACCTCTACTAAACAAATTATGTCTATTCATGTACCGATCAAGAATCCTGAGTATGGTGTGAGTAAAAGACCGTAGTCCACTTCCAATGATGTCTAAAATAATTCTACTCCATAATTGGGTTTTCATATGTATAAATAAATTTTTACAATGTATAAATAAATATTTTATCACATTATTAAATCTTCTCTATTTATCAACTTAACACTATGGGTTCCCAAGGGTAGTCAAACATCAATACCTACTTTGACCTGTGTTGGATTCTGATCTAACCGAAATGGATATCAAATTTTAATGCCCAATTTTTCAATCCTGATAAATAATATAGTTTCCATGTTACCATTAACCATTTGACATCACATAATTGAATTAGTATATTTCCATTCATAAAAGTTGTCCGAATTTTAATCTTACCATTTTCCCATTAATATCACATAATTGAATGAATTTTTTACCATTCAAAAAACATGTCCAAATTTCCATGTTACCATTTAGAAATTCATAAAACAAAATTTAATGAACATCTTATTATTCATAATACTTGGAAAATTTTAATATTATCATTTATTTTTTAATAACACATAATCAAAAACATCATAATATTTCATATATATCAATAAGCCATTAAATATTTCATAAAAAAATTAATTATATTAACAATTTCAATAACTCATAAATAGTTCACCTATTAATTATTCAATCAGGAACATCAATATCCATTAATTAATTCCATAATTTATTATCTCAATTCCTAATGTTAATATCTCATAGTTAACTTCACAAATAATTATCTCAATTCTTTATATAAGAATCTAATAATTAATCTTCCAATTAATTATCTACATCTACAAACCATAATAAATATAATTAATTCCCCAATAATTTATCTATTTCAACAATACATCAATTAATAAATTGGACACATTAATTAACCCAATTTTGGAATTTAAACTTCTAAACAATGATAGATATTTTATAATTTTCATACACGTATCAAAATAATGGCTATGGGAATTTAATATTATAATACATACCTAAATTCTTCTATGAATAACATCCTAACAAAAATCCCCAAAAATCGAGCATCATAATGATAGAATACATGTTCTTCTTATCAAAACCCTTAATAATGATTAATGATAATAAAGATACTATAAATTTTGATTTTTATATCTGATTTAGATATGTTCATTATATAGGATTATATCCCTAAATAAAAGTGGAATGACTGGGAGGAAACTATAGAAAAAAACAAGATATGATTCACTTATCATGAGAGGTGTTGATCTTCGATTTAGGGTTCAAATAGAGATTAATGGAGATTATGATGGATTGTAATTCATCTAGAGATCTCTATAAATGTGAAATTCCTCCTATGATCAAAATGGGTTCGAAATATGTGAGTTTTAGGGGTTGAAAATTTATAAAAACAAAAAATATTGTAATATTTAAAATTGAACATGGTTTGATATGTGTGGGCACACAATTTTCTCAATTTGTGAATATAAATTATGTGGAAATATTTTAGGGTTGAACAGTTACTCTTTGTAGTGTTCATGGTTTTCCAAACCATACACTATATTTGGGAATCCTCTTTTCATATTTTTTATTTGTTCTCTAGGTTGGGGAACGCGATTAGGGAAAACCTTTTGAAAACCATGAACAACCTTATTTCATCCATTTTTCTCAAATATCTTACAAAATCACAGCATGGTAATACCTATTTGAAAAGTTCTCTATAAAAGTAAAATGAGTAGCTCTAATCAAGACTAATAATTCTCTGGAAATTGTCATATTCTTATAATTTAAGTAATGAATCATGAAATAAAGTGTTCTAAAATTATGGGTTCTCATAGTTGGTGTTAGATCAAGTTGTATCTATATTTGGAATTTGGATTAGAAAACTCTTATGAAAGCCTTATTGAAATGTATAAACATAGAAAATCATCTTAAGTTTTGTTAAAGTATAATGTTAGTTGATTCATAGAAAAAACCCATGTATGGATAATACAAGTGGATGTTGATCTAGAATAGATTTACATAGGGGTAAGAACCCCAAAAAACAATATCTAGCTACATTAAATTAGGAATTGGTTATTGAATACTATCCTTTTTGAACACCTAGTTTGAAAGTATCAAGGGTTATTCATGGTAAAATCAAAAATTAAATTATGAACCACTGATAATGGAAAACAATATATTCAAATAATATTTTATGTTAATAAATAGAGCATGGATTACATTGAATTAAGGATAAAAAATCATTATTTAAAGAACATATGTGATTAATGAGTTATTATTTAGAAGTTCAGAGATTCTCATTTATGTGTTCAACAGTAGACGACTATTGATCATTGACTCAAATTTGATGGTGTAAATGATTATAACTAGAATAAAATATACAATGGATGGCTTGTCATCCATGATTCTAATAATTCTTCCATATCCTTGATATTTAGTAGAAAACTTTAGAGACCACCTACAATCATGGCGGTACAACTTCTGATAAAACTTGGAAAGGGGGTAGTTATTTTATCCCAAGTTATAACACATATCATATCCACATATGAAATATGCACATCCTACAAAATCGTTTCAAACTACCTTTCTTAGAATGTGATGAAATTATGGGTTTAGACTGTGTTTCCTTATATATATCCATCATAATGTCCTGAGAGAAGGACATCACCCTTCATATAAATAACTGTAACGTCCCGGTTCCGAAAGCCACCTAGAGGCGCCCCGTACCCAGTTGGTCACATGGTTGAAAGAGAATTTCCCCAAACTCCAAAGGATACCGACTAGTAGCGAGGTAATTTGGTGTGATAGTGGAGAAACTATGCCCTCATTGGAAGAGTACACAGTAGAAGAAAATAAACATGCAATAGCGGAAGTAGTAATAACCAAAAATATAAACAGTGGAAGACTAAATCAACAAACTGGAGCACATATGTATATATATGAAATTATGTATGATACATAACTAGGAAAGCAGCCAAACAAGTCACAATGCTGTAAAACACTATAGTACCAAAACAAGTACAAAATAATTGTAACCAGCTCCTCAGCATCACAATACAAAGCTTGGTCCTATGCTCACCTTCTCCAAGCAATCATGTTTCATAAGTAGAAGGGCGCTTTCCCTTTTCTATACCTATAACAACATAGTCTTCTTGGGCCACAAATCATGGCCCAAATAGGGTGTGAGATTAAATCCCAGTATGCATTCACCTGAAGATCTGTGTCTAAAAGTCAGTGAGTATATGGAAGGTAAAAGTACAATAAGAAGTAAACAGCAACAACAAGAAATAGGTTGTAACAGTAAGCAGTAAAAACAGGATAATACATAGCAGCAATCAATCCAAAACCAATCAATAATAGTGAAACAAACACCTAACAAGACAGAACCCTCTAATAATTACTCACAACCATCCCCTCTTGTCCTATCCAAGAAGTACCACAACCCTTTGTGTAGTGCACTCAGCCTAACCCCTCTAGCTTTGTCATATAAATTTATGAGACTCTCTGGGGAATCACACTTGGTCAATTCCCCTTATAGTCTAGGGTAGGCAGGGACTCTCTTGAGGAAGATCATGTGGTCTAACCCTCTTAGCCTCAAGGTCTAGATACTCTCTGAGGAAGCTATCTCGGTCAATTACCCCTATAGCCTCAGGTATACCACAAACTCTCTGAAGAAGCTCATTTGGTCAATTCCTCCTCTAGCCTGGGAAGATTCTTAAAGAGATTCAAACAAGGTAAGACTCTCTGAGGAAGCTCACTTGGTCTACCCTCCTATAGTCTATAAAATTCAAGACTCTCTGGGATCTCACTCGGTCCATCCCCTCTGTAGTCTATAATATCAAAGACTCTCTGGGAATCTCACTTGGTTTATCTCTTATAGTCTATAGCACCATGTTCTCTCAACCCCGAGCCAGTCAATGCATAATAATTCTATAAGTCCAAAGTACACCTATAGAGCTACCTGTCTAACCAAATTACACCTATAGATCTACATTTCTAAACAGTCTACAAGGCAACAAGCATGTCATGGGTTCCACTTCAACCTATAACCGCAAGGCATATAAACAGGTGTAGTAGCAACGAGACCCAAAGGTCATAAACAAGAGAAAGCAAGGGAAAATACATCCAAGAACAAAAAATTATCCTCTAACATGGTCAAATTATATCTATACAAGCATACAATCAAGGCAAGAATACAACGAAGGCAAAAAGGGGTAACACGAAATACCACGTTCACGGGTATCGGTGGAAATTTGCACATAAAATCATAGACTTTGAACGGTAAGGCACAAACCACCAACCTCGATCCTATGAGATTGATATACTTGAACCACGATGATTGATTCTCCCTAGAACGACGTCGATCTGAGAAAAAACAAAAAATGTTCAACATTAGATAACTTGAGAAGGAGGAAGAAATGGAAAACAAGTTTCAAGTAGAGGTGAGAACTCACCGCTGCGCTTCCAACGCAACTGAAAGAGTTCTAATCATAGAACGGATGGAGGATTGGGGATCCAGAGAATTTCTACGGTCGTACGGCGTCTCTCGGTCGAACCAGAACTAGAAGAAGACGATTATGGAGATTAGGCATGACCCCGGTCCGTTTAGTGAAAAAAAGTACACGGCGTGTATTTTTAAAGTACACAGCGTGTAGTGGGTTTTTTTGTACTCTTCCAAAATCAGCCTCCATGTCACCCCTACACAGTATTTCTGTGGTCCATACATGGCCATCTCATGGTTTTGAGTGGGAAAAGAGTATACGATGTGTACTCAGAATGTACACGGTGTGTACTTCAAAAATTTCTAGAAACTCCAAAAATTCTCAAAAACCAATGAAAAAGAACGACATGCCTGAAACAAAGATCCGGGTTCTTACAAACTTCCCCCCGTAAAGAAATTCATCCCCGAATTTTCCTAAATGGGCATAGAAGAAGAATCCTCGAACAGCTCTGGCCACTACGATCGACCCTAGGCCTCCCTCTCCTAAGTCTCATCCTGTACTCACCCTTGCTGCCATAGCCCTCGTACCAGAGGAATAGAACGACATTAGAGAACCTTTGTACTGTGATCGAAAATTCAGATAAGATTATCTTCAAATGACGCATCCGCTTTGAGCTCAACCTCTTTGGGCTGAAAGACATGAGATAGGTCCGAAAATTAATGTCGGAGCTGAGTGACATGGAAGACGTTGTGCATCGCCTGGTACCTCTGAGGTAGTTGCAACCGATAGGAAATCGGCCCAACTCTCTCTAATACCCGAAACGGCTCAATGTACTGCGGCGAAAGCTTAACCTGTCTCTGAATCCTCTTGGGTCCCAACCTTGGTGAAACACATAGGAAAACCTGATCTCCGACTTCGAACTCCAGAGGTCATCTCCGCTGATCAGCATAAGACTTCTGTCGAGACTGTGCTGTTGCCATCCTCTTCTGAATTAACTCTATCTGCTCTGAGGTCTCCTGAACAAGACGAGGTCCTAGAAAAGCTGCCTCTCCTGCCTCCAGCCAGCATATGGGTGATCGGAATGGCCTACCGTACAAAGCCTCGTATGGTTCCATTTGAATGGTCACCTGAATACATTTGTTATAGGAGAACTCCACAAGAGGAATATGCTTCTCCCAAGAACCGACGAAGTCTAGAATACAAGCTCGGAGCATATCCTCAAGCACTGGATCGTGCGCTCGGACAGGCCATCAGTTTGGGGATGGTATGATGTACTCAAAATTACATGTGTACCCAAAGCCTTCTGAAGCCCCTTCCAGAATCGAGAAGTAAAACGTGCATCCCTGTCTGAAACAATAGAGTGTGGAACTCCATGTAGACGTATAATCTATCGGATGTACAGTCGTCCTAGATCATCAACACTGAAGGCTTCCTTGATCGGCAAGAAGTGCGCTACCTTCGTAAGCCTATTGATGACGACCCAAAAAACATCACTTCCCCGAGGTGACCTCCGTAACTCGGTCACGAAGTCCATCGAGACATCGTTCCACTTCCACTATGGAATGGGTAACTAATGTAAAATCCATGCTGGTCGCTGATTCTCTACTTTCACCTACTGACAAGTAGAACATCTCATGAAAAAAACAGCAACATCTTTCTTCATACCTGGCCACCGGTACTGCCGATGAAGATCTTGATACATCTTGGTGATGCCAGGATGAACTGCCCAAACTGAGGAATGAAAATCCCGCATCATCTCCTCGCGTATGTCTGCTGGCATCCATAAGTGTCCCTGGAAATGCATGATCTCATCCTCCCCCACTGTCCATCCAGGAATAGGGTCCCCTCCTAACACACTCTCCTACATGACCAAGGCCTCTAAGTCTGAAAGCTGCCTCATTAGTACCCGGTCAAGAAGTGTAGAGGTACCTGCCACAAATGATAGGACAGTCTATCCCTGCCTGTCGTGCACCTTCAGATGCATCTCATAGAACAGAGCCATAATATGCCACTCACTGTTGGCCTCCTGAACTGCCTGAATCTGAGTTTTTCTACTCAACGCATCTTCCACTGCATTGTCCTTTCCCAGCGTATAGGCGAGCTCAAAGTCAAATGACTCAAGATACTCGACCCACCTGTGTTGTCTCAGATTCATATTACGCTAAGTGAGGATATACTTGAGACTCTTGTGGTTGGTGAAAACCAAAAAGTGCTCTCCCAGAGGATAGTTTCTCCAATAGTGTAAGGCATGAACAACTGATGCCAACTCCAGATCGTGCGTCGGGTAGTTCCTCTCGTGTGGCCTCAACAGCCGAGACCCACAATCAACGACCCCATCTCCCTACATATTCACGGAACCTAGCTAGATTCTCGAAGAATCACAATAAACAGTGTAGCCCTTGCCCGGCTCTGGCAATACTAGTATCGGTGATGAATTCAACCTCCCTTTCAGCTCTTAAAAGGCTGAATCACAAGAATCTGACCATAAAAAACATCTCCCTCTTCTTGGCCAGACCTGTCAACATTGCTTCTAGGCGCGAGAAGTCCTGAATGAAGCGTTTTTAGTACCCAGCCAGCCCTAGAAAACTCTGCACCTCAAAAAAGTTCTTCGGCTGCTCCCAGAAAACTACGACTCTCACTTTCTCTGGGTCCACAGATACTTCAGCCTCCGAGATGACATGACCCAAGAAGTGAATCTGATCCATTCAAAAGTGGCACTTAGAGAGATTAGCATACATCCAAAGCTCTCTTGTTGTACTCCGAATGATCTCAAGATGTGTGGTATGGTCTTGTCGAGTGTGAGAGTACACCAAGATATCGTCCATGAAGACCACGACAAAGGAGTCCATGTACAGATGGAACACTCGGTTCATCAGTGCCATGAAGACTGCAGGCGCATTCGTAAGACCGAACGGCATGACTGTATACTCGTATAGACCATACCTGCTCTTGAAGTCTATAAGAGGTATATCAGATGGTCTAATGCACAACTGATGATAATCGGACCTCAATTAGATCTTCGAGAACACCTGACCTCGTCGAAGCTGATCAAATAGGTCGTAAATCCTCGATAAGGGATATCGGTTCTTGAACGTCAACTGGTTCAGCTTCCGATAATCCACACAAAACTGAAGGGTACCGTCTACCTTCATTGCAAACAAGACAGGCGAACCCCAAGGAGATATACTGCGTCAGATGAAACCATTTTCCTGTAACTCCTCCAACTACTTCTTGATCTCCTGAAACTCAGGCGTAGCCATCCTATAAGGAGGAATGGACACCAATGTTGCTCCTGCCACAAGATCAATAGATAATTTTACCTCACGCTTTTGAGGAAAACCCAAAAAGTCCTCTAGAAATATGTCCCTAAAACGATCCACCACTGGAGGAAAGTCCAACTGTGAAGACCCCTGATCATCTAGATAAAGACTAGAAATCTGGGATATCACCCTTCCTAGCCCATGATGCTCGAGTCGTGCTCAACTCTCCTGAACATCCCATTCGTCTCTATAAAGAAAAGATTCACCCTCTGGTGAAATGAAACTCACTCTGCAGCAATAAAAGTCGACGAATGCATGGTAGGGAACCAACCAGTCCATCCTGAGGATGACATCATAGCATGTCATCTCTAGGACATAGAGATCCCACAAGAAATGATATCATGCAACCTCGAGAGGGAACTCTCTACACTGGCGTACACTAGATGTACTCGTCTCCATAGGTGTGTTTAGTGTCAACGAGTCGGCAGAAGAAAGGACACAGAGCCCAAGGCTCCCCACAACTATAATAGAGATAATGATATGGGAGGCTCCAGTATTGAAAAGTGCTGAAGATAAAACTGAGGACACTAAGATCGTACCTTGAACTGTAGAAGGGTCGGGATCATGCTCCTGATAGGTCTACTCCAAGAAGAAAGATAGGCATGTACCGCGGCCTTGCGCCCCTGGATGACCGCTCTGAGATGATACACTCTGTTGTCGTTGATGACCTGGTGACTGACCACCATGTCCGCGACCTCCACCTTGGCCTGAACGGCCTGAAGAACTCCATCTCCCTGACTGGTGGGAATCTGGTGAAGCATCTCCAGAACACGGGGTCATAGAGGAACCCCTACCATAAGCTAAAGGTGATAATATGTGACAGAAACGCTGAACATGGCCCATCTTGCCGCAAGACCAGCACTTCATCGGATCCCTCTGGCACTGAGGCCTAGAATTACCACTCCTATCGCACTGGTAGCATACAACCTGGCTGCTAGATGACGCATCCCGCGAACCTCGATCTCCTCGGGAAGACTCTTTTCGACGCTTCCTACTATCTGTATGAGGAACACCAGCTCTGGATATCGAACCGCCCTGGCTCACTACTCCAGAATCTCTCAGATTGTGCTTAGTGATCAGTGCCTGGTTGACGATGGAGGATATAGAAGTCAACTGGAAGATATTCACCTGGGAACTAATCTTCTGCCTGAGACCGTCCTCTAACATCCTAGCAAGAAACAACTCATCACCTGCTGGGATTAGTGTGAAATGCTACAGCTCAGTGAAGTGAGATGAGTACTCTATAATAGAGAGAGTACCCTGCTGCAAACTCATAAACTCCCAAGCTCGATTGTCCCTTAGGGTATTCAGATAGAAGTAGTCATAGAAGGTGCATCGAAACTCGTCCCAAGACATATCCTGCTGATGCCCTGGCCGTGAGATCGCCTCCCACCACCTCTTGGCAGTGTCCCGGAGCATATAAGTAGCCAGCTTTACCCTTTCCTCTAGAGGGATCTTTAGGTGCTCAAAGATGGTCAGTGTGGTCTCTATGCATGACTCTGCAGCATGAGGTCCTCCATACCCTGAAAAATTAGGAGGATGCTACTGCTGGAAAACACGCATCAACTCAACCATCGACGGGGTAGGAGGCGACGCTCCCTGGATGGTCTGCATCATCCTCAGGAAGTCCTCCCTGAACTGCGCATCTGCGCCTGTGATCGGTACAACTCCTGGTTCCAAGGATGGCACAACAGGAGGATCTGCAAGAGGTTCATAGTCGGCCATATCTGGTGTCTGATCACTGCTTGATGACAGGCGTACAACCGGAGGACGTCTCGGAGGCATAGATCTGAAAGATCAAAATCACAACTTATATCAGGATAAACAATGACAAAAAACACATGAGTACTAAATGGGAATAGGAGAAGAAACTATCATGTTTTACAAAACACAACTACACGGCGTGTATAAAAACTAAACGGCGTGTCTTCTTTATCCATTAACATGGGCTTGTACCACGATCTGACACGTCGTGTAACACCCCAAACTACACGGCGTGTTGTTCCCACACACAACATGTACTTGAACTCTAAACCCCTATCCGAGTCTCTTTACACGGCTAACCCACACGGTTCAAACTAACCTGAGACTACACGGCAGGTTCCCTAGGGACACGACATGTACTAGACACTGTCTCGGTAGCCCGTGTTGTTAGTTACACAACCATGTACACAGTTGGCCCTTACACGACGTATTTTGAACAAACATGGAGTGAATCTGAGGAGGTGACACCGTCCCGTGTTGTTCGTAACATGGTTGGGTACCCGGGAAAGACTATACGGCGTGTTCCGAAAGCAACACGGTGTGTCTTAGAGAAGGTCACACCGACCCATGTTGTTCGTGACATGGACGAATACCTAGACAGAACTACATGGTGTGTTCCCGTACAACACGGTGTGTTCCCGTACAACACGGCGTTTTCTACTCGAGCTTCCCCAACCCATGTTGTTAGTGACATGGTCGGGAACAAGGTTCTACACTACACAGTGAGTACATACCGTACACGGTGTGTTCATGATGTTATTTCTACAACTACGTGTCCCTACTCACACGGTGAGTGACACGGTCTAAAAACTACACGTCGTGTAGTCAAAAAGTACATGCCATGTATTCTGGGATTTTCTAGGTAGTAGCTCAGAAACTGTACAGAAACCCAGAAACACTGAAAACAAGTCAAAGAGGTACAAAATTCCGATCCGTCGGGGCCCATACTCCCCGCAAATCAAAGCTTGGCATCCCCCATAGTCATATACATGATAAAACAAGATCATGATCCACCAATTTTCGATTCAAGAGGTCCCATAACACCTCAAGAATCAAAATTTGGAGTTCATTTAAAAAAAAGTAAAATACAAAAAATTCTCTAACAAGCAGTAGAGATTCTTTCAAGCATCTATCACAACAACATGCATAATCTACACAACGTCTATCACAATAGCATGAAATCGCTAATCCATACTAAATGTCATGGAAATAATGCATGGAATATGATTTCTACAAGTGCCTATATGATTCATGAGATAGCATACCCTCATCTCATCGGGTTGTGATAGAAATAGAACCGTAACATCAAAATAATAACAGCACAAATCATTGGAATCACTCTAGGTGAAATCGTATCAACCGTAAAATCTCAAAACCAGAAAAATACAATAAACGAGGTAGTATGGATTTTCCCTATACATGGGTTAGCTACTCCTAGGAATAGCTTATTACCAAGTACGTAATCCGTCTTATCCCTGGCTAAAGACTCCAAACAGAAAATCAAGAGAAAAGAAAATCCTCTGATACCACTTTGTAACATCCCGGTTCCGAAAGCCACATAGAGGCACCCCGTACCCAGTTGGTCACATGGCCTCATGCACATTTCCCCAAATTCCAGAGGCTACTGACTAGCAGCGACGGCCCTGGGTGTGATTGTGGGGAAACTATGCCTTCATTGGCAGAGTACACAGCGTAAGAAAAAAAGCATGCAATAGCTGAAGCAGTGATAACCAACAATATAAACAGTGGAAGTCTAAATCAAAAAACTGGAGAACATTTGTATATATATGAAATGATGCATGATATATAATTAGGAAAGCAGCCAAACAAATCACAATGCTGGAAAACACCACAGTACCAAAACAAGTACAAAAAAATAGTAAACAGCTCCTCAGCATCGCAAGACAAAGCTTGGTCCCATGCTCCCCTACTCCATGCAATCAAGTTCTAGAAGTCGAAGGGCGCTTTGCATTGTCTATACCTGCAACAACATAGTCTGCTTGGGCCCAAAAACGTGGCCCAAATATGGTGTAAGCTAAAATCCCAGTAGGCATTCACCTAAAGATTTGTGCCTTATAGTCAGTGAGTATATGGCAGGTAAAAGTACAATAAGAAGTAAACATCAACAACAAGTAATAGGCAGTAACAATAAGTAGTAAAAACAGGATAATACATAGCAGCAATCAATCCACAATCAATCAATAGCAGTGAAACAAACATCTAACAAGCCGGAACCCTCTTGTAAGTACTCACAGCCATCCCCTCCGGTCCTATCCACGAAGTACCACAACCCTCTAGGCAGTGTACTCAGCCTAACCCCTATGGATTGGTCATACGAATTTATGAGACTCTCTGGGTAATCTCACTCGGTCAATTCCCCTTATAGTCTAGGGTAGTCAGGGACTATCTTGAGGAAGATAACGCGGTCTAACCCTCTTAGCCACAAAGTCTAGAGACTCTCTGAGGAAGTTATCCCGGTCAATTCCTCCTATAGCCTCAGGTATACCACAGACTCTCAGAGGAAGCACACTCGGTCAATTCCTCCTCTTGCCTAGGAAGGTTTATAAATAGATTCAAACAAGGTAAGACTCTATGATGAAGCCCACTCAGTCTACCCTCCTATATTCTATAAAATCCAAGACTCTCTAGGAGCTCACTCAGTCCATCCCCTCTATAGTCTATAATATATAAGACTCTTTGAGAAGATTACTTGACCTATCTCTTAAAGTGTATAGCACCAGGTTCTCTCAGCCCCATGCCAGTCAGTGCATAATAATGCTATAAGGCCAAAGTACACCTATAGAGATACTTGCCTAAACAAAGTACACCTATAGAGATACTTATCTAAATAGTCTACAAGGCAACAAGCATATCATGAGTTCCACTTAAAACTACAACTGCAAGGCATGTAAACAGGTGTAACAGCCAAAGGAAAACGAGACCCAAAGGTCGTAAACAGATCAAGGCAAGGGAAAATACATCAAATAATAACAAATTTTCTTCTAACATGGTCAAATTATCACTACACAAGCATACAAGCAAGGAAGAAAAACAATGAAGGAAAAAATGGGTAACATAAAATACCCCGTTCATGGGTATCGGTGGAAATTCACACATAAACTCAGAGACATTGAACGGTAAGGCACAAAACACTTACCTCAATCATAGGAGATCGATATAATTGAACCATGATGACTGATTCTCCCTAGAATGTTGTAGATCTGACAAAATGCACAAAACATTCAGCCTTAGATAACTTGTGAAGGAGGAAGAATTGGAAAACAAGGTTCCAGTAGAAGGGAGAAATCACTAATACGCATCCAACACAACCGGTAGAGCTCGAATCGGAGACCGGATGGAGGCTCAGGGATCCGGAGAAGTTTCGCAGTTGTACAACATCTCTCGGTCAAACCAGACCTAGAAGAAGAAAATTATGGCGATTAGGCGCGACCCCGGTCCGTTTAGTGAAAAAAAGTACACGGCGTGTATTTTTAAAGTACACGGCGTGTAGTGGGTTTTTTCTGTACTCCGCCAAAATCATCCTCCACGTCACCCCTACACAGCGTGTGTGTGGTCCGGACACGGCCATCACATAGTTTTGAGTGGTAAAATAGTACATGGCGTGTACTCAGAAAGTACATGACATGTACTTCAAAAATTTCCAGAAACTCCAAAAAATCTAAAAAACTTTAGAAAAAGAAAGACATAACTGAAACGAAGATCTGAGTTCTTACAAGAATATTTCTATTATTCAATGCAAGTGAATGAAGGAGGATAAATCATCTTTGGTACCATTATCATGTGAATATATAAAATTTCTTTATTAAAAAGTGTATCTTCCCCAATTCAATGATTCAAATTAAAAGATCATCACTGATGACGTTCCCATCATGAGGGAACAAGATATGGTGTTTCCCGAAGAATTGGACTGTTATTTCTCCATGTAGAGAGGTCTAATTTTCAATCAATATTATATATAGATCTTTTCTAATATTAAAGACTCCATATATAATTTCCAATGTTTACGATGACGATGAAATTAATGAAAATTATTAAAATATGGATAAAAGGTTTATATTCCTGAGTGATTCACCATGGGGTACTTCGGTCCTCTTCATCAATATTAAGGACTAGTCAATGTGCCCCTACATTGATTATAATGTCCTCATATTGATCATGATAAAGAACATGTATCATCTTCAATTATTTATGATTCTTTCATTCAGAAATGTAGAGACGATTATTTCTCTAAGATGGATCATTGGCCGTGATATTTTGAAATAAAGGTGATGAAGGTGAATATCTCGATGACTACATTAATTACAATGTATTTTAACGACAAATTCATATTTATTTCTATTTGTATTATTAATTCAATTGAAATATTCACAAACATGTTGAATATAGTCTTTATAAATTACCTCAACCGGTATTTTGTAGTATATATATGGGATATTCATATATACTCCAAAATAATTGAGGAAGATGTGGAGAATTTTAATACTATATTAAGGAATTTTTAGAAGGAAAATATGTTTGAAAATTATATTAAATTTGAGTTCTTGTAGAAAACTGTAACATTCCAAGGTTATTTCAACATTGAAAATGGGATATAAATGGCTCCTCAATAAACAGAGATAGTTGAATAATGGGAAAGACCATTATATGTGATGGAAATAAATAATTTGGAGGGATTTTATGTGTGTTATTGTCAATTTAGTAGATAATTATTATTACTTTCAAGCCCCCTAATGAATATTTCATAAATAAGAGTTATGTTTTCTTATAAATATAAATATGAGTAATGTTATAAAGAGTGAATGAAGTGGTTACACACTGCACCTATACATAAATTACCTACAAATAGGGAATTATTTTTTTTATCAACAATGATG
The DNA here is from genome assembly GCA_963277665.1 of Viscum album. Classification (NCBI taxonomy): domain Eukaryota; kingdom Viridiplantae; phylum Streptophyta; class Magnoliopsida; order Santalales; family Viscaceae; genus Viscum; species Viscum album. Next base: position 1,075,732,862 of record OY728161.1, read on the forward strand.
TGTCTAAAAATTTCATTGGTTATTCACTCATGAAAAATGAAAAATTGAGAGCCTATGCCTCCCAATATCTAATGATTCAGGGTAAATACTACACAAATCATCATATTTAATTTTCTAAAATAATCCCTATATTATAATTTTGGTGGAATTATATCACTTTTCAAAAAGAATGATATATATATATATATACTATAAAACCATCATGTATGTATTCACAAAAAAAGGATCATAACATGAGACAATATATGTGGTTTCATATGAGGACATATTATAATTTTAAATTCCTTTACAAACATGGGAATGAAAAAAAGTGGCAGATGCTCTGAGTAGAAAGGATCTCATAAGTCTTTATAGGATGAGGATTTCAAGGGATCCAGTCTTATTGGTCATTAAATTGATGGATGTGGAAAAAATAAAATGATATTTAACCTACCTTTCTCAAATAAATGTTCAATAATTTATTATTTATAGGATTAAATTGTCTTAAAAAGATGGGGATTTCCTATAGAATGAGGTAGAAGATATTTTGGACTTTAACCTTGCTAAAGATTGGTTTATTTTGTTTGGAACACATATATAGGTCCCATTAATTAAAAATAATAATAGGTATATTCTATATGATGTTCATATATAATCCTAATCTTTTCATCTAGGATGCCCTATGATATATATACCTATATACATGAAGAATAAATTATGATTGGATCAAATAAAGATATAGATTGTGAAGTTGGTATCTCAATTAATGGTATCCTAGCAAGTCAAGGTAGGAAAATCCTAATGCTATGATTCATTAATTTCCTATAAGATTATAGTAAATGATAAATGTGACCATGAATTTCATCATAGGACCCCCAAGACCTCTAAAAGAAAATTACATTATATTGGTGGTAGTTGAGGTCCATACAAAATCATCCAATTTCATTGAAATAATGAAATATTTATAACATGGACAATTCACCAAGATACACATAATATAACTAGTAAGACTACATCATCTTAAAATCTCTATTGTATCTAATTGAGAATTGAGGTCTACCTTGTGGTTTTCAAGAATCCTTCAACAAGAATTGAATATATAACTAATCTTCGACACTGCTTATCACGGTGATATTAGTGGTTAGTATGATAGAAGAATTTAGAATCTATAATTTTTTCGATATCATTTTTATTTGATATATATGGATGTTGGTATCAACACCTACCCCTAGTGGAGTTCTCATACAACGTTATTTTTCATTCAAGAATTCAATTGGTGCCTCATTAGCTCTTTGTGGGAAGAGGTCGCAGTCTCTTAAATGATGTGAAAATGTTCTAGAGAAGAAAATAATTGGAGTATAGAATATCTAATATATTGTTGGGAAGAATAAAACCACTCAGTGTTATCTAAAACATGAACATTGTCAGTAGAAAATAAATTTAGACAATTATCAAGGAGACCTAGAGTTTACAATCTGTGAAAAGTTTTTCTTTCAAATATCATTGTGGAAGAATTTCATGAGGTTTTGGAAGAATGGAAATAATGGTATATGATACATCAGAACTTTTTAAATAATTTATCACATTAGTTTGGTGGAATATCATCTAGAACTCACACCTTACCTCTCTCAATTTCATGTTGTGGTCCATGCATCCCTCTTCCGAAAGTACATATGGGACCAATCATAACTACAAAACTCTGAAGTGGTATAATTGGATAATGAACATCAATATGAGGAGTATATTGTTAAAAAAATGTATTATATAATGTAATTTATATGAAGAAATTCCACTCACTTTTTCAATGTGCTCTGGAATAACACAAATATTGAGAAAGAAACATCGAAGCCAGATGAGGTGATGAAATAGACATAACCATATCTTTTTTATTTTATGAAATTAAAAATTTTAGGGTGAAAATTCTAAAGGCAGAATAATGTTAGACCAGAAAGTATATAAATTAAATTCCTTCTATTTCAATGAAAAATTTCATTAATAAGTACATATGTTATAGAATACGTGGCACAGACTTGATTATTTTTGAAAATAATATCCTACAATATTTAAAATACAATTAAGAATCGTGACCAGTAGTAATATATCAATTGTGTATTGATCATATGATTAGTATATATAATGAAATTATAAATTCCATTGATACTGAAGAAATAATTGATGGCCTCATCCTATAGGATCATACCATATGAATCCCATTTATCGAAGCTTTTAATGTGTATAAAATCCCTATTTGTTTTCCTTGACTAACCAGAACATAAAACTTGACAACTAAAGAATGAGTGTTACTATTTATGTTATAAGTTAAATCTCATTGAAATAATGTCCCAAATCATGTTTTCTAAACAATCTAATGAAAATCCCACAACCAAAAACCTTTACCTTAGGATGTTCATGGGTATAATAAAGGGTGATGAATATCAAACCAAAAATGATGAATATGTATATTTTATTATAAATATAAGAATTATTAAATTTATTCCTTATTTATTTTTCTTTAGACATGATTGAATAATGACATTTATAAAAATTAGAATTCAATATGAAAAAAATTGAATCTTACATATGGGTAATAAACAATATCAATCAAGACAATAATTTTTTATGAATTGATGAATATTGAAAATAAATTGTACATTAATAAAATACTTTTATTAAATAATATTAATTTATTATAGTTTATAATATAATTATACAAAGGAGAAAAAAATTATTTCAATAGTTTAAAACATTACTTTATGAAATTTTACTTATTAATTGATGGAAATTAGTTTTAAAAATAAAAAATAATATATTTATAGAATTATTTGGATTAAATAAATTTTATATTGGATTTATCAAATAAAAATTATCCAATTGTTAATTTTTCATTAATTTCCCTGATAGTTGAATTTTTCAGCTAAAATTATATATGATATAAATATATAATAAGTATTATAACATCATAATGAAAAAAAATTGTTGAAATATATACCATAAAAACTATACATGACAATTTCAATATTTAAATATCAAAATAACTCTTTGTGTGATTTTACAAATTTTATAAATCCTTTATGAATCATTCAAAATCCATATGTTATACTAATGTTTTATAATGAATTAATTATGATCATTGATCAGATCCACATCAAGAAGGGTAATTGTTTAATTAGTATGGTTATTGGAATAACAGAATTAGGAAAACCCCTCTTATTTTTCTGAAACCATGTTAATATTCAAGGTATGTTTTGTTCTTTTGATTACTTTATTTTGTAGTGTCAAAAACATGTTTTTAGAAAATAATGAACAAATACTGGATCTTTTATAATATAAATCCACTCCATATTCTAATTATATTCACTAAAACCCATTAAATAATGACCATTATTTACTAATACATCTAGATATCCCTCCCAAGGTTCCCCCAAGCTCGTAATAAAGTCCTCCTAATCTTTTGGAAGCATCTTATCAAGGTAAGGGATCTTCTCCATTTCTGATTTATTCTAGAATATTATGTATTTTATTCAACTATATTTTAAATTATTAAATATGATATATCTTTTTCAAGATTCCTAATAGTTTCAATTTGATGACACAATTATGATAGAAAATTTTTTCCCTTGTTAGAAAATTTTATTAATCTTTAAGTACTATCATTATATTGTTAAAATTTCACTAGGAATATTAATGGAATTCAATTGTGAAATGAAATACCATAACTAAACCAATAAATGGTATTCACATTTATGTACGTATACCAACTTTATTTGATAAATTCATATATCTAACCCACACTCCTTAGTAATGGGGTTAATAAAGAAAAATTACATTCTTATAAATCCAACGAGCACATACCCGAGTGGTAAGGGAACCTGCTTGGCATCCAAGAGACCCAGGTTCAGAACCAGGTGGAGGTGAATTCCAGGGGGTACTGTATAAGTTACTATAGAAGTATTGTAGAAGGTACTGTAGCAGTTACTGTAGTAGGTATTGTTTCGTACTGTAGCAGCCGAAACTATTCACCTGATTTGGGCCTTTAGGCCACCAGTTTGGGCCTACAGGTCTCAAAGGTCTTTGGGACATCAAAGGCCTTCAAGCCACACGGCCTTTGGGCCATTCAAACCAGATAGTAGCCCAATTCACACAGAGAAGGCCCCAGATAGGATCCAAGCAACAATAATGTAGTCACCAAAAGTAGAGCTAACTAGATTGGAAGAATGAGAGGGTATGGCAACTTCCATCGGGACCAGGCACCATTCAGCTTTATATGGGGCAATGCTAGCTGATCAGTAATGCAAGGTGGGGAGCTAGGTGATTAATGATGAAGTAGTGGAGGGGAAGTTCTAGTGGGTTGGGCCTAAAGGGTATGTATTGGGCATGGTATTCCACTAGGCCATCAGGTCATATATTGCAAGTCATGCATGGCCTTTTACCTTGGGCCTAGGGGTCATGTACGGGTTCCCCTTAAACCCTTAAAATGGGGGATTATCCTTAATAAAATAAATAAGATGGCCTTTGGACCATTCAAAGAACATTGTTAAAAATAAGTGATTATTTAAATAATAATTTTTTTAATAATTAGAATAATATTTAATAATTATTTTAAAATAGCCCTTCTTAATTATCATTGTAACAAGTGTTAACCACAATAACGTATTGATTGGATTAAAAGTAAATTACTATAATTAACAATTTTTAATGTTTTATTTCAAAATAAGTACCATATTATGTAAAATTAAATTTATTATGGATATAAAATTCCTTTTAACTAATTTTTTCAAAAAATATAAATACGATTTCATTAAAAATTGATTTTAGCCACAAAATTATTCAATTCTTATTGAATTCATAATAATATCTTTGGTGTGATTGAAAATATTTTTTTAAATATTATCTACACATTCTAATATATTCATTCTTAAAAAGTAATTATGATTATTATAGTAAAAATAATAAAATTTTATAAAAAATAGTTATTTGAAAAAAAATATCATGTATATTTTAAATGATCTTAATTGAAATATAATTAAAAATAATAATTTAGATTAAAATAATTTAATATTGGTAATATATTTATATTACAATATTTCACTAATTTTTAACTTATTAGTTTTTAATATTAATATTGATAACTGATGAATATATTTTTATAATAATTGATTATAATTATATTTTTTGTTTTCATTCTTAGTATTTTTAAAGTACATTATTTAATTTTTTAATAAATATAGACAATATATGTATACTTTTTGGGTACATATATATCCAATGATTATATTTATAGTGACCATATTTGAAAATACCATATTCCTGACGACCATATTTCCAATGATGTTATCTAGAATAGTTTGTTTTAATTCATATATATTGACATACTGAAATATTTCTTTCCATTTTCTCTTATTAGGTCACACTTTTCATAAAATTTTAAGTATTTTTATTAATCCACTCTCATTTCATTGTTTTCTTATAATTACAGATTTCATTTTAAAAATGTTTATCTCAAATTTGGAGATGATCTAGGGGATGTCATAGTATTAATTATATAACTCATTTGTATTTATTTAAAAAAATTATATATTAATTTTAAATGAATGTAACCAACCATTATATGTAATACATGGTTCCATGTACTTTTATTGTAGTGTTTTTCCTTAATAAAAAGCTTCATAGTTCATTTTAGTATGGTTTTCTCTATAAACATATATAAAAAATAATCTTTACTCAAACATAAATTCATATAAAATATTAGTGTACATTGTTCGAGCCCTTAAATTAATTTCATCATCACAGTTTCAATGATCACTTGATCATTAAAATGGACATGGTTATCTATAAAGTAGATGATACTAATGATATATTTTATCAATATCATTATAGAGGGTATGAATATAAACTCATCATTTTATTCATAATAATTAAATCCCAACACTAAGTTTCTACCCAGATACTTGAGCTAAATACACCACATGATTGTGAATTTAGACCCATTTAAATTCAATACATGTACCTATATTCATGATCCTATATTCTTAACAGGTATTAAATTGAATATTATTTCCTACAAAATATATATACCATAAACATCTATGAAAATAATTTTTTCTCTTATTTCATTTATTTGTAAATTTATATAGTTTCAAATGGTTAATCGTAAAATGATATATCTTATTAATAGTTACTATAATATTTCTCAATAAATATCTTATGGGGTTAATTTTTTTAATTAATAAAAAATTTACATTGTCTATTGAATACATTTTTGTCATGATTCCTCTAGGATTATTCAAATACATTAAATAAATAAATTATGAATGAGAATAGTTAATAAAGATAATGTAAAAAAGTAAATTTATTATCAAAAAAGAAATAACTTATAAATGTAATTTTACATTAATTTATGAATCTTTAAGTATGAATCCATGTTATCCATGGATATTTCCTATTTTACATTATATCCTACTTGTTATATATTAAATTGAGAAATTATATTAAAATATATTATAATGGTTGGAAAAAATATGTAAATCGCTAAATAATATCCTCAGGAGTGGAAACATGGTGTATAATTAGGCATACATAATATTCTTAATGTGGTGAACTAGTTATTACTCAACTAGACCTTTTCATGGTTTTAACCCTTAGGTGTATTTTCTCTAGATTCAGCATGAATGTTTTTGTATCCAGATAGAAATTGCATTTCTCAGAAGCCACAAACTCTATAAATTATTAATTTTTTGGGGTTTTTTAATATATATTTTTTTATACCTAGGGTTTTAACTAATTTAATATAGTCTTAATACCAAAATAAAACTAATATATTCCTAAAAATAAATAATACCCACTCTAACACAAACTGAGATGCCTCATACCTACTCAATCTGTAATAATGATCCAAAATCAAAAATTAATTAATACTTATGATACCATTGAATATAAATCATTTAAAATTTAAATATATTTCAATTATTAAATTATTACATCTGAAAAAAATCAATCCTATAACCCATAGGTATAGTGTCTTTTGATATCAAAAACATATAACTCTTATTTCAAAAAAAATGTGAAATGATTTCTACAATCACAGCATACAAGACCTTTATATTAGAATAACATATTTTATAAACATAATAATAATATAGTTAATGGAAAACACAAGATGGGGTAATCTAATACAATTATAAATGGATAGAAAAATTCAATATTACATCATAGTTTAGATGATAAGCAGGTAAGAAATCAAGATCATGTGATAAATATATGATTAAAATATTATGTTATAATATGAGTTGTCCATGATTTATATTATAAGAACATGTGATTTAAAATGATAAGAAATGTATCAAGTCACATGTATGTTGAATTTTGATAACATAATAACGATTCATGGACCATAACACAGTTATTTAACAATAAAGTGTAGAAAAAAAAGGAAATATGACCCAAACATAAGTATAGAAGAACATTGCATATATTATTAGTAATAAACAACATATATACCATTAGTAGAATTGGAACCACAAATCTATTTCCCATTATTTTCATATATATCACAAAACTATGACTCATTATATACTTAGACATACAGAATTACTACCTATTAATGTCTTTCACATCATTAAAATACAATATAATTTTATATAATGTGAAGTCAAAATTAAATAATGAATTGGAGAGACACATAAGACCCAAAAAAACAAAATTCATAGGAATTTTTTCCATTTTAAATCAATAATAAATGATATCATTAAAACCCAGTTGAAAAACTGTAGTTTTTTTTAACAATTCCAAATTATATGACATCAAATGATATCAATAATTAAGTCAGTTGACCTCAATAATTCTATCTCATTAATGAATTATTTTATAAATTATTTTTTATAGATTTAAAAACACAGCCCCATATGAGATATATTATTTTTATTATAAGGAAAATAGAAGAAAAAATTAAAAATTTATTTAAAATTATTCACAATATCATGAAAAGGATATCATTTCACATGCCACATTCCAAAATATCATTTCTATGAAACTCTAAAAAAATTAAAATATAGAAGGAAATAAATATCAGTAATGGATTATTGAAAAATATAAAAAATTTAACCAAATTTAATGTTGAGTAAATGTTTAAATATAGATCTATAAATATAAAAACTTTTTAAAATTTAAAATTTATTTTATTTGAACCCACATAATATTAAAATAACAAGTATTCATTAAAAAAAGTTAATTTAAATAATAATTTCACAATAGTTATAATATATTTTTGTCCAATAATATGTAATGATAATATTTTTTGAAATAATGAATATGAAAATTGATGAGAAAGAACTTTTTGGAGAGTATGGGGGTTATTCTTAACATTATTAGTTTCATATTAATGAATGAAATACATGAAATAATAATATTCTCATGGATGAATAAAAATTAAACTTTGGAAAAACATAAATTGCCCTATTTTTAAGAGAGATAATATAATATAATAAAAATATCATAGAGGATTCATGGGAGATAATCTTTGACACGGCGAAAATAAGTCTGAGAGTCCAAAAACCATATGAATATCAACATTAATGATCTTGAGGAACTAAAATAGTTTTTTATACATAATTGTATTAAGTATAGAATAAAGGGAAATAAATTTAATATAATAATTGTTTTGATGAAACAAAACATATATGAATTAATATCATTTATTAATAATACAATTCAATGAATAGAAATTTGAATCCACAAAATCTCTTTTGAATTCAATAAGAATGAATCAAAATAATATGAAGGGGGATTTAGGAACCAATATATAAATCTAATTAAGGAAATAGTAATTATAATAATATAAGTGAATGGGGTAGTAAATAAAACATATTAAATAAGACTATTTTCATAATATAAAAAACATACATTAGTATGGGTTAATTTAAATGAAAACCCTTTCATATTTAGTAATCATTGAAATAGAAAACAAGAAATAGATTTTTAGACCCTATTAGTTTTGGTCAAATTATATGTAAGAGATCTCACATGATATTATATATTACACACAAAATAAAACAACATCTATAAATTTTATGAATTTGTGGAAGGAATTTGAGATGATAAATCCATTATGAAGATTATAAGTCATGAAGAAATAAAATGTATAAAAGGGGTTTATGTGATAGAAATTTAAATAATTTAAAAGTAAAGATGAATTATTATATAAAACCATAATAAGTAATAATTTAAAAAATTATAATTATGTAGTTTAGGGGGAAATATATTATCTTAATGAAAGGTTATTCAGTAAAGAAACACCCTAACCATTACACTCGACATCCAAAAACAACAAATAACTATCATAACCCCGTCCCTCAAATGGCACCACTCCTTTATCTGAATCGAATGAATAGAGATGAAAACACTTCATGTCCCACATCGAGTAGACCATACGTTTGTGAATATAAAACAGGGTAAAAAAATATCAAAAATGAGATGAATTTCCCTCCAAAATATTAACATTCAGGATTTAGGAAAAATAAAATGAAAAATGACATCGTAAAAAAAGAAGTTAAACACGTAACCGTCCCAAAATGAATGTTCAAATAACTAATAAGACCACAAGTTTCCCAAAAGTACACATAATAAAGTCTTATTAATGTGATACAACAACAAATCTGTGGCCCAAGATAGCACTGTTCATCACGGTATGTAAGGTCCTCTTTGAAACCTGAACAATAGTTTATATATGAATATGGTTATCCTACCAAGTATATTATATAGTTTTTCGTCCAAATTCACTCATAAACATGTGAATATACAATTATAATCCACGATTCATAAAATAGTAGAACCAATAACACCTAAACATGTCAACTATCAAATTTCATCTTCAAGATGGCATGCTCAACAAATAATGTATCCATATATAATTATATAACCTGATGCATATCCATAATGGAATGCCCAATGAACCAATTTCACACTAATTTTCCACTCTCACACCCTAAATCCACACATCATATCTCTTCTATCTCTTTTATATAGTCCTTTCTATGGAACCATATGAAACTGCATCATGTTATGCACCCCACATAGAACTGGCCGTCACACCCTTCCTAGAAACACCTAGGCTATTACACCAAGTCAATCCTAAAAACACAAGAGCCATCACACCACATATCATCCATGTCCGTAACTAGAATTGAATGGTATCATGAACATGAAGGACATAGACAAAATTTCATCCTCGTACCATGAGCGAACCCCAGTATAAACCACATCACATCCTTATCAACCTAAACAATTATAGTCTGCAAGACATCATTGTAAGTGCATAAATAACATATCTTGGAAGAGATATAGAGGAAGAATGGGTATCTGTCCATCTATAATTACAATAACTATATTGAGGAAAACACTGCAAAACATTTGGGTGTTTTCACCATGTTCTATACATTTAAGGGGTTGTTAAAGAAATCATAATGAAATACAACATATAATAGATACACAAGTAGGTCTATACTATGGGTTTAAAACAAGAACACTTTCCATTTAATAGTTTCTCCAAAAACTTTACAACTCCTGTGAATTTCAATACCCCCACTAAATTAATAACCCCACACAAAAATCCAACAATCCATAATCCACATTCAACCATTTTTCATGTTAATATAGTTTATATATATTTCTCATTTTCTAAAAATTCATTTATGTTGAAAATTTATTTCACATTATTTATGAACCACTTCAATCATGCATTCCAATTTAAATTCCACATTTATTATCCATTTCAAACTAATACCAAACCACCGTATTATCGAATATAGTTTCTCCATTATCATTTATTCCATAACTATATTGAAACCAAAACAACACTACATCTCATAGGTTCACACCCTTCATCACCACCACCACACTTCATAACCACATTCTTTTTACAAATACAATGTATCACAACAACATATCATTAAAAATTACAAACACCCTACAACCACAACTAAATAATAATAATTTATCAAAATTGGCCTTTATCATTTCTAAAAAGAAGCAGTGACAAAGATTATCTATATCGGTACTAAAAAAATCGCTGATTAAAGGCCCCCATTAATAGGGAATTTTTTAGAATCGATAAAAGTCAACCATTATCTACACATTATTTTATCAATGATAAAGGGTGACTTTTTTACATTGCTCTATGTTAAGCGTTGATAACATACACCCTTTATCTATGCATTATTTTTATCACACATAATGAAATAATTTATCTGCACTTTTTAGCCCTAATAAAAGAATAAATAAAATGAAATTATTATATAAATATAAAATAAAAATGATTTTATAAAAATAATATAAAAAATATTAATTAATTAATTAATGATAAAAATAGATAATTTTATTATACTATTTGTAAATTATACAAAGTAAATATGAAATATTAAGATATATATAAAATATAAATTAAACAAGTAAAAATAAAAAATAAGTGAATAGAGAAAAATAATAAAGCTTTTATTAATTATATAATTATAGATAACATTACTAATTACTATATATTAAATATATTGATATATATTAATGTATATAAAGAAGATTTATAAAATAAAAAATATTATTTATTATTTTCATTAAATAGTAATATATTTAGTGAATAATGGTTTATAATTAAAATTAAATCTTAATTAAAAATACAAACTAATTGCATTGACTAATGGAAATAATTTAATACTATTTGATTTTTCAATTCAATAGAGATCAAATGTCTTATATTTATTTTACATATAAGTATTTAATGATTTTTTTATACATATGCACGAACTATAACATATATTTTTCTAAATTTTATCAATTAATATTATTTGTTTTACATATAATAATTTACTGTGAATTAATATTTTAAATATGTATTCATATATATTGCCAATATATATCCATTTTTATTGATTTATATTGATTAATGTTTTCCAAATTATCAATATAATAATCATTTTTAATTAATAAAATTTACTCATTTTTAATAATAATGTAATTAATATTAAATATTCATTAACAATGTTAATATTGAATTCGAAATAAACTATTTATAAATAAGTTTATGTATACTTGTATGTTAACATCTTTTATATTTTCTATAATTTTAAACAAATTACTAAAATTTGATTAAAATTTATTTATATAATTATTAATAAATAAGTATACAATTAAAATAGAATTATTAAAATACTAAAAATATTTACTATATTTATTTAAATATATATATATATAATAATAGAAATATATATATTGATATGAATATTATTTTTAAAAAAAATATTTATATAATTATAAATAAATAAATATGTATTCAAATAATTATAAAATTATTAGTAATATTACGCCAGGCTCAAATCTCTATTATTGGTGGAATATCACCTAGAACTCACACCTAACCTCTCTCAATTTCATGATGAGCTCCATGCTCCCCTCTTCCAAAATTATATATGGGACCAATCATAACTACAAAATCCGGAAGTGGTATGATTGGAGAATGATATTCAATATAAAGTGTATATGGTGAAAATCATGGATTATATAAAGGAATTTAAATGAAACAATTCAATTCACTTTTCTTCATTGTGCTCTGGAAGAACCCAAATATTGATGAAGAAAGATGGAAGCCAGATGAGGTGATGAAAAATAATTCTCCATATATTTTTGATTTTATGAAATTATAATTTTGAGGGTGAATATTTTGAAGGGGGGATAATGTTAGACCTGAAAGTCTATAAATAAAATTCCTTCTATTAAAATGAAAAAATGCATCAATAAATACTTATGTTATAAAAAACATTGCACATACATAATTATTTTTGAAAATAATATCATATCAGAATTAGAATACAATAAGAATCGTGATTACTAGTAATGTATCAATTATATAATTATCATATGATTAGTATATATAATGTTATGATAAATTTCATTGATAATGAAGAAATAAGTGATGTTCTCATCCTGTAGGATCATACTATAGGAATATAATTCATCAATTCTTTTAAAGGAGATAAAATATCTGGTGGTTTTCCTTGACTAAACACAACCAAAAATTTGACAAATAAATAATTTGGGGTACTATATTTATTATAAGTTAAATCTCTTTCAGATCATGTTCCAAATCATGTTTTCCAAACAAACCCATGAAAATCCCACTACTCTCCAACCCATTACTCTGAAAAATTGTGTTAGAGAGATGTGTCATTCTCCCCGAAGTCGAATACCTCGGTCATCCAGTTAGAACCACCTATTCTTCACTAGATGCCTCCCTCATGTGATCTTCATATATTAGGGAGAAATCCAACACCTAAGTAAACTTATATACTTTAAATAAAATAACACGAGACGTAATATCCCACTTATGGCCATCCTAAAAAATTCTCTACTCTCCTGCCTCATCACCTACTAATTCTAAAGAAAATAATTTTATATCTATTAGGTGTCCAAGATAGTCCATCATGGATATGTCCCCTAAGTCATATGCTTAAACAATGATTCCCATTATTATCTAAGAATCTCACGGTAGAAGTTCTCTATGAAATTATCTAAAAATTCCTTTCAAAGATAACTGTCATTCAATCCATTATGTACATGAATGCACCACCCCTGATTGACTGATACATATAGAATAAATATATCCAAATCGACCATTTTATCAACAAGAGTCTTTAAATTCTCATATATCATCTAGATAGAATCAACCCCGAACTAATATACCTATGTTCCACCCTATATAGTTAAATTTAGAGGTTTATGAAACTGAAATTCCCTCTTTGTATCAGACATATTTTTCACAACCCACCCTAGGTATCTTACCGAGAACTCTGTGATGTTAGAAAATTAATCTCAAAACTGCACCCCAATATCCTCACATTTCACCATCAGTGCCTCCATTTTCCACTATTGGTAAATCATCTCCATCAATCTCTGCATGTCTTCCTATCAACAAGCATCATCAAAAAGGCAAATATCAAATGTTCCAAACAAACATATTAATAATCATAATACATATTTATCACATATATGTAAGAGTAATATCAAGATAAGTCTTTTCCTAAAATTCCTCAACCCATAGTCAAAACCATGACTCTTTTAGTTGCCTTAACCATCCTACACCTAGGACATGGTTAATGTTGGTAAAGACATTTTACTATTCATGTTTAACTTTTTTAAGTAAATTTATATACATTTTACCACATTATACAATTTTTAAAATTTTATATTAGGGACTATTTTCATTTTCAATTGAAAAGCAATGAATAAATAATTCACATTAAAAAAAATACCCCAAACCCAGTTTCTAATGCATTCTGAAAATGATAAATGTCCTAAAATATTATTGATATCCTATAATGATTCATGTAGAAACAACTCTCATGCCAATATGAGTTGTGAGTCAAATCTTTGAAAGTCTCAAAAAATAAATAAAATCACAAAACATCTGTATCACCCAAGGTAAATAATATTCAAATGTTAAAAAATAGTAATAAAAAAAATCCATCCCTGGGTACTTGGTTTTTCACCATTCAGGTGTTTGAAAATCCCATGCATGAGATCATGTCCAACCACAACTCTTCCTATTCTCCTATCTACATTTCCCCCAATATTAATTCAAAATAAAAAAGAAAAAAATGTGTACCTGATAACACTTTGTAATCTTTCGACCCGGGTGCCACACAATGGTGACTCGATCCAATCAGTGACATGACCACAAGCATGTTTGCCCATATTCTAGAGTCTATCAACTAGAAACGAGGGTCTGATAAGTGGATAATGTGGAGACTATACCCCCTTTTATTAGAGAAATACAAAATCATAAATAAATAAACATTAGTTTAATAATATATAACAATAAACAATACCAATATTTTAAGATAATCAATATAAGAAATACAATATTCTACTAAAGATGAAATTATGCCACCCAAATGTATGTGTTCATTTTTTTAAACGCAAACTACCAATAAACAAACCAAAGACCCCCACGAGTGTCCCAACCCATGTTTGGTTCACTCATTTAATCTCCATTCCCACATTATCCATCAAACATGAGGCATTATCTCTTAACCTCTACTAAAAAATTAATGTCTATTCATGTACCGACCAGGAATCATGAGTATGGTGTGAGTACAACTCTATAGGCCACTACCAACAATGTCTAAAATAATTCCAATCCATAATAGGTTACGTATATGTATAAATTAATTAATACAATGAATAAATCAAAAGTTTATCACTTTATTAAATATTATATATTCAACCACATAACTCCACGGGTTCTCAAGGACAGTCGAACATCAATACATACTTCGGCATCTGCGAGAGTCTGATCTAATACCAATGGATATAAAATTTGAATGCCCAGGTTTCCATTCCTAATACATAGTATAGCTTCCATGTTACCATTATCCATTTGACATCACATAATTTAATGAGTATATTACAATTTATAATACTTGTCAAAATTTTCATCATAAAATTTTCCAATTAATAACACATAATTGAATGAACTTGTTACCATTCATAATACATGTCCAAATTTCCATGCTACCACTTACCAATTAATAACACATAATTGAATGAACATGTTACTATTCATAATACTTAGAAAACATTTAATGTTATCAATTATTGTTTAATAACACAAAATAAAAAACATCAAAATATTACGTATATTTCAATAACCCATTAAATATTTCCAAAAAAAAATAATGGTATTAATAAATTAAATAACTCATAATCAGTTCACCAATTAATTATTTAATCACTAACTTCAATATCCATCAACTATTTCCACAATTAATATTCTCAAATCCTGATGTAAATATCACATACTTAATTTGACCAATAATTATCCCAATTTTTGATATAAATAACAAATTATTAATATTCCATTTAATTATCTATATCAATTTCCCCTAATAAAAATAATTAATTCCCCAATAATTTATCTATTCCAACAATACATCAATTAATAAATTGGACACATTAATTAACACAATTTTGGAATTCAAATTGAAAATAATGCTAGAAATTGCACAATTTTTATACATGTATCAAAATAATGACTATGGGAATTGAATATTAGAATACCTAACTCAATTCTTCTATGAATAACCTCCCAACAAAAATCACAAAAAATTGATCATCATAATGTCAGAATGCGAGTTCCGAATATCAAAAACCTAAATCAATATTAATGATAATAAAGAAAATATAAATATTTATCAATATATCCGATTTAAATATATTCATTATATAGTATTACATCCATGAATAAAATATGAATAAATTGGAAGAAACTGGGGATAGATCCAATATATGATTAACTTATTGGGAGAAGGGTTGATCTTCGTTTATGATTAAAATATAGATTAATGGATTTTAGTAGGGCTTATAATTCATCTAGAGTTCTCTATAAATGTGATATTCCTCCTACAGTTGAATGGGGGTCAAAATATGTGAGTTTCAGACTTTGAAAAAAAATTAAAACTAAAAATAGTGTGATATTTAAAATTGCACATGGTTTTCTATATGTGGGTACACAGTTTTCCCTATTTGTTCATCTAAACAATGTTCCATTTTATAGGGGTGAACAGTTACTCCTTTTAGGGTTCATGGTTTTCCAAAACATCAACTAGCTTTGGGAATCATCTTTTCCTAATTTTTCATGGTTTTCTAGGTTGGGGAACGTGGTTATTGAAAACATTTGGAAAATCATGCACAATCCTATTTCATCCATTTTTCTCAAATATCCTACAAAAATCACAGCATCGTATACCTAATTGAATTTTTTTTATAAATGTAAAATGGGTACCTTAATGAATTCCAATACGTCTCCAGAAATGGCCGTCATCTTATATTTTAAGTAAAAAATAATGAAATAAAGTGTACTTAAATTATGGGTTCTCATAGTTGGTGTTAGATCAAGTTGTATTTATATTTTGGATTAGGATTAGAAAACTCTTATGAAATCTTTATTGAAATGTATAAACATAGAAAATCATCCATATGTTTTGTGAAAGTATAAAGTAAGTTGATTCCTATAAAATCCCATGTATGGACAATACAAGTGGATATTTATCAAGAATAGATTTACATATGGTTATCAATCCTGAAAAAAACATTAATTAGATACACTAAATCTAGAATTATTCCATGAAAACTAGCCTTTTTGAACACCTAGATTGAAACCCTCAGGGGTTATTATTGGTAAAATAAAAAAAATCAAATTATTAACAACTAATAATGGAAAAAAAATATTCCAATAAGATTTCATGTTATGAAATAGATCATGGATAACATTTAATTAAGGATATAGATTCATAATTTAGGTAACATATTTGATAACTGAGTTTTTATTTAAATGTTTAAAGATTCCCATTTATGTGTTCAATAGTACAAGAATATTGATCCTTGAGTCAAATTAGATGAAGTAAATGATTATAACTAGAATAAACTATCGAATGGATGGCTTGTCGTCCATGGTTCTAAAATTTTTTACATGTCCTTAATGTTTAGTAGAATAATTCAGAGACCACGTATAATCATGGTGGTACAACTTCTGATAAAACATGAAAATGGGGTAATTATTTCATCCCAAGTTATAACACCTCACATATCCAAGTATACAGGATGACCTTCCTAAAAAAATATTTTTGTACGAACTTTCATAGAACATGATGAGAGCTTGGGCTTGGACTGTGTTTCCTTATATAGATCGAACATAATTTTCTAAGAGAATGACATCACCCTATATATAAAGAATTTTTCTATTATTATATACAATTGAAAGGAGGAGGATAAATATTCATTGGTACCATTATCACATGAATTTATAAAATTTCCCTATTTCAAAGTCTATCTTCCCCATTTTAATGTTTCAAATTAAAATATCACCACTAATGACATTCCCATCAAGGAACATGATATGGTATTTCCCAAAAAATTGGGCTGGTATTCCTCGATGTTGATAGGTTGAATTTTCAGTCAATATTATACACAGTTATTTTCCAATATTCAAGACTCCATATATAATGTTCAGTGTTTACCTTGATGTAGAAAATAAGGAAATTTATAAAAATATGGAAAAGGGTTTTTATTTCTTAGTGAATCACCATGGGGTGCACCTGTCCTCTTCATCGAGATTAAGGACTAGTAAATGTGCCTCTAAATTGATTATCATGACCTCCAAATGATCATGACAAAGAACATGTATCCTCTTCAAAGATTTATGATTTGTTCAATCATCTATGTAGAGATGATTATTTCTCAGAGATGGATCTTTTTTCAGGACATTTTTATGTAAAGGTGATGAAGGAGAATATCTCTATGACTACATTTATTAAAAATTATAGGAACTTTAAATTCATATTGATTTGTATTTGAATAATTAATTCATTTGAAATATTCACGGACATGATGAATATAAACTTTAGAAATTACCTCAACCAATTTTTGGTAGTATATATAGAAAATATTCATATCTACCCCAAAATAAATTTAGAACATGGGGAGAATTTTAATACTATATTAAGTGATTTTTATGAAGATAATATGTTTGAAAATTATATTAAATGTGTGTTCTAGTTGAACACTATAACATTCCTAGTTAATTTCAGCATCAGAAATGGGATATAAATGGCCCCTCAAAAACAATAATAGTTGAGGAATGGAAAATTCCATCATCTATGATGGAAATCAATAATTCGAAGGGATTATCTGTGTGTTATTGTAAATTTAAGAGATAATTATCATTACTATTAATCCACCTAACTAAGATTTCATAGATAAGATTTATGTTTTCTTGTAAATATAAAAGGGAGTAATGTTTTAAATAGTCAGGTTACTGGTTAGTCACTACACCTATAATTATATTACCTACAAATAGGGTGTATGTTTTATCAAAAATGACGCTTCTAAAATGTTCATGGGTTATTCACTCATGAAAAATGATAAATTTAGAGCTTATTCTTCCCTATATATAATGATTCAGGGAAATAACTACACAACTCATGATAGTTAATTGGCTAATATAATCCATATGAAAAAAAATTGGTGGAATTCTATCTATTGTGGAAGTTGTGATATATATATACTAGAAAACCCTCATGTATGTATTCACAAATAAGGATCATAACATGAGACTATAGATGTGGTTTTAGATGAGGGTGTATTATAATTTTCAATTCCATTAGCAACCTGGGAATGAAAAAAGTGGTAGATGCTCAGAGTAGATTGGATCACATAACTCTTTATTGGATGATGATTTCAAGGGATCCAGTCATATTGGACATTAAATTGTTGGATATGGAAAAAATAAAAGGATATTTAACCAACCTTCTTCAAATAATTTTTCCAAAATCTATTATTTAGAGGATTAATGTGTCTTCGAAAGATAGTGATTTCATATAGAATAAGGTAGAATATATTTTAGAGTTCTCCCTTTCTAAAGATGGGTTTATTATGTTTGGAACACATATATATGTCTCATTAATTCGAAAACATAGTAGGTAACTTCTAGATGATGTTCATATATAATCTTTATCTTTTCATCTAAGATGCACTATGATATATTTATATATATTTATATATGAAGAATCAATTATGATGGGATCAAATAAAGAGATATATTGTGGAGTTGGTATCTCAATTTTTGGAATTCTAGTAAGTCAATGTGGAAAAATCCTAATGGTATGATTCATCCATTTCCGATACGAGTATATAAATTGTAAAATATTACCATTGATTTCATCATAGGACCCCCTATGACCTCTTAATGAAAATAACACTATATGGGTGGTTGTTGATGGCCATAGAAAATCATCAAATTTCATTGAACTAAAAGAATATTTATAAATTGGGTTATTCACCATGATACACATAATATAATTCATATGACTACATAATCTTAAAATCTATATTGTATATAATTGAGAATTGAGGTCTACCTTGAGGTTTTAGAGAAGCCTTCAACAAGGATTGAATATATAACTAATCTTTGGAACTGTTTATCAGTGTCATATTAATGGTTAGTATGATAGAAGAATTCATAATCTTGTAGTTTTTTAATATACTTTTTATTTGATATCTATGGATGTTGGGATCAACACCACCCCCTAGTGGAGTTCTCAAACAACATCATTTTTCATTCAAGAATTCAATTGGTGCCTCATTAGCTCTTTGTGGGAAGAGGTCACCGTCTCTTAAATGATGTGAAAATTATCTAGAAAAGAAAATAATTGGTGTATAAAATATCTAATATATGATTGGGAAGAATAAAACCCCTTAGTATTATCTGAAATATGCACATTGTTTGAAGAAAATCAATGCGGACAATTATCAAGGAGACCTAGAGTTTACAATCTGTGATATGTTTTTCTTTCAAATATCATTGTGGAAGAATGTCATGAGGATTTGGAAGAATGGAAATCATGGTATATGATACATTAGAACTATTTAAATCATTGATCACATTAGTTTGGTGGAATATCATCTAGCACTCAAACCTGACCTCTGTCAATTTCATGTTGTGCTCCATGCATCCCTCTTCTGAAAGTACATATGGGACCAATCATAACTACTAAACTCTGAAGTGGTATAATTGGATAATGATCTCCAATAGGAGGAGTATATGGTTAAAACAATGATTTATATAATTTAAGTTATATGAAAAAATTCAATTCACTTTTTCATGGTGCTCTAGAATAACACAAATATTTAGAAAAAAATATTGAATCTAGATGAGGTGATGAAATAGAATTAACTAGATCTTTTTTATTTTAGGAAATTAAAAATTTTCGGGTGAATATTCTGAAGGTGGACTAATGTTAGACCAAAAATTATATAAATTAAATTCCTTATATTTCAATGAAAAAATTCATTAATAAATACATATGTTATAGAATACATGGCACAGACTTGATTATTTTTTAGAATAATATCCTACAAGATTTAAAATACAATTAAGAATCGTGACCAGTAGTAATATATCAATTGTATAGTGATCATATGATTAGTATATATAAAGTTATGATAAATTCCATTGATTCTAAAGAAATAATTGATGGCATCATCTTATAGGATCATACCATATGAATCCCATTTATCGAAGCTAATAAGGGAGATAAAATCCCTATAGGTTTCCTTGACTAAACACAACAAAAAATTTGGCAACTAAAGAATGAGTGTTACTATTTATGTTATATGTTAAATCTCACTGAAATCATGTCCCAAATCATGTTTTCTAAATAATCCAATGAAAATAACACAACCACAAACCTTTACCTTAAGAAGTTATTGGGTGTAATAAAGGGTGATGTATATCAAACCCAAAATAATGAATATGTATATTTTATTTTAATTAAAATAATTATTAAGTTTATTCCTTATTTATTTTTCTTTAGACATGATTGAATAATGACATTTATAAAAATTAGATTTAAATATGAAAAAATTTGAATTGTATTTATGGGTAATAAACAATATCAATCAAGACAATCATTTTCTATTAATTGATGAATATTGAAAATAAATTGTACTTTAATAAAATATTTTTATTAAATAATATTAATTTATTATAGTTTATAATATAATTATTCAAAGGATAAAAAAATTATTGCAATAGTTTAAAACATTATTTTATGAAATTGTACTTATTAATTGATGGAAATTTTTTTTAAAAATAAAAAATAATATATATATATAATTATTTGGATTAAATAAATTTTATATTAGATTTATCAAATAAAAATTATCCAATAGTTAATTTTTCATTATTTTCCATGATAGTTGAATTTTTCGGTTAAAATCATATATGATATAAATATATAGTAAGTATTATAACATCATAATGACCTAAAATTGTTGAAATGTATACCATAAAACTATCCATGAAAATTTCAATATTTAAATATTAAAATAACTCTTTGTGTGATTTTAAAAATTTGATAAAACCTTTATGAATCATTCAAAAGCCATGTGATATACTAATGTTTTATAATGAATTATTTATAAGAATGGATCAGATCCACATCATGAAGGGTAATAGTTTAATTAGTATGGTTATTGGACTAACAGAATTTGGAAAACCCCTCCTATTTTTCTGAGACCATGTAAATATTCAAGGTATGTTTTGTTCTTTTGATTTCATTTTTTTGTAGAATCAAAAACATGTTTTTAGAAAATAATGAACAAATAACGACTCTTTTATAATATAAACCCACTAAATATTCTAATTATATTAATTAAAACCCATTGATGAATGACCATAATCTACTCATCCATCTAGATATCCCTCCCAAGGTTCCCCTAAGCTCCCAATAAAGTCCTCCTAATCTTTTTGAAGCATCCTATCAATTTAAGGGATCTTCTCCATTTCTAGTTTATTCTAGAATATTATGTATTTTATTCATCTATATTTTAAATTATTAAATATGATATATCTTTTTCCTGATTCCTAATAGTTTCAATTTGAAGAAACAATTATGATAGAAAATTTTTTCCCTTGTTAGAAAATTTCATTAATCTTTAAGTACTATCGTTATACCGTTAAAATTTCACTAGGAATATTCATGGAATTCAATTATGAAATGAAATACCATACCTACACCACTCAATGGTATTAAAATTTACATACGTATACCAAATTTATTTGAGAAATTCATATATCTAACCCACACTCCTTGGTAATGGGGTTAATATAGAAAAATTACATTCTTATAAAGCCAACGAGCACATACCCGAGTGGTAAGGGCTCACGCTTGGCATCCAACAGAGCCAGGTTCAGAACCGGGTGGAGGTAAATTCATGGGGGTACTGTAGATGTTACTGTAGAAGTATTGAATTAGGTACTGTATCAGTTACTATAGTAGGTATTGTTCCGTACTATAGCAGCTGAAACTATTCACCCGATTTGGCCCTTTGGGCCACTAGTTTGGGCCTACAGGTCTCAAGGGCCTTCGGGACATCAAAGGCATTCGGGCCATAGGCCCTTCGGTCCATTCAGACAATGGAGTAGACCAATTCACACAAAGAAGTCGCCATAAGAGGATCCAAGTAACAAGAATATAGTAAGCAAAAGTAGAGCTAACCGGATTGGAAGAATGAGAGGGTACGACAACTTCCATCGGGACCAGGCACCGTGCATCTTTCTATGGGGAAATGCTATCCGATCATTAATGCATGGTGGGGAGCTAGGTGATTAATGATGAAGAAGTAGTGGAGGGGTAGTTCTAGTGGGTTGCGCATAAAGGTTATGTATTATGCATGATATTCCCTTGGGCCATCGGGTCATATATTGCAAGTCATGTAGGGCCTTCTGCCTTGGGCCTAAGGGTCATGTAAGGGTTCCCCTTAATCCCTTAAAATGGGGGATTATCCATAATGAACTAAAAAATATGGCCTTTGGGCCATTCAGAGAACATTATTAAAAATAAGTACTTATTTGAATAATAAATGTTTTAATAATTAGAAGAATATTTAATAATTATTTTCAAATAGTGGTTCTTAGTTATCATTCCAACAAGTGTTAACCACAATAACTTATTGACTATATTAAAATTATATTACTCTAATTAACAATTTTGAATGTTTTATTTCAAAATAAGTACCATATTTTTTTAAATTAAATTTATTATGGATATGAAATTCCTTTTAACTAATTTTTTCAAAAAATATAATTACGATTTCATATAAAATTGATTTTTGGCCCAAAATTAATCAATTACTATTAAATTAATAATAATATCTATGGTGTGATTGAAAATATATTTTTATTTTAATATTATCAACACATTCTAATATATTCATTCTTAAAAAGTAATTATGTTTATTATAATAATAATAATAAAATTTTATATAAAATAGTTATTTGAAAAAAATATCATGTATATTTTAAGTGATATTAATTGAAATATAATTAAAAATAATCATTTACATTCAAATAATTTAATATTGGTAATATATTTATATTAAAATATTTCACAAATTTTTACATTATTATTTATTAATATTAATATTGATAACTGATGAATATATTTTTATAATAATTGTTTATAATTATATTTTTTCTTTTCATTTTTAGTATTTGTAAGGTACATTATTTATTTTTTTTACTAAATACAGATAATATATGTATACTTGTTGGATACATATATATCCAATGATTATATTTCCAGTGATCATATTTGAAAATACCATATTCCTGATGACCATATTTCAAATGATGTTATCTAGAATATTTTGTTTTAATTCATATATATTGACATACTGAAATATTTCTTTCCATTTTCTCTCATTAAGTCAAAGTTTTCATAATATCTTAATGATTTTTATTAATCCTCTCTCATTTAATTGTTTTTTTATAATTAAAGATTTTATTTTACAATTTTTTATCCCAAATTTGGAGATGATCTACGGGATATCATTGTATTAATTATATAATTAATTTTTATTAATTGAAAAAAAATTATTTATGAATTTTCAATTAATGTAACAAACCATTATATGTAATACATGGTTCCACGTACTTTTATTATAGTGTTTTTCCTTTATAAAAAGTTTCATAGTTCATTTTAGTATCGGTTTTTCTATAAACATATATGAAAAATAATCATTACTCAAACACAAATTCATATAAAATCTTAGTGTACATTAATTGAGACCTTAAATTAATTTCATCATCACGATTTTAATGATCACGTGATCATTAAAATAGACATGGTTATCTATAAATTAGATAACACTAATGATATAATTTATCAATATCACTATAGATTTCAGGAATATAAACTGATCATTTTCTTCATAATAATTAAATCCCAACACTAAGTTTCTCCCCAGAAACTTGAGCTAAATACACCACATGATTGTGTATTCAGACCCATTTAAATTGAATACATGTACCTATATTCATGATCCCATATTCTTAACATGTATTAAATTGAATATTATTTCCTCCAAAATATATATACCATAAACATCTATGAAAATAATTTTTTTCTCTAATTTGGTTTATTTGGAAATTTATAAAGTTTCAAATGGTTAATCATAAAATGATATATCTTATTAATAGTTACTATAATATTTCTCAATTAATCTCTTATGGGGTTCATTTTCTAATTAATAAAATTTGTAAATTTTCTATTGAATACATTTTTGTCATGATTCCTCTAGGATTATTAAAATACATTAAATAAAAAAATTATGAATGAGAATAGTTAATAAAGTTAATGTAAAAATGTAAATTTATTATCAAAAAATAAATAATTTATAAATGTAATTTTACATGAATTTATGAATCTTTACGTATAAAACCACTTTATCCATGGATATTTCCTATTTTACATTATACCCTACTTGTTATATATTTAATTGATAAATTATATTAAAATCTATTATAATGGTTGCAAAAAATATGTAAATTGCAAAATAATATCCCCTGGAGTTGAAACATGGGGTATAATTAGGCATATATACTATTCTTAATGTTGTGAACTAGTTATTACTCAACTAGACCTCTTCATGGTTGTAACCCTTAGGAGTGTTTTCTCTAGATTCAACATGAATGTTTTTGTATCCAGATATAAATTCCGTTTCTCAGAAGCCACAAACTCTATAAATTATTAATTTTTGGGGGGTTTTTTAATATATTTTTTCTTATACCTGGGGTTTTCACCAATTTAATAAAGTCATAATACCAAAATAAAACTAATATATTCCTAAAAATAACTAATACCCACTCTGAAACAAACTGAGATGCCTCATACCTACTCTATCTATAATAATGATCCAAACTCAAAAATTAATTATTATCTATGATACCATTGAATATAAATCATTTAAAATATAAAGATATTTCAATTATTAAATTATTACATATTAAAAAAATCAATCCTATAACCCTTATGTACAGTATCCTTTGATATCAACAACATATAACTCTTATTTCAAAAAAATGTGAAATGATTTCCAAAATCACACGATACTAGACCTTTATGTTTGTATAACATATATTATAAACATAATAATAATGTTGTTAATGGAAAACACAAGATAGGATAATCTAATACACATATAAATGGATAAAAAATTTTAATATCACATTATAGTTTAGATGATAAGCAGGTAAGAAATCCAGATCATGTGATAAATGTATGAATAAAATATTATGTGATAATATGAGTTGTCCATGATTTATAATATAAGAACATGTGATTTAAAATGATAAAAAATATATCAAGTCTTATGTATGTTGAATTTTGAAAAAATAATAATGATTCGTGGACCATAACAGAGTTATATAACAATGAAGTGTATAAAAACAAGGAAATGTGACCCAAACATAAGTATAGAAAAACATTACATAGATTATTAGTAATAAACAACATATATACCATTAGTGGAATTGGAACCACAAATTTATTTCCCATTATTGTCATATATATCACAAAACTATGACTCATTATCTACATAGACATACAGTATTACTACCTATTAATGTCTTGACATTCATTGAAATACAATATAATTTTATATAATGTGATATCAAAATTAAATAATGAATTGGAGAGACACATAAGACCCCAAAAATCAAAATTCATTGGAATTTATTCCATTTTAAATCAATAATAAATTATATCTTTAAAACCCTGTTGAAAAACTGTAGTTTTTTAACAATTCCGAATTATATAACATTAAATGATATCAAGAATTAAGTCAGTTGACCTCAAAAATTCTATCTCATTAATCATTTATTTTATAAATTATTTTTATGGATTTAAAAACACAGCCTCTTATGAAATATATTTTTTTATTATGAGGAATATAGAATAAAAAATTAAAAAATTATTTAAAATTATTCACAATTTCATGAAAATGATATAATTTTACACACCACTTTCCAAAAGATAATTTCTAGGAAACTGTAAAAATAAATTTTAAAATCTATAAGGAAATAAATATCAGTAATGGATCATTGAAAATTATAAATAATTTAACCAAATTTAATGTCGAGTAAATTTTAAAATATAAATATATAAATATAAAAACTTTTTAAAATTTTAAAATTATTTAATTTGAACCCACATAATATTAAAATAACTAGGATTCATTAAAAAAGTTAATTTAAATAATAATTTCACTATAGTTATAATATATTTTTCTCCAATAATATTAAATGATAACATTTTTGGAAATAATTAATATTAAAATTTATGAGAAAGAACTTTTTGGAGAGTATGGGGATTATTCTTAACATCATTATTTTCATATTAATGAACGAAATATATCCAATAATTAAATTATCATGGATGAATATAAATTACACTTTTTAAAACATAAAGTGCCCTATTTTGAAGAGTGATAATATAATATAATAAAAATATCATAGAGGATTCATGGGAGATAATCTTTGACCCAATGAAAATAAGTCTGAGAATCCAAAAACCATATGAATATAAATATTAATGATATTGTGGAGCTAAACTATTTTTTTAGACATAATTGTAATTAAGTATAGAATAAAGGGAAATAAATTCAGTATAATAATTGGTTTGATGAAACAAAACATATATGAATTAATATCATTTATTAACAACACAATTCAATGAATAGAAATTTGAATCAACAAAATCTCTTTTGAATTCAGTAAGAATTGAATCAAAATAATATGAAGGGGGATTTAGGAACCAATATATAAATCTAATTAAGGAAATATTAATTATAATAATATACGTTAATGGGGGAGTAATTAAACCATATTAAATAAGACAATTTTCTTAATATAAAAACATACCTTAGTATGGGTTAATTGAAAAAAAAAATCCCTTTCAGATTTAGTAATCATTGAAATAGAAAACAAGAAATAGATTTTTAGACCCTATTAGTTTTGGTCAAATTATGTATAAGGGATCTCATATGATATACACACAAAAGAAAACAACATCTTGAAATTTTATGAATTTGTGGAAGGAATTTTAGATTATAAATCCATTATGAACATTATAAGTCATGAAGAAATAAAATGAATAAAATGGGTTTATGTGATAGAAATTTAAACAATATAAAATTAAAGATGAATTATTATATAAATCCATAATAAATAATAATTTAAAAAAAATTATAATAATTTAGCTTAGGGGAAAATATATTATCTTAATGAAAGGTTATTCAGTAAAGAAACACCCAAACCTTTACACTCGACATACAAAAACAAGAAATAACTATCATTACCCCTCCCTCAAATGGAACCTCACCTTTATCCGAATCGAATGAATAGAGATAAGGACTCCTCATGTGCCACATCCAGTAGACCATAAGTTTTTCAATATAAAGCGGGGTATAATAATATCACAAATGGGATGAATTTCCCCCCAGAATATTAAGGTTCGTGATTTTGGAAAAATAAAATGAAAAATAACATCCTAAAAAAAGAAGTTAAAGACATAACCATCCCAAAAATGAATGTTCAAATAACTAATAAAACCACAAGTTTCCAAAAATTACACATAATAGAGTCTTATGAATGTGATACAACAAGAAATCTATGACCAAAGCTATCACTGTTCATCACGGTCTGTAAATTCCTCCTGGAATCCTGAACAATAGTTTTTATATGAATATGGTTTTCCTACCAAGTATATTATATTGGTTTTCGTCCAAATTCACTCATAAACATGTGAATATAGAATTATAATCCACCATTCATAATATAGTAAAACCAATAACACCTAAACATGTCAACTATCAAATCTCATCTTCAAAATGGCATGCTCACCAAATAATGTATCCATATATAATTATATAACCTGATGCATATCCATAATTGAATGCCCAATGAACCAATTTCACACTAATGTTCCACTCTCACACCCTAAATCCACACACCATAGCTCTTCTATCTCTTTTATATAGTTATTTCTATTCAACTATATGAAATTGCATCATGCTAAGCACCCCACATAGAACTGGCCATCACACCCTTCCTAGAAATACCTAGGCCATCACACCAAGTCAATCCTAAAGACACAAGATCCATCACACCACATGTCATCCATAGCCGTAACTAGAATTTTATGGTATCATGAACATGAAGGACATAGAATGAAGTTCATCCTCACACCATGAACAAACCCCAGTATAAACCACATCACATCCTTATTAAACTAAACAATTATAGTCTACAAGACATCATTGTATGTGCATAAATAACATCTCTTGGAAGAGAGATATAGGTTGAATGGGTATCTGTCCATCTATAATTACAATACAGATATTGGGAAAAACACCACATAACATTTGGCGGTTTTCACCATGTTCTATACATTGATGGGGTTGTTAAACAAATCATAATGAAATACAACATATAATAGATACACAAATTGGTCTAGACTATGGGTTTAAAACAAGAACACTTTCCATTTAAAAGTTTCTCCAAAAAACTTTACAACTCCTGTGAATTTTAATACCCCCACTAAATTAATAACCACACAAAAAATCCCACATTCCATAAGCCACATTCAACCATTTTTCATGTTAATCTAGTTTATATATATTTCTCATTTTTTAAAAATTCATTAATTTTGACTATTTATTTCACATTATGTATCAACCACTTCAATCATGCATTCCAATTTTAATTCCTCATTTATTATCCATTTCAAACTAATACAAAACCACCCTATTATCGAATATAGTTTCTCCATTATCATTTATTCCATTACTATCTTGAAACCAAAACAACTCCACATCTCAAAGGGTTCACACCATTCATCACCACCACCACACCTCATAACCACATTCGCTTCACAACTACCATGTATCACAACAACATATCATTAAAAATTAGAAACACCCTACAACCACAACTAAAAATCAATAATTTATCAACATTGGCCTTTATCATTGCTAGAAATAAGTAGTGACAAATATTCTCTATATCGGTAATAAAAAATTGCAAATTAAAGGCCTCCATTAATAGAGCATTTTTTAGAACCGATAAAAGTAATCCATTTTCTACACATTATTTTATCATTGATATAGGGTGACTTTTTACATTGTTATATGTTAAGCGTTGATAACATACACCCTTTATCTATGCATTATTTTTCTCACACATAATGAAATAATTTATCTGCACTTTTTAGCCATAATAAAAGAGTAAATAAAATGAAATTATTATATAAATATACAATAAAAATGATTTTATAAAAATAATATAAAAAATATTAATTAATTAATTATTGATAAAAAATAGATAATTTTATTATACTATATATATATTATACCTAGTAAATATTAAATATTAAGATATATATATATAATAGAAATTAAACAAATAAAAATAAAAAATAAGTGAATAGAGAAAAATATTAAATATTTTATTAATTATATAATTATAGATAAGATTACTAATTATTATATATTAAGTATATTGATATATATGAATGTATATAAATAAGATTTATAAAATAAAAAATATTATTTATTATTTACATTAAATAGTAATATATTTATTAAATAATGGTTTATAATTAAAATCAAAAATTTATTAAAAATACAAACTAATTGCATTGACTAATGGAAATAATTGAATACAATTTGATTTTTCAATTTAACAGAGATCAAACATCTTATATTTATTTTACATATAAGTAGTTAATGATTTTTTTATACATATGCACAAACTATAACATATATTTTTCTGAATTTTATCAATTAATATTATAATTTGTACATATACTTATTTTCTATGAATTAATATTTTAAATATTTATTCATCTTTATTCCAATATATATTCATTTTTAATGATTTATATTGATTAATTTTTTCCAAATTATCAATATTATACTCATTTTTTATTAATAAATTTTACTCATTTTTAATAAGAATGTAATTAAGATTAAATATTCATTAAAAATGTTAATAATGATTTTGTAAAAAATTATTTATAAATAAATTTATTTATACATGTATATTAACATCTTTTATATTTTCTATAATTTTAAACAAATTACTGAAATTTGTTTAAAAAGTATTTATATAATTATAAATAAATAAGTATACAATTAAAATAAAATTAATAAAATACTGAAAATATTTACTATATTTATTTATATATTATATATATAATAATAGAAATATATATAATGATATTAATATTATTTTTTAAAAAAATATTTATATAATTATCAATAAATTAATATGTATTCAAATAATTTTAAAATTTTTATATTATAAGAACAATTATTGTAATTATTTTAATTATTTTTAATATCTATAATTTTCTAAATGTGTTTTTAAAGTATTGTCAGTAATTATCAGCACTTGTTTTGTGATATTAAATTTGTATCCTTGTGAGTGAAAAATGAATCACTAATAAGGATTTATTTTATTAGCCCTTATTAACTTAAAACTGATAAAAGGTATCTTTATTAGTTATTTTATGGAAGCGCTTTTAAAAGTGTCAGGATTGAATTTAAGAACACTAACCATCAGGATATAGTTTTTTATATTTGTTGTTCTACATGTAAGAGGCATGCTACCATTGCTCCTTATTATTAATACAATTCCAGAATCTAGACAAGGATCAGTGATCCATCTATTCAAAGGCTTGAATCCAAGGCTCGAGAGATTCAAGTGTGGAATGAAAAAATGGTTCTAATGAAGTCCATGTTTTTCAATATCTCTAATTTCCCTCGGTTATCCACTAAACCTTCTCATTACATATATCAGTTTCCCAATAAGTATAGTTGAATTATCCAATAAAAAACAACCCAAAATTAATTTTTTTAGATATTTTGAAGTACTGTCTTCTCTTATTTCAAGTGGATCTCCTTGGGAAAACATTGGTACAATTATAATTGAAATATATCAAACCCAAGGTTGTGTGACGTTTTTGTGGGGTATTATTGTCTCCCAATACATATATTTTACAACATCTACCTATTTTCAAGATTTATCTTTTGAAACATTCATCTTATTCGTGGTCCGTGTTGTCACTATTTTGGAATATTCTATTAAAAGTCACTTGGGAACCTATTTTCGTATTATTATTGAGAATTTAATGTTTTATGATTTTATTAATTTTTTAATAATCCCCTGAAAATGTTCCACCAATGGTTGAAATCTCAATAACCTAACTTATATGATCCAATAATTGAATTTTTCTTTGTCTAATCCTCAAATATTATGTCTTTGATATATATGAGTACCAACATCCTTTGATGATTACCATTCATTATGTACAGGGTCTGATCAACTCGACATTACTTAAAACCAATATTTCATAGGTATTGATCCATATTTATATACCAGTTCTTCAATGATTTCTATATCTTTTATAATGATTTAGTCAATTATCATATCCTTCTTTCATTTTCATCCATAATAAACCCATATAGTTTTCCATTGTATACACCCCATTAAGAACTCCATTGCAGAACATATATTGGATTTCCATTTGGTATACTTTTAACAACATATTCATTGAAATTTCTAAAAAAAACATACAACAGATTCAAATTAGGTTATGGGAGAAAATTTATCATAATTATAAATTAATTTAATGTAGGAGTTCTCATTTCCCACTATCCAATATAGATTTAGAGCCACTTTTACATAGTTAATGAATTAATTAATGAACGTTAACATGGTTCTAATAACATTTATGTCTTCATTCCTTGGAATAATTTCTCATGTCACATTTTATTAATCGAATCAAGCTCTTTATTACTAGATTAGATCCAATTATCATCCTTTTCATCCTATCAAAATGATTTATGTTGTTCTTAGTAAATAATGATTATTTTTGTAGAGATTTACTCCATTGTGTTTTCATCAAATCTCACTAATCACCAATTAAATTTTATTCATTGATTTCATCCTTGCATGTATTTCTTATAGATGATAAACATATATCCATCCTAGAAATGTTAACCCTAAAATTAATACTTCATTTAAATAACATCATTAATTTCATTACACATCTAATAAATAATATGTATTTTTTTCTTTAATCCATCTAAAAATAGATCATTATATAAAAATTAATTTTGGCTTCACCCTTAGTAATATATGATTACTATACATGTAATTCTCACAAATGGGAGGATTACCCCTTTTAGAAAACACAATATTGTATAACTATCATCCTTGTTAGTTTCATCTCATAGATAGTTATTACTCCAATATGTTTCTTGGGACTCATCCCCATCTATTTTATATTTCTTATACTGCATTGATTTATATTAATCATATGTATGACTAATTTTATGAGTATTTCATGAAACATAGGTGCATGTATAGAGGATACGGAGGATGCATTTGAAAAAAAAATGAAATGACAACTATTTAGAAGATGAGTTGATGGGGATGAAAATAGTATATGGCTTCGTCCTTTGGATGAATTAATATTATAACACCAACCATAGTGAATTAATTGTTTTCTTATATTCAATTACGCATTTTCTTATAATTATACAGAAATTATTTTAAGAAGTCAAATTTTGAGTTTCCCTAATTAGAATTAAATATAAATTTCACCTATTATAATGAATATATTATGTGTATTTATTTATTTATTTTAAAAAATTAATATTTTATGAACGCAATATTATTGCCTTGAATTCTCTAGGATGATTCAATGCTTTAGTAAAATGTATTATATTTTATCCTCATCCACCTCACTCATTATTTTACTGTTTGAAAATATCTATTTGTGTTTTTTTATCATCATTAAGGCTTTACCAACAGAATATAACAATGGTCATCAATATCTTCACACTAAAATAATTATCCATGGAATTTATTTATTGTTTCATATTAATGTTAAAATTGATTTATTTTTAGTTTTAAACATATAATAATTATTTTCATGGAAAAGTGGAATGTTTTGTTTTAGATGGGGTGGTTTATTTGAAGCATCCCAATTTCGTGATGGATTGCACATCGATCCTATAGATGAGATAAGGATAGCACAGAAATGTGTTAAGAATGCATACAACCACAAAGAAAATGTAAATTCCTACTACATATTTAATTAAGTTTTTTAAAAAAAATTATCTAATATTTGTATGTTAATTTCCAAATATTTTTTATCTAGTACATCTTTATTTTTTTCAAAGATCTTTTGGGAAGTAATATTTTTCTTTCAACTATCTGAAACAAGTCCCAAAAGAGATAAAATTATTCGTTCTTCAATTGTAACCGTGTTTCCCATTTCCATTTCCTTTCATTGTTAAACATCTGACACATCTTATGGATTTGATGTTGTTAGCTGAAAAACATTCTCATTGATTAAATACAGAAGAGTAGATGAATGTTATGTGCCTATTTTGGTGACTTATAATGATATAATGGGCACATGATCTTCCTCTGGTCTATTGATATTAAAAATTCATAATGGGTTTTTTTGGCTAAGAACACTATTTCACTATACGGTTTTGGGAGTTCAATATAGATAAAAATGGGAACATGGTAATATTTTATGTTATCAATTTTTAATACATTATGATGTGTAGGAGTCAACTATACCTCAATTCGACACATAGTTTGATTGTTATGACCCTAATTGCTTATTTTTAATTATAATCAATATTACTTTTAGTTAAAATGGAAACTGATATACTAAAAACCAAGAACAGATCTTCAAATTATTTTGGTACATTAGTTAGATGACTTATATGTCATTTGGGTCATTTTGAAGTTACAATCACCTAAATTTGAGCATGGTGTGGGCACTATGGATCATTGTGTATGTTATTGTTTTAAAATTGATAGTTTTGTTTATAAAATTTAACTCAATGAAAACAAAGAAAACACGATCATATTTTCATGAAAATTTATGAAATTGATTCATTAGTCATTTTTGATGTGTAGGAATCCATCTCATGTCAAACTGATACACTATTTTATCATTATGGGTCAATGTGTGAGTTTTTAGTTTACAATGACATTTTAGTAAAAAAAGTAACATAATAAAAACCTAAAAAATGTAATTTGATTGATTTGATACATTAGGAAAAATTTTATATAATTCATTTTATACTATTAGAAATTAGTTGGACCTCAATATGATGCACTTTGTGACCGGTAAGACTCAATGTGTGACTTTTTATTTAAAAATGATATTAATTTTAGTAAAGAAGAAAACTAAGCTACATAAAATTGAGAAACAACAGTCATATTGTTTTGATGCATTAAGGAAAATATCTAAATTTAATTTGTTATGTGTATTAATCAGCCACACCACAATATAATACATGATGTTACTTGTAAGTCTTAGTGTGTTTTTTATCAGTTTATAATCGGCATTTTAGTTCCGAAGATTTCAGAAAATGAGAATAGAAAAAAAAATAAGATTTTCTTGAGAATTTAACTAATTTATTCATAATTCATTTTTAATGTGTATGAATAAGTATAACGTCAAACATATACATAATGTGATTGGTATGAGTCAATGTTTGTGTTTCTTGTTTAAAATGACATTATATTTAAAAGGATATGTGATGTAATCAAAACTTAGAAAACACATTTCGATTATGTTGATACATTACAAAAATGATCAATAAGCTATTTGGGATGTGTATTAATTATACATACCTCAATCTGATTCATGAAGTGAACGATATGACTCTATGTGTTTATTTTTTTGAAAATTGACATCAATTTTAGGAAAAAGGTATAATTGACATACTCAAATCCAAGAAATCACATTTGAATTATTTTCATACATTATGAAATCAAACGATAAGTCATTTTTAAGAAGTATGAAGTGTTTCATTTTATTTTAAATTAACATCAGTTTCAGTAAAAATGTCAAATGACCTACTCAAGTCAGAGAAAAAAATTGAATTACTTTTATACTTCAAAAAAATATCCATAAGTCATTCATGACATGTTGGAATTTTCTACTCTATAACCTAATACATAATGTACCTGATATGACTCAATGTGTTTGTTTTCATTTTATAATCGAGAATTTAGTCAAAAAATATCACTCAATGAAAACCAAACAAACCCACTCATATTTTCATGATAATTTATGAAATTTAATAATATGTCCTCATGATTTATAGGAATCAGTCTCATGTCAATCCGATACACAATGTGATTGGTATAAGTCAATGTGTGTGTTTCTAGTATAAAATAACATTTTAATAAAAAATACAATTATCATACTCAAAACTATGTAAACACAATTTCATTATTTCTATACACTGCAAAAAAAATCCATAATCCATTTGGGACATGTTATAATATGCCACACTATCAATATAATTCATGGTGTGACCGATAGGACTCAATATAAATATTTTTTAAAAAATTTACATCAATTTTAGTAGAAAAAAAATTGACCAAATAAAAACCAAGAAAACAAATATATATATTTTTATACTTCAGGGAAAAAATATATATGTCATTTTTTATGTGTAGGAATCATCCTCACCTCACTCTCTTACATGATGTGCCTGGTATGAATCAATGTTCCAATTACCAGTTTAAAATCTATAGTTTAGATAAATAAATGTCGCAAACTTAAATTCAAACGAACATAATATTATTTTGTTGATAAATTATGAAACTTATTCATAAGTTATTTTATGACATATATGAATAAAAATCATGTAAAACTGATACTACATGTAATTGGTATGAGTTAATGTTTTTGATTCCAGTTTAAAATGATATTTTAGTAATAAAAGACATGTGATGTACTCAAAACTAATTAAATTAGTTTGTATTTTATTGATAAATTATGGAGATGATCCATATACCATTTGGGATGTGAGATAATTATCTTCACCTCAATATATTCTATGGTGTGGCTGATATGACTCCATGTGAATCATTTTATTTAAAATTCACATCAATTTTCATAAAACACTCATCTAACCTACTCAAAATTGAGAAAACAGTTTCATATTATATAGATAATGTAATATATATAACTATAAATAATTTTTTATTTTTCGAAATTAGCATCTCCTTAATCTAATACACGATGTTTTCAATATGACTCTATGTGTCGGTTATAATTTTAAATTCAACATCTTATTTCAAAAAGTATCACTCACTAAAAACTAGAAAAACATTTTCATATTATCTTTATAATTTAAGACACCAATAAATATGTCATTTCTGATTTATAGGAATTTTTATCATGTCAAACGGATACTTTATGAGACCGATATGAGTCAAAGTGGTTGTTTCTAGATCAAAATGACATTTTAGTCAAAAAGTAAAGCAATGTACTCATATATGTGAAAACCCTTTTGTATTGTTTTGATATATTTTAAAACAACTTATATGTCCTTTGAGATATTTTAGAAACATATTATCCTCAATCTAATTTACAGTGTGACTAGTAGGACTCCAAGTGAGTCTTTTTGGTATATAAATACAGTTTCATATTAAAATGTGCATCACATCACTAAAACCGAAAAAAACGAGCCTAAATTGTTTTCAAATTATTCAATATGATATAAATTTACTTCTATATCATTTTTATCTGATACATATTTATTTAATTTTTATATAGATATTTCTTGAATAAGAATAAGAAATTGTCTGGTGTGAAAGAATCAAATGTAACTCAGTCTGATACACAAAGTTTCTTGTTTGACTTAATGTCTAGTTTAAAATTAACACATTCTATTCATTTATTTATTTATACTTTGACTAACATAAGTATTGATTTTTATATAGGCTATATTTTTTTTGAGTAGTGGTTATGATCAGATGACAAACAAAGACTATTGTTTTTAATGTATTTAAACATTTGTACTTATGTAATAGTATAAACCAATGATTATAATGTATGTAATATAATGATTTTTTCATATATTGTTTTTACATTTTATTTATTTTAAAATATTTAATATTACATGATTTTTATGAATTTATGTAATTTTTGGATCTATAGTGTATTCTTATAATACACTTCACTGGTGTTACAGTGTTCTGTTACACCACACTCCAGTTTTCTCCCTTATCAGTGCCTCTAAAAGTACTATAAATGACCAAATTATTAGCACATTTAAATGTTTTGATAATGTTTCCATTTATGTGTTTCAATAAAAAGAAAGGGCTTTTAATCTCACTCTAGTAGTAAAAAAATCATTAGGGCAGGTAAAGTCTATTTTTAGCATTGTTAAAACTTTATTTTTTAGTAAGGATACAAACATCAACACCACATTTCACATTATTTATTTCATATTTAAATAAATCAATTCTCATATAATTTACATTACTTTTCAATGTAATTATTAAAAAAATCCATATTTTCCTGGGGAAAATACATTTTATCAAGATTTACATTTTAATATAAGCTTAATTGAGGTGATATCAAATAGTCACATAACCAACAGTTCCAAAAACATAACTAGTTATATACAATAAACATCTCCCAATAACCATGGTTTTTATCAAATAATAAAAATTGTATTTAGAAAAATCATAAAAAAAAATATGTGTTTTACTTTTCCTTTACACTTTAATTTCAATTAAGAAATTATTATATTTATTTATACGGGTCATACCATCTTACCAATAAATAAATAAAACGATTTATCTGATTCGTAAAAGTGGAAGGAAGAACAAGGATCCCCTATATAAATGGAGATTTATAATTTTATACACACAATATGGTATATGGAAAAAACAATTAGAAGACCAAAAGTATAGAAAGAAACCTTGGATCAACTTTGGCCACATCAAGGGATAATCAAAATAAAATCCCAAACATTTCATGATCATGAAAACATCACCGCTTGGAATTCCTAAAATAAGAACAAATGGAATAAATGAATAAGAGAGAACAAATCATAAAGTAATTAAAAAGATCATTGTAAGTTTAATTGGCATGGAAAATCTCTTAAAAATACATATTTTCTTTATAATAAATGAGTTAAAAATAGCCATATATGAGAATTATGGAAACCTATTTTTTATAATCATGATGTAACTAGACTCATTCAAATAATGAATATCATACTTAAATCATGAATTCTAGATTCATATCATGGCTTTTCATGATTCTTATTAATTAAATCTATGAAACATTTTTATGAAGTAAATTACTATAAGCATTCACTTCCACTAAAATTCATGGATCCACTACACTATTTAATTAATGTTCTGAACATTAATTTAACATCGTGAATTTATTATATAAAAAACTCTTCACAAAAACATAAAATTTTAATCACAAACCACAAAATAATTTCAATTGAAAACTCACCTCATGTGTTCCTTTTCATATTGTTAACATTTTTCTATAGTAACATTGTGACATGAAACTCCATTGAACCTTCTTCAAGCATCCTCTGATCACCTAAAACTCTTGAACATTTAAAGTAACATACCAAAAATGTATGAACCATCACATTTAATTCATCTAAAATGATTCTCATCCTAGATAATTAAATAAAATATATAAAATTAAATAGGGAGGTTCTAAGAAACCACCCCAAGAGATACCAATAAAGGATCTTTTCACATGACAAACCCTAGGAGTAGCTAAACACACAAAATAATAAATTTATCAATACACCCTAAAAATAAATCACCAACTCATTTGGAAGACACTACATTATCTTGAACAAGTAATAATCAACCCCTTTTCTTTTCATCCAACATTATGACCATAAAATTATATACACAGTCTAATCCAACAACAACCAAAACCAATATAGTGCATGGACCTATGCGGAAAAATCATAGAAATTCAATTCCCATATTAATATATTATCTTTCTTTGGTGTAATTGACTCAACCACATGATGTTAAAAGGTTTCATAGTATAAAAAATCGTGATTAAGAAGGGTTCATCCCATATTCATAAGATTAATTTATTTAATAAAAAATTATTATCCTAAAAACGAATAAACTGAGAAGATTCAAGAATCAGATCATCATGGAAATACTCAAACAAAAAAATGAAAGTACTACAAAACAATTATGAATATCTCAGTCCAAGGTATCGTCCCCTAGGACATCATTCGTCTAGGACATAAAAAAAAGAATATTGAATCCCCAAAACACATTTTCCTAAAAATTATATATCTCTAATGGTCACTTCATGAATATAATGTCATCATCAATATCCAACTCTCCCTAGTCAATGACATGGGATTCATCATGGATAAACCATCAGATTTTTGACAGGTAAAAGTCATCATGAATCCCATCAATCCTTGATAAAATTTCCAACTGATAAGTCACCTCATCAAAATTATGCAGCACATTATGGGGACCAGAAAATTTGTTTTTAATCTTACTCCCCAAACAGAATAACCAATGTCCCTAATGAGAAGATATCTTTAAGAACATAAGGTCCCAAAAAAACTCCCTGGAGATCTACCTACGGTCAGCATATGACTTTTGAAATCTATTTTCTAACTTCACCCTCCCACAAAAAACATAAAAATTATTAGTAAATATATAAAACACATTGGGACTAAGAGTAAATTACTACAAATTTGTGGGCCATTACACTAGAGATTGTCCTTAACACCTATAAAATGCCTCAAATAGATATATTCCAATGGGTGAGTGGAAAATTATTTTATATGGAAACTGAACCAAGGAAAATTACATCCCCTGAGATGTACCAACATAAAATATTCTCTTCCACAACATATTATATAGTTTCTAAATATTCCTCTTTATATGTTCATATATACTATTGTTGAATGAAGTGTTGTGGCATGAATGAGTGTCAAAAACAAGTATAAATCCTCTATATGCACATGAGGACAAATAATCCTCATAATCTCAATATATGGTTCCCATAACTCATCGTATATTAAATAACTAATCCATGTACCTTCTTCCCATGACATCCATGATTCTAAAATCCCTTATCATTAATAAGAGATCCATATTAATCAATTGGTTCATTACTACCCCAATATAATAAAAACCTCCCCAAGATAATGGTAAAACTATGTTGAATTATATCATGATATCAAATCACACACACAAGATAATATACAAGGGTTGTAATAAGAAATTATAATCATGATGCTTAGCCTTTATCTACAAGAGAAATATACATTGATATATAAACTATTACACACCCATATCTTCCTGAGCTAAAAAAATGTATCCTTAACCCATTTTATATTTTAGAATCATATGGAATTTATTCTAGAGGTGATCAATTCAACTCAAAAAGGACTCTATCGCAAATATACCCCAAAACATATATCCTCCCATAAGATAATAACATATTCACACTATTCTTCAACTATCCCTATAGATAATCATTATAGCCAACATGGAAACACATCAAATCTAGCTATGAGTCTTTCACTTGAGATTCACCCACCTTCTACACAAAGGATGACTCTATAGTCATATGATAAGGACATACCTAATCACTACCCTCCATCACATCAATGTGAATCTCTTTAATATGATCCATCCCCTTGAAAAAATCCACACAATTCGGGAAAAAACCATTTTTGACATCCTACATAGTATATCTAACTCAAAATTCCCATTTTCTAAAAGGACATATATTTCAAATTCAGGGTCTTAGAGAAAATATATCCAATAATATTATTGAAGATTCATTTTATACTATGATAATATATACCTATAATTCATTGGATTGGAAGATAGATAAATTCACTCCCTAATGAGGTGATGTCATAAGAAATTCCTTGAAAATAAAATAGTTTTCAGAGACATATAATTTTTGGATTATTTAGGTTTGTGGGGACATTACTACCTATACACAAAATAAATCATTTCACTATAATAAATCAAGATAAATCAAGACCCCATAATGGAGTCATTATACAAAACATCAATCATATATCCTTCCTCTAGAAAATGAATCGTCGAGGAACCAATTAACATACTTTTCAAATATTCATGTTCTTATTTAAACTAATCAAAAAAGATAAACAGCTTATCTATATTAGTCATGGATTTGAATGGGGATAAAATATGTGGGAATCTTGATGTGAACCTCTAGTAATTGCATCTAATATGAGGTAATCTATGATCCTCTACCACATTCTTGTATGCTTACCAATAAACAACTCACTTTATCTTTAATATGTATATATCCACAACCAACAGGGTTAAAAAATTACTAATTAAATTAAACTCGAGATTCTAAAACATGTACTTTTA
The DNA here is from genome assembly GCA_963277665.1 of Viscum album. NCBI lineage: Eukaryota > Viridiplantae > Streptophyta > Magnoliopsida > Santalales > Viscaceae > Viscum > Viscum album. Next base: position 1,075,774,992 of record OY728161.1, read on the forward strand.
TAACCTTCCATAAAGTAGAGGAATCAACAAAACTAAAAGACATCTCAGAGATTCCCAACATTCTTCTCCACCTTGTTTGGTTGCATCACAATAAAGTCAATTAACATGACTCCGAATTGGTCCCAGAACTCTAAAAATATTTATTTCATGAGCTCAATGAACCCTAACTATTGCATATATAAAAAAAATAACATGTACTCGATGAGCGCATGATAAAAATAAAGTTAGTCTTTAGAATATCATCCTCCACTATTTACTAGTGATATCCTGAGAATAAATTGATCTTCAAGAACTATATTGATCTTCATAGCCATTTTAAAAGATATTACATCCTATGAATAAGGTAGATATTCTTCCTCGTCACAAGATTCATCCTTCACCAGTCTATAAAAATCCTCATTTTATCATAATAAATTATAGAAAATAATATTATAGCACCCCATGATGATAATCTTGGCCAGATAAAACCTTGTTGAATGAGATTAAAATTATGAATTCTCAACTCCCACAACTCATAGTGTTACGTATGATATAGATAATTTGAAATTAGAGAGGTATCAGGATTTATATCAATACAAAACTCAATATCATGTCATGCAGGTAGAATCACAACCTAATGAAAAAAACATCAAAAAACTAACCAATAATAATAAGTGCTTTCACCTTCGTAGTAACAACTTATTTAATCAAAAACTCATCTAGAAAGAAGAGAAGGGGATATGAACATCTTTTACCTAATTGAAATAATTTCTCACAAATGGATGATATCTGATGTTTTTGCACATTAGAGAACCCAATTCACCTCTATAATAATTTCATAATAACATGTACAAAGCACAATCAATCAATGTAGAGGACTTAATCATATAGTTTTATCAACAATAATAAAATATCCCAAGATGAATAATTATACCACATCATCTATCTATATCCATGAAACACATAAAACCATATGGTTTACTCTCTGATGGGTGTACTCAACAACATGAGAATGAGAGGACAATGTTTTAGCAGTCTGAGAGAATATAAGAATGTATGTGTGAAAAAGGAGTGTGAATCTTCAAAATAAAACAATTTAAATGTAATTATTGTTGAAATGTTGATCATACCTATGAAAAATCTATCCATAACTGAGATGCTCCCTCTAGAACATGAATCTAAAAATATCCATAAACGATCCCTCTCTATTGATGACAACCTCCATTGACATGATCAGGTTGAGGTCCATAAAGATGATGAACACCATGAGGTTGACCCCTTCTTACCTAGACTCATCTCAACAATGCATAAGACTACTACTCAAAAAGAATCACTATATGATACTATGGTTGGAAATGAATATAAACACTACCATTTTACTAATATCAATAAACCACTAGGAAATGATCCTGATCTTGACCATAGCCCCCATAGGCATAGACCACTGGCACAAATCCCCCCAATATAATGGAAGAATTCACTAGCCCCAGAATGATGAAAGTGATGTTGCTGAGGATAGATATCCACTATTCAGAAACATGAAGACCTTGGTGCCTAAGATATACTATTTATAAATATACTAATGGAACTTAGAATTATACAATAAATAAGTAAAACTCTTCATGATTTCATATGCTATGTCACCTCTACCACCTTCTTCACCACTATGTATATAATTAATGTAAAAGGATTGACTAGTTATTTAATGAAACGAAAACTGCATCTTCATGAAATATCACATGGGACACCTCATCTAGGTAATGATCATGGGATAATTGAAAAATATCCTTTTATATAATCCCCACCTCTTTCACTAACCTTATTCTATACTAAATAATGAAAATATATTACCACTTTACTGCCTTGGTGGTAGAAAATAAGAAATCTTCTTGGAAATCCTTCCAAATTTCAGCCCATAAACAACCATCTAATACCTATAACCTAGTTACAACAGCAGCCACTAACATGCATCTAGACTCATCTGACAAAATAGTGATGGGACCTGATAATCAATCCAAGACTGGATCAATTTGATGTTGATCTTAGGCTCCTCTAACTAGTGCTCTGTCTTCATGTTAGATATGATTCCCTTGTAATTTTCAAAATTCTTTTTCTGAAAGGAATTAAACACCATATATCATTGTTCATCCTCCTCAACTATTTCATCCTTCTAAAATTCAACTAGGTCAGCCTACCACACCTCACAATCATAAAACATAAACAGGTGATATCCATGAAATATAGATTAAAGGGAAACAATTATTTAATTATCCCAGTGGTATAGAATATTGTCAAGATTTATTAAAATCATTTTTACTTACAAAAATCTCAAAATTTAGATATAAAAACAAAACATTATTATCCAATTACCAATCCTAGTTCTTTACCTTGTAAGCTGCACCACCTCACTTGGTAATTTGGTAAGCTCGTATTCTTACATCAGATCAATGGGGGGCCTAAAATCTATAGCCCTATTCAGTCTTCCCTTTCGTATTTATCATTCCATGTACAAATAACACCATTTCCCTACCAAACTATTAAATCCTCATAGTTTTTAACTCCAAACACCACTCTATATCTAAACCACAAACTTCCTCTTATACTACATAGTCTGGACCCCTTACTCTAATGGTACCCCACCTATAATTATAGTGAAGGAAGTAATATAGTGACACCATAAATCCATCCCCTCATAGGAAATGAGCTTTAAACATGCACAAATGGTTTAAAACCCTAAAAAATGTTATTAATTACCCTCAATAATAATAAGGATCGTGGAATAGGATAAATTGAATACAAAAAATCTCCATCAGAAAAATATTGTAAACTGAAAAACCACCCCGCAAAATTTTTTAAATAAAAAATACAGCCAAATGTCTGTCAAATATACACAAAATAGATTAATATTATTTTGAAACAATAACCACTCCATTTCCCATGTGGTAATATCCATAATGGTAAAAAATGTACACCTAAAAAACCAAATATTGTTTTTCTATACAAGGGGTTACCAAAAAACAATATACTCATTATGTTCACATCCAATGTCTATCTTGTTCATGTGAAAAGAGACTATGTAAGATAATAATAGAACCAAATGATCCTAAATAGTACAACTATAAAATGCCATATTTAACATTGTATTATCACAAAAAACTCATCCACATATTATAATGTAATATAATGTATATAGAATAATGATGGTACTCCACACAGCATCCCCCTAATCTTCCACACTCATGTCACAATGTCGTATATCTTGGTGCATACATATCATCTATATAGTCCTTGAATTCACCAAGAAAACCACATCAAGATAGGAATTAAACATACAACTGGAATTCAAATCCCACGATAAAAAACCTAGGATATCACACTATTTCTTACATTAATACGGATGGTCCATCAAACCATATCTCATCCACAGAGGTAAAATAATTTGTAGAGTATTGTGGACATTAATGACATCAACATAAATTCATATTCCAATAATGTATGACCCACAAAATGTGCCACAATCTCCTCTCATCAAGATAAATAAATTCATTGTAATATGAAATAATTCACAACCCGTGCATAAGGAACCACAATTGGAAGAGAGAGAGGAAAATAATGGCTTTCTAACAATCAGTACTGAACATCTGGATTTTGTGAAACACCTCTACAAAAAATTTGGTTTTTTAATCCAAGTGATAAAGATGGGGTGATTAAATATATAAAAAGGAAATATAATATATAATAGTGACACTCATAAGCCTTGTGTTTGTGTTTCCAAAAAGAACATCCTCCCTCTCACAATGTCCCCACAAAAACTCACAAACCCAACTTTTTTTGTTGCCACATATAAATTCATAACTCTACATTAATACACTCAATCCATAAGGAACCTTTAATACCTTCTTTTAATTTCAATACTATTACCAAATTTTCCAAATTATTATACGTATTCATTTTAATGAAAATTTATTTCACATTAAGTTTCAATAACATTAACCATGAATTACATTTTTAATTACCCATTAATTTTCCATTTGCAACCCATTCTTAACCCCTCCATAATCCATTCAAATTTATTCATTAAAAATTATTCAATTACTATAGATCAAATTGAAAAAAATTCCATAGAAAATTAACAATACCACATCACCAAAATTACACCTCATAACAAAATCCTCATAGAAACAACCATGTATAATAATCACATCTCATCACATCCACCCCACACACCACAACAAAGATTTTTATACATTATTTCATATTTTTACTTTGGGATTCTGGTCAAATAAAATTTAATTTTCAAGGGAATTATCAAATATGAAATGACTTCCTTGGGAAAACAGTTTAGTATCTATATATAAATTTTTGACAAATCTCATTCTTGGTGATTTCATGGAATAAAACAATCAAGGGTTTTAAAACCATAACAACTAAAACACAAACAATACCCATATGGTTGTCATTTTCCCCAATGAAAAAAACATGAATAAATAAATTACATGAAAATGATAAAACATGGTATTCCATTTCCCTATCCCAATCAACAAAAATTTACCAATAATTATATTTATTATTTTTGATAATTTCATATTTAAAATGTATAAAAACATGCATGATCTCTCCTAAAAATATATATATGTAATATGAAGGATAACCAACCTAAAAGAATCATTTTTAGTCCCTTTATAAAATATTCTGAATTAAAAATAACAAGAAGACTATAAATATAAAATGAAACCATGTATATATTGGGGGAACTTTGGTGTACGAGTTGTATTTTTTGTGAATAGTTATCAATACTAGTCAGAATGTAAAAGGAGATCCCAATTTAATGGAGGTTTTTTAAATTTATGATACATGGGGAATTATAGTGGAATTGTAGAATTGGATACCACACATGGGAAATTCTCCTTATTGTTCTGTGAAGATGATGGTTACATTGATCCTAATATTCAAATACATGTATCAAAATTGATACATTGTCTTCAATAATGAATATGGTTGAAGTAGAATCTATTTTATAAATATTGATGTTTATTTGAATCCATGTTCCAAAAATAATATAATTAGAGGAAAGAGAAGGGTGTATGGGATTGTAATTCGATGGTGTCTATGAATGTTTGAAGAACTAGGTGGCTATGAATTTTATTTCAACATATATATATTTAACTTAAATAAAAATTATGTCCCGCACACTATGTCCACTAGCCAGCTTCATCCATAGGCACATGTAGGACATAGGGTTGACCGTGCCTATGGGAGGCAAGTCAGGCTATCCCACAAGCGATAGTTCTATGTATAAGCCTGTAAGAGGGAATAGGAAAAGGACCTTGTATAGTATAGGCCTAAGTCCGGGTAGAGAGAGTGTGCGTTGAGAGCACCCGTGGGGAATCGGTCTGGGGAGGTATGAGGGAGGGGGTATAGAATTCTGATCCAAAGTCGAAGAAGCTTGATTGTCATATAATGGATACCCCGCATCCTCATTTAAATTTAGTACAATAATTTTAATGATCAAAATGATCTAATTAATCCATCTGATCTCGTACAAAACTATGGTTGCTCATCTCATCATGTATTCGATCATCTAATCCTAGATGTAGGTAAAATATTACAACTTGCGCGTTTGAACCCGGGTTATCTGATGCTCCCATGGCTTCTCAATCAACCACAACACTGTATTCTTTCAACTGATGCACAATATAGACACAGTCTCTAACAAGATAAGTATACAGATCATCATGGATGATATATGCCCATTAAAGGAGAGTCTCTAGGTTTAACCAAGGCCATTAATTTAATCAACATCTTTCATGCATGAAGATAACATAAAGAAGATGTCTCAACAAAAAAATGATGTTGTGAGGACATGTGCATGATTCGATTTTGGGTATAAAATAAAGATCATGTGATCCCAATCAAATGCCTGTGGTCGGTTCATAGAAAGGGAAAACTCCACTAGCAATAGAAACATGCCATAATCTGTGGCATATCATGAAACCCATTTTTTATGATTGATAAAACTAATGATCTTGATTATTCAAATTAAAGATCCTGGCTAATTAGATGATGATATTTGAAGAGAATATTGTGTGATATTTTAATTAAGCATAAGGATATGATCCTCTCCTATAAAAAAAATATGCATTACAATTTTTATGGGCGGCTACCTATCGCTACTCGAGATATCTTGTATAGAAAAACGAAGTCTCTCAAGTCATACAGTTCTTGAAGGTAAAACATGATCTGATGTATATTATTCATTCATGATGAATAACTATGAACCATTAAGGGATTTTTGAGAGTTGACCACAAACCATCCGGGTTCCATGAAGGAGATCCACACACCACATGCATAGAAGAACCATACACCCATTGAATGAAGAATAAGAACATACTTTGGATATAGAAGAAAATAACTACAGGTTTTTGAAAAGTGAAAGAAGAATAAACCACTGATTGGTTTAACCAAACCCCCAGTGTGTTTAGTGAGAAGACCCACAAATACCATGTTATGGATGCTCATGTTTTCACATCAAGATGGTACACTGTTTTCATGAGGGTTTTCTTTTGAGAAGAATAGGAATATTTGAACATAGGGGTGGGAATTTTAGAAAATTATAGTTGTGAACAAGGTAGGTGTGAGTACATGGATACATGCACTCATATGTGATATGAAAATAAGGTAGTTTTTTTGAAGGGCTTCACTAATTCTAGTGTGTGTTAATGCATGGAAAAAAGGAGAAGTGAAATATTGTGTGTGAAACGAAACAAGAAGTGGATAGTGGGTTTCAGTAAGAAAAAATGTGTTCACATTTCCATGAAAATATAAAAACCATCAAGAACCCATCCATTTGTTTGAAAAAAAAGAGGCTTGAAGAATGAATGCACATTCATACCTGAATAATTCAATGAATGAGACACTAAACAAAAGTAAATATCTAAGGCATGGTGTCTGAGAACTTGTGAAGAAAGAAGGAGTAAAAGAGTTAATGCATGCTTTCCTGCATACATGGAAACCATGATTCATTTTAGATACCCACACACACTCTTGTACACTGAATTAATGTTCCTCAATTAGGGAAATAAATGAACGTAGAGTCCAATTCTAAATAAAGACAAGGACTTCTATGCCCGTATGTTTTAGAGACCTTCAAGTCAACAAACTGAGTAAGACTTCATGAAAGAAAGTGAGATATGGAGAGTCAATGAAGGTGATGTGAGGGATGTAGTGAGATATCGCAAAAAATATTTTATGGTCTTGTTATTTTCATAGAGTGATTGTGTCTAATCTTTTGGAATCCAAAACTATTGAATATTAGTGGATAATGGTTTTACTGAAAACTTTTTGGTGTTCACTCCTTGGACATATCCCTTAGGGGTGACCCAAGTAAATGTTTTATGTTTTCCTTTTTTGCATGAATGTTTTAATTATTCCACATATCCATCATACTAGATAATTTAGTTTATACTAACATGGAAAGTATATCTATAATTTTGTGAGAAAAAGAAGAAAACTTGATTCCCCCCACCCCATGTTGTTCCTTGTCCTATAAGTGGAATCATAAGAAAGGTTCACCTATATTGGATACTGTGTATTAATTATATTCTCTGTTGAATATTTTAGTTTCATTAAAAATTCAATAATGACTATAGTTTTGATGAATATTCTGTTTTCCCTAAGTATATATTTATATCCACTAACACCATGATTTACATGAAAAATAATGTGAAGAGATAGTTTGTGAACTATCACTTGTCTACAGAAGATCCAATATCTGGTTCTCCATGATTTTCTAATAATTAAGATATATCAATCTTTGAATGTAATGAGTGTGTGGCTCAGGTTTCCACAAATGATAAGGGAAACCCTTCCACCTCATGTAAATTAAGTGATCAGGAAGTATTATTTATCACTTTTGAATGGTTTTCTCATAATAAGGATTATAGCACAAGTTGTGACATTGAATAATCTATAACCTAAAATGAACATGAAAATAAGAAATTAATAAATTATCTTAATGATATTACTGATGAAATAGATACCTTTTTTTAGAATCACAAAATTTATATATGTAGTGATCACCCAGTTGTAAAGAGAAGTTGATTATATAAAAAAGGTATTGGAAGAAAAATTTCTTCATGTTTTAAATATTTCTAGACAGATTGAAACAATTGAAGAAAAAATGATGTAACATGAAATAATTTCCATGATATACCTCAATGATGTTGAAGAAAATTAAAGGGTTAAATTGCATCTTAAAGTTAAGGTATATATGATTGAATACAATTTTAAACAGAGCACTGATATGAATGTTTTACATATTGAAGAAAATTCCAAGAAGATTAATGAACATGACTCTATATTACAAGACAAATTTATGATGAATGTAAAGGAATTTAAAATATTGAATAAGGGTTTTAATGAAATGAGGATAATGATTGCAGATCAAAACTTCATCTTTAAAATGAAATATCAAGATTTTTAAGCTCAGTTGTCTAATTTTGGGAATACATTTATTGAGACTTAAAAAAAGGTAATAGTTAGTGTTTCCACTCAATGCTCACTAGAGGATCCAAAAATTGGAAGACATCTAAAAATTTATAAAAATAATGTTACATCATTATATGATATATTTCAAATAACTAAGAAGAAATAAGTACCATTCATTCTATTTATTACTCATATTTCTATTAATATTTCCACAAACAGTGCAGGTTGGATGAAAAATTATAAACATGTATGGATGAATAAAGGTGATAAGAAACTGACATAATGTCTAATGTGGATAAGAAGATGAATGATGGAGGTGTATTCACAAAAAGATATCAAAAATTAAAAAGAAGAACAAAAAACATAAACATAAGATATAAAGAAATAATTATTTTTGGGTCAGTGCGAGTACTGCAACATATTTGGGAATTTTCCATTAAATTATTGGTCAAATATTCGTAATATAAAATCCAAATGGTTGTCCATCTAAAGGAGGGAAATCTATAATGGAAGAAGAAATATCCATTGTTCTAGAAGCATTTGTATATAATAAAATTTGTAATTCTTGATAAAATATGTTCTGTATGAAATGGTAGTGGTCACATTGTTGGTGAATTCTAATCCAAACATATATCCAAAGCTGATAATAATATAAGACCTCAAAAGTTGGGAACAGGAGAAAAAGCTACCTTGGGATGAAAAATAAATACTGTAAAAAGAATCCTTAGACTATTCCATGAAGGAACATTTAGAAGGCCTTGGATTCTAAATCGAAGAAGTTTTATAGTGAAACTCAGAAGAACCCATGTAGAATATTCTGATATTCCTCCATAGTTCCTAGTGAAATATTAGTTATCTTACCAGAAGATTTTGTAAGAATAAGTAAAATTGAAGAATCACAATCCAAGGATAATGTAAATGACAAAAAAAATATTTCACATGGAGATAAGGAAGATCTTTGTGTGAGAGGCAACAAGGATGGTCACACTGTTATAAAATACATTGGATTTATTCCATCTCAAAAATAATTACTCAAGATGATAAATGTTGCATCAGGATATTTTAGTGATTTAAAAGTTCTTATGAATAAAGGCTCACATGTAATGAAATGGAAGAATTAATGATATCTACACAACCACTGTCATAATTGAAGTTTAAATGTGAATGTTTTTGAAATTGGGAAAATGAAGCATCTTGGTTGAGAAACCCATCTCAATCATTCTGTTAAAATTGATAAATAAAAGAGGAAACTACTTATTCCCTTAAATTTATGTGTAATGTATTTATAGTTCAAGGAAATGAAGGTGAAGAAAGTTTTCAAGGGGAGAACCAGAGACAAAATTATGAGTTGTTTTCCACTTGATGGGGAGACATATGATAAAGTGTCCAGAATTATTATTTCATTTTACATAAAATGTAATTATTTTTACAATTTCTTGAAGATCGTGTCATTGGTAAAGATATTTCATTTCCTAATTTATCATCCATGTTTACTCAAAATAGTGACCATCTGTTGAAGGGTGGGGGGTAACTGAATCAATTAGTGACATAAGAAGAATGAAGGATCTCGAAGGTTACTTATCCCACCTATTTCACATGAGTATTTTTATCCCTTTTTTGATTTTAGTGAAGTAGTTTTAGGTTTATTGTTCTTAAATTGAGTTCATATTACATCCAAAATATTCATTCTGAAATGAAAGTGGAAAGACCCATGAAGACAAGTACCAGAGTTCTCATCACAAAATGTATCTAAATTAATGGGTAATAGAAAACTTTTTAATCTAAATCAAATCCTATTGTTTTCTATATGGAATAATTCTCAAGTAGAATTAGAGTGAAATAATGGATGACACATTTCTTAAGTATAGATTGATACCCTTTTCCCTTGATATTTTTATTCATTTTCAATATAGTGGAGAGAATGTGAAATAAATGTTTGAAAAGAGAAAGGTGGAGAGAAATGAATGGAATGGGAATAGAGATGATTCAAATTTTAAAATTGACACATTCATTTAAGAGAGAACATTGAATTATTTCCATCAAATACAAAGGGGGATATTGTTTGGATCACTTTTGTGTTTGAGTTGTATTTTTTGTCAGAAATTTTCAATACTTGACAAAATGTTGAAGGAGCTCCAATTATAATTCAGGAATGGTCAAGTAATGATACATGGGTAATTGTTATGTAATTATATAATTTGATGCCACAATTGTGTAATTCATCATATTTTTTAAGGTCGATAAGGGTTTCACTAGTAATATGTTCCAAATACTTGTATAAAAGGTGATACATTGTCTGCAACATTGAAGATGGTATAATTAGAATTAATTTTAGGAAGATTGAAGTTATTTAGAATCCATGTTCCCAAAATAATAGAAAAATATTAAAGAGAATGGCACATGGGCTTGGAATTCAATGGTGGCCATGCATTTTTGAAGTATTAAGTGGATATACATTTTATGACAACATTTTTATTTAATTATTATTTAAAAATTATTGCCAGCACACTAATCCAACCAGCCATTATCATGATTAAGAACATGGAGGACACAGGGTTGATCACTCTTAAGGGATGCTATATAGGCCATCCCGCAACCCAACCCTAAAAACCAAAATTTGTGGCCTATTACTATTAGATTGGAATGACTACATGGTAGAAAATTTAGGACTGATGATTTTAGCAGTTTTGGGGAAATAGATAAATACATGATACAAATTTTACATTGGGAATATAAAATAAAATAAAATACATGACAACAGATAATAAAATGAATCCTTTAAAACTCATTGAACATTCACTTTTTCAAAACCTAGGAAAAGTAACAAAAATATGAATGAAGTGGAATTCTTGAGAAGGGTCAAATACATTTGAATCTATCATAAATATATAATGAATAAAAAATGTGGAAATGTAAATAACTGAATTCACATTACATTTCAAAAACCATATAAGGAATAATCAATATGGAAAGGTAAATAATTGAAAGATCATTCCATTTAACCAATAGTCTAAAAATGAAAGGCATACATACATATTGTCATAGTGAAAATCTCATGGATATTAATAACTAAATTATGAATAATGAATATTCCATAATTATTGTACATCATGTATCTAGAACATTAACGACTACCATCAAGAATGTTCAAAATAACATTTTATCTATAGGTAATAACATATTTAATGCTGGTGTAACAAATTGTCTCATGATACCTATATATTCATTTAGGGCTTTATTATACAAGGCCCCACCTGTCACTTCATGGTCAAGCATTCCTCATTTATTAAATAATCGATTTAATTCCTAAATCAATGTTCCTTAACAACAAATATTTTCATTGAGTGAATAATATGGATTTATCGATATTAACCCATTAAATGAAATAAATTTCAAAATAAATCAATACCTACAGAAATAATATACATTTTTAAGTAATAATAGTATATATTAGAAATAATATATATTTTTAATAGAAATTTAATATCTAATGATCATAGGAAAGTGAATTATTTAAGGGGAATTTAATGACTATAAAAATTGTACAAGAAAGTGAATATCAATATTATCCTTGTTCAAATTGATCATAATCCTTCTAGATGAAGAATAAGTATGGAATCAATATGATATATTCTAATTGGATTAATAATAAGGGATATTGTCATTATTTAATATAAATTCAATACAAATTACATTAAAACATTGTTGATAAAAATCATGTTTTTATTTTGAATATATTATGGAACAATTAATTTATTTTAAAATAAATTTATCAAAAAATTTCTACCAAAATATATTTGTAAAATTGGAAAGTAAGATCTAAATAAATTATGGTGGTAAATTCTATAAAAGGTATAAATTACATTCCCTTTTCGTTGTAAAAACATTAGAAAAGTTCTTTATTTGATAATAGACAAGACGATTCCATTAAAAAATTAAAAAGAAAAAATTCGTAAAAAATCTCACTTGATGGATCATTTTTAAAATTATGAATAAAAAATCTGAAAAAAATAAGAAATCATAATTTTTTTAGATATTTATTTCTGAAAAAACAATGAAATAAAGTAGTATATTATTAAAAACAATTTTCAACAATTTTAAGTACCAAATAGTGGTAAATTGTACTATAACAAGAAAAATATTATAAATAAACATAATAGAATAGAATTAAATTGATATTTTACAACAATAATGTAATTTCCTTTAACTAAAGTTAATGATTTAACTATCATGATTATAATGATATTATGAATTAATCTCTCCAAATGATCATAACATTGACGTGAGAATAGACAAATAAATCAATTATGTGAATCAACTATAAATACACATAAAATAAATGTAAATAATACATAATATAATCAAAATAAATTATAAACATTATCTTATAGTATGAATTACAATTAAGATGTAATACATCCTAACAAAAAGAAAATGTGTTGTGAATTTTTTTTACCACTTTGTAACGTTTAATTATGATTCCCATAGAATATAATTCAAATTCAATGTTATGATACCATGAAGTATTATTTATTAACTATATTACATGGGAATGTGAATTATATAAACCATAAAAATGTAATTATGTGTATATAATTACAATATTACATAATAAATGAAATTTAGAAGAAATCCCTTACCTCGTGCTTTCTTTTTGGTCAAACGTTATTTATACTCAAGTATAGTAGTTTATAAAAAATTATTAACATATAACAAAACCATATTTATATTTATGATATCATATATAATCCTTGTATAACATATTATAACTCATTTGTTAAAAATATATCATTATTATTCATTGTTTCAGTGTTAATTGCCATGTTTTTCATGTATGTTTTGACTTTGTAATTGTTATTTATTTTACACTGATCATAATTTAATCATATATAAAATGTAAAACATAATTTTTATATCATTTATATCATTTAAATGTTTAATTTTAGTAATACATAGTATTAATTTATAAAAAATTGAATACATCGTCCATAGATAAGGTATGACCTATGTATGTAAGAACAATTCTTTCATTTTCATGTCATATTAGAAATAATAAAATTAAATGATATTTATTTATTTATTTATTTATTTTTATAATAGGATAATTTATTTTTAATTTAAATTCCATATTATTTTAAAACTATCCTTAATATATTCCATGTAATGTGTGAATGAATAACATCTCTTCCCGTAGTGGAAGTCCATCATACACATGTGCGACGTTATCGTATTTCGGAAAAATGTAAACCATGAGTGTATGTGATATATAATTATTATAAATTCAGAAATAAAATTTAAATATCATATATATGTGATATAAACTATAAATCAATCATTATTACCAACCTTGAATGGTTGTAATTGAAGAACGCACGACATTGGTTCATGAGGTGGAAGTTTTTCGTACTCACGAATGATGATTGAGTATCCCATTTAATGGAAATGTGTGAAGTTATAGGTCATTCAGTTATTATAAAAATATATCATTATTTACTAGACACTAAGTTTTTTAGATAATCATGAAATGAATATAATTTATGGGTTTTGAGGAATAAATAAAAAAACATTTGTTAATGAATGTTACCTCTTCTTCTAGTATCTCTTATTGGTTTGCACCAAATAACATCATTGGATGGATTTATGACTTATTGCATTACTCATTTAAAATTATCTTTATATATTTTTATATTTATTTTCTTTTCATTTTATTTTATGTTTATATATTATATCTTTTTATCTTTTTTTTAGGATTTCATGTGTTTTCTTATTCATTTATAGTGCATATTATTTTTAATTTTATTCATTCATTTATTCATTTCCACATTTTTTACATCGTAAACTTATTAATGGGTGGTAGAACTAGGGCTGGCTCATAGGGAGGTCAAGGTGTTATTTAAATTTTCTTAAATTTCATTTTAGGGTTTTTGGTTGATATGAGTTTTCATGCATCGGTGTGTAAAATGTACCCCATGACAAGAAACACACTCTATTTCTATTATTTTGGATAAATTATTTTCCCTATCTCTATTTAATTAACACTTCACATGATGGAGTTGATCCTGGCAATATATGAAATGACCTCGATAGAGCTAGGTATTAAATGTTGACACAACCCAAACCAAGGTGTTATACCAACCTTTATTAAAGGAGGATGTGGAATTGGGAGTGCTTAAGACATTAAATGACATATGATTTATAAATACAAGAATAATAATTCATCGTGATATTTTATGTTTCTTTAATCAATCTAAAATAAATCAAATAAAAGTGAATAAAGATGAAACCCAAAAACTGAACTTAAGGCCAAGTTCTTTCTTCGAAATTTCATTTCCATTAGAATTTAATGTCAATATATGGTTTCATATTTTATATCATTTCATTTATTTATAAAAAAATAAAAAACCCAAATTAATTTTTCATTGTTTATATAAAATAATTTAAAAAACAAAAATAAATAGTTTAGGTTATTTAGAAATATATACGTGAACAACTGAAAATCTCCTCTAGTGAGATGGCCCAAGTCATCAACTTTGATACACTATAAAAAAATTATATTTACATTTGAACACACCCCCTAAAATTTGTGTATGTAAAAGAATGGAACCATTTCTAGAGAGTGAGTTTTAATATAACACCTATAACATTGCATGACTTGGGCCACCAATAAAGAGTTATTTCAGGTGGGCCTAAACATAGAAAAAACCATTCAAACTAAAATTATGATACTGAATCTTGAAAATAGTTATATTTAATTAAAATTAAAAGTATCGATTGAAATTTCTAGTTTTCACTACGAGCCACCAATCATAGAAATTCATCCACAACAAACCATAGAGGACCTTCATGACTCATAATTTTCTGACCAAAAAAATCAATTGACCCTTCTTACACAAAAAATGAATTTTAATTACATGTTATCATTATTTAAATACTAACTAAATTCCATGACCAATTACGTTAAGACCATAATAGGATCATTCAATAATTTAGCTTCACTAGAATGAGTTTATAGTAGGGATAATCACTCCATGGAAAATTTCAATGGCGGTAATTTAACTTATCATTTGAATTGGCTAATAAGGATGTGATTTACAATCTACAGCGAGTGGAGGTTAATCGCTATGGAAATCTCAAAACATTCTTCATGAAAAGATTCATATACACATCAAGGAGAACAAAAAAATGAAGGTGATTTGAGAAATATTTCAATAAACTAGAGAGACACTATATTCTCACTAATAAATAATCAATAAACATTGTGCCAGATATCCATATTAGAAAATGAAGGAGCATTAATTCCTTTTGTTCTTATACCAAGCACATCCCATTAATGATCCAAATATGTTCAATTCCTTATATGGAGTAGAATATATTGTTAAATCACCAGAAAAATCAGTAAGAATGATTGAAAGGATTTGCTCAAAACATGAATCAAATTAGACTGAGAGGTATACATACTGTATTAAATCATGATATGAGAATATATATAGTTCAATAGATTTAATGTTATGTTAAATGGGTTAACTTACAAGGTTTGTACACAAAATAGATGTGATCAAAGAAAGTGTAAAATAATATTAATCATATGTATATAGTTTATTATCTTCTTTTGATCATTATACCAACCATTATCTTGAAATAAAGGTGATAGAGAGTTGTGAAATACTACTACAGTCAAGGTAATTTCCCCAAAAACATAAACAGAGAGAAGTAAAATCCTAATAAGTAGTTTTAGGTCTAGAAAACCAAGGCATACCCCCCGTTCTAATCAACCACCATTTCAATAGCAGTATCCAAACCAGTACAATTTTCAAGGATCCAATCAGTTGTTTATTTTATTTCTATAATTTCAAAGTAGATAGTTTTTAATTTCATTAACAAAAATACATAAAACATAAAAATTTATTCTTTCATGACTTATCCAATATACTATTATTCTTCATGAAATGGAAACAAATAGGTGTAAAAAATGATATGAATCTATTTTAGAGTACAACTATGATCAGGTAAAGTAACTAAAGGAGGCTATAATAAGACTATAGAGAAAAATTAAAATGGATAATAGAATATGTTCATGCTACCTAAGAGAAAAGATAGCTTGAGATTCAGGTGGTAGATCAACAAGATCTAGATTGATTATTTAATAATTGTGAATGACAACATGATATCACTTTTCATTCTAATGAAGCTGACTATGAAGCAAAACATGAGCTAGTGGGGGAATAAATTTCACTATTCATAATTGAAATTGAAGAAATACATTAGGATCATGACTACCTACCTCTGTTATCTATTACAAAAATCCATGATTCCCATTCAACTAAATGATCATTAGAAACCAAACCAAATCAAATATTTGAACCATTATTTGAATATATCTATTATATTTTTAATTAAACATAATTATAAACCTCTCCATACTATATTAATTATAAAAAATCATACATGACTTATATTTTCCTATATGAATTTAAAACAACTGAAAATACACCTTTAGAAGAGAAAATGGATTTATCAGTTTGTTTATAAACATGTATTTTTGGAGTCATGTGAATTATTATAATTATCAATGAATGACTAAGTAAAAATAATTTCTTATCATATTTAATGGGATTAATTACTTATTAAAAGTACATATTTATATTTTATACAAAATAAAAAATAAAAAATTTACTCTCCCTTTAATCATTTAATTCCTATATTCGATGTTTTGACATACCATGAAGATGAAGAGGATGTTTCACAACCTCGAAACAAGAAGTATGATGATAAATACATAATTCAAAAGCTATAGGTAATTGTGAAGATGGATTATAATATACTCAATCCATGTAATATTTCTCACCATAATAAAAGATACAAAATCATGGAAAATACACATGTGTTAGTCAAAAAAATAAAGATCCAACCACAATCATTTTTTGGAAAATAGTTGGTACATAGATTTTCGGGATTAAAATGTAGGGCCATCTTTGGGGATAAAACCAAGACTTATTACTTTAATTAATTTTAAGGAAATTGAATTTATTTTTTATAAATAGTCTAGCATTAAGCCATACTCCCTCTTAATTTTTTGAGATTATATGTTATAATATTTGTAATTAATAAAGGTTTCTTTAATTTTATATGTTCTTGAAAGAACAAGGAAACTCTCAAAAAATAGTGGAGGAATATGACTTTTCTTCACAAGAAAGGAAGTTCATTATTAATGATAATATCATAAACTCTCGAATTTTTTTAACAACAACAAGTTTTGATTTTTCTAGGGAAAAATTTCATTCAAACATTTTAATTCATCCATTACTTGATTTATCTAGGACATATGGGTTTATTAAGAATCATGGTAATACTTGTTTTAGATTTCAGTTTTAATGATATGGAATTATTAAAATGGATGATTTAACGGTTGAAATGAAACATGGGTATCGAACTAAGGACTTTTTATTTGAGGCAACAAATTAATTTTTAAAATTTTAATTTTCAAATCATTTTTCCTTGTTTTGATATTAATGTTAATTTATTTCTTATTATTAATTAATGCATGAGTGATTATCTAATGATGGAATAATCATTTAGAATAGTATTTCATGACCAATACTTTCTATTTAATCCTGATCATATTTCAGGGGTATCTTGAGACATGACACTGACTAGAACATTTATTTGAACTTGAAAAGTCTATGATTATGAAAAAACACATTTATAATCTCTGATGTATCATTTGAAAATAACTCATCATAAAAATACTACATTTACATCAATTTTTTTATCTATTACAAATTGTGACTAACAATATAATAGATGGTTCATTTTTTAATCCATTTTATCAATTACTACCCTCCTATTAGTATTTTTAATTTCATTTTAATGTTGAAGTGTGGGGGTGAAGGGAGTAATGGTGGAATAAATTATTTACATTAAATATAAGAATTTTGATTGAACTACTTTGTCTAATAAGAATGGTCATTTTATATATTCAATGAACTATTTATTTTTTTGAACCCCATGAAGAATATCATTGAACGATAAAAAGAATCAAAAAATATTCAAAAATGGGTTGTGATTCGGGAAACCCAAAAATAGATTTTATTAAGTGTAATATTTTTAATATATGTGGTTATATGGTGGATGTGAGGTTTACTAGAATAATAACATTTGAAAAATATAAAAAAAATTATAAAACATGAGTATGAAAGTAGAGAAAATTTAATAAGGGTTCATAAATCATTCATTGTCTTTATTTTATATCATAAACATTACATGAGTCTTAGGTATAGTGTGAGTTATTAAAACTTATAGGGGGAATTTTATGACACTTTATCTTTTAATAACAAGATTTTTTATTTAATTGATAAACCGCATTTTTTACCATTAATTTTTAGAACCTAAAATCTTTATAAAATTATGCCTTAGAGACATTTGAACCTTTAATAAAATAACTAATTGTTATTGCATTTTTTATTTACAATGTAAAGGAATTAGTTATTTTACAAGATTTTGTATATGGGGCATGTTCCCATTGTATTATCATAACACTACTTGAATTGTAACATGACATATTAAAGAAAAGATTCATGCGAGGTAGATCTTGATTTGGAATGTTTATTAATAATGAATTAAGGAACATGAATCAAAAATAAATTATTCCCATCATTTTGAAGAGACAAAGTTATACACTTGAATTGAATATTTCTTTGAAAAATGGGATATTTAATTTGATATTTTATGTTACATTATAAATTTTTATTTAACATTAATTATTGCATTATTTCATTTCATTGAAATATAAATTTTGATAAAATTAGTTCTGTATTAAATTCATTGTTGTGATTTGATGCATGATGAAATGAACGGATTAATTGTAAGTGTATTTAACACACATAAATTTCGTGTATTTCAATGGTTTTATATGATTTTTTGATCTAACATCCCGTGAATGTTAATGTTTTATCAAATTATAAGAAATATTACAATGTAAAACTAAAATGGATTGAAATAATAGAGAATGTTTAATTTTTGAAAATTTTCAATTAAATTGTTTATAATATTGTATCATAAAATTTTTTTTTTAATATTTATTAGGTGTTAAAAAATATGCATCAATTATTAACCTAAATATAATGGGTTAGATAATTATAAGTGTATCAACTGAACCCCAGTGGGCTCAGCCAACCAAGCTATCCTATGTTAAAGTCAGCTCAGACCACATGATTTTCATGGGGAATAAATCGCATTCATGCATGGTTCATAGTATGTGAACCTTGTGGGATGTAGGTTGGAAGGATGGATCCCGTGAGACATTTGTGTGCCTCCTCGTAGTGTGTTCATTGATATGACATAGACAATCACCAATTCATTCTATCAGGACTGATGACTCATTCCTTATCTTATATGCTAGAATTCAAGAATAATTTTTTTCAAGGTGGGATTATTTTTTTATGGGTACTATTCATATCATAAAAATAATTCCATACTTCCTCAGACACACCCATCTATATCGTCTCCTCTTGGGTCCACCGCACTGCCTCTTCTCAACGTAACCTTCTACCACTAATGATCACCAAAGAATCCATTCCCATGAAATTGATGATCTTTTCGATCCCATTTCTCCATATTGATTATTATTATTTCTTGTGACCATATTTGGACCACTATGAATATCATTTCTACTCATCGAACCATTGGGATGGTCGAATGAGTCATGAAGGGAACCCTATTTCCAACAACATCCACCACTACAATGTTGTCCACACACCCTTTCCAAATCCAATTACACATGCATGACCTCAAAAATCTGATGCACACCACAAACAATTTGATGAACCATATTATTCCCTCAGGGATTTCATTCAATGCACAAATATCTAAACACATAAGATCCTTGGGTGTCTATCATTACATACTCTTATGTCTTAGGGAAATCATTACAGGATATATAGAAAATATTTGATG
Organism: Viscum album; assembly: GCA_963277665.1. Lineage (NCBI taxonomy): Eukaryota > Viridiplantae > Streptophyta > Magnoliopsida > Santalales > Viscaceae > Viscum > Viscum album. Next base: position 1,075,795,411 of record OY728161.1, read on the forward strand.
ATGGAGTCTCAAGGACTCACCCACATTCTATAAAAGGATGCACATACACCTCTTCCAAGAGGAGGGGACACCTAAGGGAAGAGATAACCCATACTAATAAGGATGATTCTCAAAATTTTTCTACCTACATTTATTTTATTTTGTTTTGTTTTGTTTTCTTCTTTATGATTTTGTAATTTCAATTTCCTTGTTAACAAAATTTCATGAATTGTCCGTGAAAAGATCCACCAATCTCAGCTTCATCATTTCTTATTCATATCTGACTTTTAATTTTGGTTGCTTCTTCCTTTTTTATTTTAACAATATCTAACTATGTATTTATTTTCTTTTATTTAAATTTTAATTTTATTCTTCATCTATTCTTATCTTATTTTTATATTTTTTTCACCAGTTTTTCTTCTACTTTTTTCATCAATATTCTGTTTAATTTTTATTCTATGTATTCCTTATTTCTATAATTGTGACCTCTTACTATTGATATAGGGATATAGCCCCAATTCTTGGCCCAAGGGAGTTCTAGTAATTCTTTATTTATTATTAATAATTATTTAATCATTGTGTTTAGTATGAGTTCAATAAATGGGTGGGGGAAATTTCTACCATGAAATAACAATACATGTATTTATATTATCGTTTTATACTATTTTACCTTATTTAAATGGATTAATGTCACACACGTGAATTTTTTATATATTAATATTTCATTTAATTTCCATTCCTGATTTTGTTTTGGGGGGTTTACCACTCATTTTGGTGAAAATGGTGGGTTTTGAAAATTTGGGTCAAACCGCGAGCCCAATTCCAGATTTAAACACTAATTTTGTTTCTTCTATAACTCCTTCAATTTTTACTATTTTAAACCCATTCTACTTCCCAATTGGCATAACCTGATATATTAAAACCACCATATCCCTTTGGACCTCATATAAATCCAAAATCATGATGGATTTGGGTTTTTGATTTAGGTAATGGGCCTGCCCGTAGGCCCATTTCCTGCTTTAATTTTTTTTTTTAATTTTCATATCTCATTCATTTTTTACTTTATTTCCGTGATTCCACCTCCCTCTCAAATCCAATACCCCGAGGATTTCCCCCATTATCGGTTTCGAAATTTTGGAGCTCAGGAGAGCCGCGAAGTAGGGCAATATCTCATACTCTTTCTCAAATCGACCAGATTTGACGAGGTAAAATGAATCTTTCATAACTCCTTCAATTTTCATCATTTTTCCCCCATTTAAGTTCCCACATAACCTAATATTACTCCTTAAAACCTCAATACCAGTTTTTGGTACTTGGAGATTCATATTTTGGTGGATTGGGGCCGATTTCTTCAAGATATTTCAAGTAAGGGAACTCCTTCTTGGTTACTTCCATCATCTTTTTGTTTTATTTCCTATTTCTTGAAGTTCCTCATGTCCAGAAGTTGGGGTTTTATACTAAGGTCTGATTTGGTATCTTTTAGGTCAATTTTTGGTGGTCTAGGTCTGGATTTATATTCCTTGTGGTGCCGGGTTGGTGCGGTTGATGTTACACACCTTGTTTTGAGGGTTTCGTCATAAAAGGTAGGTGATTCCATGTGTTAACATTTCTAGATGAGTTATTTTGCTTGAATTACTTATTATTAATGTTACCAATATGATTTTTGTGGTGCGTGAACTGTTTATGTTGGATTTAGTAAAGCATTTGTTTTTATAGTTTCATTCTAGCTTAAAATTTAGTGTTTTCATTTGCAACCCTTTGGGTATTATTTCGGATTGTTTTATAACATATGAATTTTGTTTAATAAATCTTTTTTGGGATGAAAATTATGATTTGTTGGGGTACTGGTGTGCCACTAGGTCTTAAAGATGTTTTTTTAAGGTTTTAAGGTGTAAAACTTTATTTTACTTCTTGAAAGTGATTTTGAAAACGTGTGCGTTTCATGTGGATCTTTTGTACTATTGGTTGAGGTGTTTGTATCACACATGGGAGTTGTTTAATAAATGTTTTTGGGGATTCCAATTCTGTTTTGAATTTGTATTGGTGTGATTTTGGCCTTGAAATATGGTTTTGAAATTGGTTTTATTTGAAAATATTTGGTGCACTATTTAGAATTGTTTTATGAAAGTTTTGAGTGGTTTAATGATTTATATAAGAGGTGAAACCAAATTGGAAAACTATTTTGGATTGTTTATACTTTCAAATGAACCATTTTAGATGTGAATAGTTCTGTTATGTGATGTTTATCATATTTTTAGGGACTTCATAAAATTGTTAAAGGATGTGTTGGATTGTGGATGTTATGAAAAAAAGTGTTGTGGGCTATTTTGGTGTGAGTTTGATTTCAAAATTAATTTGAATGAAATGTTAAATTTATGACATGTGTGATGTGCATGGGTCTGTTTGGATAATGTGTGATTTGGAAGTGATATTTTCATGTGAAAAGTATATTTATTGGCTTGTTGAACTTGTTTGAGCACAAAGGGAAAACCTGGGTATCTAGGTGGGTGGACGTGTACTAGTATGCTAGTGAATCCGTGGGGTTTGGCCTCAGTTTCACTTAGCAAGATTGACACTTACAACTCTAACTAAACTATGATGATGATGATTGGGGACCACTAGGTTATGGGTATGTTCCCTACTAGTGGCTCGTGCACGAGAACGGATAATTTTTGTGGTTACTCTCACCGAGAAACGAGGTACCTGGGACCCACAGCTAGCTAGTGCCTAGGGGTTATTTCCTATTGCTTGTGCTCATTAGATCCTTTATACTTACCGTCGGCATACGGTATATTGGGCTGGAAAATTCAGTAGCTTTTGAATTTATTTTAAAAGTGTTGATTCTTTAAATTAGCCCACTTGAAAACTATTTTTTTAAGTTGCGTCTTTTAGAAATTGTAACTAGAAATGACATGTTTTTGAAAACTTGCATGCTTTTCGTCTTTGAATGTTTATCACAGGGAATTTCTTAGTAGTGGTATCCTACTGTTCATTGTCTCACACCCTACTTACACATTTGGGTGTAAGTAGACTTGGTTATTTTTTTTGTCGCAGGTTGGGTACAATTTTTTTTGTTCCAGTGGTTCGGGTTTCTAGCAGGTCCTTGGTGGTGAAGTCTTGTGGAGGTGGCTTGAGTAAGTTGCCTCATGCCATGAGGGTTCTTGGGCTGTTTCATTTTTGTTTTTTTACCTTTGGTATAGTCTTTTTGAATTATTTTAAGCTATGTAATTCAGTTCTGAATTTATGTAAAAGATTGTTTGGTTTGAAAAATCCAGATTCGTTTTATTGGATTCTTTTGTTGTTTTAAGTTTATAAACTCGGGTAAATCGTTCCCAATTCTCATTTTATGATACCCAGGCACTTGTGCCAGCCCATGGGGATCGGGAACGCCCTTCGGGCCTTGTCACGGTCCAGGTTTGGCACTGGTTTCAGTGGTGACCAAATTTGGTTCGTGACAAAATGGTATCAGAGGAGGTTCGCTCCATTGGAGTCATGTTATTTGGGAAATAGTCGGGATAGTCTAGAGTTATGATTTTTAGGACATGTAATTCTGGTTATGGGTAGTGTTCTTGATCACCACACATCATTTCAGGATTCAAGTCACCAGGGGATGTTGGGAGTTGTCTATGTCTTTTGGTTTTTTTGGTTTGATGATGATTAGGGGAAATGAAAAGAGAGTTGGGTTAATGGTCTCAATGAGCTCACAGGGTCTGGCAAGCCATGTGGAGCCGGGGATATTCCCTAGAACACTCTCTGTGATAGTGAAGTGATTGGAATATGGCCGCCAACCATATGTCCAAGTCACCCACTAAAATTAGTTTCCTCTCACATTGTCCGGTGTTCTTTAGTTTTGAAATCTTGGAACTTTGGTTTTAAAGTGACTTGGTTTTAGGAAGTGTAATGCTTTTGTGAAATTATTTTCAAATAAATATGGAATGGTTTGATTTATGAAATGGTGGAACTGAATATTCAGAATTATTTTGAAATGGAAAATTGTGTTCTTACACCTCTTTTGAAAGCAGAAACTATATTGAAGTTGGTTTTGAAAAAGTGTTCCCATTAAAGTTTTCTAAACTATTAAAATGTTTTTTTATGGGATGAGATGTTTTGAAATTGATGTCAATAACTTGAATGTGAGTTTTCATTGGAACGATTGTGCCTTTCTGAAAAGTTTTTTTTAATGCGGTAATTTGGGTTCGACCTCCTGGTTAGCGGTTTTGATAATAATGATGTGTTGGTTGACCGTTTTGGTTTTGAAAAGTGGAAAAAATTAGTGCATTGTCCTTTGGTATTTCCATGAGTGGCCACATGCATGAGGTTATATGGGATGATAGATGGTTGATGGCATGACTGGATGAGTTCCAGGACGGATATGAGGAGGGTGCCTGGTGTGGCACAAAAAACATGCATGTGTGAGGCCCATGGGGTACCATTGGTGGATACGCTCACCGCTGAACCGTTTTTTTTTTCAGAAATGGTTTTAAAGAAAAACATGTTTTCTTGATGAATAGTTTGGGATGGTTTATATTATGGGTTTTTGAAAATGTTGATGTTGTGGGATGTTTTGAGTCCAAGAACCCCTTCTGTTTGACCTGTTTTTTTTTTGGGGTTTGTGTTTGGTCGGAAAGGTAGGTAAAAGGTCTGGTTAGTAGTCTTCTATGATATATGTTTCGGGACACCATTAATATGGTTCCATTAATGAGTTTGGATATGTTTTGTTGCATGTTTTTACCAATGGAGCAGCTTAGTTGGGTCCTTGGGTTCTCTCATTGGATAAGGTGCGCCCCCATTAAGATTTAGTGCACAACTGAAGTGCAATGAGGATTGTTTTGCCATTGGAAAATCCTCCAGTTGATCAATGTAAGGAATCTTTTCTTGAGATTTGTAGAATGAGTCTACACCATTTACTTTCTTGGTTTTTTTCCGGATCCTCTTATTGCGTAGGAGTGCTCGTGGATTGTTGAAAGAGACCTTTGTTTCTTAAGCTACCTGATTCGTCGAAGATGAAAGTTGTCTGGGGTTGTCAGTATGGATAGTGTCTAAGAGGGCCTCTAAGTCCTTCGTAGTCTCTTCGTAGAAGGGGTTTATTTTAAACCACCAGTGTGGGAAATCTGGACATGAGAGGCTGTTATGGACACTTTATGGGACGCTGTGATATTTGGTGATGTTGTATAAGGCCCCCCTCCTTGTATTATTTCTCTCAGTCACTTTGGTATTGTTCGGTGACATGTTGTGATGTCACGTGCTCGTTTGATTGTAAAGGTGAAGTTGTATAATATTATGTGAGTCTATTTTTTTTTCAAAACTATTTTTCCTTTTGGGAGATCTCGACATCCTCTATTTTAGAGGAAGGTGTTTATTTGTGTCCTTTATTTCTTTTGTTTTTCACCCGAAGAGGCAAGCTGTGATGTGAGTGCATCCTCTAAACCCTTATTTCAGTGAATTTAAAAGTTAGGGTAAAGTGAGTTCTGGAGAGTGTTATGTCTGGGTGAACCCATATTAGATTGTGTGTAGTTGTTTGTAGCATCAGAAGAAGAAATTCTATTCGGGGGTTTCCAAATCCTAACTGCGAGGCCGAAGATGCTTCAATCATTCCAGCTCCAGCCATAGGTCCCGGAGAGAAGCTGGCACGTAGTCAGAGGAAATCCCAGGGTAGTTTTTAACCTTGAACAAAGAATTGTTATTAGTATGAGAGATTGGAATAGTTTAAACATTTGGTGTTGTCATCTTGCTTCATTTGTTCCCGTTCGGTGGAAAGAGGTGGAGGGCCTCATCCCCATGTTATCTCCCAATGACTTTCTTTTCCCATTTGGTTTCCTTTGGGTTCAGTGGAAAGATTTTAGATATTTCTAGACATGTTGAGTGAACACTTATTAGTAACCATTCCCTAGAAAACCATGTAGGTATAAGGATCCACATGGTTAGAACATAGTTTCCCAAACTGTGCGGGTTAACCGTGTTGTCGTCCCAACTCTTTAAGTTTTGGGGTTTTTCTATGTCGGACCATATTGGTCAGTTAAGATGGATGGTTCTTATGGTGGGGAGAAACACTATGAGTCTCACGTATATTATTTTGAAAATTCCTAATGGGATTATACCCCTTGTACGGGGGATTTTGTTCGGGGCTCCCCTGTTAGTGTCTTGATTCTTTCTCGAAAAAAATTTTAAGTTGTCTCTTATGGTTGGGGAGCCCATTTGTGTATCCTTATACCAGTAACTCACTTTTGTACTTGGTCTTGGATTGGATGTGGTCAGTCTCGTTCGGAGCTATATAACCACATACATCTTCCTTGGGAAAACGTTGGGATTGGAGATTTCCCAATGGTTTAGTTATATCAAGGTAAGTGTAACCTTGTTCGATGTTCTTGTTTGTTTGGGTAAATTTCTTGAGCCTTATTCAGATAGTGTTTGAGGAGTTTTATTTTAGGAAAAATCATGAATGTGCTTGATAATTTCAGTAATGAGGTGTATGTTTTGGTTGTGAAGTATTCCTTCCTTAATTGATCACTGGAGGTGTTTTGACCTTTGGGGAAAAAGCTTAGCAAATGAGTCCATTTTTTTTTTGCCTTTCGGTTGGGTTTGGTGTTTTTTTCTTTGTCCTTGATGTGGCTTTCCGAGGGCGGAATGTTTTATGGTGGGGAGAATTGTCACACACGTGAATTTTTTATATATTAATATTTCATTTAATTTCTATTCCTGATTTTTTTGGGGGGGTTTACCACTCATTTTGGTGAAAATGGTGGGTTTTGAAAATTTGGGTCAAACCGCGAGCCCAATTCCAGATTTAAACACTAATTTTGTTTCTTCTATAACTCCTTCAATTTTTACTATTTTAAACCCATTCCACTTCCCAATTGTCATAACCTGATATATTAAAACCACCATATCCCTTTGGACCTCATATAAATCCAAAATCATGACGGATTTGGGTTTTTGATTTAGGTAATGGGCCTGCCCGTAGGCCCATTTCCTGCTTTAATTTTGTTTTTAAAAAATTTCATATCTCATTCATTTTTTACTGTTTTCCCGTGATTCCACCTCCCTCTCAAAGCCAATACCCCTAGGATTTTCCCCATTATCGGTTTCGAAATTTTGGAGCTCAGGAGAGCCGCGAAGTAGGGCAATATCTCATACTCTTTCTCAAATCGACCAGATTTGACGAGGTAAAATGAATCTTTCATAACTCCTTCAATTTTTATCATTTTTCCCCCATTTAAGTTCCCACATGACCTAATATTACTCCTTAAAACCTCAATACCAGTTTTGGGTACTTGGAGATTCATATTTTGGTGGATTGGGGCCGATTTCTTCAAGATATTTCAAGTAAGGGAACTCCTTCTTGGTTACTTCCATCCTCTTTTTGTTTTATTTCCTATTTCTTGAAGTTCCTCATGTCCAGAAGTTGGGGTTTCATACTAAGGTATGATTTGGGATCTTTTAGGTCAATTTTTGGTGGTCTAGGTCTGGATTTATATTCCTTGTGGTGCCGGGTTGGTGCGGTTGATGTTACACACCTTGTTTTGAGGGTTTCGTCATAAAAGGTAGGTGATTCCATGTGTAAACATTTCTAGATGAGTTAGTTTGCTTTAATTACTTATTATTAATGTTCCCAATATGATTTTTGTGGTGCGTGAACTGTTTATGTTGGATTTAGTAAAGCATTTGTTTTTATAGTTTCATTCTAGCTTAAAATTTAGTGTTTTCATTTGCAACACTTTGGGTATTGTTTGGGATTGTTTTAATACATATGAATTTTGTTTAATAAATCTTGTTTGGGATGAAAATTATGATTTGTTGGGGTATTGGTGGGCCACTAGGTCTTAAAGATGTTTTTTTAAGGGTTTAAGGTGTAAAACTTTATTTTACTTCTTGAAAGCGATTTTGAAAATGTGTGCGTTTCATGTGGATCTTTTGTACTATTGGTTGAGGTGTTTGTATCACACATGGGAGTTGTTTAATAAATGTGTTTGGGGATTCCAATTCTGTTTTCAATTTGTATTGGTTTGATTTTGGCCTTGAAATATGGTTTTGAAATGGGTTTTATTTGAAAAGATTTGGTGCACTATTTAGAATTGTTTTATGAAAGTTTTGAGTGGTTTAATGATTTATATATGAGGTGAAACCATATTGGAAAACAATTTTGGATTGTTTATACTTTCAAATGAACCATTTTAGATGTGAATAGTTCTGTTATGTGATGTTTATCATATTTTTAGGGACTTCATAAAATTGTTAAAGGATGTGTTGGATTGTGGATGTTCTGAAAAAAAGTGTTGTGGGCTATTTTGGTGTGAGTTTGATTTCAAAATGAATTTGAATGAAATGTTAAATTTATGACTTGTGTTATGTGCATGGGTCTGTTTGGATAATGTGTGATTTGGAAGTGATATTTTCATGTGAAAAGTATATTTCTTGGCTTGTTGAACTTGTTTGAGCACAAAGGGAAAACCTGGGTATCTAGGTGGGTGGACGTGTACTAGTATGCTAGTGAATCCGTGGGGTTTGGCCTCAGTTTCACTTAGCAAGATTGACACTTACAACTCTAACTACACTATGATGATGATGATTGGGGACCACTAGGTTATGGGTATGTTCCCTACTAGTGGCTCGTGCACGAGAACGGATAATTTTTGTGGTTACTCTCACCGAGATACGAGGTACCTGGGACCCGCAGCTAGCTAGTGCCTAGGGGTTATTTCCTATTGCTTGTGCTCATTAGATCCTTTATACTTACCGTCGGCATACGGTATATTGGGCTGGAAAATTCAGTAGCTTTTGAATTTATTTTAAAAGTGTTGATTCTTTAAATTATCCCACTTGAAAACTATTTTTTTAAGTTGCATCTTTTAGAAATTGTAACTAGAAATTACATGTTTTTGAAAACTTGCATGCTTTTCCTCATTGAATGTTTATCACAGGGAATCTCTTAGTGGTGGTATCTTACTGGTCATTGGCTCACACCCTACTTACACCTTTGGGTGTAAGTAGACTTGGTTATTTTTTTTGTCGCAGGTTGGGTACAATTTTTTTTGTTCCAGTGGTTCGGGTTTCTAGCAGGTCCTTGGTGGTGAAGCCTTGTGGAGGTCGCTTGAGGGAGTTGCCTCATGCCATGAGGGTTCTTGGGCTGTTTCATTTTTGTTTTTTTACCTTTGGTATAGTCTTTATGAATTATTTTAAGCTATGTAATTCAGTTCTGAATTTATGTAAAAGATTGTTTGGTTTGAAAAATCCAGATTCGTTTTATTGGATTCTTTTGTTGTTTTATGTTTATAAACTCGGGTAAATCGTTCCCAATTCTCATTTTATGATACCCAGGCACTTCTGCCAGCCCGTGGGGATCGGGAACGCCCTTCGGGCCTTGTCACGGTCCAGGTTTGGCACTGGTTTCAGTGGTGACCAAATTTGGTTCGTGACAAAATGGTATCAGAGGAGGTTCGCTCCATTGGAGTCATGTTATTTGGGAAATAGTCGGGATAGTCTAGAGTTATGATTTTTGGGACATGTAATTCTGGTTATGGGTAGTGTGCTTGATCACCACACCTCATTTCAGGATTCAAGTCACCAAGGGATGTTGGGATTTGTCTATGTCTTTTGGTTTTTTTGGTTTGATGATGATTAGGGGAAATGAAAGGAGAGTTGGGTTAATGGTCTCAATGAGGTCACAGGGTCTGGCAAGCCATGTGGAGCCGGGGATATTCCCTAGAACACTCTCTGTGATAGTGAAGTGATTGGAATATGGCCGCCAACCATATGTCCAAGTCACCCACTGAAATTAGTTTCCTCTCGCATTGTCTGGTGTTCTTTAGTTTTGAAATCTTGGAACTTTGGTTTTAAAGTGACCTGGTTGTAGGAAGTGTAATGTTTTTGTGAAATTATTTTCAAATAAATATGGAATGGTTTGATTTATGAAATGGTGGAACTGAATATTAAGAATTATTTTGAAATGGAAAATTGTGTTCTTACACCTCTTTTGAAAGCAGAAACTATATTGAAGTTGGTTTTGAAAAAGTGTTCCCATTAAAGTTTTCTAAACTACTAAAATGTTTTTTTATGGGATGAGATGTTTTGAAATTTATGTAAATAACTTGAATGTGAGTTTTCATTGGAACTATTGTGCCTTTCTGAAAAGTTTTTAATAATGCGGTAATTTGGGTTCGACCTCCTGGTTAGCGATTTTGATAATAATGATGTGTTGGTTGACCGTTTTGGTTTTGAAAAGTGGAAAAAATTAGTGCATTGACCTTTGGTATTTCCATGAGTGACCACATGCATGGGGTTATATGGGATGATAGATGGTTGATGGCATGACTGGATGAGTTCCAGGACGGATATGAGGAGGGTGCCTGGTGTGGCACAAAAACATGCATGTGTGAGGCCCATGGGGTACCATTGGTGGATACGCTCACCGCTGAACCGTTTTTTTTTCAGAAATGGTTTTAAAGAAAAACATGTTTTCTTGATGAATAGATTGGGATGGTTTATATTATGGGTTTTTGAAAATGTTGATGTTGTGGGATGTTTTGAGTCCAAGAACCCCTTCTGTTCGAACTGTTTTTTTGGGGTTTGTGTTTGGTCGGAAAGGTAGGTAAAAGGTCTGGTTAGTAGTCTTCTATGATATATGTTTCGGGACACCATTAATATGGTTCTATTAATGAGTTTGGATATGTTTTGTTGCATTTTTTTACCAATGGACCATCTTAGTTGGGTCCTTGGGTTCTCTCATTGGATAAGGTGTTCCCCCATTAAGATTTAGTGCACAACTGAAGTGCAATGCGAATTGTTTTGCCATTGGAAAATCCTCTAGTTGATCAATCTAAGGAATATTTTCTTGAGATTTGTAGAATGAGTCTACACCATTTACTTTCTTGGTTTTTTTTCCGGATCCTCTTATTGCGTAGGAGTGCTCGTGGATGGTTGAAAGATACCTTTGTTTCTTAAGCTACCTGATTCGTCGAAGGTGAAAGTTGTCTGGGGTTGTCAGTATGGATAGTGTCTAAGAGGGCCTCTAAGTCCTTCATAGTCTCTTCGTAGAAGGGGTTTATTTTAAACCACCAGTGTGGGAAATCTGGACATGAGAGGCTGTTATGGACACTTTCTGGGACGTTGTGATATTTGGTGATGTTGTATAAGGCCCCCCTCCTTGTATTATTTCTCTCAGTCACTTTGGTATTGTTCGGTGACATGTTGTGATGTCACGTGCTCGTTTGATTGTAAAGGTGAAGTTGTATAATATTATGTGAGTCTATTTTTTTTCAAAACTATTTTTCCTTTTGGGAGATCTCGACATCCTCTACTTTAGAGGAAGGTGTTTATTTGTGTCCTTTATTTCTTTAGTTTTTCACCCGAAGAGGCAAGGTGTGATGTGAGTGCATCCTCTAAACCCTTATTTCAGTGAATTTAAAAGTTAGGGTAAAGTGAGTTCTGGAGAGTGTTATGTCTGGGTGAACCCATATTAGATTGTGTGTAGTTGTTTGTAGCATCAGAAGAAGAAATTCTATTCGGGGGTTTCCAAATCCTAACTGCGAGGCCGAAGATGCTTCAATCATTCCAGCTCCAGCCATAGGTCCCGGAGAGAAGCTGGGACGTAGTCAGAGGAAATCCCAGGGTAGTTTTTAACCTTGAACAAAGAATTGTTATTAGTGTGAGAGATGGGAATAGTTTAAACATTTGGTGTTGTCATCTTGCTTCATTTGTTCCCGTTCGGTGGAAAGAGGTGGAGGGCCTCATCCCCATGTTATCTCCCAATGACTTTCTTTTCCCATTTGGTTTCCTTTGGGTTCAGTGGAAAGATTTTAGATATTTCTAGACATGTTGAGTGAACACTTATTAGTAACCATTCCCTAGAAAACCATGTAGGTATAAGGATCCACATGGTTAGAACATAGTTTCCCAAACTGTGCGGGTTAACCGTGTTGTCGTCCCAACTCTTTAAGTTTTGGGGTTTTTCTATGTCGGACCATATTGGTCAGTTAAGATGGATGGTTCTTATGGTGGGGAGAAACAATATGAGTCTCACGTATATTATTTTGAAAATTCCTAATGGGATTATACCCCTTGTACTGGGGATTTTGTTCGGGGCTCCCCTGTTAGTGTCTTGATTCTTTCTCGAAAAAAATTTTAAGTTGTCTCTTATGGTTGGGGAGCCCATTTGTGTATCCTTATACCAGTAACTCACTTTTGTACTTGGTCTTGGATTGGATGTGGGCAGTCTCGTTCGGAGCTATATAACCACATACATCTTCCTTGGGAAAACGTTGGGATTGGAGATTTCCCAATGGTTTAGTTATATCAAGGTAAGTGTAACCTTGTTCGATGTTCTTGTTTGTTTGGGTAAATTTCTTGAGCCTTATTCAGATAGTGTTTGAGGAGTTTTATTTTAGGAAAAATCATGAATGTGCTTGATAATTTCAGTAATGAGGTGTATGTTTTGGTTGTGAAGTATTCCTTCCTTAATTGATCACTGGAGGTGTTTTGACCGTTGGGGGAAAAGCTTAGCAAATGAGTCCTTTTTTTTTTTGCCTTTCGGTTGGGTTTGGTGTTTTTTTCTTTGTCCTTGATGTGGCTTTCCGAGGGCGGAAAGTTTTATGGTGGGGAGAATTGTCACACACGTGAATTTTATATATATTAATATTTCATTTAATTTCCATTCCTGATTTTTTTGGGGGGTTTACCACTCATTTTGGTGAAAATGGTGGGTTTTGAAAATCTGGGTCAAACCGCGAGCCCAATTCCAGATTTAAACACTAATTTTGTTTCTTCTATAACTCCTTCAATTTTTACTATTTTAAACCCATTCCACTTCCCAATTGGCATAACCGGATATATTAAAACCACCATATCCCTTTGGACCTCATATAAATCCAAAATCATGATGGATTTGGGTTTTTGATTTAGGTAATGGGCCTGCCCGTAGGCCCATTTCCTGCTTTAATTTTGTTTTTAAAAATTTCATATCTCATTCAATTTTTACTGTTTTCCCGTGATTCCACCTCCCTCTCAAATCCAATACCTCGAGGATTTCCCCCATTATCAGTTTCGAAATTTTGGAGCTCAGGAGAGCCGCGAAGTAGGGAAATATCTCATACTCTTTCTCAAATCGACCAGATTTGACGAGGTAAAGTGAATCTTTCATAACTCCTTCAATTTTCATCATTTTTCCCCCATTTAAGTTCCCACATGACCTAATATTACTCCTTCAAACCTAAATACCAGTTTTGGGTACTTGGAGATTCATATTTTGGTGGAGTGGGGCCGATTTCTTCAAGATATTTCAAGTAAGGGAACTCCTTCTTCGTTACTTCCATCCTCTTTTTGTTTTATTTCCTATTTCTTGAAGTTCCACATGTCCAGAAGTTGGGGTTTTATACTAAGGTCTGATTTGTTATCTTCTAGGTCAATTTTTGGTGGTCTAGGTCTGGATTTATATTCCTTGTGGGGCCGGGTTGGTGCGGTTGATGTTACACACCTAGTTTTGAGGGTTTCGTCATAAAAGGTAGGTGATTCCATGTGTAAACATTTCTAGATGAGTTAGTTAGATTGAATTACTTATTATTAATGTTCCCAATATGCTTTTTGTGGTGCGTGAACTATTTATGTTGGATTTAGTAAAGCATTTGTTTTTATAGTTTCATTCTAGCTTAAAATTTAGTGTTTTCATTTGCAACCCTTTGGGTATTGTTTGGGATTGTTTTATAACATATGAATTTTGTTTAATAAATCTTGTTTGGGATGAAAATTATGATTTTTTGGATTATTGGTGTGCCACTAGGTCTTAAAGATGTTTTTTTAAGGGTTTAAGGTGTAAAACTTTATTTTACTTCTTGAAAGTGATTTTGAAAACGTGTGCGTTTCATGTGGATCTTTTGTACTATTGGTTGAGGTGTTTGTATCACACATGGGAGTTGTTTAATAAATGTTTTTGGGGATTCCAATTCTGTTTTGAATTTTTATTGGTGTGATTTTGGCCTTGAAATATGGTTTTGAAATGGGTTTTATTTGAAAAGATTTGGTGCACTATTTAGAATTGTTTTATGAAAGTTTTGAGTGGTTTAATGATTTATATAAGAGGTGAAACCATATTGGAAAACTATTTTGGATTGTTTATACTTTCAAATGAACCATTTTAGATGTGAATAGTTCTGTTATGTGATGTTTATCATATTTTTAGGGACTTCATAAAATTGTTAAAGGATGTGTTGGATTGTGGATGTTACGAAAAAAAGTGTTGTGGGCTATTTTGGTGTGAGTTTGATTTCAAAATGAATTTGAATGAAATGTTAAATTTATGACTTGTGTGATGTGCATGGGTATGTTTGGATAATGTGTGATTTGGAAGTGATATTTTCATGTGAAAAGTATATTTCTTGGCTTGTTGAACTTGTTTGAGCACAAAGGGAAAACCTGGGTATCTAGGTGGGTGGACGTGTACTAGTATGCTAGTGAATCCGTGGGGTTTGGCCTCAGTTTCACTTAGCAAGATTGACACTTACAACTCTAACTAAACTATGATGATGATGATTGGGGACCACTAGGTTATGGGTATGTTCCCTACTAGTGGCTCGTGCACGAGAACAGATAATTTTTGTGGTTACTCTCACCGAGATACGAGGTACCTGGGACCCACAGCTAGCTAGTGCCTAGGGGTTATTTCCTATTGCTTGTGATCATTAGATCCTTTATACTTACCGTCGGCATACGGTATATTGGGCTGGAAAATTCAGTAGCTTTTGAATTTATTTTAAAAGTGTTGATTCTTTAAATTAGCCCACTTGAAAACTATTTTTTTAAGTTGCATCTTTTAGAAATTGTAACTAGAAATTACATGTTTTTGAAAACTTGCATGCTTTTCGTCTTTGAATGTTTATCACAGGGAATCTCTTAGTGGTGGTATCCTACTGGTCATTGGCTCACACCCTACTTACACATTTGGGTGTAAGTAGACTTGGTTATTTTTTTTGTCGCAGGTAGGGTACAACTTTTTTTGTTCCAGTGGTTCGGGTTTCTAGCAGGTCCTTGGTGGTGAAGTCTTGTGGAGGTGGCTTGAGGGAGTTGCCTCATGCCATGAGGGTTCTTGGGCTGTTTCATTTTTGTTTTTTACCTTTGGTATAGTCTTTTTGAATTATTTTATGCTATGTAATTCAGTTCTGAATTTATGTAAAAGATTGTTTGGTTTGAAAAATCCAGATTCGTTTTATTGGATTCTTTTGTTGTTTTAAGTTTATAAACTCGGGTAAATCGTTCCCAATTCTCATTTTATGATACCCAGGCACTTGTTCCAGCCTGTGGGGATCAGGAACGCCCTTCGGGCCTTGTCACGGTCCAGGTTTGGCACTGGTTTCAGTGGTGACCAAATTTGGTTCGTGACAATTAAAAAATTATATATTGGAGTTGAGACAATCAGTGGATAAAACGATATGGATAAATCCAATCCCAAGATGATGGAACTCCCCAAACAATGGTGTTACACAAACCTTAATTATAGGATGATGTTGAATTGGGAGTTTGTAAAAAATTAGAGATCTCAAAATGTATAAGTATAACAAATAGTAATTCATTATGAGATTTCATGTTTGAATTATCTATCTAAAATCAAAAAATATAATGGATAATAATAGTGGAACCCAAAAAACTGTACCTAATTCAATGTTATTTCTTCCAAATTTCATTATGTTTAGCTTTTCATGTTTTTATATGTTTTAAATTTCTTGTAATTTCATTTTTTTTAACAAATAATAAAAAAATTCCATTTTTCATTGTTTTAATGAAATAAAATATAGGAAAAACTATTTTAGGATATTTAGATAAGTATGTCAACAATTGAGAAGCTCCTCAAGTGATATTACCAACTTAGACATTATGTTATACTATAATAATATTTAGAAATATTATTTGGACATAACCTTATGACAGGTGTGTGTATTAAATTCCCATAAGGATCATCCATTGAAACCTCATGTGGAAAATGTGGAATTCATAAGAGATTTATAATCATGTAGACCAAAAATTAAATAAAATATAACAAAAATTAATAATCATAGTTCAAAGCATAAATAAAAAAACTAGAAACTAAGATTAAGTTCAAAAACCAACAAATGAGACATACCTCGCAACATCCCATGGTAAAATTGTGATATTTATAAAATATCTATCAATGAACTCAATAAAACAACCTCTCATGTCCAAAAATCATATCTCATATCTACCAACAGCCCATGAATGAGAATTACCATGATCTAATACCAAATTTTTTGATAACATCCTTTATAATCCATTCAACTATTCTACAAACCAAAAATCATCCTAACCGGAAGGGTATTCCTAATCCCCATAGGCTGTCGATTTGCACACAAACATTGAACAAGAATAAAAGGGGAAAATTTATCCCAATATGAAATATTATAGATGGAATATATACATAAAATAGAGAAATAGTGTATGAAAACTAAATGAGTTATATACTACAACCTAATTGAAATAGTTTCTAACACAAATATCTATGTTCAATAAAACCAGAATGCAAAGAAACAAAACTTTTTAATCTATGTGAATAGAGTTAAAATCTTTACCATCTCACAACCAGCTACCTAGACCCAACTATGACGTACCTTAACTCATCACTATATCACATGTGATTTTCTAACAACAAAAGACATTATAAGGTCTACATGCTACTGAAGGTGTGTAAAGGGTGTGATCTTGGCATGCTGATGGTGATCTCAACCTTTTTTTTCTTTATCAATTCATTGAAAAAATATAAATATAATCAATTTATTGAAAAAAATGGAATGATAAGTAGTTAAGTAGTTTTAATCTCAATAGCACGATATATAAATCTTAATTATACACAATTCTGACACTATTCTTATGAAATATATCACAATATATCACATCTGTCAAAGTAGGTAATAAAATATAAAACAATACATCTTAAATAATAGATTACCATTTTCAACATTCACTATATGTTAGGATACCAGACTTCTCAAACCACAATCAATGACTAGTTCACAATTAGGTACTGTTTAGACAAGACTATAGAGTACATGATCACCCAATGAGTTAACACCCAATAATTCCAATACCAAGACACTAGAAATATTTCTTAGGGTTATAGGAACATCCCATGAGTGATTCCCTCAAAAATAAACTAAATGAGTCCCAATAAAACACATTCTATTTTAGTAACCAAGCATTCCCATGTGTATCATTTTCTGAATTATTTCATCAAAACAATTATCTAAAAACCATATCACAAAACAAATTCAAAATTATATGAAAATACATTCCCATTTATTTAAAATGTTTTAAAAAATATTTTCTTACCTACCAGCCAACAAATATAGACAAATCAATAGATCATGTGAATTCATTTTGACTACAATTTAACAAGAAATACTAATTTATGGTTCACATTACATTGGAAAGATACTGAACCACACACCTTAAATAATTTCAAACATAAAAATAGGTGATAGAAATAACCACTAAATGGAAGATAAAATTGATAATATAGAATCTATCAATGATTCTAATGACTTAAAATCATATTCCAAAAAATCCAGTATCATCATAGATGTTAAGTCATAGATAACTTGAGAACTATGTATACCACACCGTAAACAAGGAATTTACTTTCCCTTGGAATAAGATAACATAATGGATGTAAAAGGATTAAACAATAATCATCATCATATGATCAACCAATCCATCATCCAATATCGATTCCACATCCACTACTAATGGTAATGAGGATGTGTAATGGTCGTTTACTGAGAGATATGAAATGAAAATTTTATAGAGATTGAATATTGATCAATGTGATATAGAATATAATAAAACCCCAAAAAATAACCTATAAGATCCTAGGGTTCATGGCGGGGAGGAAAGATATCATTGAATTTGGAATTAGGCATGTAGTGTGTGAAACCTACAATGGTAGAGGTTGTTACATCACAAATAATTTACCTACAATTTAAATCTTCTATGAATCATGTGTATATAAATTCTATCTTTCTTGTTTTAAAAATATCATAGGAGACATATTATCGAAAAAATAGACCTTACAATGTTAATGGACTTATGAAGGAAGTATTTTCCTATCTTTTTCCCCACTAAAAATTTATGTTATAAATTCACCATTTATTATGTATGTGTGATGTTACGGTAATGCTCAGTTCGGGCTCTAATGAAAAACACCCAAAATATTATTGATTCCCTATAAACCAAAGAAACACACTACAAAATATAAACTAGGGATTTAATTTTATCAGGGATGTTATATGGTTTTTTTATCTATAGAATACTAGTTATTTTGATATTGATGTTTTTTTTAAATTATTAAATTTATTATTATAATGATATAAATAAATATTTTTCTTTTTCTTTTTAATTTTAGGTAATACGTTGGTGGTGATTAGTGCTGAGATCGTAAATATATATATTAACATTTTATTTATTTATTATTATATATGCATGTGTCCAGTTGTTTTTATTTTTAAACAGTTTTTATGTCGTGTTATGTGTTGATATACTACACCTAGATAGATACATGTGTGTCAATAGAATTAGATGAGGAGATTTATTTCAGTTTCCATGAGATTTATAGGGTCATAACACATGTTAACTTCACCAAAAATTGCGTATCAGTGGTGTTTGTTGTTCGATTAATATATTGGAAGAGTTGAAATGTTCATTTTGGTGATTTCATTATCTTGTCGCACTCTAAATTATTTCTTTTCTCATACAGGACTATTACACTAATGAATACATGTAATTGATATATCAAGTACCAATATGTTCATTTTCATTAAAATCATGTTTCTCAATAAGTATTAATTTTATATAATAATCCTCAAATAAATTATCATTTGTTGTTTTATTTTTTATATTAAAAATATTCTACAAATGAACTAACAATTTATGAAAGTATTAAAGGTTTTTTCCTGTGTATAAAAAATCATTATATGCTTTTAATAGACGTTACATAGTATATTTTCTCATAAACAAGGTTTTTTATTTTTATTGTATTATTTTGTAGTGAGTTGAAAGTGTTTCAAATATAAAATGGTTGATAAATTAATTATTGAAAATAATTCCTCGCAATATTAAAAATGATAAGGCTGTATTTTGGTAAATAATTTCATCATTAAGATATGGTTTCTGCCTCAAGTATTGGTTTTTTCATAGTAACATGATATAATAATTGTTGATTTCAAGATTTTATGATTTTATTGAAATTTCCTGATAAAAATGTACAGTGAAAATCAATTTTATTGAATAAACTTTATAGTTATTGGATTGTTTGAAATATTTTTTTAATATAGTGTATGGTAAAGTATGACAAACAAAGCATAAAAGAAAAAACATAGATTATTTATTAAAAGTGGATATAGAGAAAAATAAATAGTTTGATCAAAAAACATAAATCAAGTATAAATTTATATAATGAAAGAAATTGAAGAACATGTCCATAAAATATATCATATTTATTATTACCCTTAATAGGAATTCAAATATTGTATACGAATATTTTATATGTCCCCAATAGTTAGTGAAGCCATTTTTTACTCTATAATATATTACTAAAAAGGTAGACCAAAACTATATTAATTATTAAAGGGTGAATAAATTTTTGTTCTATTACAAAAAAGTACTACTTAAAAAATAATACAAATAATAAAAAATTAGAATCATTTGGAATCAAGAACATCTCGAGAAAAAAAAAATTATAAAAATAGGTAATATTTACATTCATTAAACACCATATTTAAGTATGGATGTATGATCACATAATATTATTTTGGGGGGGGTATAACTTTATCTAGTATATGATATTCCTTGTATCTTTTAAAAAGACACAAAAATTGACTTTTTAATGTTATTGGAATAATGTTTTTAAAGATTTCAATTCAAAAACAATTTAACATGATTAATCAATTTTTTGAGGTGATTTTAAATAATGGAAAAAAAATTGAATATTTATTCTTTTAAATTATTCATTATATCCATATGTTGTCTTGTTGGTGACATTAAAATTTTCTTAAAAATTTTATATGCCTTAAAGAAACTAAAAATTATTTGTTGAGTTATATTTGAAACTTTTTATAAAGATCCGGATAGTGTCTTGATAATGTATATTGTAAAGGGTCAAATGTGGTGGTTATAAGTATTAATCTCTTTGATATGTAAATAAATAATATTATCATTTTTATTGGGGAATATCAATATTTATAAAATATGATGTGTTATTTATGATTCCCCATTTATAATTTCATTGAATGTGTGATTTTGGTTAATCTTTTTTTATTATATTTAATATTTTCATTTGGAAGCATTGAAATACATTTATGAATCTTATATGTAGTACCCCGGTTTTCAGGTATGCAACCCTTTATTGATGTTTTTCATGTTTTTAAAATTATGGGTGATGAATGGGAGATTCAGGAGAACTTGAATGAAGTATTTAGGAAAAGGGGAAGTTGCACAGACGGCGCACGGTTTGTCTAAACTATGTGGTAAAACCATGCGTAGTTGGTCTTAGAGGCAGTAGCTTCTACACTGCTGGCGCACAGTTTGTCTAACCGTGTTTCCAAACCCTGTGTGGAGTGTCTGCTGAGGCAGTGGCTAACGCACAGTTAGTGCACAGTTTGTTTAACCGTGCGAGAAAACCATGCGACCACTTAAATGAGATCCTATAAAGGTGGATATCAAATGTTTTTGCCTCTATGTGGCCTGTTTTTTCTCTTAAGCATCCCTAACTCGGGATTTTGCTTCTCCTAAGGCCATAGTAGGTTCTCCCATCATTCTGGAGGTGATCCAAATGCTTTTCTTGGAGAATCGAAGTCGGATTCTTGAGTTATGTGATCGTTCTTCTTTGTTCTTGATTGGTTTCTTAGATCTACTTAGATATACTTCTCCTCTTCTCTCAGTATCTTAGATATACGCCCGTTATGGGCAGATCTATGTGTTTTGATTCCAAATATGATGATATTTTGTCTTTATTATGCTAGTAATAGAGAACTAAGGTGGGTTTTTGAAGAATCAACCTAGTTTTCTTGAGCGTTCTTTGACAGTTGTGGTTTTCGTCCAAACCATTGAGGTAGAAGGCTTCACTCTCGACTCATCTTGATATAATTGATTGGCTTGTTTTCATATTGGTTTATTTTAATGGTTTTTATTGTGAAAAGCATGGAATAAATCTTCTTTAGTGGTGATTTAGGTTTTTGATGTAATTGTGAAATCTTGGTGAATTGTTTTGTAATGTGATTTGGCTTCTTGAATTTAAAATGTTGATTTTAAATTATGGATTTTCTAAATTTTTAAATGGTTTGTTTAAATATGGGTTTTCAATAAAAAGGGTTTTTTATTAAAATGGTTTGGCATTAATGTGGTTTTGATGGAAATGGATTTCAATAAAAAAAAGTGATTTTATTGAAAGGGTGTTTTGGCATGATTGATGGGAAGATGTGGTGTGTGTTCATATTGAATTCGAGATGGATAAGGGTTAAGAGTCTCCACCATCTGTGTTGGGATGGATAAGTGTTATGGCTCTCCCCCATCAAACATTCATATTACATTCGGGGTGGATAATGGTTAAGAGTATCCCACATCATTGTTGGGATGGATAAGGGTTGGGGCTCCCCCCGTCAAACATTCATGTGCATTTTGGTTGGATAAGGGTAAGAGGTCTCCCCCATTATTTTTGGGATAGATAAGGGTTATGGCTTTCCCCTTTTTCTTGGTAGCATGCATTGTTGGTTGCATGGGTTTGTGGAATGGTTGGGTATGCCAAAACAGAATGTTTGTGAAAAGGTTCATAAGCTTGTTTGGTTATTTTTTTGAAAAAATAGCTTGCTAGAAAATTGGTTTCAATTTCTCTTGTAATGCCTTTGGTTATGAATGGTTTTTGAAACTTCTTTATATTTAGTTATAAACTACTTTCTAGAAAATGTTTTATACAAAAAAAATTTATATAAATGTTGTTAACTCTTCTATCCTAGTGGCGTGAGTAGGGAAGTAATTGGAAAAACCAACTGAGTTCTATACTCACCCCTACTTTGGCACGTTGGTGCTTTTTTAGATGTCGTATTCCGAGACACATGTAAAGTTAAATCACCTTATTACTAGTGTCTTGTGGTGATACTTGGGAGATGTTGTGGAGCGTGGAGATTTTGGAGCATGAGTTGTAGTGTATATTGAGTGTCTTGAGTTGTTTATCTACTGTGTACTTTGATGCTTAGTTTGGTCTTCCATTATTGTGTACATTGATGTTGTTTGATATAAATGAAGTGTTTATTGGTCTTTCATTTGTTCATGAATCATATAGTGAATGTTTAGTTATGTTTGGTTTATGGGTTTATTTATTAGAGGTTAAATCGTCCCCCACTTGTACTTGAAACCCTTTGGAATTTATTTCCAGCCTCTAGTGCCTTGGGGATGTCTCTTAAGGCCTATTAATGACCCGTTGTCCTCTCAAGCCAATGAGAATTGGCTGGTAATTACAAATGGTGTCAGTTTGTTCAGTCCTTTCTTAACAAGTAGTCATCGATGTTCTTTGTCTTGGAGTTGAAATTCATTATTCTCTATTCCTTGGGTTGAAATCATAGACATGAGTAGGATTCTCAGAACATGAAATGTATAGAATAAGAGGACGTAGCTAACCAGTTTTTTCTGAACTTCAAGTTACGAGGGTGTCGGGTAAATAAGTGTTTTGGATAAACTTCTAGAATGTTGGAAATCTCATTTTCATGTGTTTATCCAATGAGACGAGCATGAAATTCATTGTAGAGTAATGACTTCCCACTAGGAATTCATTTCCCATTGTGAGTACTGATTAGTGATTTTGTGCAAGGTGAAATATTTTTAAAAATGAAAAAAATTGTTTTCAAGTAAATGATTTTGAAAACAGGGTATTTGCTGTATTTTGAAAATGGGTTTATTTTCAAAAGGCATGAAGAATGTTTTAAAAAATGTTTGAACATGTGAAAAAGTTTGTTTTGAAAACAATGTTGTGATAGATGATGTGATAGAATTTGAAATGCTAAGCCATCAGTTACTAGAGAGTGATATTGATGGAGTTTGTTGTTGGTTTAAAAAATGGCACCCTGTAGGCATCATCGAAACCAACCCGAAGAAGCTGTGGAGAATGTGGTTTCACCAGAACTACCTGTGAACTAAGAGATGGTTTAGATTATCGTCCATGCTTTTCAATCTCTAGATATGGGGAACCGGTGGAATGAACCAAAGCATGTGTATCATACCAATCAGTTCATGAAGCAGAATCTACCAAACATTCGGGGTGATGCTGAACCCGAGAAGGCGGAGGTGTGGCTAAGTAGGTTGAATCGCCTCTTCAATTTTATCAACACACCAGTAGAGCTAAAATTAATCTTGGCGATGTATATTCTCGAGGATCATTCATGTCAGTGGTGGGATTTAGCAGTGTAGGCTAAATTAGATGAATGCCTTTCATGGGAGGATTTTAAAGAATTGTTCAAAAAGAAATTATACCCTCACCCGTTCAAGATCATGAAAACAACGGACATCTTCAGCTTGAAGAAGGAGAGCCTCTCTATCACAAAGTATGTGGCTAAGTTCATTAACTTAGTCCGTTTTGCAGCAGAGGTTGCGGGAAGTGCATCTTTGAAGGCACGCATCTTCGAATTGGGGATAAGGCAAGAGATTCGATCAAAGATTGCAGTGATCATTATTATGGATTATACAGAGATGGTGAATAGAGAGACTTTTGGTTAATGTGATATCTCGGGATCGATAAAAGGAGGAATGATGATACCTATGGGAAATGGTGGGAACTCAACCCCTGTGAACAAGAGGAAAAGGGATACCTATTTCCACGGTGCGAGTGTAAATCAGAACCAGACAGTGGGATTAGCGAACCTTCCTCCACAACCCCAGAGCAAAGCAGGTTGATTTTAATGTGGTTCAATTCACTATATAAAGAGAGATTTTACGGAGAAATCTAGAGAATGTCACAATTTCAAGCTGATGGGGCATCTACAACACTATTATAGGAATTCTTCGAGGTCGGGTGCATGTGACACTTCTCAAGAATCGCAAGCATTGTATGCTTCGACAAGATGAGGGAAGAAAAATCAGTCACATCAGTATAAAAGAGCTAGCCATGATGATTCTCGATATAAAATGACTCCTCATCCCGGGCAATCTCAACAATGAAACAAGGAGAACAGTGCAGCGATGAAGCAATTGTATGGAGCTGAGCAGATGATTGTCGATGATCAGGCAGGACCATCTTCAGTGAGAGGTATGATTTTTTTCAATTCTACCCTTGTGAAAGAGTTGTTTGATACTGGAGAATCTCATTCCTTCATTTCTTCTTGTGTTATTTCCTTTCTATGTTTAAAACTGAAAATGATGCCTTCTGTTTTGAAACTGAAAACTCTTCTTGGTGAATGAGAATGTCAAGCCTTTTTGTGTAGAGCATGTGCTATACCTGTTGATCGAGCTGAGCTAAGATGGGACTTATCGATGTTGTACATGGATGTCTATGATTCAATCCAGGGTATGGATTAGTTGACAATGTTTAAGTCTCACATTGATTGTTATAGGAGAACGATTAGATTCGCGACTGAGGACTACATCAACCATCCCTTTAGAGAAGAGAGGATAGTAAAGAAAGGTTCAAAGATTTTGTTGTAACCAATTATGGGAAATATCTCTTACCAACTTGAAATGTTGAATTTGGTATCAATGGAATAGATTTAGGAAAATAGTCTTCCATCTATTGTAGTTTAATTTCCAAAAATCTTTCCCAATAACTTCTTAGGGTTATAACCTCTAAGGGAAGTGGAGTTTAAGATTGATATCCTTCCGAGGACTAGTTCTTTTTCCCTTACGTCTTATAGTATGGAACCAATAGTGTTACAGGAATAAAAAGTGTAGTTAGAGGAGATGGAATTCATGGGTTTAATTCGACTAAGTACTTCTTCATGGGCAGCACTGGTGTTGTTTGTGAAGAATGCATATGGAACTCTTCGGTTGTGTGTTGGTTATCATAAGCTTAACCAATTTAAGATAAAGAATAGATATCCACTTCCATGCATTGATGATCTATTCGATCAATTAAGGGGAGCTCAGTGGTTCTCCAAGATTGACTTCCGCTCAAGATATATGTAATTTTTATTTCGAATGGAGTTTATTTCAAAGGTGGCAATAAAAAACAGAAATGGCCACTACGAATTTGTAGTCATGCCTTTAGGTCTAACGAATGTACCAGCTGTCATCATGGGTTTTATGAATTAGATATTTCAGCGATATCTGGATTCTTTTGTTGTGGTGTTTTTTGGACGATATTTTGATCTATTTAAAGACAAGGTCTAATCATGAGGTGCACTTGGAAATAGTGTTACAAATCTTGAGAGATCATCGTTTATATTCCAAATTATCAAAGTGTGATTTTTGGATGTGGGAAGTATGTTTCCTTGGCCATGTCATTTATGAGAAAGTTGTTTCTGTTGATCTTAAAAATATAGAAGTCGTTATCTCTTAGCAACCACCGAATAATGTGTTCGAGATACATAGATTTCTTGGTCTAGCTGGTTACTTCCAATGCTTTGTGTGTGATTTCTCACGACTATCTTCAATAATGACAGCTCTGAAAAATAATAATGCTCCATTCTAATGGACAGAAGAATTTCATAAGTCCTTCTAGGAACTGAATGTTCTTCTTACATCAGCATGTATCTCAATCTTGATAGAATCAGGACTGGGGCATGTGGTTTATTCTGATGCTTCAAGATCAGGGTTGGGTTGTGTCCTAATGCAAAGAGATCTTTTGTATTCTTATGGTTCAAGGAATTTGATGGTGCATGTTAAAAATTACCCAACACGTGATTTGGAGTTGGCTATAGTCGTCCATGCTTTGAAAACATGGATACATCACCTCTTTTGTGAGAAATTTACTATGTTTACGGATCACAAAAGCTTGAAACACATTTTCTTATAGTAAGATTTGAATATAAGGAAAAGGAGATAGATGGAGTATCTATAGATGTTTGACTTTTACTTGATGTACACACTAGGAAAAGGGAATTCGGTGGTGGATGCATTGAGTAGAATATCAAATGTTCAGTTCGAGAAAGAAGCTTTAGATGAATGGTAGTTGATATCAGTCTTAGCCGACATGAATGTGGAATGTGAAGACTGAGGTGATGTTGTTGTTTTATTTTTAGCTACACTTATTCCTGATTTAGTAAAGATGATGAAATAAGAACAAACATCTGATGCAGAATGTGTGGTTGTGAGTACAAAACTCAATGGTTGGGAGACCATTGCTGGCTAGAAACTTGATGGGGGTTCAGTTCTGTGTTTCAGAGATCGGATGATTATACCTATTGTTTTTCAGGAACATATACTTCATGCTTACCACCATTCAAGATGGGTTGTACACCTTGGTACATAGAAGATGTATAAGGCATTGAAGGCGCAGTTTTGGTGGAGCGGCATGAAAATAAAGGTGGCTGAGTTCATCTCACGATGCTTAACTTGTTAGTAGGTTAAATCAGAGCATCAGATACCTACTGGTATGTTACAATCTTTACCTATCCTAGTGTGGAAATGGGATCAGATAGCAATGGATTATCTTACAAGTCATCTAATAACTGTCTAGAAACACGATTCCATTTGGGTGATAGTGGATCATCTAACCAAGTCATCCCATTTCATCCCTATTCGTGAATCCCATATGGTGGAAGATATTTCCAAAATCTATATCTGAGATGTGGTAAAGAGGCATGGTGTACTAGTGTCTAAAGTCTTAGATAGAGATCCGAGGTTCACCTCTCTTTTCTGGAAATCATTACTGCAAGCCCTCAGAACTCAGTTGACTATGAGCACGGCGTATCATCCCTAGACAGATGTGAAATCCGAGAGGATGATACAAATATTGGAAGAGATGTTTTAGGATTTTGTAATGGATTTTGGTGGCTCATGGGAGGAGAATATACCCATAGTGGTGTTATCATACAATAACAGCTATCAAGCCTCAATACGCATGGCTATGTTTCAAGCATTGTGTGGGTGTCTTTGTCATTCTTTACTATGCCGGGTGGAAACAGGTGAAACTTCAGTACTTGGGCCAAGCCAAGTTCAACAGACAATAGAGAGGATCTAGTTGATTATAAAGAGTATAGAGATGGCTCAGAGTTGTCATAAATATTATGCAGATCATCGTCGAATACCTTTGTCGTTCGTTGTGGGTGATCATGTCTTCTTGAGGATCTCAACAAGGCTTGGACATCACCATTTCGAGAAGAAGGGAAAGTTATCTTCGAGAAACATTAGATATTTTGAGATACTGGAACGAGTTGGAGAGGTGGAATATTGGTTGAAATTACAACCACTGTTCTGTTTGGTGCATAATTTCTTCCATGTATCTCAGTTGAAAAATTATCAGCCTGATCCTGACCATGTGATCATATGGGATCACGTTAACCTAGAGTTGGATGGTTCATTGATACATATCCTGGTACAGATTGTATATAGGAAAGAGAACATATTGTGTAAAAAATCATCCGTCTAGTGTGGTTTTTATGGAATCATGGTCAGATTCAGGAATAGACTTGGGAATGTGTGATGGAAATGAAAGAGTAGTGGCTGGAACTCTTTCAGTTGGGTGAAGCTTTTATACATTCCTGGGACAGAATGAACAATGGTGAGGAGAATGTAGTACCCCTGGTTTTGGGTATGTAACCCTTTTTTGATGTTTTTCATGGTTTAAAGGTTAATAGTGGTGAATGGGAGAGTCAGTAGAACATGAATGAAGTTTTTAGGCAAAGGGGAAGTCACACTGACGATGCACGGTTTGTTTAAATCGTGTGGTAAAACCATGTGTAGTTGGTCTTGGAGCCAGTAGCCTCTACACGGGCGGCACAAGGTTTTCCTAACCATGCAGCCAAACCATCCGTGGAGTGTCTTCTGAGGAAGTGGCTAATTCACGGTTAGCGCATGGTTTCTCTAACCGTGTGAGAAAACTGTGCAGCCACTTAAATAAGATCCTTTAAAGGTGGAACTCACGCGTTTTTGCCTCTATGCATCTTCATTTTCCTCTTAAGTGGGATTAACTCAATATATTGCTTCACATAATGCCAGAAGAAGGTTCTCCAAACGTTCCAAAGGTGATCTGAAGGCTTCTCTTGGCAAATCGAAGCCAGATTCTTGAGGTATGTGATCATTCTTGTAGGATCGAAATAATGATGTAGATGCTCAGTATACAAGAGGGGGTGAATTGTATACTTTAAAAATTCCTTTGGAACATTTAATGTTAGTTACAAATAACTATGTTTTCCTTAAGCAAAGGAAAGAGCTAAGTTTAACAAAGTTAAACTACGAAAATTCACAACACCTCTAACACCAATTGAAAACTTGGAATAAGGAATGAAGTTATAAACATCAAGTTCTATGTACTTGCTTAAAACTGGAAAGAGATTCCGAAAGTAGGTTTCGGAAATATGGTTTCAGAAGTTGAAACTCAACTAAATATTACAACATGAGGTTCTACCATAAAGCGTATAGAATCTAAATGAAATAGAGTACAAGTAGGGAAGTATAAGAAAGTTATACATTCCTTATAATACAATATGTAGCAGAAACAAACAAGTAGTAAAACTACAAGTAACAAGATATAAGTCTTTTAACCCAAAGAGAAGGGTATCCAACAACCTTGGATAAAGGTCCCTTGATTTATACTTTCAAGCAAGTCTATCTTAATCACACCAGGGTTAGCCCTCGATACGAAGATCAGAATCATTGTCTCGCTATCCCCCCAAGCCCTCAACTTTAAGGTAGTTGGCAACCTCTGTCTTCCTCAGCAAGGAATCCCTCGAACTTCAAGGTAGTCGGCACCTCTGTCTTCTTATCCCCGGAAGTCCTCGAATGTAATCACCAACATTCGGAGTCGCACGAAGCAAAAACTCAACGAGAAGTTTAGTACGCACAAGGAAAGAAAACATTTCTCTCTCTAGAAATCACCTTAGCAGCATGTGGTCTCTAGATCGATCAACTTCTATGTCGTTGTTATTATGAGCTCTTTCAAATGAGCTCATATTTATAGGCAAGGTCGGCCTCCTTTCCAATGGTCATATTTTCCTTAAAAATCGGAGGGACCTGTACACGTGTAACCTAACCAACGGTTAGTTTATAACAGAATAGATGACATCGTTTTATAATGAAACAAGTGTAACAGAATGTAAGACATAATTTTAAGTCTAACTCAAATATTCGGAGTGAAGGTTCGGAGTGTAAACAAAATGTCAAAGAGTAGACAAAATATAAAAGTGTAAGAAAAATTAATGTTCAGAGACTAAAAAAAATATTCGGAGTCTAAATAAATTCGGAGTGTATAAAGCAAAGACAATCAGATTCTGTTTAACTAGTGAATTCGGAATGAGAATTCGGAATGAGAATTCATCATCAGAATTCGTAATGAGAAATCATAATCAGGATTCGTCATTAGATATTGATTTCGAACATCATGAGAATTCGTATCCACACTTCGGAGTAGAACTTTATCAGAGTTCGTATCCAGAATTCGGAGTAGAATTTTATCAGAGTTCGTATCCCGAATTCGGAGTGAAACTTCATTACAATTCTCATCCAGAATTCGGAGCCTAAAAACAGAATGCTTCTTATCAAAGTCTCAAACAGTTCCGAGAATATAGAAATGAATCTGATTCTTATACTTAAGAAAAATATGGTTATAGATAATGAAAATATGATAAGAATAATTTTCCTTATAAAAGCGATTTTCCTTATAAAAGCAATTTTCCTTATAAAAGCGATTTTCCTTATAAAAGCGATTTTCTTTATAAAAGCGATTTTCCTTATAAAAGCGATTTTCCTTATTAAAGATATTTTCCTTATAAAAGATATTTTCCTTAAAAAAGCGATTTTCCTTATAAAAGCGATTTTCCTTATAAAAGCGATTTTCTTTATAAAAGAGATTTTCCTTATAAAAGTGATTTTCCTTATAAAAGCAATTTTCCTTATAAAAGTGATTTTCCTTATAAAAGAGATTTTCCTTATAAAAGCGATTTTACTTATAAAAACGATTTTCCTTATAAAAGCCATTTTCCTTAAAGATAAGGTGTTTGTGATTTTAAAAAAAAGAAGGAATGGAAAAGTCATATGGAAAACCTTATTGACTCAACAATATCCCCCTTTTTGGAAAGCACAAACATTCTTATGAAAAAGAATGTCTAATAAGAAAGAAAACACTAAGGCTTATCTCCCTTTGTTTGTGGATGTTGAAGAATATGACTAACTCCCCCTTTGGCTTTGAAACTCTAAGGATCATATTCTAGATTTATGGAATGGTATTTCATTAAGAATAATAATGTCTTCTTTAATGAAAAACTCCCCCTTAGATAAACTCTATTAGAGTTCTTTTTCTTTCTCCCCCTTTTTTAGGGTTCCTTTTCCTTTCTTTATTAGGATTCTTTTTCCTTCTCCCCCTTTGTGATTTTCAAAAAGAATTCAAGGGAATGGAAAATATAGCAATGTACCTAAAAAATTAGTTACAACAACAAAAGAAACGAGCAGGCAAGATTTTCATTATGCTTGAAAATTCAAAAACAAGGAAGTTAAGATACAAAAAAGATCGGATTTTTCTATTTTGGATCTTTTTCCTTCGCCATGAGACTCTTAAGAATAGTCTTTATCTTCTTCAAGTCTTTATGATATTCCTCGGCTTGCTTCTCTAACACAACTATTCTTCCACTTTGATCTTCAATCTTTTCTTCCTGGGCATAATACTTTTCTTCCTGAGCCTTCAAGATTTGTTCTTACTTTAACATCTTCTCTTCAAACTCAATCCGATGATCCCTTTCATACTTCCAGTTTTGAGAAATAGAATTTATCTTCCCAATCAGATCTCTGACTTCTTGAATCTAGAAATTCTTCTCAGTTGTCAACTTTTCTTCAAAGGAAGAAGTAAGTTCATTTATCTTCATGTCTTCTATCTCAAAAGCATCTTTAACTTATCTTGGAATTCATCAAATACCCTCATCTCTTCTATAGTTTTCCTCAACCAACTAGTCATTCTCTTGCAAGATCTTTTGTGGGCTTCATATTCGATAAAAAAAGTTTGTAACTGGGCCTCTATATCAACACATTTGTCCATAACCATGGATACGGAGTCTCTTTTAAGATTCAAAGCATGTTAGAGCATCTGGAATCTTGAGTCAATACATGAGAATGTCGGAATAGTACCTACTAACTTCTTTAATGACTGAACAAAAAAGTCATGCCCCAACAAAGATGACTGCGAATCCGAGACTTTTCTTGGTGATTTTCCTTATTCAATTTGGTCATCCTTCTTCTTAGAAGAATCACCCACTTCCCTTCTCTTTACAACCACTAAGCTTGGGGTATCTACAACAAGTTGTTTTCCCTTCTCCTTTTTTGGAATGGATTCATGTTCCGGGGTTCTCTTTTCACTTTCAGAAACTTGAACAACATTGTCTTCATCATCAATAACTTTTTCAGCACCATCCTCTACATTCTCCATTTGAGAAATATCATGTAGAAGTTGTTCTTCCTCTTCATGATAAGCTACGTCTTCTTATCCTTTCTCCTCATCCTTCCCTGGAGTGAATAACTAAGATGATTCAGCTTCTGAAGTTTGGAGTGACAAATGTTCTGAAGGTGTCCCCTTATAATCGTCTACTTGCTTCAAAATATCTCTGATCTCACCTCTACCTTCAGAAACTGCTTCTTCCTCTTCCTCTTACTCAATTTGCTCATCTTCCTCAACAGGCTTAGCAACTTCCTCTTCCAGAGTGACATAGTTTCTTCCTGGAGTCTCAGGTAGAGATTCCAAAGAAAAAGATCTCAGAACGAGAATGTTTGCGGAAACCATCTCATTAAACTTTAACAAAGTCTGAGCTACCTCAGCTTCAGACATCTTCTTCTAAAGCTTCTTTTCTTTCACTTGCTTTTCTAGATCATCAAATGTCCATTACTTTAAGGCCTTAGCCTCCGCAGGATTCAAGCCAAACTGAGGCTCCCCTTTCACTCTTTTCTCTTTGATTTCCCTCCACTTAGCAACTACCTCATCAGGGTAAGCTTTCTTCTTCTTTGGTTTTGGAGGTGCGGAATGAACTTCCTCAGATTTGGGATCCTCTGCTTCAAATTCAACTTCTTTCAACTTTCTCTTCTTCACTGGCTTAGAGGATTCCAGTTCACAAACTTTCGGAACCTCTTCTTCTTGAACTGGAAAATAAAAGAACTGACCAATCTTCTTGTCGAAGGTAACATCCATCCTTTTGAGGGTACCATCACTCACCAACATAATTTTTCAATTTCTCGATTTAGACTTCCAAGCCTCCTTGAAAGACTCAAGGCACCGAACTATTAACTTCGAGATGATTTCTGGATACATTATGATCTGAGATCTCAGATTACCTTTCTTAACATTCTCAATGGTAATAAGAATGTGTTTCATCAGATTGAACTTCCTTATATTTATCAGAAAATCTAGAATATACATCTCACTCTTCTTCAAACTGTCTTTGTCACCTATTCTTGGAATGATAAAGCCTTGTACCCAAAATTCTAGAATCCAAAAATTCATAGACAGAGTAGCAATCTGTATAGCCTAGTCATATGCCAATCTGATAATTTTCAATGCCTTTTCCTTGTTGAAGCTTCCTTTTGAATCTTGTAAAACATGAGAGATGAACTCAGCTTCTCCTTCAAAGGTCAGCCCTACCAAGCTAGCTGCCTTGACATAAGAAATATTATAAGTCTTTCCATAAGACTTAAACGAAAATTTCTCCCTATCATTTTCCTTAAAGAAGGAAATCGTCTCATAGAACTCTACAAGAAACTCCTAATATACTTCATCTTTATTTCCGGGCGTAGACACAGCAACATCTTCCCATCTGTTAAGCTTAATGTTTTTGGATAAAAGAGAATCATACTTGTTGAAGAAATCAGGATGAACCAACCTTTCTCTATATACTAACCACTTGGAAATAGGCTTAGAGGAAGACATGTCTTGAGAAGCTACTTCCATAGACATTCGGATCTGAAGACTTCTGAGAAGTTCGGAATGGAGAAAGCTGAAGATCGGAATGGCCTTAAAACAGAGAGGCAGAGCTTCGGGATGCTGGAGCTTGAAAAACCTATGTGGGACAAGCATTTGAGGTCCCCTTTATATAGGCAACGAATTTGGCCGTTGGCCTTCCAAAATCCATCTAACGGTTGAAAAACTTTGATCTGATCTGACAGTTGAGAAAAATCCCACAAGAAAACTTGAATCCGATCTTTTGAGGTTTTTTATAAAACAAAGATTTAAGAAAACTATAATCCGAAAACAAAATATAAGAAAATACTAGCTAGTAAAATATGATTATGAAAACATGAGTAAGGAAATCATACCTTTCGGATTGTCTTAGGAGGATTATTCATAATGGGTAACATTTTAAAAAAAACTACGAAAATATCTTTATTACGAAAAAAACATAGTTCGCAAAACTCACTATGAGAAAAAAAATCAGTACGGAAAATTCAATACGAAAAGAATAATAAAACGGAAAAAACCTTATAAAAATTTCAGTCCGAGAATTTCATTACATAAGTTTGGAAACGAAATGCTCATTATGAAAGACTCGGTATGAAAATCTCATTATGGAAGTACCAGTACGAAATTTTCCATTCCGGAAGTGTTCAATACGAAAATTTCCATTCTAGAAGTCTTTAATACGAACATATGCATTCTGGAAAATTTCAGTTCCGGAAATTCTCATTCCGGCAATTTAGTTCTGAAATGTTGGAAAAACTAACTTTGAAAAAAAAATAGTTACTCTAACAATCAAATGTACTCCCCCTATGAAAAGGATTTTATTACTGTTAGGAGAATTGTTCAACAAGAAGTTAATGAAGAATGATTACCTAACGGTTATCATTCCTAACATTTGTTTAATATATTCAAATCTATCAGAAGGCAAAGATTTTGTGAAAATATCAGCAAGTTGATCTTGCGTTCCGATAAACTAAAGAATGATATCTCCTTTTAGTGTGTGATCCCTAAGAAATTGATGCCTAATATCTATGTGTTTTTCACGAGAGTGATGTGCATGGTTTTTAGTTAGGTAAATGGAACTTGTGTTAACACACAAAATTTGAGTTTTAGTAAAACTAAAGCCATAGTCTGTGAGTGTGTGTTGCATCCACAACACTTGAGCACAACAACTTCCAGCTGCTACATATTCGGCTTCTGCAGTGGAAAGTGCTATAGAATGTTGCTTCTTGCAGGACCAAGAAACTAACGAATCTCCTAATAAATGGCAAGTTCCGGATGTAATTTTCTATCCATTCTACATCCACCAATGTCAGCATCAGAAAATCTTTTTAGAAAAAAATTATTTCCAGATGTATAAAATAATCCTAGATCCATGGTTCCCTTATGGTAGAGAAAAATTCTTTTTACTACCTTTATGTGGGATTCCTTTTGATTGGATTGATATCTTGCACATAATCATACTGAGAACATTAAGTCTGGTCGACAAGTTGTTATGTAAAGTAAACTTCCTATCATTCCTCTAAAAGATGTTTGATCTACTGGTTTCCCAACTTCATCAAGATCTAATGAGTTTGAGGTACCAATGGGAGTACTTATACTCTTAGTGTTGTCATAACCATACTTTTTGAGAAGATCTTTAATATACTTATGTTGAGATATGTAAGTTTCTTCTGGTTTTTGAGAAATTTGAAAACCAAGGAAAAAAGTTAACTCACCCATCATACTCATTTCAAACTCAGATTTCATTAGATTTGTAAGAGAGTTGGTTAAAGATTGTTGAGGTGAACCAAATATGATGTCATCAACATAAATTTGAACAATCAAAACATTTTTCTTATCTTTATTTTTAAAAAGGGTTGGATCTGCATTTACCTTAAAAAGTTATTTTGAAGCAAAAATCCAGTGAGTCTATCATACCATGCTCAAGGGGCTTGTTTAAGACCATACAGAGCTTTAGTAAGTCTAAAAACAAGATCAGGATGTTTTGTACCTTCAAATCCAGGAGGTTGTTCAAAAAAAACATCCTCTTGAACATAACCGTTAAGAAAAGAACATTTCAAATCCATTTGAAAAAGTTTAAAATTAAATAATGCTGCAAAGGCAAGTAGAATACGGATAGATTCAAGTCTAGCTACTCGAGCATAGGTTTCTTCATAGTCTATTCCCTCTTGCTGATTATAGCCTTTAGCAACGAGTCTAGCTTTATTTCTTACTATGACTCCATTTTCATCACATTTGTTTCTAAAGACCCACATTACTCCAATGACAGAAGTGTCCTTAGGTGTTTCAACCAAGACCCAGACTTTGTTCCTTTCAAAATCATTTAGTTCATCTTGCATAACTTTGATCCAATCATCATCACCAAAAGCTTCATCAGTGCTTTTTGGTTCTAACTGGGAAATAAATGCCAGATGTTCTACTTCATTTTTTAAGGAACTTCTAGTTCTTACTGGTTGATTTACATCCCCAATGATACTATCACTGAGATGATTCTTAAGAAACACCTAATTTGGGTTTTGAAAAGCATGTTCAACAACATAGGGTTGAAAGTCTTCTGAGGTAAATGTTTCAGAAGTATCTTTTTGAACATTATTCTTATCAGAAGGTTCTTCTATCAAAGGATGACAATCAGTTTTTTAAAACACATCTGAGGATGAGGATTGGGATGGTTTTAAAACAAAAGGATCTGACTCATCAAATTTTACATGCACTATTTCTTCAACAGTACAAGTATTTTTATTAAAAACTCTATAAGCCTTAGAAGTTGTGGAATAACCTAAGAAAATTCCTTCATTAGATTTTGGTGCAAATTTATGTAAGTTATATTTAGTATTCAAAATGAATAATTTGCAACCAAAAACCTTGAAGTAGGATAGTCTCAGTTTTCTACCATTCCATAACTCATAAGGTGTTTTATTAAGAAAAGGTCTAATCAAAACTCGATTTATAGTATAGCAAGCAGTACTTACAGCTTCAGCCCAGAAATGTCTAGAAATAGAATATTCACTCAACATGGTTCTAGTTATCTCTTGAATAATTCTATTTCTTCTCTCAACTACACCATTTTGTTGAGGAGTTCTAGGTGGTGAAAAATTGTGAGTAATACCTTTCCTACTATAAAAAGTTTCAAAATCAGAATTTTGAAATTCTCCTCCATGATCACTATAAATAGTTTTCAATGGAAGGTTTTTCTCATTTTTAACTTGAGCTCTAAAACTTTTGAAATAAGAAAACGCTTCATATTTATTTTCTAGAAAATAAACCCATGTAAATCTAGTGTAATCATCAACTAGAACAAACACATAGTATTTTCCTCCAATACTTCTAGTTTGTGTTGGACCAAAAAGATCCATGTGCACTAACTGTAATGCATCAGTTGTTGAGACTTCACCGATTGATTTAAAACTAGATTTATATTTCCTTCCATATTGACAAGGATCACAAACTTTAGAAGAATCAAATCTAAGCTCTGGTGGATCCTTAACTAGTTTCTTCTTAGAGAGTTTACATAAGTTTCTAAGGTTACAGTGACCTATTCTTCTATGCCATATCCAATAATGATCTTCCAATGCACTTAGGCAAGGTAAATCTTGACTCCTAAGGTCTTCTAAATTTATGGTGTAAACATTCTCATGCCTATTGGCTGAGAGAATAAATTCTACCTTGGAATTGTGAACTAAGCACTTATCATTCCTAAAATTCACAAGGTAACCTTCATCACATAACTGACTTATGCTAATGAGGTTGTGCTTCCGAACCTTAACAAAAAGAACATTTTAAATTAATGTTTTACCTAGAAGAACAATATTACCAATACCAACAATCTCTCCCTTAGCATTATCTCTGAAAGTTACCTTTCCTCCTTTCGTTTTGATAATCTTTTTAAAATAGCTTTTGTTACCTGTCATGTGCCGGGAAGATCCACTATCCAAGTACCATGTGTTGCTTCTGGTACTCTCTTTGTTTTCTAGAGATTAAGAAAAGAATTAGACTTTCGGAATCCAAACTTGTTTGGATCTGAGATTTCCAGACAAAAAAATTTTAGGTACCCACATCTTCTTAGAAAAATAACTTTTATGAAATCATAGATATTGGGTTTTGTTTAATGAACAATTCTTTGCCTAGTGACCACCACATTGACACTTAGTACAAAATGGGGCACTTTGAGGAACGAAATAATTGTTACTGAAAATCAGTTTTCCATGGGTATAACCAAATCTAGATTTATTTCTTAAAGGTCATATTTGGGAATACATTTTATCAAAATTTTCTTTACCATGGGTAATGTTTTATAAACACTTATTTAAAGAAAAGATTTCGGACATGAGTTTTATAAACAAGTTTTTATCTTAAAAATTATTTGATTTAGAACTAGAGCTAGGCTCTAAAACACTTTTCTTAAAAATTACTTTTTCTAATTATTTAGAAAGTTTGATCTTATCACAACTTACTTCCTTAATATTTTTTGAAATACTTTCAAAATCATCATTTTTCTTATCAAGATCATTAGAAAGATCTGATATCTCTTTCGTAAGAATAGAATTCCTAGAGTTTGACTTATCAAGTTTCTTATTGAGTTTAGAGTTCTCAATCTCAAGAAGTTCAGCAAACCTAGAGACTTCTTCATAGGTAGGTAAAGTATTTTCTTCATCAGAATTGGATTCTTCATCTGAGGAGTTATAATACTTACTATCATTA
Source organism: Viscum album (assembly GCA_963277665.1). Lineage (NCBI taxonomy): Eukaryota > Viridiplantae > Streptophyta > Magnoliopsida > Santalales > Viscaceae > Viscum > Viscum album. The sequence continues at coordinate 1,075,833,146 of OY728161.1, forward strand.
GAATTTAAAGAAACATTGGTCTAGGATTCATCATTTCGTACCTTACGCATAAAACAATGATTGTCAATAAGTATTATGGCTATAAGACCAAGATTATTTTGTCCTGAAGATTCATAATCAGAAGATTCATCTGAAGAGTCACCACCACTGGCACTCTAGGTATCACTAACTTTCAAAACTTTCTTAGCTTTGACTTTATAATACGTCTTTATATTCCTGTCTGAATGCCTTTCTTTCCTTTATTTCTTTTTGAGCAAAGGGAAATCAGGTCTAATATGTCCATCTCTCTTGAATTTGTAACATGTAACTTCTCCATCTTTCCTATCTTTCCTTTCCTTTTTCTTATACTTGGATTGGAAATTTCTCTAGCCAGCTATCTTGTTCATCCTTCGAGCATGATTTGCTAACTCACTTTCTGATACTTCACTTTCACTAGAATCTGATTGAACAACCATCTTCTTAGACTTGGATCTGGTTACTCTCTCATGAGTCTTAGCTTTTATATGATTTGATGTTGTTGTAAAAGAAATAGTATCATTTCCATTTTTCTTTTTGATATTGTCAACATCTCTCTTCATTCTGGTTTCATGTTGAAGAAGAGTTCCAAATAACTCATCAAGAGAAATTTGAGTGACCTTCCTATTCTCATCTATAGCAGTTCTTTTGGATTCCCACTCATTGGTCATAATACCAATTATCTTATCTACAAGTGCTTCATCATCTAACCCTTTCTCTCCCAAAGACTGTAAACTGTTGACAATAGTCATAAATCTTTATTGAACTTTACAGATTGGTTCAGCATAAGGAAAATTGAATCTATGGTATTCAGCACTAAGCATAGCTCTCCTAGTCTCAATTACTTTAGAAGTTACAATGTGTGTAACCTCTAACTTCTTCCAGATACAATTAGCTGCTTCACAAGAAGAAATTTGGCTATATATATTTATAGTCATTGAACAAAGTAAGGTATTGTGTACCTTATAATTGAGTTGATACTCTTGCTTCTCCTGGTTAGTGAATTTTTTAACTTCCTTATCAAGAATTTTATAATCACCAGTAAGCATAAAAAAGTTGTCCACTCCAGTATTGATAACAAAAGTCTTCATTCAATCTCTCCAGTACTCATAGTAATTACCATCAAATATTGGTGGTCTTGTACGATTTAGATTATCAATGGAACCAACATTGACTCCTACTATACTTAAAATAACCTTTGGCACACAAACTTGTTAGTAGAAATGTTCGGAATGACAAAGTTTTGGAATGAGAAATTCCGAAATGAGAAAGTTCGGAATGAGAAAGTGAGCAAGAAAAACATATAAGTGAGTACAAGTATTTCAGAGACCTACTCTAATACTAATTTTAGGATCGAAATAATGATGTAGATGCTCAATATACAAGAGGGGGGTGAATTGTATACATTAAAAATTTCTTTGGGACCTTTAAAGTTAGTTACGAATAACTATGTTTTCCTTAAGAAAAGGAAAGAGATAAGATTAACAAAGTTAAACTAAGAAAATTCACAATACCTATAACACTAATTGAAAACATGGAATAAGGAATGAAGTTATAAACTTCAATTACTATGTACTTGCATAAAACAGGAAAGAGATTCTGAAAGTAGGTTCCGAAAATATGGTTCTGGAAGTTGAAACTCAACTAAAGATTACAATATGAGATTCTACCTTAAAGCGTATAGAATCTAAATGAAACAGAGTACAAGTAGGGAAGTATAAGAAAGTTATACTTTCTTTATAATAAAATATGCAGTAGAAAAAAACGAGTAGTAATACTACAAGTAACAAGGTATAAGTCTTTTAACCCAAAGAGAAGGGTATCCAACAACCTTGGATAAAGGTCCCTTGATTTATACTTTCAAGCAAGTCTGTCTTACCCACACTAGGGTAAGCCCTCGATACGAAGATCCGAATCTCTGTCATGCTATCCCCGTAAGCCCTCAGCTTCAAGGTAGTTGGAAACCTCTGTCTTCTTCATCAAGGAAGCCCTCGAACGTCAAGGTAGTCAGCACCTCTGTCTTCCTATCCCCGGAAGTCCTCGAATGTAATCACCAACATTCGGAGTCACACGAAGAAAAAATTGAACGAGCGGTTCAGTACGCACAAGGCATAAAAAGATTTCTCTCCCTAGAAATCACCTTAGCAGCGTGTGGTCTCTAGATCTATCAACTTCTATGTCGTTGTTATTATGATCTCTTTCAAATGAGCTCCTATTTATAGGCAAGGTCAGCCTCCTTTCAAACGGTCATATTTTCCTTAAAAATCGAAGGGACATGTACACGTGTAACTTAACCAACGGTTAGTTTATAACAGAATATACGACATTGATTTATAACAAAGCAAGTGTAACAGAATGTACGACATCGTTTTAAGTCTAACTCAAAAGTTCAGAGTGAAGGTTCAGAGTGTAAACAAAATGTCAAAGAGTAGACAAAATATAAAAGTCTAAGGAAAATGAATGTTCAGAGTCTAACAAAAAAAAATATTCGGAGTCTAAATAAATTCGGAGTGTATAAAGCAAAGATGATCAGATTCTATATAACAGGTGACTTCGGAATGAGAATTCGGAATGATAATTCTTCATCAGAATTCGTAATGAGAAATCATAATCAGGATTCGTCATTAGATTTCGATGTTGAACTTCATGAGACTTCGTATCTAGAATTCGTAGTTGAACTTTATCAGAGTTCGTATCCAGAATTCGGAGTATAATTTTATCAGAGTTCGTATCCAAAATTTGGAGTGAAACTTCATTACAGTTCTCATCCAGAATTCGGAGCCTAAAAACAGAATGCTTCTTATCAAAGCTTCAAACAGTTCTGAGAATATAGAAATGAATCTGATTCTTATACTTAAGAAAAATATGGATATATATAATGAAAATATGATAAGAATAATTTTCCTTATAAAATCGATTTTCCTTATAAAATCGATTTTCCTTATAAATTCGATTTTCCTTATAAATTCGATTTTCCTTATAAAAGCGATTTTCCTTATAAAAGCGATTCTCCTTATAAAAGTAATTTTCTTTATAAAAGTTATTTTCCTTATAAAAGCAATTTTCCTTATAAAAGCGATTTTCTTTATAAAAGCGATTTTCCTTATAAAAGCGATTTTCCTTATAAAAGTGATTTTCCTTATAAAAGCGATTTTCTTATAAAAGCTATTTTCCTTAAAGATAAGGTGTTTGTGATTTTCAAAACAAGAAGGAATGGAAAAGTCATAAGGAAAACCTTATTGACTCAACAGTTCTTCTTTGTTCTTGATCGGTTTCATTGATCTACTTAAATCTACTTCTCCCATTCTTTAGTTTTCTTATATCTACACCCGTTATGGGTAGATCTAAGTGTGTGGATGCTAAATATAATGATATTTGGTCTTGATAGTGCTAGGATAATAGATCTAAGGTAGCTTTTTGAAGAATAAACCCAGTTTTCTTGAGCATTCTTCGACCATTGTGGTTTTGTCAAAACCATTAACGTAGGAGGCTTCACTCTCAACTCCTCTTATTAGAATTGATTTTATTATTTTCAAATTAGTTTATTTGAATGGTTTTGTTTGTGAAATGCATGGAATAAATCTTCTTTAGTGATGATTTATGGTTTTGATGTAATTGTGAAATCCATTTGAATTATTGTGCAAATTGATTTTGATTCTTGAATTTAAAATGTTGATTTTAAATTATGGAGTTGTGTAAATTTTAAATGGTTTGATAAAATATGGGTTTTCAATAAAAATGGTGTTTTATTGAAATGGTTTTTATGGAATTTTTTTTCAATAAAAATGTGTTTTTATTCAAATGGTGTTTTGGCATGTTTGAGGGGCAGATGTGGTGTGTATTCATATTGCAATAATGACAGATAAGGGTTAGGAGTATCCCCCATCAGTGATGGGATGGATAAGGGTTAGGGCATTCCCCTGTCAAACATTTATATTGCATTCGGGGAGGATAAGGGTTAGGAGTCTCCCCCATCATTGTTGGTATGGATAAGGGTTAGGTCTCTCCCCCGTCAAATATTCATATGCATTTGGGTTGGAAAAGGGTAAGAAGTCTCCCCCATAATTGTTGGGATAGATAAGGGTTAGGGCTTTCCCCTTCTTCCAGGTAGTATGCATAGTTAGTTTCATGGGTTTGTAGAATGGTTGGGTTTCCCAAAAAGGAATGTTTGTGAAATGGTTCTTAAGCATGTTTAGTTATTTTTTAGGAAAAATAGCTTACTGGAAAATTGGTTTCAATTTATCATGGAATTCATTTCGTTGTGAATGGTTTTTCAAAAAAAAATTATTTACTTATAAACTTCTTTCGAGAAAATGATTTCTATAAACTATTTTTATATAAATGTTGATAGCTCTTCTATCTTAGTGGTGTGAGTAGGGAATTCATTGGGGAAAACCTACTGAGTTTTATACTCACCCTTGATTTGGAACATTGGTGATTTTGAAAATGTCATATTCTGGGACACAGGTAATGGTAATGCATCTTATTTCTATTAGCTTGTGGTGATGCTTGGGAGATATTCTGGATTGTGGAGCTTATGGAGCATGAGTTGTAGTGTCTTTTGAGAGTCTTGAGTTGTTTATCCATTGTGTACATTGATTCTTAGTTTGTTCATCCGCTGTTGTGTACATTGATGTAGTTTTATATAAATAATATGTTTATTTGACTTTCATTTGTTCATGCATCAGATAGTGAATGTTTGGTTATGGTTGGTTTATGGGTTTTTTTCATAAAGGGTAAATTGTCCCCCACTTGTTGTTGAAAACCTTCCACATTTATTTACAGCCTTTAGTGCCTTGGGGATATTGCTTATGTCTTAGTAATGACTCATTGTACTCTCAAGACAATGTGAATTGGAGAGTTATTACAATATAATAATATTTATTGAAAAAATATATGTGTGTAATTTTATGAAAATAATACATTGTGAATAAATAATATGAATAATAAACAAAATTTATCACTTAGGATGATTAGAAGTAAAAATAGTGGACTCAAAAAATATTATTACTATATTAATGTGAATAAATTATGTTTTACAAATAATTAAAATTATAAATTTATATGTGAAAAATGTATTTTATGAAAGTTATTTTTTTATTAAAAAAATATCTGATTTTATAAAATAATACAATATTAAATAACACAATTTTTTTTTTGATTACTAATATTCATTTTATAAAATTTATTTATTTATTATTTATTTATTTATAATATTTTAAACCATTATAATAATTGAGGTACTGATTTTCATTTTATTTTTTATTATTATTATGGTTCTAAATTTTTTTAAAGAAACAAAAACATAAAATTGTTGATGAATGGAATGGATCATGGAATATTTACTAAATTAAGTAATATCATATTAAATTTATGTTGTAACAAATCAATGTTAATATTATATCATGATATCTAACTCAACATGCCACAAGTCATGATGCATGTTCGCAGTAATCATAACCTTGAACAAGTGTCTAGGGTATCCAACATAATATTTTGTAAATGATTACACACTCATATGAATCCAAATATAAGAGAAGTATTTTAAATGAAATATATAATAGAACGGAAATATTTTGGACACTAAATGAAAAATAAAAATGCATATATATATATATAATATATATCTAAATAAAAGAACAAAAACCAAACAAAATATACATGATAAAAACATACAAACATTGAATTACAAAAAATTGAAATAAAAATTGCATAAATATTCCAAGATATTTAAAACTAGCAAAAAAGGAAAAGAGGTGAACAATGTGACCCCTTAAAAGTTTAATATAAATTTTTAAAAAATATATCCAAAATTTCAATTGAAAATATATCTTCATGAGAACTATGAATAACACCAAACATCACCAACACCATATATAAAACAAAAAACCACTAATACATTTCCAATGGAGAGTGTTTCTATCCTTATAGTTACATGATGTATATAAAGGTCTATGTATAATCCAATGTGTTTATATTATCTTTATCTATAATTCCAAGAAAGATACAACCATTATTATTCAACATTTATTTCATATACTAACCCATAATATATTTTGTTATGTAAATAGATATGAAATGTTAATTTGAAAAGAAAAGTTTCTATGAAATAGAATATGTTAAAAGTGGATCATTATATATAAATCTATGTGGAAATTTTTTTAATCAAAAAATAATGTTAAATTATCAAATCACAAACTAAACCGCATCAAATAAATACTAACAAATATGTGGGGAAATATATGGATCTAAAAAAATTAAAAAACACAATATTATTTATATTCGTTGTATTTATCCTAATAGTAGTAAATAAAATGATATACCCTTCCTTTCAATTTATTATTGATCAAGGTCCCCGATTATTTAAATAGTAATACTACATAGGGGAGCTTCATAGATATAGTGGAATAAAAACTAATGGTATTTGATAATGTGAAATATAGAATAACAGGATTATTAAACCAATTTAAATAACAAAAAACATAGAGAATATATGAGATATCAAATAAGAATAAATATATTGAAATAAATAAATAATAAAAACACTTCAGTCTATTTTGAATACTATTTGATTAAGATATTACAAAACCCTCTTATTTTTAAAGAAGAAATTATGTTTGATATTGTATATGAAATGAAACCTCATAATTAGAGGATAATATAACACAATGATAGTTTATAATACATATTTTTTAAATAAATTCCACATATTCAATATATTTTACTACACTGAACACTGGTTTTATCATTTGATACATGACTCATATAGTTTATCTTGAATAAAATTGAGCCGAAATGAAATGTGAAATATAATTAATATATTTTTTAATATAATTTATATAACATAGAAATTAATTTTGATGGTTTGAATTGTACTAACTACATTATTATGATATTATTATCTATTAAATATTTATAAAATAAGAATAATTAGGGAAAAAATAAATGTTTTTTGAAAATCTATAGCTGTTCGAAATTTTATATTAGTCACGCTTTATGAATTTAATTTAAATATTTTTTTATCACTTGTAAAATAATTTTAATAAATGAAATTCATTTTTTCTATATGTAAGATTAAAATAATATTTTTGTTAATTTTTCATAAATTTATGAAAATTATCATTTTGTATGATGAAAAGTAAAAAGTGCTAAATTTTAATTTAGAATTTATTTTTTGATTAATTAATTTATATGATTAAATTATAATGTAGTTGGGAATTGAATTAATTAATTTTAAGTTATATTTCAATTAATAATGTTTTGGAAATTGACCTAATTTCATATATATCTTAAATATAAAAATTTCCAATATTTTAAAAAATTTCACATTAACAACCCACTAGCTCACCACATCTGTAAAATTATTTTAAAATGAAATTCATTACATTTTGTGAATTTAATTTTTGAAATATTATTCCATATATTGAATCATAATTATTTAAAATTTCATGAGAATTTTATCATAATTTTTTGACATAATAGTTAGAGAAAACAATTAACACTATTTATCATGCTTAAGGATAAAACAATGATTTTCCCATTACATGACTGTGTATTATAATAAATTTTATACAAAAATAGGATTTTTTTTAAAAAATTGGATTTAATATTTATAATCATTGGATACAATTTATTTTGAAAATTAATTTTAATTGAATTCACAAATGATAAATTAACTAGGAAAATAAAAAGATACAAGTTACTCTTGAAAAAACAAAAAGTCTAAAATTTAGTGAACTTAAATACTACTGAATAACATGTTAAAAATATGTTTATTTTTTGTTTTGTATTTTCTATTAGACAACAAAAATCATACCCACTAATATTACTCTATTATGGAGGAAAATTAGGTAAGGGAGGCCTCCCATAAGTGAATACTTTTTGGCACTTTCAAATATAAAATTTATCCTCAACTATAAAATATCACTCTCTCCTCTCACTTCGTGACACCCATAAAAAATTTTATAAACCAAAACACAATAATATCAACTATAAAATTCCCTCCTTTGATCCTAGAAGAATCACATTTTGACAAAATCCAACCTAAGATGATTTATTGGGGTAAAGTAATGAGTATACTATAAGAATGGGTATCATTCCTCAATGATAGTTTTTTAATTTTATTATAAATCGCCTTAAATTATTTGTAAACCATTATTATATAATAAAATATGTATAATAAACATACTAATATGTTCTTATTTTAATCTAATTTCTTTACCCATTTAACTCTTCCATAAAATGGGTTAAAAATCATTATTTGTTTGTATCGCGGACTACCTCCTCATGAAATAGTGGCATTCATTTTCCTATTATAAAATCTTAGATTGTATATGATGTTAGTTTTTAAATTAATATATAATTATACCATAATTATAAATATGGATTCATTAAATAATATATACATTTTTACATTAAACTTTGTAGGGGATACAATAATGTTTCTCATGAGTATGGTGGACTACCTCCACGAGAAGCAAGTTTTTTTTCACTAACACGTTACATGGAAGGTAATTAGTGTAAATATAATGAATATATTTGATATACATGAAATATAAATGATATTAATGAAATATTTATCACTATTTTAATATAACAAATCTTTTTTTTTTCTTTCATTTCCTCTCACTGAAATAAATGTTAACATCGTTCGTGGATGTGTGGACTGTTACATCCTCGATGTGATTTGATTCATTTTTATTACGACATCACAAGAATAATATATATATATATTTATATATAATTAAATAATATTTTATTTATTATATTATTATAATTATATGATGATAATTTTTTCTAACCTTTTTTCATAATGATCATTAATAAATGGAACTGTCACTCAGGCTTACAAACGACCAACTGTCTCCATGACCATAACATGCATCATTTATAAAAACAAAAATTCATTACTAATATAAAAATTATAACTAATAACTACAATAATTATATAATAATTATTAATAATGATATGTTTATCTAATGACCTATTTGACCATATTCTACCGACCAAGGTCATTTTTGAAAATAGACCAAATATTGTACAAACATCAAGAATAAAAATTATTTATCAAGAAATTATATATAACATTTTAAAAAATTAAAATAAATAATATTAAACAATAAAAACATTTTTAATGAACTAAAAACTAACATAATATTATTTTTGTAGAAGATTAATAACTATCCTGATGAATGAAACTCAAGGTATGGGTTTTCTCACATCACTTTTATTTCTCTATGATTTATAGAATATTTTCAACTTATTTTATTATGTGTTGTATGTACTATACATGAATCAATTATATCATTATTTTAATTAAATTTATTATATTTAAATACTTATTTTAGGATATATATTCTATGAGGTTTACAATTTCAATGATACCAATGCAATAATAAATTTTGTCTCAATTTTCCTTCATTGGGAGGTATGTTATATTATACACATATATTCTATTGTGAGGTGTATACACTACCCATTTTACATATTATGTCATGAAAAATGTATTCTTGAAATTTTTTAATTTTTCATTAAATTATTTTTTTCATGTTAATTATGATTTAAATTTAAAAAATGGGTTAGAGATTAATCTTACAATCACATCATTTATCGAGATTGTATGTTTTTAATTCTATAATGTTAAAATATTATGATCTTCCCTCAATAATTCTCAATTTTTTATTATCAATAGGTTATGTTGTGAGAAAATTGTTTTTCATTCATTTCATGCCTTTTTTGTACACAATAGATCAAAAAAATTATTTATTTATAATGTTTCTTTTGTTTGAAAAATATTTTTCATTCAAAACCTAGTTTCTAAATAAAATAAAAAAAATAATATGTTTTTATCAATTATTAAAATATGTTTTTCCCAATAAATGTTTTAAATTACACGATAAATATATCATTATAGGTTTTCAAAGTTTATTTAAAAAATGATTTACCAAATGTTAAAAAAAATGTTTTTTCCAATATGGGAAATATATTTTCCTCAAAATTTATTTATTGATATTTTCATGGAATTTCCTTTAATTAAGTTAATCAACCATTTCTGTTACTTATTTTTTAATAGGGATATTTTGTAATGGTATTATCCCTAGAATTACTCTTGTTATATTAACATTGTTTCAAATAAATTGTTATGGAAACTATTTTTTATAGGATAACCATGATTCAAAGTTATTATATTGGAACACATTTTTCATACATGAATTAATCTTCTTTCAAAGTGGTTGACATGAAACCCCTTTCATTTACATGGGTAAATCAATTTTAAAATATAAAAATAATAGTTTCTATGAGTTTTAGGATGAAATGAAAGCTATAGGTTTTACTCAAGTTGTGGTTCATGGATATTATATACGAAGGGTTGAACCCCATTATTGATCATGAGGGATCCTGCTATAGAATATAAGATGGTTAGATCCCCATTATATCTCTTAAAAATTTAGGAGATTGATATAGATTATAAAATGGGTAGATAACCATTGTCCTTGATGGAAATTAGGTGAAACCCATATTCTTTTTATGATGGGTGAGACACATTATAGATTTACAATGCATTGGGTAATAATAATGTTCTCTGAATAATTATATTATAATTTGATCAAATTTTAATTTGAACATCATGTTTAATGTAACAGTTCTATATGTGTTCATTAAATATTATTCTCCAAGATACCAATATGTTTCACTTATTCTTAAAAAGTGATTATAATGTCTCCATTGTTCTCGATTTAGATCAAATGGATCGTGATTATGAATCGTTTTGAATATTTTTATTGTTAAAGCCTTACTTAATGTTTCATGATGGATGATTTAGGTATTGATGTGTTTGATTACATTTATAATTGACTAATGTAGGCTGATTATGTCATCAATCCCTTATACATTTATTATAATTTTTTGTTAAATTTATTTTTAAATTCTTATGTTTACCCTTAGTGAGAATTTGAGCTCCCGATTTTTTTGTTCCATTTTCCCAGGGTTATAAAACAGAGTTTGAAAAAATATTTCTAGGGATTTCATATGGATGATGATTATGAATAAAATTAAAATAAGAAAGTCTAGGATAAGTGTGAAAAATTTTATTTAAATATATTGTTATTGTAAATGTAGTATTTTTTCATATTTATAAAATAATATAAAACTAAAATGTACATGGGACTTTAGTTTATCATATTTTTTATTTTATGTTTTTAGGTATGGATGGGGGAAAAGCATGATAATTATCAGTATGAAATAAGGAAATGTGAATTTTATGATTTCAATGTCAAAAATTGTAGTGTGGGTTTTGTGATTTTATAAATGGTATAAGAGGTGGGATTATTTAAATTTTTATATTATCATAATATCATTTTCGATTATCTTAAGACGTATTATTACCATATTTGGTCTATAAGATAATTTTTTATAATAAAATAAATGTCTTAAACACCCCTTTGAGGTTTCAAGTGATTAGAGCTTAATTTCATTAACAATACTTCAGGAAACTTTCTATTTAGTTGAAGTGTATGTAAATATAAAGTCTAACATGAAGTATTAGGTAACATTTGTGGAATTATCATTTATAGTATTGATAACCATTATTTTTTATATGATCTTTTATATAGAATTAACTATGTTAATACAAGTTTCATCATATATATAACCACAATTCTGAAAAGTGATTTGGGGAAAAATAGATTAATAATATTTCAGAAAAAAAATATCATAATATTTGTTTTCTTGGAATCTGAGAGGAATGAGAAAAACAATTAAGATAGAACACCCTTTAATTTTGAGGTAATTTTGTAATGATTTAATTTGATCTTTGGGCATTATTTTTTAATTTTGATGATTAATATATCATAATAAGTTTTAAATATTTTAGGTATTTATATTACCATGTGCTAACCATTTTTTTGGTTAATGTAAAAAGATATGTGGAAGATATTTGTATCCCCTTTATTTTTATATGACCCTTTAAAGAAATAGTTCTTAAAGAATCAATAAATTTTTCTTGTATACACATTGTTATGAAAAAAATATTCCATTTTTGTGTAAATTGTTTAACAGATGAAATTTTACTAATAATATAAGAATATTTCAATATTATATTACTCTAGCTGATTATATAATTCTTCAACTCTTCAGAATGATTAATAAAAAACAATTATCCCATTATCATTAATTCCAATTATCCATTGATATTTTTTATAATCATAGATATTTGGTTCAATTCTAATTAGTTTTTAATTAATAATTCACTTTATTATGATCAACGACCTCAATAAAATTTAATAAGTACTAATGATTTTGTATATTCCCACCTATTATCTATTTGGAAACCTAGTGATATGTTGTTCCATATGAACATTGTACTGACCATTCTCAAAATTAATAGGATATTTTATTAACCATTTTAATTTTGTGGGATTACAAAAAAATATTTTCGAATTTACATCCTTTTATTATTGAGAAAATATTGAAATTTTGATGAACCTATTTATTAATGGGGGTATATAAAAACAATATATCTTAAAAGAAAAAAAGTATGACTGAATGTTTATGAAACATGAAACACTTAGAATAGTTGAAACATAACACCCCAAGACAATAAGATATATTTAATTTTAAAAAATTAATATATTCATTACATTTCATTATAAGAAACACTAAGTATATCTTTCATTGAACGCAACACTAATTTTATGTAGTGTTACATACAAAACTAAGTATAATAAAAATGTGAAATATTGTTAAACTATTTTCATTAAATATATTCGTTATAATATAGTTGATAAATTTGTGGGTATTAATATTACTAACCTAATTTTGAACATTATTTTGATGTATTGAATAGTAATAAAACAATATTCATTTAGAAGAAAAAGACATGCTTTTTGGAAAAAAAAAATTTTTAATAATACAGATTAGCAGCTCTTTATGCTCATAATATCAAACTAATTTTTAACACATTTATAAAAAAATAAAATAATAAATTTCATTTTTAAAATTTTAATAAAAAATTTACTTATAGTGAATTTTTTATTGTAGGACCCCGGGACACCCTGAGAGGGGAGGGGTGAATCAGGGTGGAAACTTTTTCTTCTTTTAGTTGTGGATCTTGTTCCCACGTTGGTAGGAACTACTTAAACCAGTATGATGGATATGATCAGCAATTAAACATTCACATGCAGAGACAGATGACACAGCTATTTTTACTTGGTTCACCACTAAGGGCTACGTCCAAGGAGTATATGCAGACAGGTTGCCGGTCGTACCTAAATCCACTATGCCTCACTAGCTGCTGATACAAATATTCGGGTACAGACACTCTGTCCCAGGCTCACTGCCTTTACAATTGTTTAGGGATATCTCACTGCGTCCCTCGGGTCACTCCCGTTGACTCCCCCTGGCTCACTGCCGGTGGAGAGGATCACCTTCTTCCTCTTCCTAAGCTCACTGCTCTTGGAAGGGATTCAGTCATAGTTTATAGACCTGTAGGTCTCTTCATTTTCATGAAGGAATGCATCTTCCTCTGTATGTAGATGCTCTGTTGAAGTCCAACTTTCACCCGCAGATGAATCTCACTTTGCACCGGATGTACCGGGCAACCTCAATTTTTACGCGCAACCCTTACGGTGTCTTGCGCGCAATTTCTATGGTTTGCGTGAAATTCCATTTTTGCGCAACTTCCAAATATTATGCGCAGCCTGGAAACTGCCTTGCGCGCAATTCACTACTCTTGCACGAAATCCAATTTTCGCGCAATCTTCCTTTTACGCGCCAATCACCAACTTTATGCGCAGCCTTTGCTTTTTGCGCAATCTGAATTTACGCGCAAACTTTAAGTTTACGCGCAACACCCTTTCTAACTTCAATTTCGCGCACCAGAGCTCGGGTATTTTCTATGTCTTGAACTCTGTTGAATGGAGGAGGGTCACTTCATATTTATAGGCAAAATCGACCCCGCGTGAAAAACCCTCCTTGAGCGCGTAATCCGCTTTGATCGCGAAATACAAATCTTCCGCGCACAACCATTTTCCGCGCACTGCTCCATAATTTCGCGCACCTCATGCCCTTTCCATTTTCCGAGCTTCGGACTTGAAACATCTTTTGCGCGAAATACTTCATCCGCTATTTCGCGCGCCACTTCAATTTTTCGCGCTTGCCTCCAAAATTTCGCGCGCCTCATGCCTTTACCAATTTTCAAGCTTTCGGCCTTGAACATCTTTTGCGCGAAATACAATTTCACGCAACCCGCTGTTTTGCGCGCCACACTTCATGATTTCGCGCAACCCGCAAATTTTTCACGCCCAGCTCAAGTATTTTGCGCAAGCCTCTTATATTTCGCACACCACTTCCTTTTTGTGCGAACCTCCTTTTGTAGACAATCCATGTCTTCATTTTCCGATTTTGAGGCCCAAAAATTTGGCAAACACTGGAAAACAGCGCCACCTTGTATCTGCTATTTTTGTACCGCCTCCAGATCATCCATTCCTCTATCGAAATTCATGAATCAAACATAGATCATTGACCACAACTCTTGAACTCGACATGTCACCATGGAATCTCCTTTGTCAACAAATTTTTATGTCGTTTGTTTGCTTTGTCAACAAGCACGATCACCTCAACAGCACTTCTTCTTGGTGATCTGTATCCTTCAGCAACTCTTTGGCTTTTATCACAAACTCCACTATTGTGATATGTATTCTTTGAAGGAACAACTTTAGTAACAATATCTTCTGATACAATGTGATGTGCATGGCCATCTCATAATTGCAATCTCCGCATGGCCATCTCAGAAGTCAAATCATTGGCACATTGTCTTCTTCATCAACTGTCATGATCAACTTCATGCAAAGCATGTGATTCAATCCGTCAAGAAGTCTCTAGCATGGCTGTCATGATCAACTTCATGCAAAACATGTGATTCAATCCGTCAAGAAGTCTCTAGCATGGTTCTCATGAAATCATGAGTAATTGCATGGTCTTCATCCAAAAACCTCATTCTTCTTTAATCATCCTCGAATGGATTACTCCTCACATTCTTCATTGTTGTAAACAATGTATCACCTTTGACACATGTTCTTTGAACTTAAGATCAGCACAACAATCATCTGAATCACCACTTCTCTACTTCATCGGAGTATTTCATGATCACCTTCATTTTGATCTGCATTGACAACTATTGACAACAAATACAACCTTATACACAAAGTGGTTCCAACAATCTCCCCCTTTGTATTTTGTTGTCAATACCTTAAACATCTTCTGAAATGAATCCGTCAATGTCAAAATGAGAATCTTCTACATTTCACTTTCTCTCCCCCTTATTGACAAGAAATACAAAGCGCATGGTAGGGAGGGTATCAATCCTCACTTAAGCAAATTTTCATTAATCATTTCACTCTAAGTCTACTTGAGCAATGCTCGATGTAGAAAACAAGAGGATTTGATTAAGTCAACAATGTTGTCCATTATTCACAGATCATGATACCAACGTGAGATGAGAACTCATGTATCTTGTCTTCAAGGGTTTACCACTTTTATTTCAGGTAGAAGAAGATCAAGTATGATAGATAATAATCAACCTGAAACTCCTGCACTCACTTCAGCAAATAGATCAAAAACATTCAAGTGCAATCGACAGGATAAGTGACCTTGGGGCACTTCCATTCTCTTTATGTCACTGATCAATACAGTTACTCCCCCTTTGTAAAATAATCTTTGATCTGAGTAACCAAGGGATAGTGATTGAGAAATGACATACCTTCTTCATTGGTGTGTTCTTCAAGAAATTCACAGAATAACTGCTTTTGAGTCCACCTGGAGTTGATATTGATTGAAACAGTGATTATGGAAGCTTCTTCATTCTTCTCCCCCGCAAGGGAAACACTCCTCATCATCTTCATCAAGAGTGATCCTTCATCATCATAATCTTTGAATATCAATTGAAGAATCTACTAAGGATGGAAACTTCTTCAGCTTGGCTATCAAGAGTTGACAGCATTCACTACTTCACAGGTTCTCCCCCTGAGAGCATGCTTCACCTTCAATTCCCTGCATTATTAGTACAAATACAATACAGAAATGATTACGGGAATAAGGTGGTTCCTTCTTGCTTCATCAAGAAGACTTGCTTGGTTGAGGTTCTTTTCTCAACCAAGTTCCTCTGTTCACTCCAGTCTTCATGCCTGTACATTTGAACATGTATTCTGACATCTTTCGGTGTGGCATGGATCTGTTCACATTCACTTCTGCTTTGTGTGGAGAATTGTTCCGCTTAGCAGCCATCATGAATGATACATTCTTACTCCTCTTAAGGACTGCTTCTTGCTCTGGTATTAAGGTTAGGCAACCTTTTCCAATGTGACCAGACTTCTCGCATCTCTCACACAGAACTTCTTTGATACGTTTATTTCTCTTTGTTTGAAAACTCTCCTGCACTATGTTTTCATCATGTGAAAGTTTTCCTTTTCCTTTGTCACCAGCCTTGGCCCTCTCATCTTCAAGTTTCCTTATTCTTTTCAAATCTTTTGGCCAGATGACCAATATGTCATTTGGAACTTTTGTAGCTGGTTTAGGTCTTCCACATGGGTTCATCCGAGATTCATCCCACTTAGTGTTTCTCTTGGATGAATGACCCTTCAATTTCATGGATCTAAAATCTCGGGTCTTCTCAGCTTGCCTACTTGATATCTTCTTGGGGAGATGTGTGTTCACCATATTCTTCTGATTTCTTCCCAAGGTACGTTCTTCATACTTAGATGGCTTGTGTGGTCTTCTGTTCTTATCAGCTCTGGATATCTGTTGACCTAGGCATGCACCATTCTTGTGACCACTGCCGTTGCATGCATCACAGATGTTATCAAGAATTCCAAATCTGTTTGCTGTAAACAGATGCTTCTGGACCTGTGGATGTTGCTTCTTCTTCTCCGGCTTCCTCCCCTTTGATATAGGCTTTCCATGTGCTTTTCCATGAAAGGGATTATAAAAACAATCCAGTGCACAGTGACCAAATCTATTGCAGCACCAACATTGACCCACAAATCTTTTCTTCTTTGTGTCTTCTGTATTAAGTTGTTGGGCCATCTGCTTAATCTTTTGTTATCTATTTGAGGAACCCACTTCCTCCTTTTTCTTCCCATCCACCCTAGCCATGGTGGTAGGTTTATTCTTCTCACCTTTCCTCATCCATACTTGTTTAGAACTTTTCTTCCCACCTGCACTGATTGTAGGAGTATATTTAGAAATATGAGTACAAGATGGTTTGGATGGTACCTTCACTTTATCAGTTGCTTGTGATAGATCAAAGAGTGAAGTCATGATCTTCTTATCACATGTTGGAGGTCTTTCGACAATAGAATCCACCAGTGAGCATTGAGTACCAATAGCAACTGATTCTTGATGTGGATAGTCAAGAGTTGTCATAATCTTCTTATCACATGTTGGAGGCATTTCATCTTTAGACTCCTCCAACGAACATTGAGTGCAAGCATCACTCATTTCATTCTTTTGTGAAGTCTCAATATGTTTGTTCTCAATCTTGGTCAACTGAGCTTCCAATTTTTGACCCACAATATTGAGGATGATCTTCTGATCTTCAATCGTGATCATCTTCTCTTCACAAGTCTTCTTCAACCTTTCAACCTCATCTTCATGCATCTTAACTTTGTTTTGTAACAAAGAGTCAAGTTCCCTGAATTTTATGGAAGTTTCTTCCAAACAAAAATTCTTGACTTCATTTCTCTTCTTCAGCTCAGCATCAAGTGCATGGATCCTTTATTTTAAAGTCTTATTGACTTCCTCTTCTTCTTCAAATACTTTCACCCGTTTGATGAGCTTCATACTTTCCATAACTTTTATTTCCAACCCTTTTTCCATATTGTCAGCTTCCCTTTCTAATCGATTGATCTCAACCTGCATAGATTGGAATAGGCTACAAATAATAGCAACCCTTTCTTCTGGAATATCATTTAGATATGTTCTGAGTTTTTCCTGAAAGCCCGAATTAGGGGTATCATCCTTTCCTCTGGATGAGTTCTGAGCCACCTTCTTGATACTTTCCAAGCCTAATGTTTCGTCATTATTGGAATGGCATGGAGAACAAGACACTATATCTTCTTTGGATGTGGGGGACTTCTTCATCATCTTCTTCTCTTTCTTTTTACTATTTGTCAAAGTCTTGGTGGATATAGATTTCTGCTCAGAAATGACTGCGTCATTATCAAGACTGCTCTTTATTGTTGACTCTAGGAAAGAAACTCAAATCCTATTCTCAATAGAATTACTGGAGAATATCCAACATACGTTAACCTCCCTCTGATACCACTTGTAGGACCCCGGGACACCCTGATAGGGGAGGGGTGAATCAGGGTGGCAACTTTTTCTTCTTTTAGTTGTGGATCTTGTTCCCACGTTGGTAGGAACTACTTAAACCTGTATGATGGATATGATCAGCAATTAAACATTCACATGAAGAGATAGATAACACAGTTATTTTTACTTGGTTCACCACTAAGGGCTACGTCCAAGGAGTATACGCTGACAGGTTTCCGGTCGTACCTAAATCCACTATGCCTCACTAGCTGCTGATACAAATGTTCGGGTACAGACACTCTATCCCAGGCTCACTGCCTTTACAATTGTTTAGGGATAGCTCACTGCGTCCCTTGGGTCACTCCCGTTGACTCCCCCTGGCTCACTGCCGGTGGAGAGGATCACCTTCTTCCTCTTCCTAAGCTCACTGCTCTTGGAAGGGATTCAGTCACAGTTTATAGACCTGTAGGTCTCTTCATTTTCATGAAGGAATGCATCTTCCTCTGTATGTAGATGCTCTGTTGAAGTCCAACTTTCACACGCAGATGAATCTCACTTTGCACCGGATGTACCGGGAAACCTCAATTTTTACGCGCAACCCTTACGGTGTCTTGCGCGCAATTTCTATGGTTTGCGTGAAATTGCTTTTTCGCGCAACTTCCAAATATTACGCGTAGCCTGGAAACTGCCTTGCGCGCAATTCACTACTCTTGCGCGAAATCCAATTTTCGCGCAATCTTCCTTTTACGCGCCAATCACCAACTTTCTGCGCAGCCTTTGCTTTTCGCGCAATCTGACATTACGCGCAAACTTTAAGTTTACGCGCAACACCCTTTCTAACTTCAATTTCGCGCACCAGAGCTCGGGTATTTTCTATGTCTTGAACTCTGTTGAATGGAGGAGGGTCACTTCATATTTATAGGAAAAATCGACCCCGCGCGAAAAACCCTCCTTGAGCGAGTAATCCGCTATGATCGCGAAATACAAATCTTCCGCGCACAACCATTTTCCGCGCACTGCTCCATAATTTCGTGCACCTCATGCCTTTGCCATTTTCCGAGCTTCGGACTTGAAACATCTTTTGCGCGAAATACTTCATCTGCTATTTCGCGCGCCACTTCAATTTTTCGCGCACGCCTCCAAAATTTCGCGCGCCTCATGCCTTTACCGATTTTCATGCTTTCGACCTTGAAACATCTTTTGCGCGAAATACAATTTCGCGCAACCCGCTGTTTTGCGAGCCACACTTCATGATTTCGCGCAACCCGCTAATTTTGCGCGCCCAGCTCAAGTATTTTGCGCAAGCCTCTTATATTTCGTGCACCACTTCCTTTTTGTGCGAACCTCCTTTTGTAGACAATCCATGTCTTCATTTTCCGATTTTGAGGCCCAAAAATTTGGCAAACACTGGAAAACAGCGCCACCGTGTATCTGCTCTTTTTGTACCGCCTCCAGATCATCCATTCCTCTGTCGAAGTTCATGAATCAAACATAGATCGTTGACCACAACTCTTGAACTCGACATGTCACCATGGAATCTCCTTTGTCAACAAATTTGTATGTCGTTTGTTTGCTTTGTCAACAAGCACGATCACCTCAACATCACTTCTTCTTGGTGATCTGTATCCTTCAGCAACTCTTTGGATTTTATCACAAACTCCACTATTGTGATATGTATTCTTTGAAGGAACAACTTTAGTACCAATATCTTCTGATACAATGTGATGTGCATGGCCATCTCATAATTGCAATCTCCGCATGGCCATCTCAGAAGTCAACTCATTGGCACATTGTCTTTTTCATCAACTGTCATGATCAACTTCATGCAAAGCATGTGATTCAATCCGTCAAGAAGTCTCTAGCATGGCTGTCATGATCAACTTCATGCAAAACATGTGATTCAATCCGTCAAGAAGTCTCTAGCATGGTTCTCATGCAATCATGAGTAATTGCATGGTCTTCATCCAAAAACCTCATTCTTCTTTAATCATCCTCGAATGGATTACTCCTCACATTCTTCATTGTTGTAAACAATGTATCACCTTTGACACATGTTCTTTGAACTTAAGATCAGCACAACAATCATCTGAATCACCACTCCTCTACTTCATTGGAGTATTTCATGATCACCTTCATTTTGATCTGCATTGACAACTATTGACAACAAATACAACCTTATACACAAAGTGGTTCCAACAATTATATGTTTATAAAATGTTACATTTTGATTAATATTACAAGACAGTAAATTTTAATTAAATACTACCTTTTATGTATTGTTATTTATAAGTATAAGATATATTCAAATTTTATAATAAAGAAATATATGTTCAAAAATATATCAATTTATTGTAACAGATAATTTTTATCAAATTCTTAGTGATCCTTAATATAAAAATAATGTATACATTAGAAATTTTTCACTTTAAAATCCTTCTTTATCATCAGAAATGCAATATTAATTTTAATTTAATTTTTACCACTTTGTGCATTACATTTAAAAAAATTAATTCATCATTTGAAATATGAATAAATTATATTATATATTTAGTTTTAGTAATTTTTTTACGATAATTATTAGTGAAAACATTTAAAATTTATTACCATATTTATTATTAAAATTGGTTTTTGGGCACTACATGAATTTATTTTCAATTTAATTTTACACACCCATATTATTATTATTTAATAATTTTGTTTTATATTTAGAATCCATATGTCTAAAAAATCTAATAATACTCATATTAATTTTAGATTTAATTGAAAAATTATTTATGTAAATTAAAAGATATAAGTTAATATGGTAAGACATTATAGGTTATAATTTATTAAACTGAATGAATAACGAATAACTAGTTAATATATGTTTATTTTCTATGTATTGGGGGTGTGTCTCGACCAAATCAATCATGTCATCCAATATTATTCAATTTTGGAACCAAATTATGTTTGGTAGACGTTCCAATAGTGAATACTTTTTGGAATTTACAAAAATGACACTCTTTCTAAACTATAAAAGAGAACTCACTCTCCTCAACTATTCACATAAATCCAGATAGTTGGATAAAATGAAAACTGCCCAAGTAACATAAAAACTTACATCCCCTCATCCTTGATTCCATATTTTTTTATAAAAACCGGACCTAGGTATAATTTTTTTGAAAATATATGGTTGATTAGATAAGTATAGGTAACCTTCATCAATGATCGTTTTGATTTATTTCAATCTTAAACACATTAAATTATTTTTATAAAATGACTATATATAATCATAAGTATCATAAATATACATTCCTATTGTCATGTTAAATAAATAACCTAAATAATTTCCCAGTTCCACATAACAGGTTAGGAATTCATCATTGTTGTGTAAGGGGGAATACTGCTTTGGAAAACTATGTCATTCCTTTTTTAATTTCTACTTCTCCAAGTTGGGTATAATGAAGAATATAACAAATTTATATAATATTCATAATATAGTTATATATATGGATTCTTTAATCATTTATAACATTTTACATTCCATCTTCTAGAGGATATGATAATTTCACTCATGTGTACAGAGGACTACTACCTCATGAAGCAATGTTATTATTTTTTCACTAACATAATACAGGGAATGTAAAAAAGTGTAAATATAATGAATATATATGTTATAAATGATATATTTATGATATAAATAAGATATTATTTATTATTTAATTATAATATATCCTTTTACTTATTACCTTTTCACTCATAAAAACAAATATAAAGTCGTTGGTGGACGTGTGGACTATAACCTCCTCAAAGCGATGTGATTATTTTTTTTAAACACCAAAAAAAAATAATATATATAAATATATATAAAAACATAATATGGTATTTATGATATCCTGATCATTCTGTAAAGATTAAGGTCACTTACACTATTTATATTATGATCATCGAGAAATTGAAATGTTTCTCACGTTTATGTACAACCTACTATCTCTATTATCATAAAATATATCATTTCTCAAATCCAAAATTAATGGTTTTTATTAATATTATAATTTATAAATATGATAATTATTTCAATATTTTTATTCAATGTAATTTTATACATTGACCACTTTTACCATGTTCTACTTTCCAATGTCATTTCTTACATATAATCCAAATATGGACAAAATTCTTGATGTAAAACTAATTAATTAAGTAATAGTATATAGTAACATAATGAGTGAAAAAATATATGTTAATATTTATAAAGATTTTTAAGAATGTAAATAATTAATATAAGACTTTTATTAATCTATATAAATAAAAACTATGATGAATCAAACTAGTAGTAATGGTTTTCTCATTCAACTTTTATTTGTATAAGATATATGCCATATTCAACACTTATTTAATAATGTGGTTTATGAAATTCCAATGAATGTATTTAATTGTTATAATAATTTAACATTTTGGGATTTATATATCCAATTTAGGATTTCACTTTCATGGTTTTTACAGTTTCAATGTTACCAAATAGAAGAGGTATTATGTCTCAATATTATTTCTTTTAGACATGTGTTATATTATACACCTATATTGTTTTATGAGGTGTATATAATTACCCTTTCAATTTTTTTATATTTAAAAACATAATTTTTTTATTTTTTATGTTTAAATTATTGAATTTATTCCATTTTAATTATGATTCAATGTTTCAAAACTAGTAAGTGTTACATGTTACAAGATCATCATTTATCAATTTTTTTGTGAATAAGACATCAATATTTAAATTAGATGATCCGTCTCTTAAAAATTCACATTAATTTTCTTATCTAATAGTTATTTCATGAAAATACATTCTTTCCCTTATTTTATCATTATTTTGGTACTCAATAGTTCCAATTTATTTTGTTATAAAAAATAATCATTTCAATTGAAAAATATTTTTTTTCCAAAATCATATTTTCTAAAAAATATTAAAAAATGTTTTCAGTTTCTTTTTCAAATTTGAAATGATATTCTCTACAGATAATTTTAAATGTATTTTATATGAACCTTTTATAATTTTTCATGTTTTTTAAAGAGATTTATTATCAAAATGTTTTACAATGTTTTTTTTTAAATGAGAAATGTTATTTTATTCAAAATTTATTTACTGACATTTTAATGAAATTTCCATTATTAAAATTAAATAACTTTTATTTTTACTAATGATATAATGGGGATATTTTTTAATGAAAGAATCATAATTATTCCTATGGATTCATTAGAAATTTTTAAAGAGATTTTTATAGAACACATTTATTTTCTATAGGTAAAACATGTTTCAAATAAATTTTTTGAATCCTTTTGTTTTCCATAGGTTAATTAGTTTCAAAATTTTTTAACATGAAATCTATTTAATTTCCATGGTTTGATACACTTATAAAAATTGTAACTATTCTTATATGAGTTTTATGATGAAATGAATGCTCTATTATTTATACATTTTATGGTTATTGGAAATAATATATTAAATGTTGAGACCGATTATATGTAATGGGTGAGACCAATATAGCTTATATAAAGGGTTGATCATCTTTATAAATCAGGTAAAATTGGTTGATTTTAATTATCTTATATGAAGGATTCATCCATATTATAGATCCTGATAAATGGGGGGGTATGATATATATTATACCAAGGGTGATCCACATTATATCCATCCAATGAATTGGTTAATGATTTTGTTCTCTGGAAAATTATACTGGAACATGGTTTTGTTGTTTTTACTATTTTTAGTGTTGTATAATTGTTATTTAAGTGTTCTAATAAGATTATGTTCCAAGATACCATCAATTTATATCTATTATTACTATGGGATTATAATAATACCTTTGAAAATGATTTGTATAACATTCCTTAGTATTATTTCTCCTTATGAATATTTCTTTTTTTATAGCCTTCAAACATGTTTCATGACTTATGATTTATCTATATATTTGTAAAAATCATTTTACAATTTTTTCATTCGCTCTAATTATACTATCGTTTCATTATGCACTTCTTATGCTCATTGATGATATTCAATTGAACAATATTATGTTTACCCTTAAAAAGAATTTCCTCTAACCCTTCTTATGATTAATTTCCTCCAGATTATTAATAATGTTGTCGAATGAATTATTTATAGAATACATTATATATTTATGGTCATTATTGTATAATTTTAAATATTATAAGATATGTTATGTGGAAAAAATGATCATTTAACGACTTCACTAATCATTATATAAGAGTATTTCTTTTTCTCTAAGATACCACACAAAAAAGGTCCTTGAGTGTATAGGTGATACTATTTTTTCTTTTGATAATGTAATTTTTAGATAGGATAATTTTTTTTAGATTTTCAATATCAAATGTAGAAATCTAATGTTTATGATTTTGGGATCAGATAAGTTTGGGTTTTATACTTTCATAAATATCTCCTTTATTATTAATATTAAATAAATTATACCATATAAATCCATAATCTATGACACTAATAAAATTTTACTAATAAAAAAGATGATTTTTTTCAATTTTTATATAAATTATTAATGTAGATTCATCTATCTGTATTATTAGTGAAAATTAAATAAAATACATATGATATTTTCCCAAACACACACATATTTTTCCATAATAAAAGTTATATTCATAAATTAATAGATACAAAATAATGAAATAAATGTTTCCAAACAAAAAATAGAAAACATTATAAGTAATAATGTGCATGATTTTTTAGAAAAGAATACACATCTAAATAATAACTAACCATGTACAAGGGTAGATTATGTGATTCCATTGTATAAGGATTGATTACGGGTATAGCATACTTCTACATAACATAAAAAATCAAAATACCTAATCCTAAGACAATCTACAGAAATAGGAATAAAATCCATATAATTTTATGGTAAGGAAAATATGTAGAAGATGAATAATGGTATAAATAGGAGAATTCAATTTCTCTCCCTTGATTATCGTCAATTATCTAAAAATTGTTCGAATAATGGTGCAAACAAGTAAGGATATTCAGCATTGAAAAAACCTTATCCAACTCTCAAATAATCTAGGTGAATAGTATATAATTATAGGGAATAAATATATTTAATATGAATAAAATATACCTTTTTATATAATTTACATACATTGATTAAATTGTAATAAGGATTATAAAGGATAAAGATCAAACCATAATAAAAACAATTTAACAACCATGGTTACCTTTAAATGTCCATATAGTCATTTATTTCACCCCTGTATTATATAAAAAGTTAAATAATGTTGATTTTTTATATAAAATATATAAAACAAAACCAAAAAATAAATTAATTATTAAATAAAAATTTATGACATTGTGTGTGATATAATTCACTAGAATATATAATGTCATACAACTAAAAATTAATTAGTTTGATTTTATATATAAATATAGAGGATAATGTTATATAATAATTGATTAATTCTTTTAATAATCATAGTAATCCTTTTTATGCAGTCATTGTACATGAATATAAGTGGTAGATATAACACATAACACTTTATTCTAAAAATCAATAATTCAGATAATATTTAATATAGAAATAATATATTATTCCAATTCTTGATTTTTCTAAACAATAACATTCAAGGGATTGATATGGTATATATTGAATTATGATAAATGAAATATATTATGAATCAATGTCAACTAGGAAGATAAATCTCACTAATATTCCACTATTCCATGTTATTATATAATCTCAAATAGATTAATTTATCTTCGAATAAACATACCATTCTTCGCAAATATGTAATATCCATGTTAAGGAAAAAATATAATAAAAACCTCATAATCAACTATAATTCACAAATGGGAAAGGATAAATCCATATATTATTTCTCAATATTTTGTGTTTTCACTAATCATTTTAGAATAAAATGGATCTTATCAATTGATTCTACCATAATGATTATTAGAAAAAATATGTATTTTTATAAATTAAAAAAAATAGATCGATCCATCATAGATAACTATAATGAGAATCAAACATATCCCTTTACAAAAAAAATGATAACCATTAGCATAAGAGAACTCAATTAATGATAAATAGATTTATTTGAACTTCCATATTCAATAACACATACACATAAAATATAATTAAAAAAATTATTTCTCTACTATCCAATCAATGCTCTATAGATGAAATATCATGTTAATATTTAAATAATTTATCATATTTGTGGCACCCTATAATAGTTTTGTGTATTATAATAAAACTAATTCATGACTATTTCATATTTTTATAAACATGAAATAACAAAAAATATGAATAATGAAATAATTATTATATTTGAGTATTATAATATTAAATGAGATAAATTAAAAGATAACAAAATAAAACAAAATTTATAAACCTAATAATTTATTGAAAATACATATAATTAAAATAAGTATGAAATTATAATCAAAATAATAGTCTATGACAATAAATCCATTGATGATATATATTGATAGATATCAACCTCATATAAATATGGAAAACATCTTCAGAAGAAAATTTGAGAAAATAATTAATGATTTTAGAGAATTATATATATATATATATATATATATATATTAATTTGATGTGTGTATCATAGATATTGTTATTGATTATATGAACATTTGATACA
The DNA here is from genome assembly GCA_963277665.1 of Viscum album. NCBI lineage: Eukaryota > Viridiplantae > Streptophyta > Magnoliopsida > Santalales > Viscaceae > Viscum > Viscum album. The sequence goes on from OY728161.1 coordinate 1,075,860,111, forward strand.
TAGTTGTATGATATACATGATTTGGGTATACATTTTTCCAATAGGTATATTGAGTATTTCATATTTAAAAATTAATAATCCATTTCACTTGAAATATTTTACTTTTAACTGATATAAATAATATAAAAATAAAATAAAAATATATTAATTCATTTTAGAAAATATCTATTTTTTTAATGAAAGTATTTTTTTTATTTAAATTATTTTAAATTTAATTTATATCTTCCTATGAATCATTTGAATAAATTATATTATTAGAATTAGAGAGATGATTTGGTAAATAAGTGAAAAAAATCTAAACTAGAAATTGAGGGTAATAAATAATAAGAATTCAATTATTCATGGTTGATAGTAAATGTTTTATTAAAAGAAATTATCATATATTATTTTCAAAAGAATTTTTTTTATATTTTGAGTTTAAAATTTAATTAAATTTATTTATGATATTTATAGAAAAAAATTGTTTTGTGATTATTACTTGTTATATACTATTTCTAGCATTACTTTTATGCTTCAATTCAGTTTTCTAAATATTATTCTTTTATGTGTATTTTCTTATTTAAAAATAATCTTAATCACTTTATGTTTTGGAATTTTGTGGTATGTTTTTAAATTTTATTTTTAATTAGGTAATACAGATAATTTAGTTCTTTAAAAAAATTATGTTCCCACGGTAAATGATAGTTACTGTGATAATGGGTAAAATTAGTGAAAAGAAATTTTTTTAAAATAAAGTAATTAATTACCATAAATAATTATCTCTAAACATGTGGATGGATTCATTATATACCTTACATCATCCCATCTCCATTATTATACAACTTTATATTAGATATTACATAATTAATTGATTAATGAATGTATATTTCTGAAAATGTCACTCAAGATCACGTATAAAAGGAACCCTCCTATACCAAATTGAACCCACACCTTTAATTCAAATTAATCATCAATAAAATCAAATATTCAATCCCTAGAAAGTCGATCCCACGTTTTGAAATCTATTGTTACAGTAATTAGGATATAATCACTCATTTTAATGATGCTCACTAAGTGATTATTTTGGTCTTCAGTGAAACTGTTATCCACTTTTTAATCATTATTCCCTATCTCCTTCATCCAACACTTAATAAAATTCATTTAACAATTTAATAATTTGTTTTAAATCATTAATCTTAATTAATAGTGATTTTATAACAAGGAAAAACACTTTCTTTCTCATTCAATCATTAGTATATGTTCCTATATACTTATGTTTTACCTCTAATATGAACGATTAAAAAAATTCATTCAGAATTACAATAAAAAAAAGAAATAATTTTATTATATTTTAATAATAATTATTTTGTTTTGTTTTCATAATTCCATTGTAGATATATTCCAAATTCGGATAAAAAATATATTAAATATATTTTTGAATTTATGATTCACTAAAAAGTAAATTGCTAATGGTTTCATTTAATCATTCACAAAATATTTCATGATATTTTCAGTGGGATATTGAATTATATAAGGTTAATATATAAAATCATCATGGAAACTCTATAATTGATGAAAAAAATATCGTGGATCAAGGAATAGGTCCCCAAAACCGTAGAATATGTAAAAAAATAGAAAAAGTTACAATATATTATATATTTTTACAATTACCAATTATTATTTTTGTAAAAAAATTAAATTAATTTTATGTAGTAAAAAAATATGCATAAGTTTATTATAAATGAAAATAATAAACCTATATAAATAATATTTGTTGTTGTATAATGTTAGACTAAGAAAAAATCCATGGTAAGGCTTTATCTTCCAAAAAAACATTAAAATCTTGATTTTCATTATTTAAATTGTCATTGCTGGAAATATTAAATGATTTATTAATAAAATAATCCATTTTATTCATATAAATTTAATTCTTGGCATTATATTTTTCCTGTCATTTTCCATATATTTTTTATAATTCAGCTAAAATGATGTTTATTAGTGGAAACTACATTATATCTTATTTTAATTGAAGAATAAATTTTCTTTCTATCAATTTTTTTCAGATTTATTTATGAATAAATTTATACATAATCATATTATTATTTATTTTTATATTCTCTTTAATTTGATTTTATTTATAAAAGTGTGTAAGGAATCTATTTTTTATCTTTTTCAATATTATCTCTTTCTCCCACCATTTTGTTCATATTTAATTAAGGATAATCCATTCCAAGTTCTCATGATTCTTAAATGAGATGTTTATTTAATTTTTTAATAATTTTAAAAATATTTATTTATAAATTATTTAATTTTTAAATGTTATCAAATTGTAAGGGGAACATCAAATTATTTTTTCCTAAAATTTATAGTGATCTTATAATTTTTGTCATCTATATCAATATCCTATAATGTTATGGTATCATTCAATAGGGTTATATTTCAATTATATCATCAACTTTGTTCCTATTATAGATTTAATTTAATGGTTTTTTCATTATTTTTATTTAACCTATTTCATTTTCAATGGTTAATTTTTATATGATAGAATTAGAATGTTTTATTTTTTATGTCATACACCTATGTATGGTTTCCCATTATGTTATAGGTATGATGAAAATTTTATCCCCATCAAATGAATTTAATAAAATCTTAAATAAAATTGAATTATATATAATGTTCAATACAATGAACCTGATTGACTTCATTTAAGGTGATCGTGTAGTAAAACTATACACCGTCTCATGAGACTCCATCTGCTATGTAGTGAATGCCTTTATAGCACACATTTATATAAGAAATTAATTTATATACCATTTCATTTCAAAATATCTAAATTTTTTTATATTTTAATGTTATATTATCAATGATGATGATTAATGACTCATGTTTATCCACTTTTATGACCCATTTCTTATGTTATACCAAAAATATAAATAAACTGTTTTAGAAATTATGATCCATTGATATTATGTATAACTTTATTATATTTTGTTCATGTTTATTGATTATGATATCATACATACATGTTCATTTTTTCTAACTTATGATTTTCAACTAATATCTATTTTTTTTATCCCTACTATTATTTTGAGCACACCCATTTTGTATGATGTCATTTTATAGTTAATGAATAGGATTATTATGTGTAATATGTCAACATGGATTCCATGTGTATTGACTATTGTTGAATATAATGAAAAATTATTGAAATATAAGTACTGAAGGTAGATATTTTATAAATACACTAATCAGGCTGGTTCGGTAGTGTGATTTATTATGATATGTGATGGTAATCCAGGAAATTAGATTATATTTGTTTTGATTTATGTCTTGTCAAATAAATTTGGAATCAGAGTGGGTTTAAGTTAATTATAGAGCTTGGGATACAATTTATTAGAATATAAAACATAAAAAACCCTATGATGGACCAAATGTCATGTAGGATAAACCTAAAATGTCATAGCTTGAAATAATGTTTTCATAATTTTACACATCTTAGGAATTATTTTCCTTATCAATTGATTAATATATGTTGTTGTTTTTATTTAATATGTAAAATACAATTTTTTCAGTCCATGGCTATAACTCTAAAGATATTTTTCCAGAAACCAATTCCAATAAAATAGTATTGATTGACATATTGAGTTGTTAAACATGATGAGTTCTGTAGTAAAAAATATCAGGTAGATACTTGAAAGAATATTCTCACTCTATGAATTATAACATGTACCATGTGAAACTCCCAATCACACCACTTAAGGAACAACTAACCACTGTGTCTTTTGTGTAACAACATCTATCAAAATTTAGTTGTTGTTTCAATAAACTAATTACCAAATACAAAAATAAAATGTTTTGGAAATTATGATCCATTTTTATTATGTAAATATTTATTATGATAAGTTCTTGTTTATTGATTATGATATCATACCTATATGTTCATTTTTTCTCACTTATGATTTTCAAATAATATCTATTATATTTATACCTACAATGATTTTGAGCTCACCCATTTCATATGATTCCAATTTCTAGTTAATAAATAGGATTATTATGTGTAATATGTCCACATGGATACCATGTGTACTGAATTTTGTTGTATATATTGAAAAATTATCGAAAAATATGTAGTGAAGGTAGATATTATTTAAATACAATAATCAGGTTGGTTCTATAGTGTGATTTATTGTGATATGTGGTGGTAATCAAGAAAATTAAACTATATTTGTGTTTATTTAGGTCTGGTCACATATATTATAATCAGAGTGGGTTTTAGTTAATTATATAGGTTTGGATACAAATTATTAGAATATGAATAATAAGAAATCCTATGATGAACCAAATGTGATGTAGGATAAACCTAAAATTTCATAGATTGAAATAATGTTTTCATAATTTAACACATATTAATAATGATTTTACCTATCAATTGATTACTTAATATTTTTATTTTTATTTAATACATAAAGAGAAAAAAAATCAGTCATTGCCTATAACTATAAATAACTTTTTTCTGAAATAAATTCCAACAAAATACTATTGATTGACCTATTGAGTAGATAAACATGATTGGTTTTGTAGTAAAGAATATTAGGTAGATACTCAAAAAAATATTATCACTCAATGAATTATAATATGTACCTTGTGAAACTCCCAATCACACCACTTAAGGAACAACAACCCACTGTGTCTTTTGTGTGACAATATATATTGTAATTTAGTAGGATTTTCAATCGACTAATTACCAAGAAATGCATCAATAAAATAGAAAAAAAACATTTCTCTAGTGTTCATTTATGAGATAAAAAATTTATTTGATTATCATTTGGATTTTGGAGCTAATAAATAGTGTGATCTTATTAATAATACATGGAAAAATAAGGATAATTGATATCATGTAATTAGAGGTTTTTTATTATATAAATTTAAACAAACATTTTCTGCGAAATATATTAAAAAAACTAAAAATAATTTCTTGGATGTGATGAAACAGTAAGATGAATCCATTGGAACCTACTAAAGATCAATCAAAATAAAGTCACTATAGTATTTTGGTTTTACCATTAATCTTTAATAAATAGATCATTTCTATAGAGTTTTAAATCCCTATGTTTTAATGCTTTATCTATAAATAGTATATGTAGAAATGAATAAATTTATTAATGTTTTCTATTTGTGCGAATAAAAATTCAAGGGTCATAATTATTGTTGTTTTATGAAAAAGAATACGACTATTGATATTTAATAGAGTTAACTTAAAAAACCCATATAGGAAAAAAGATTCATTTTCTTATATACTAAATACTTTTTAATAATAATGGGGGGAATTACCTAGAAGTTGTAGGATATGCCTAATGTGTGTAATATAATTCCATCAAACACTTAAATAATGAAAAGATAAGAATATTTTGACCAATGAAATTGATAAAAATAAATATAATCCTAATGAACAAAACATATTGGAATTCTTAAACTATATGTAATATGAAAGAAAACAAACTATGGTACTAATTCAATGGTTAATGACATTAGATGTTATAAACCTCCATGTACAAGGTAAAAATGGTACAAAAATGAAGTCACATTCACTAATTCGGTCAAAGATCAATATGGGTAGATATATACTCATAATCTAAGAAATAAATAGTAATTAATTATTTTATCTTTCATCCAATAAATATTTTATAACTTCAATGGTTTATATGTTCATCAAATCACCTCTCCAATTTCATAAACAAAATTTTATATAAAAACACCTAGTGGTGAGATGATTGAATCTTAATTGTTGAATTCATATCATATTGATTTTTAAGAGTTTTTTATTTATATAAATATTATTACTCAACAATTTTATAATTTTATTTTGGATTTTAGGCATGAATTGGATTTCTCTACATTAATCTCATGTTAGTAGTTTTGATATTGACATAAAAACATATATACCATGTTATCCAATGATTTTAAACTTATGTAAAGATGAATATTAAATCCATTTGAAAATTATTTTCCCCTATATTATTATTAATACACTATCATGAGGGGTTTATATTTAAATTATTCTAGTATATATTGAGATGTTTTCCAGAATATATAATTTTTCTTCCCCTTTATCATGATATTGTGTTTTTAATATAACACTTACATGGTGCAACACAAAAATAAAACACTCCTTAAATATTTGTGTTGAATTAATTAAGGGAATTGAAGAAAAAGAACAATTAAAATATATATAAATGACTTATACAAAAAAAAATTTCACCAAAGGATGATTGATTCATCTTTCTTAATATTAATAATCAATCAATGGTTCTGTAATTTGAATTTTATGAATTTAATAACATCATGATTAAAAATATGTTGATAGTATTAATGAATAATTTGATCAAATATGAGTTGACAAAAAATATTCCCAATTATTTTACATCAATATAAATATCATAATTTAGTGGTGAGAAGATATTATATACCGTATGAAACCTTTAATATAATATAGTGACACTACGAATTCATAGTGATTACTTTTAGACATTATGATTCACCCACTATTAATATAGATTATATGAATAGAGTCTTTAGAGATTATTCAGATCAATTTTGGGTATTATATATAAAATATATGTGCATATATTCCAAATTAATGTGAAATCATAAATATTATTTTGATATTTTGATTATAACCATAAAAAATGAGGAATTTTTTTCTAAATATAACAAATTATACTTATGGATACAAAATGTATCATTCACATTTCATGAAATATAAATTGATGTTATATCAATGGATACTTTAAATAAAATAGTGAATTATGCATTTCCAATACTGACGACTAAACTAAATATCCATAGTTTTAATGGATTTTTTGTATATTATTGATGTCTTGTGAGAAACTTTTCTTGACATTAAAATCCAATAAGCAAGTTAAATCTAAAGGGGTAGAATTTGATCTAGCTAGAATAGTGAGGGAAATTTTCAATGAGATTAAGATAATATTTATCATTAAAACTATAACCACACAAAATTATAGTGGATAATGTTTCTTTACACACATGGATGATCCAATGGAAGGATTAATATTTTACCTTATGAAATATTATAAGGTGTTACCTTATGAATCACATAAATTAATTGTCCTTTAGTAAAGTATCTTTACATGGGATTTAGAGAAACAAATAAGTGATATTTTCATTAATGATATGATACAATTTTATATCTTTGAAGACATGTGATATATATATAACACAATATCATTTAAAATATATTCATATAAAATATGTTTGACATATTACAAACTAGTTGGTTGGAGTTGATCTATTTCAATTATAGTTCAATACAATGTAGCCTTGGGAGGGTGAATAAGAAGTTTGATACTTTATGTAAGAAGGATCAAGTTGCCTTATTACATAAGATGATCGAAAGAGATCGAACACTCATGGAACTGCAAATGATTAACCATTAAATAATTAGAGAAGAATAAAATTCTATTATTAACCTTGTGATAGTTGAACCATCGATATTTTTGAATATCGTGGAGGAAAAAGTAGAATTATAACAATTTATATAATAATATAAATAATACTCTGGAGATGATCAATGAATGTAATGAAATTATAAGATTTTGTAAATTAATATATGTCATTTAAATACTATAAATTTATTTTGGAATTTTGTAATATATACATGGAGCATCATTATCTATCTTCTGTAGAATAAGAAAAATTTATAGATATATGTGTGTGATGTTTTATTTAGAGAACATGATAAAATAATACTAAATTTTATATATCATGATTCTTGGTTTTCATATAATTAAAGGTAGAATAAATAAATCCATATGGTATGATGTGACCACTACCAATAAATAAATTGATATGGGAGGCTAACAACATGGATATCATTGTAAGATATTCTGATACCATTAAATATAGTAATTCTTTTCTTAATGATCTTGTTAGAAATTTAGGGATTTTAATTACAATATAAAAAATGTTTTCACTTGATCAACATACCATGATTTATATATAATGTGTTTTACTTTACTGAGTAATAAGAAATTCAATTTTCTTTTATTGAAATCATAGGTTTACATAAATATACTAGAGGAGTGTAAACTAAGAATTTAATCATAAGATATTATTTATCACTTATTATCATAATAAAATCGATACATTATCTATATAACCATTAAAACTCCTGATTTTCGGTTAATATGACGTTTAATGGAATTAAAATGTGGTGGGATGAATATATTCTCCTAGTGGAGTTCTTATGAAACATTTTCTATAACATCATTAAATTTAACTTGTCTAAAAAAATTTGAGAAAAAGTGTATAAAACAAAAATGTTTGGATGACATTGCGGATCATAAGATACATGAACAAGATATCGTATATTATATGATGTTGAATATCATACCATTAAATTAAATGTAAGAACCACACAAATTAAATAAATGAGTTAGGATAATAATCAACAATGAGATTTAGAATTAATATTTAGTGATAGGTTAGTTTGTTGAATTTCACAATGGATGTGTGTTGTGAGTTTTGGAAGAAGGATATGTTGAGTAAAAAATACATCAAACACCTCATGATCCATGATAATTTGGGGAAGGCTTCTTATCACCTTAAACATCCAAAAATCCTATCATCATAATATAATGTGATCCATTTATCACTTTTGAGAATGTACATATAAAATTCATCATATTTAAAAAAACTATATGTTTTGATTTTGTTACATGATATATCCTATGTGTAAAATCTAGTGAAAATATTGAATCATAAGGATAACGTACTTTAGACCATTATAACATACATTTGTAAATCTCTTTGGTAAACTTTTAAGTTTATAGAAGAAATTTTAGAACATAATGATGTATTGAAACAAATATAACCTCATGGATATCATTAAAAAATGAAATTTCATAAGGTAAATTCTTTTATTGGTTTAGAATGTGAAACCATGTTATTTAATATATATATTTACATTGAAAAAAGTTAACTAGTTTTGACATCATTGGAGACACAAAAAAACAAACTAAAATGAAATTTTTTATTTTTAATTAGAATAGAAAATTAAAATAAAATATATTATAAGATAAAAAATTAATCATAAATACAAATCATAATATTGTGTTAAAGAAAAAAATTAAATAAAAATACCACATTGGTGAACTTCTAATCATCACAATCATCCATGAATATTAGACTTCTAGTAATGATAATTATAATAACACAACACATTTGAGCTATAATAAAAATCTAAAAAATTAGATAATATGATTAATTATTTTTGTGGAGTATGTAATGTTATATATTGGAATGTATTATTCCAATTATATATATCTTGGTTGATTATATACACATTTGATATAAGGCCATAGGATATATGATTGTTTGAGATGTGGTCATTCGGTATAAATGAATCGGGTAGGTCTATTGCGCACTTTATCATAAAGAGTAAATAATGTGTTACACATAAAATATATGAAATTTAGTTAACATGAGTAATTAAGATATAAAATAAAATTATTCTAATTCATTTTAAAAATATGTATTATTTGAAATAAAATATTTTTTTACAAACAATTTTTAAAAATATTATAGATTTCATATATTAATATAAATAAAAATAGTGTATAAATCTAATAGATTATTGGTAAATCGTTGAATAACATCTACTAAATAATTAATTTTTTATAAAAAATAATATAATTCATGGTTAATATAATTTATTTATAAACATTATTTATATTATATATTATATGATTATAGATATAACATATATTTCTCATATTTGGTGTATAAAATTTAATTTAATAAATTTAATATACATAGAAATAACTAAATAATTTTTTAATTATTTCATGTTAAGGAATAAGAATAGAGTGAATTTTATGTTTAGACATAGTTATTTAAAAATTAAATTTTCGGTGTTTTTTATTTCTTATTTACAAATATTAGTGATAATTATTAACCATTTAAATTAATAAAATTTAATTCATATTTTATTAAATATATCATTTAAATTAGTGAATAATTAATATTATATAATTTTCTTAAAAAAGGTGTGGATGTTAATGTGACTTGCAATGATAAAAGGTAAAATTATGTGGGGGTTAAATTAACGGATAAAATAAACAAATATCACATAAAAATGTCTCTAAGAATTTTTATGAATGAGTTCGACCCCTCAAATGTTTTCTATACCATTATTATACCAATTTACAAGAAACATTGCATAACGTACTTATCATGGACTGGGTTTATATGAAAATTCCACTTAATATCACCTATGAAAGTATGCATCCTTTATTAACATGAAGCCATGCATGAAAATAATTTCATCTTAAATCCCTAAAAAATTATCTCCTTAAAAATCCTATCAAATTATTGTGAAACTATTTTCAAAAAAAGGATTCTCAAATCACAAATTTCTCTAAGGCTCTTTAATAGAAGAACCAAATATTCAATATTAAGGTTCCCCTCCCCAAAATCATTATCATTTATCTTATTAATCCTCCCCTTATTTGATATAATTAATTAATTTAATAACATGTTTTTGAAGCCAATAAGGATCTGTAAAAGTTATATAATTACTATATATTATGGGGTTTTTACTCATTTAATGATTAAAATGTGTTTTTATACTGTCATTTATTCCACCAACATGATCTACATTATAAGATTAACTATATAAATGAATAATAAAATTAATTACCCAATATATGTTGTGATGATTATTAATTTGAGTGTGTATCATACTTTTGGAATAGTAATATTCAAAATTATATTCAAAATGAAATTTCAATTATTTTAATGATTTTAACAAGGTCATTGTCTACAACAAATTTCTTTAGTTTATATTATTGGACATCATTACCATGTTTCCAATATTCTTAAAATTAATTTTCTTATATGTTCCCAATATTTAAAAAAACGTTCTGTATAAATTACATCATTTTTTAATAAAAAATTATCCATATATAAATGAAATTTTCTATAATTTTCAATGAAACATTCTAGTTGTATTGTAAAGTGATTTTCATATATTGAGTATACTTTATTATTTATTTTATTTTACTGAGGGTCTATTTAAATTGAATCGTCAACATTGTTTCTATAAATAATTAATTTTTTATCCATATTATAATTCTTATGAAATATATTTCATTCTATTGGGTTAATTTTTATATTGTAAAATTATAAATCATTAATTCTCTTGTTAGGTAAATATATATTATTTTTAACTACATGATGGGTGAGAAATATAACATATAGTCCTCTAATGCATTAGGATAAGGTTTATATATAATGGTATGAAATTCAAGTGACTGGGAAGCGATCTTAATCATCAATTATTGTGGTTAATGTGATGTTATACTAATACTATATGTTATATTACATTATCTACTATACAGTGATGGTCTTAGCAGTCCACCTTTATATATGTAATGAGATTCTATTTTTCCCCCACATATATATGTTATTCCACAATCCTTATTTTTTTCAAAAATCATAATTATTTAATAATGATTATAAAATATTATTAATCAATTCATATGTTCTACCAAAATCCACATGTTATGATTTAGTATTTACAAACCTTGTTTTATTGGGATAATTTCTTTCTTATATGTTTATGTACCTTGATATTATCTCACACATAAATGTATATCATACTTGTACATGTAATAATTAATTTATTCTTATTTGTTTAGACTTAATGAAATATGAGGTAAATATTTTATTATGTCTCTATTCCTAGTGTAATAAAGAAGAGTATTATCTATAATATATCTTTAGGTATATCATCTGTGGGGAATTTTTTGGTAGATTAGAAAAGTTATTATAAAATATGAAGTGAATGAAGCTAATTTCTCAAAAAATAAACATATAGGATATAATGTGTGATTAATTATCAAATTTAATATATATTCATTTGAAATAATTATATATATATATATATGTTATGCTCAATCTGTCTCAATATTCTATTACATTTTATTTAAAAACTAGGATAATATGATCATAAAATTTAGATATGACTGAACCGGGAACTCATTGTATCTTTGTAATCTCATAAACATATATTATCCCTTAATTTCGTAAATATACACTCTAAATACTAATTTAATGAAATTCTTTAGACATAAAATAAATAATAACTTATATATCACCATTCTTGTGAAGATGTTATAGTAATCCAATCTTATAATACATTGATACATCTACCAATATCCTTATATAAATAGGGAGTGGTGGTAATAAACATGTGGTATTATGATGTTTGGAACGAATCGTTTTTGTTTTAACGTATTGAGATAGGAAATTAATAACTTCATTTCTTATATCAAGTAGTCAATATTTATATTCAAGAGAATAATATATCCTAATAGGACCAATGTGTGTAGCTAAACTTTAAGGATGTCCATCTCTCATCATCTACTTCCATAAGGAAAGATAAACCACAAACCATTAATAATGTAAATTGATATAATAGATGTTTAGGAATAATTATCAATAATATCTATAAAATTTATGAATTTAGTAATATTCTAGAAATAAAAATTGGATGCATACTTCTGTTAAATATAAAAAAGTAGATAAGATATTATTTATACACTAGATAATTTTACTTTATCCTCTTTTTAGTTTATTTCTTAGTTCAATTCCAACAAAAATATCATTAATTTCTGTTATTTTAGTGATTATATCAAATAGTAAATAGTAAAACTACTATTAAGAGAATTAGTGACCATGTTACTGATAGAAAGGTTGTCTACCAAATGAAAATCAATGTTATGTTGATACCATACACATTCTCCCAGTCAATGATTAATATTATTTTTCAATTATTATGTATACTAAATTTATATATGTATATATATATATTATTTTTCTAAATAGTTAATTTAATCAGTATTTAAATATTTACATTACTACCATAAACTTCTATCCTTGAATAGGAAAATTATTCTCTTTAGTCATAACTGAGAGGATCCATTGAACTCGACAAGATCATGTTGTATAAGAATGAAAACACACATTTGGAAAAATAATAATACCCATATAACATTAACATGTCCTAAGAACTATCTAAATTTAATGAAATTTCAATCTATAAATAAATTTATAAAAAAATTTCTATAATTAGTCACATTAATCAAATTGTATTCTCTTTCATGTCAATGTATTAAATAGAAAATATATATATATATAAATCTATAATAAATGACTTGAATAATTTTTCTGTGCCTATGGAATAAGAAATTTTACAACATTATTGGGATTATACCATGTTATTGAACATTAATGTTCTCAAGAACCACTGATATACATTTCTATGAAACTATAAAACTATGTACATTGACATCCTGAATCTAGAACTAGAATAAAAATTAATTCATATATTTTTAATGGTCATTCAATTTCCAGAAAACACTTTCATTAATTTCCCCATGTTCTTCCTTGAATATAAAATAGAAAAAAAATATAATTTTCAAACACCGTTAATAATGAGTTATGGTATTTGAAAAATATAAAACAAATGAATTCAATAATATCAATAATGAAATTTATTCCCAAAGTACATTACCAACCACAAAAAATTAAAAAATATAATATTGAAAAATGTATTAGGAATACAATCCTTTATTAATATGAATTCAGTATTAGAAAATAAACCTTCTCATCAAATTTAAAAAAATGATCATCTATGCATCAGAATAGGTATTTATTCATGACATTCATCTAGTAAAACATCTATTGGTCAACCTAGAGGTAGGGACTCCAAAATAAATTGAGGAAAAAATATATCTAGATCTTCGAATAATTTCATTGTTAATTGATGAAAAAATTACACTTAATATCATTTACTATATTTTTAATATCATTTATACTGTTAAGTGATATTTTATATGAGCGAAAAGTGATGAGTTATAACCCCAATATAAAATTAATAAATAATTATAAATCACGCATTATTATAAATATATATAAATCAAAAGAAAATATCTCTATGTATCTAAACAAAATTATAAATGTTCACATCCTAAATAATTTTATGAAATATTCAATATAAAATAGAATATCTAATAATAGATAATACAAAACCCCATAAGCATATGCCATGATCTACAATATCTTGGACCCCTGTCAACCAATAAGTCATGATTTTTCCTAATAAGTGATATAAAAATGAACATCCAATGATAAAAAATATAGTACATAATGTTAAAAATGAAATTATATCCCTGAAAAATATTAATAACTTTTAAATCAAGAATCATAAAATCCTATATAGCTTCTCTATAAAATACCACCATAAAAAAAGACAGACACCTATGAACTATGTTCCAACTTCATCCCCAAATATGTTTTGATCACTATCATGACCCGTCCCCCGGGACCTGTGTCGTGACTACCCCAAGCCCGCCTTCCATAGGTCAGGGGCTGGCGACTAGCACCAAAGGTGTAATTCCTTAAAAATGGGAAGGCATTGCCTTCATAACCTAAAACTCACACAACAGAGCACACATCTAGATACAAAACAATAAGTAAACTGTATAATAAAAGAGTGCTGAAAAGTAAAAGGGGTCGGAAATACAAGCCCAAGAGTAAAGTACAAGGAACTGGAAATACAAGTACAATTGAAGAAAAAAAATATATGTTGGGTCATCCTCCGGGATTCTTACCTGAAGGGTAGGTACAGATAGCCTCCTCATTACTCCACATCTGTCAGTCTTCTCCGTGTACCGAATCATCCTAAGGTCCACCTCCAGGTAATGCCCAGTCTTGGAACTCTCAGCCTTAGTCAGCGTTGTCCACCATTTGCAACTAATACAATGAGGTGTCTGCATATCTAGTGTAGGGGTGAGTATAACGATACATAGTAGGGATTTCAAGACCCTCAATGTCTCACAAAATCCCAAAAAGATAAACCAAAAGGTAGGAAATCAATATATAACCCCCACTTAGGTATATTCCCATACATATAAATATGTTATCATGTAATCCATCTAAATCATGAGCTAAACACAAAATTTATTGACTCAGCTCAAACAAGATTTTTATTAACATTATCGAAACCATACATATGGGAGAACTCCTCCTATGTCGAGTATAGTGGGTCTAATCTAACACCAAGGCGCTTCCCACTAACCTTGGACTGCAGAAGTACTCCTCCTGTTGAGTACCTTGGGTCTGTTGCATCACCAAGGCAATCCCCACCGTGGGTCTGCCACCCCAACCAGGAACTCCCCCTAATAGACTATAGAGGTACTCAACCTCTCGAGTACCACGAGTCTGTCTCCACAACCTGGCGCTCCTCCACTGTGAGTCTTTCACGACACTAAGGCTCTCCCCACTGGGCTGGTCGAGTCACTCCTAGTCAATCGGTCAGCAGTTGTCAAGTCTCAACCAGCTACTAGGATTCCTCACACTGCTCTCTCATCACCGGAAGGATCCACTCCTCGAGCTACTATTCAATACTCCAAATATCACTAAGTCCCACAAAAAATTATCTCAATGCTTTGTCACGTCATAGAGGTCTCGACACAACAGACGGTGCATCAATCAGACGCCCGGTCTGTGAGCCATTAGCCTTTTAGTCCTGAGGCCCCAATCGGATTCATGCATGATCCAACCTGAACGTATCAAAACTGTATCCCAAACTGTAGTGGGGTATACTCAAAGGTACCACCATGATCCAAGATTACCAGCGTTGCTGACTGTTCGTCAAATGGACGTCTGGTTCCAATGATATGGCCAAAAGAAAGTAAAGGTTTGGTGGTAAGCTCGGGTCCGGTCCGACGTAGTCGGACCCACCCTGCATGACCCAGTCTGGGTCGACCCATTTCGGGAAACCTGGCCTAACCCGTTGGGTCTGGCCCGGCCCGTTGGGCAGGCTGCCTTGCTGGGCATAACCCAACAGGTCACTAGGGTGGTTCGGCCCGGAGGGGGGCCACATAGGTGGCTCAGCGTGGTGGTTCAGAGCCGGTTCGACCTAGAGTGTCGTGAGGGGCGTGGGAGGCCGACTTGTCTAGGGTGCCATGAGGGCCGCGGGTCAGGTGGCTTGGCCTAGAAGTTGGGTGGTCGGTGGGCGACTGAGAGCTTGGAGGGCGGCGGGAAACAATGAGGCCGGTGGGTGGGCGGAAGCTGGGAGGCCGTTGGGCGGCCGGGAGGCCGGTTCGGCCGAAGCACCGTGAGGGCGGCGCGGGTTCCAAAAACTGCGGGTAGCACGGTCATTTCATGTCGCCTTCGTCGCCTCATCGTTTCATCGCCATGCTGAAGAACATCACAAAAGAGATCGACAGAGGGAGACATGCCATGTTAGTTTGGCATGCACTCCCCACATTTAGGGTCATAGAAATCAATTCATAAGAAAGAAGCACAAAAACCCATCCTCAAAAGGAAAACATACCCATTATTCATTTTAAAACGAAGAATAACATTGATCTTAAATGAAATTAAACCCATACATGATCATCGGTTTTTGTGTCAGCTTGTCGTTGTCGAAGATGTCCTACGGCGAAGGAGGTTCCAAGGAAGATATTCAAAGACGCTCCTCTCCGCATTCTTCGTTGGAATAACATGTTATTCATTCTTCGTTGGCGAGAGCTTTTCTCCATAAGCTCTCTCCTCTCCAAAGTTCCACCATGATGAATATGCCAAGACAAAATAATAGATTAAGTTTTTCTATTATTTAATTGTTGGCACAAAAATACAAATGGGTTAAACAATTAATTGAAATTGTTGGCTCAAATAATTAAGGATGAGTATTTGGCATAATTTAGTGTTATAGGAGTTGAAGAGGCTCCCCTACACATAAATTAATTTTGAGGGTTTCTCCCCATTAATGGAGAGTTTCAAGGGGGTTAAAAACCTAGGTTGTCCCCACCATAATAAAAATGAAGAAGAGGTAAGGTTGGGGTGGGCACCATCACCATAACCACTCATGTGAGGTTAAGGTGTGGGGGTCTCCACCTACAACTTCCACGTGGAGGCTTTAACCAAAATAATAATAATAAAGCTACACAAATTTATTTTTATTTAATTATTTCACTAAAAACCCAAAAACTATATTTTATTCTCGACCCACTGCCATCGAGGTGAAAGTCTCATTAAGTGAATACAGGCGCTACAAGTTCAACAGTTCCCTCAAATTTCAATTATAAGTACCGGTTCAAAAGTTATAAAAACCCGCTCATATGTTTACTAAACATAACTGAACAAAACACCAGAAATTGATTCTGGGTACATCGGGCCTCGGAATCACACGTCATCAATTTTGGCGGACTCGCAAAATTCCCATGTATTTAAGAAAAACAATTACATAGAAATTTCATGCCTTTAAATTCTCTCCACCAAAGATATTTACGTCCCCATAAGCTACCACATGAACTAAGGAAAGATTGGGTGTATTGAGCATGCATCTGAGTCTCTCGCTCCCATCTACTCTCCTGGACGTTATCATACTACCAACGAACATGCACCAGCGTTATCAATCATCCACGTAGAACCCGCTCTTGTCAATCCTCAATCTCAACTAGAACCTCTGTAAATTTCTCCCCAATGTCGACGTCCAACATTCCATGGTCGATGATGTGAGAAGGGTCGTGCACATATCTCCTCAGTTGGGATATGTGGAAGACATTGTGCACCCGGTGCAACGGAGGTGGAAGATCTAAGTGGTATGCCACGTCACCAACTCTGCTGAGGACCTGAAAAGGTCTAATTAATCTCAGAGATAACATGCCGCCTCAACCAAATCTCCAGAAACCTTGTCGAGGTGAGACGCGTAGGAAGACATGCTCTCCATCCTCGAACTCCAGAGGTCTTTGTCTACTGTCAGCATAGAAACTTATGCCTACTCTGTGAAATCTTCATCCGCTCGTGGATGATCTGCACCTTCTCTGTTGTTGCTCGTACCTTCTCTGGTCCTATGAGTGCTGGCTCCCCTGTATCAGTCCAACATAGAGTTGATCTGCAAGGTCACCCATATAACGCCTCAAAATGTTCCATCCCAATGGTGGAGTGATAGCTATTGATGTATGTAAACTCCACCAAAGGTAAGTAATCCTCCTAGCTACGACTAATGTCGAGGACACAACCGCACAACCTGTCCTTGAGGGTCTGAATGGTCCACTCTATCTGACCATCCGTCTGAGGATGGAAGACGGTATTCCTGTTTCCCGAATGCCTCCAAAAACCCCTTCCATATCCAGGATGTAAATAATGTGTCATGATCAGAGACAATAGAAGAAAGAACTCCAGGTTGTCGCACAATCTCCTACACATAGAGGTGTCCCAAGCTCTCCACTGAACCCTGCCCTCTGATCGGTAGGAAGTGGGTCGACTAGGTGAGTTGGTCAACCATCACCCAAATAGAGTCATGACCTCTAGATGTACGTGGAAGTCCTCTCATGAAATAAAAGTATATTCCATCCCGCATATACTCTAGAACCACTAAAGGCTAAACCAATCATAATGGTACTTGATGCTCCGCCTTCACTTGTTGACAAGTGAGGCATCATGAGACAAACTCTTCAAATTCACTTTTTTATTCCTGGCCACCAGTTCCATCATAGGAGATCCTGGTACACCTTCTCCACTCTTGGATGTACCGCAATACTGGATGTGTGTAACTCCCTCAACACATCCTCCTAATGTGACACTAGTACCATGGTACATCCTCTGAAGAGGATGAAGTGCTCCCCACCTTCAGAAAACCCATCATGTGCCTGTCCTATGGATTTCTGATCACTTTGTGTCTCATAGTCAGCATCCACATGCTTCACCTCCCTAACTCGCTGAAAAAGTGGGAGAGTGACAGTAAGAGACTGAAGAAAGACTGCTCCGTCTCCATCCACAAAGGATATCTGTAAAGCAACCAGCTTCTCTATCGCCTCACCTAGAAGTTCTATACCAGATCTCCGGCTGAGCACATCTGTAACAGTGTTCCACTTCCCAGGAGTATAGACTATCTCAAAGTCATTGCCCTCGAGGAACTCAACCCAATGTCACTATCTCATGTTCAGGTCCTTCTAAGAGAATATATATCTTTGACTATTGTGATTAGAGTACACGGTAAAACACTCGTCCACCAGATAGTGTCGCCACATCTTCAAGGAGAAGACCACTGCTACTAAATCCAAGTCATGGGTATGGTAGTTCTTCTCATGTTGTCTTAGCTTTCGTGAACCATAAGCAACCACTTCTCGATCCTACATAAATACACAGCTGAGTCTAGTCCTTGATATGTAGCAATAGACTATGTACCCTACGCCTTCCTCTGGAACCCTCAATATGGGGGCACTGGTCAGCCTCTTCCTCAGCTCATGAAAGATCTGATGGAATCTCTCCAACCACAAAAAGGGTTTCCCATCATTCATCAAGGCTGATAGTGGCACTGCAACTCTAGACAAATCAAGCACAAATATCTAGTAATATTCAGCTAAACCCATTAAACTTTGTACCTATGTCACACTCCTGGGTGGCTCCTAAGAAAGTACCACCTCAAATTTCACTGGATCCACTGCAACTCCATACTCTGATATGACATGTCCTATAAATTGAACCTCTTGAATCCAAAACAAGAAATTTGAGAGCTTACCATAAATATGGTGCTCTCGAATTGTTTCTAGTACTACCTACAAATTGTAGTCATGCTCCTCCTCAGTAGTCGAGTAGATCATAATTTCCTCGATGAAGACTAAGACAATGCGATCATGGTATGACTGAATGATCCTATGCATGAGTCTCATGAACACTGCTGGAGCATTGGTTACACCGAATGGAATTACCAAGAACTCGTAGTGTCTTTACTGACACCTGAAATCCATCTTCTGCACATCCTCATCTAGAACTATGAGCTGGTGATAGCCTGATCTGAGGCCTATCATCAAGAATTACCGTGCTCCCTTTAGCTGATCAAAGAGGTCATCAATCCTCGGGAGTGGGTACTTGTTCTTCATGGTCACCAAGTGAAGGCACCAATAGTCAGCACAATGCCTCAAGCTCCCATCTGCCTTCTTGGCTAATAGAATTGGGGATGCCTAGGTAGAAACACTAGGCCGGATAAATCCCTTCCCCTACAAGTCCTCCAATTGTACACGCATCTCTCAAAGATCTGCGGGGGGCCATTTGATATGCTGGAATAGATATCGGTGTGACCCCGGGGTACAAGTAAATGTAAATGTACACCTCTCTCTGATGAGGTATACCTGAGACCTCATTAGAGAAAACATCCATGTACTGGTCCCCCACTATAGGATAGCTCAGACCCTCCACACCAACTACTCTAAGGGTAAGGCAGGCCAACTGATGAGTGATCGGTTGTACCCTTCTCCGAGTAAGTTTGTCCTGTGCTGCAAAGGCTCCCTTCTTTCTGGTGAAGGTAAACCTAGTCCCATCTGTACGGACACACCACACTTTGCACGTAATACAGTCTATCTGAGAATGGACAACAGATAACCAGTCCATACCCAAGATGACGTCGTAAACCTTCGACGCCGCTACTAGGAGATCTCAGCCGAAGCTCTTGCGTCCTAGAGTAAGATCACACTACCAGCACCGCTGTGTAATCATATAATCTACTCTCATAGGAGTCTCTATCCATACGGATAGTGCCAATGGATCCGTCATAATCTCTGAGCTCTGAATGAGGGAAGTGGAAATGAAAGAATGACTGGAACTTATGTCTATAAGTAATGCAGCTATGGTGGAGTAGACATAGATCGTACCTTGAATCATCTACAGAGCACCGTGATCGTAAGACTCAGCTTCCGGGAGCATAGCTTTCACCTGTCCACCTGCTCCCTACGGTTGGGGTGGACCTCGTGGTGGTGGTGGTGGTAACACCTCGTAACTCCGTCCACCGCCAGCTATAGGACCATCTCCTCTACCATGTCTGTCTGCGCCCTGTAGATCGCCTCGATAAAATCTTTGTCTCTTCCTGGGCAGTCCTTCTATAGTCTGATGATCATCGAAATGTCGGGTCGGATAGTCATGATCCATGTGACGGTGCCCACCCCATGTGAATAACTGCCTACTCTTGGCATGTATGTCTCTGCTCCAAGTGCCCCGCACAACCGATCCTGAGTCATGATATCGTCCACCTATAGGTCTGGTCCTCTGGGACCTCTACGGCATCTTTCTGCTTTCAGCTACAGAAGACTTTTCCACGTGTCGACTGGCGGTGGATATCGCTGCTGGAGATTTCTCCGCAAGGAAACTCTCCACTAGCAGGGCTCTCTCTAACACCCCTGCCAGCATTGGGATGCTGAGTGAGATCAATGAAGCTCTGATCTCATGCCTGAGTCCCTATTGTAAGGTTTGGGCCTATAAAAAATGGTCTCATACCATATTGGTGGATTATCATGAGAGAGCTGTGAACCTCATTGAGTACTGAGCTATAGTTATATTTCCCAGCTGTAGATGAAGTATCTCCTATATGCGCACTGTGCGAAGAGTTGATCGGACATACTCTACCCAAAACAGGCTCTCAAAGTCTGCCCAGAGAAGTATCATCTCATCCTGGACCTGGAGCATCATGCTCGACTATCTAATTTCTACTTCTAGTAGAAGGCTGGCAGCAAGAATCACCATAATGTTTGTTGGTGTCCCTACCAGATAAAAATCTCTCACTACATCCTCCAGCCAATCCTCAGCCACCTATGGGTCCATCTCTCCACTAATCCTAGATGGCCTCTGGCATTATAAATCATCCAACATTCTAAAGTGGCATGTATCATCTTATGCTAGGGCCGGTGGCATCGTTTTCCCAATGGAATGTGGTACCGCTGGTGCCTCTACTGGAAAAGGGCCCTACCCCAAGGCTTCTGTCGTTCGGTGGGCTATCTGTGCCTACAACTCTCAGGACTCCAGCTGTTCGTCCAAGGGGAGGCATCCTAAATGAAATATATGTGACATGGTCAAAAGATTAATCCAGGTGAGTTGAACTGGTGAGATGACTTAACAAATCACAATGAAAAAACACACCCAATAATTGTCTTTGTGCACCGAGTCAGAAATCAGAATTTAGGGTCCTGGTGAATGGATATGTCGGTCGTCGCACCAACACTAGACACCCTGAAATAAAAACCACACTTAGTACCCTTAACACTACAGCTTTACAAAAAATATTAGATTCCTAAGTTCTACTGTAGAACCTCCCTCAGATACCAATTTTTCATGACCCGTCCCCCGGGTCTCGTGCTGTGACTACCCCATGCCCGCCTTCCATAGGCCAGGGGTTGGCGACTAGAACCAAAGGTGTAATTCTCTAAAACTGGAAAGGCATTGACTTTATAACATGAAACGCACACAACGGAGAACACATCTGGATACCGAACCCTAAGTAAACTTTATAACAAAAGAGTGCGGAAAAGTAAATGGGGCCAGAAATAATAGACCAATTGAAAAGTACAAGGAACTGGAAATACAATTACAACTGATGAAAGGAAAAACAGTTGATGGGTCTTCCTTCGGGATTCCTACCAGAAGGGTAGGTTCAGATCGCCTCCCTAGCAATCCACTTTTGTCAGTCTCTTTCGTGTACCGACTCGTCATAAGGTCAACCTCCGGGTACCGTCCAGTCCTAGTACTATTAGCCTCAGTTAGCACTGTATGTCATCTACAACCAACATAATGAGGTGCGGGCATATCCCGTTCAGGGATGAGTATAAAGATACACAGTAAGTACCTCGATACCCTCAAGGTCTCAAAAAATCCAAAAAAGATAAACTACAAGGAATGAAATCAATAGATAACACCACTTAGGTATATTCCCCTACATATACCTAAATTATCATATAATCTATACCAATCATGAGGTAAACACAAAAGTTACTGACTCAGCTCAACTAGGATTTTTTTTAACTTATCGAAACCATGGTTGTTGGATAACTCCTCCTCTATTGTGTATAGTGGGCCGCCATGACACTAAGGTGCTTCCCACTAACCTTGGACTGCTGATTTACTCCTCTAGTCGAGTATCGTGGGTCTGCTGCATCACCAAGGCACTCCCCACCGCGAGTCCACTGCCACAACTAGGAACTCCCCATAATAACCTGCAGAGGTAATCCTCCTATCGAGTACCGCGGGTCTGCCACCACAATCGGGCACTCTTCTGACATGGGTCTGCCGCAACACCAAGGTTCTCCCCACTGGGCTAGTCAAGTCACTCTGAGTCAATCGGTCAGCAGTCGTCAAGTCTCAGCCAGCTACTAGGTCTCCGAACTCTGCTCACTCATCACTGGAAGGATCCACTCCACGAGCTACTAGTCAAAAATCCAAATGTCATGAAATACCATG
Organism: Viscum album; assembly: GCA_963277665.1. NCBI lineage: Eukaryota > Viridiplantae > Streptophyta > Magnoliopsida > Santalales > Viscaceae > Viscum > Viscum album. The sequence goes on from OY728161.1 coordinate 1,075,883,406, forward strand.
AGGAAATATCTCAAAGTTCCCTCGTATCATATAGGTCTCAACGAAATAGACAGCGCGTCAATCGGATTCCCGACCTATGAGTTATTAGCCTTTTAGCCCCGGGGCCAGGTTGGATTCGTGCACAATCCTACATAAAGATATGGCCAAAAGAAAGTAAAGGGTCATTATTAGGCTAGGGTTCAGTCCGAACCGTTTGGACTGACTCGGCCTAACTTAGTGTGGGTCGACTAGGCCTGACCCGGTTCGGGTCATCCCGGCCTGACCCGTTGGTTCTAGACCGACCCGTTGGGTGGGCTGGCCCGTTCGGTTCGGCCCGGAGGGGGGATGCATAGGTGGCTTGACCTAGGGGAGTGGGGTTGGTTTGGCTTGGAGTTCCACGAGGGTCGCGGGAGTCCAACTCGGTCGGGGCGCCGCAAGGGGCGCGGCACGGGCGGCTCGGCCTGGAAGCCGGGAGGTCGGCGGGTGGCCGAGAGCCGGGAGGCCGGTGGGCGGCTGGGAGGCCTGCAGGCAGCAGGGTAGCCGGGAGGCCGGTGGGTGGTCGGGAGTCCTTCAGGTGGTCACAAAACCGATGGGTGGCTGGGAGGCTGGTTCGGCTGAAGCACCACGAGCGCGGCGCAGGTTTTGGAGACCGTGGGTAGCGCGGTCTTTTCCTGTTGCCTTCGTCTCCTCGTCATTTTGTCGCTATGCCATAGAACATCAAAAAATAGATTGAATAAGGGAGACGATCCATGTTAGTTTTTCCTGAACCCTCAGCGTTTTGGGTGATAGCAATCGGTTCATAAGAACTAAGTACAACAGCCCACCTGCAAAAGGAAAACATCATCCTTCTTCGTTTTGAAAGAATGTTAGAACATGCCACTTAAATGGAATTAAACCCCTAATTTATTGTTGGTTTGTGTGTCGGATAATCGTAGTCGAAGACATCCTACGTCGAAGGAGGTTCTGAGAATGAATGTTGAAGACACTCCTCACCGGCGTTATTCGTTGGAATAATGCGTTCTTTATTCTTTGTTGGCAAGAGCTTTTCTCCCTAAGCTCTCTCCTCTCCAAATTTCCACCAAGATGAATATTACTAGCCAAAATAATAGATTATGTTTATCTATTATTTAATTGTTGGCACAAAAATTCAAATGGGTAAAATAATTAATTGAATGTGTTGGCCCAAGAAATTAATGAAGAGGATTTGGCATAATTATGTGTTTTGGGAGTTTAAGAGGCTCCCCTACACTTAATGGATGTTTGAGGGTTTCTCCCCGATAATGTGGAGTTTCATGAGGGTTAAAACCCCAGGTGGTCCCCACCATAATAAAAATGAAGAGGAGGTTAGATTCTGGTGGGCCCCACCGCCATAATCTCTAATGTGAGGTTAAGGTGTGGTGGTCCCCACCTCCAACTTCCACATGGAGGCTTTAAGCAAAAAAATAAAAATAAAGATACACAACTTTATTTTTATTTAATTATCTCACTAAAACCCCAAAAGATAACTTTTATTCTCGACCCACTACTATTGAGGTGAAATTCTCCTTAAGCGAATATCAATGCTACGAGTTCAACGGTGCCGTCATTTTTTAATTCTGAGAACCGGTTCAAAAGTTATAAAAATAAACTCGTACAATTAGTGAACGTATCCAAACAAAACCTTAGAAATTTATTTTGGGTAGACTGGGCCTCGGAATCACGTGCTGTAAATTTTCGCGGACTCACAAAATTCCAATGTATTTAAGAAAAAAATGCACTGAAATTTAGGGTCTTTAAAATCACAATATCTTAAGGTGTAATATAATTTGTTAAAAAATATTACATATTCCCAAAATATAATATAATGCTATTTGAGTTTTCTATGTCACATAATATTAGAACAATCAAAGAATAAATATTTAATAACACATGTATTGTCTTTGATCAACCTTCTCATTTAATATAGGAAAGATCTGTAGTATATAACCACTCATAAACATGATGATATTAAGATATTATATGGTTCTACAGGATTATATTAATTTTTGACTACCTGTGTGGAGGCTTATTTAATATCCCACATATCTTATAATGAACTCTACTAAATATAATGGAATCTGACCATAACTAATATAAATTTAATTTAATTTATACAATAATAATTCTAATAAAATAATGGATTTTTAAAAGACTTTACACATATCCCAATTATATATGATATTGGAATTTATTTTTTAATAATTATTAGTCTAGATTATCATGAATTCAAATCCATAACAAATTATATTATAAAGATTAATGTGTTGATAAATAATATGTAATAGAATGAAAAGTTTTGATATCACTTCCACCACCTTTCATTTTGATTTCATCACACTTCCTCTTATAACAAGATGACACACTATCACTATAATTAGTTTTAATAAAATTGAATACCATATGTTTTAACCATATAATATTTGAGTGAACCATCATTTAATTATTGGAAAATCCTATACATGATTTAGTTCTAATGAAAATAATTTTTTTTCTTAATATTGGGGAAGTAATCCATTTTAATATAGTGATCCTTTAAAGTGATTTATGATGAAATATAGGAAAAATTGTTATGATTTATATAATGATCCTAATAATCAATCATTGGGTGGTTTAATAATTATGGATTTATAAATCTGGTTGCATTATCTATGATAATGGATAGATGATTGATCTCTTGGTTTACTAGATCATCACAACCCTTCTTGGTGAGATCCATGGGTTTCTTCTCTTGAAAATAAGATTCCTACCACATAATTCAATTAAATTCCAACATGTACCAAGAAAATATCACTATTAATGTTATGGTAGTTGAGAAATTTTTGATAAATCCATTTGCATTCTATATTGACTATTCTACCTCATGGGGACCATTATTAAAACATTATATAAGTGGGTTCTATCTTTCAAACTCTTATTAATGATTTATCGTATGAGATGGATTTCACATAACTTTACTATACAATAACATATTAGTTTATTCAACATATTTAATATTCTCATTATTATAGATATTTTTCTATAAAAAACATCTATAGCTCCCTCTCTATAATTCATATATTCACATCTAGTAGAAATAATATTAAAATAGGAAAAATAAATAAAAATTGTAATATTTAAATATTTAAATTTAGTTAATGGGAACCAAATTAACACAATATTATAATAATATACCATGATATTCTCATGAATTCCTCTATATATATATATAAGTAACAATTATGATGGTACATAATCCATGATATTGAAATTACATGAGAAATAAAGAGTTTTCTATAATTAAGAATGTGGTTTTATGGTGATGGTACAATTTTAAAATAATTAAATAAAAAACATGATCTCTTAGGGTGAGTTCTATGGTCCCCATACATGGTCTATGACTCTTACATGACAACATTATAACCATGGAATTTTTAAATTTTTACATCTATACCTACAATTCAGTCAATATAACTAATAATACATCAATATAAAACATAATAACATAGATTTGTAGAAATATATCTCAAAAAAATCAATAACTAATGAGAAATTCAAAATAAACATAACTAAAATTCTTAGAAAACACATGGTATGTTGTAAATTATTTTTTCCAGAAACTTATTTATAACATGACATGTTAGTAGGAACAACTGTATAACTTTTCTAACTTAATTTTCCAAATAACATACTAAAAGGGTTTATAAATATCATTTTGTAACATACGAACCAAAATATCCTTACTAGTTCATAATCAACATATGACCACGATTAAGAACCACGAATAACGGGGGTACATTAATGATAAAAATTAAAAAGATATTTTGGGATACCATGGATATTGGAAGAATCATAATAGGATTATAATAATTAAAAAAGATTATTATTATATATTAGATATTAGAAATTTTTTAAATCAACCATAATAGGTGAATAGAGAAAACCAATATTTTTGGTTAACTAAGGAGTGGATATAAGAAACATATAGTTATGTTATATATAAAAAATTTAATCTTGTGTTGGGTATTGTAAAAATTATAATATAGATGAAATATGTTCAATTATTTTCATAAGAAGTTAATGTAAACGAACTACCCTATATCTTTTTTAAATATTATATAATATTAATTAGTATAAATAAAACTAGCTAAAAATCGACTGTATAAAATATTTTTTTTTCAAAATCAGACTCAAGAAACTTTAATAAGGCCTTGTCATTCAAAAAATAGATTAAAAAAAATAAAACTATCATAAAAATACTAAATGAACAACTAAACAATATAAAAATATCATTTAAATACATGATTATAAATATATATATATACATGTTTGTGTGTGTTTTTGTGTAAAAATACAAGTTAAAACTGTAAATAATCAATATAAAATACATTTCGGACCAGTAAATACATGTAAAAAAAAGTAGGCATTAATATATACAAAATTACACATAAAAATAATACTAAAACCACATCCCAAAAACCTATATCAGTTCATCCTTAGGTAAATGTTTTAATTTATCTAAAAAACAACACTCAATCAATAACTTAATTACTTATTACATGTAATATTTAAATAAAAATTTGATATAGTTGACATAAAATTAAATATTACCCTGAGAATAATATATTTTCAAAACAATTCACATAAATATTAAATTATATACATTACTATATAAAATTAAATAAAATCATATAGAAATTTTAAAAAATCATTCAAAAAAATAAGAACACTCGATAAATTTTAAGAATACATAGTTCAAAAATTATTTATTTATTATCAATAAAAAACGAAAAAAATATTATTTTAAATTACACTATTTTGGTAATCATGATTATATAGAATCATGATAATATTTAGTAAAAAAAATATTGTATATAAGTTATAAAAAATTAAAAAAAGTATTTCAATGTATAATTATAGATCTAGCAAGAATGTATAAATTAAAAATAAAATAATCATATGAATAAATGAATTTACCAACTATATTTTATTTAAAACATCATGTTTTATTAGAAAACAAATTATTAAAAATATTAAGTAAAAATGAACTATAAATCAATCATAAAAAATTCATTAAAAATAACGAAAAAATGTCATACCCAAAATATCATAAAATCATCACAGAAATCCATTATTCAACATTAAATATTCATAATCTCATTAATTTTGATTACTGTAAAAATAATATTAATAAATAAAATTTTTAAAAAAAAAACAATCTAAAACACCTATTAAATTAAGATTATTATTAAAACCATAAATACAAAAAAAAAATTATAAATTAATAATGAAACTAATCAATCATCACTCATTATATATAACATGAAATAAAGGCATATAAAAACTCATAAGTAATTAGAATTCATTAAAATACATAGCCTCACATATACATTTTACATTTAAAACACAAATAAAATCAATGACTTATTAAATAAAAGTTAAGTAAATAATAATACATGAAATTGTATAGAAATTTTACAAATTTAGTAAGATAAAAAAAGTAATCAAGAGTAGAGAAGGTTTTCGTTGAGTTTATTTCAATTCATTTTATTCACCTCAAATAATACTACAAAATTAAATTATTTATTTTTTGAATTCAATTTTAAATCCAATATTACAAATTCATGAATCAAATTTAATATTAGTAAATTAAAATTTTACATACAAAAACCATTTTGAAATAATATTTTTCAATAGTTTTAGATCTAACTTATTATTTTTTATTAGATTCCACTATTTATTTTTATCCAACTACAATGATTGTGGATGTAAAACCTAGAAATTTGATATAAAGGTTAGTTGTATAAAAATTATATTAAAAAGATTAATTTATAGCTAAAATAAACTAATACTATATTTTCATTTCAAAATATTAATCTAAATTAAGTGTTTAAAAATTATATTTAATATTTTCCAAATTTATTTTTATTCGATTAAAAGAATACTTTTAAAATAATTAAATTCATTAAAAATGATATTTAATAATATATATGATTATAATTAATTTATTAATAATTTATATTCAAAGTATATATATATATATATGAAATGTTATTTTTATGAAATATGAGTTAAATTATTACTTTATAATGGTTTAAACAGAATAAAGAATTGATAATATATATATATAAGTATATATATATAATTAAAATTATTAGTATTAAATTTTTAATATTAATTATATTATTTTTATTAAATTTATTTTTCTTAACAAACAAGAAATTAAAAAAATTCTAATGATTTAACATTGAATAATATCCACTTAAATAACTAATGTTTACTGTTGAAATTAAATATTATGATTAAAAATAATAAAAATAAATGAATAAAAAAAGCGACGAAATCATGTGGGGGGGTCTGTAAATCACATGAGTGGACCCTATGGGTTTAGAATAGAATATGAGCAGTGTTATTAAAGAGACCACGCCATGGACAGAGCCATTGTGAGCATTTCATCTAGGTAGGACCATGGAGAACGGCCATTGACAAGGTTGATATCGAATGTTAGGTCTAAATCCATCATCGTGAAGGGAAGAAGGCAATGCATGTAGATTTGAGTGTTGACGACGTTAGATTTGAATCATGGTGAGAGTTCGCCCGTGGTTCTTGTAGTCCAGTATTCATCACCTATGGATTAATTAAATACCTATGAGATGTAGGTATTGTTTTACAAGATTCAGATTTTCTATCTGTTCAAACTTTGTTGTTTTCATTTCCTTCCAAATTTCTTCATTGATTGTTGTCCTTTATGCACTGATTAGTTTTTTTGGTTCACATATTTCATTTTAGATGGAATCATTATTTCTTTGGTTAATTTTTTAGTGTCGTTATTATCTGATTTCACCTGTGTATCTAGCTTGTAGAGCAAGTTTCTGGGCATTGTCCTAAAGTGTCTCGGTCATCTCTATTTTATTTCGAATAATTCAATTCATCGTTATTATTTTTCAAATAGCTATGCTATATAAAATGTATATATATATATAATATTTTATTATATTTTACGCATTAGCTTACTTAGAAAGATTTTATCTGGCCCATATATAAGAATTAGCTGAATCTCTCTATTTTTCTGTATAATAAGTCAATAGAATGGCTATAAAGGCCTTCTATGTGTAAAGTTAATTAGGGTAAAACCAATATATTGTCTAGTGTGTATTTTTCTTAAGGTAATAGAATGTTCATCATATTATAACCTTCTGTAAATCAATTCGGCTAAGGATAAAATTATATTTATTTTCTCTAATACTATTATATTCTTCTTGTCAAATATAATTATTTGATTCAATTTAAAAATTGAGTAAGGAGATATATTTTTTATTAAAACCATACATGAATTTATTTCCCCATAAGAGTTATTTTGTTTATTCAATCCAAAATTATGATTATAATTTTATATTTCATATAGGTGATTTAATTTCATTCCAAATTTTATAGTTTCATGTAGGTGTTTGAATTAAATTGTACAATATATAATATTTTACATATTTTACATATATTTACATACATACAAGTTTTCATATCTTTCTAATTTTTCATAAAATTATAAGGTGATGGAAACATATATCACTATTTAGATTTTATAAATAATTATTTTTAGATTTTGATTTATGCGTGTGTATGGGGAATTTTTATACTGAATTTATTATTGGAAATTATATTTTATATATATGAAATAAATTCATGCATCTTTTTTATATATAAAAATTATTGAAATTTCAAAATCAATCATTAAAAATTCTAATTTCATGTTTATATAAGGGTGTTTATAATATTACTATGTTTAAAAGTATTTTATAAAATTATTCTTATCAAATATTTTTTTAGTACCATATGGGGTAATAAAATTATTTATGCACTTATGGAGATGATTATATTTATATTAAAACTATTTTAGAATCCAATAATATTTATTTATCATGTTCTTTATAGAATAAATTCCTTCAGCATAATTCAGGTTGGGTACATACATGTATATAAAAATAATTCATTTAGGCACATAACATATATGTATGTGTAAAAAAATTATTTGGATATATATATTTATTTATGTTCATAATGAATCATAAATGAATTATTTATTACTATTTATATCATGGTGAATATGTATTGTTTATAATCATGGCATTTTTCTTGTAATGTTTATAATTTTATCATGAGGATTCTAGGAAAATGTGCATTATATGTCATTATGTTTGATAAACAATATGGAAATTGTGTTTTCAATATACATGTCCATGCATTGTGAAATACATCTCCACCCATGGAATTTATAATAAATTCATTTTCAAATTTGAATTGTGTGGTTTTCTTCCATGAACTATTAGTACATAATTGAAATGATTTAATTAAGATGTTTATTTATAAATTTTGTGTGCATAATAATCGTATAAATTTAACCCTTATCATAACTTCCCTCAAAATGGATGTTATGGAAGATGGGATTAAGTTCATGGTTTAAATTTGATCTTTCATGTAAGTATATAATCTTCATATATCAAGAAAATTCTTTGTGAAATCCTAATAAGTGTGTTTCTATGAATGTATATACTTTCACATTTATAAATAAATATAAGTTCATGGGTGATTAATGTTAATTTATGTATATATATATTTCTTTATTTATATATGGTAAACATTATGTTCTTTTATTTTAAAAATTAAACTCATCATGTATATATATATAGACACAAAAAAGGGTATAATTTTAAATAACATGTTATAATACATAATGCCATATTTTTAAAAAAAATGTGCATAACATGTCTTTTTGTTATTTTAAACTTAAGGATATCCCATCTACATACAGACATGGTCATATGTCAAGAGTAACATAGACACATCTTTCTTTCTTAATAAACTCATGCTTTCAAAGTAATTTTCTAGGATTATAAACCAAATGAATTTCTCTACGAATTGAGATGTTTTATTTATAATTTTATCTGTGAAACATATTTATTTATTATAAAAGATTATTTCAGGAAGACTAAACTATATAAGCATTTTTTATTAAATTTGAATTTATATCATTGTTCATTTTATTCATGTCTTAAGTATGATGTAAAATATTTTTAGAATGGGATTAATCAATTTATTATATTATATATATTAAGAATTAAACTTTTCAAAGTGGTATGGGACATGTAGGATTGTTTAAAGAATATGTACCTCAATAATTTGTCAATGATTTTTTAAATAAATAAATGTGGTATGGAACACGTTTATTTAAATCCATATTATTTTAGACATGTGAGGAATGCATTGGACATATTATGTGATAGGTGAGGCCATTATACCCACTCAGTGCATCAGAAGGTCTCATGAATAATACTAGCATCTTGGATTGAGGCTTTGATATAATGATTATGTTGTCCGACATTATTCATTCATGCATGCATTGTACTTATTATGTGATATGTGAGGCCTGCTATAGCCTCTCGATGCATCATTGGGTCTCATGAGGGAAACTAGGTCTTGTAATGAGGCCATGCCAAAATAGTTATATATGGTCCTGGTACGAGGCCTTGACATAATGATTATGATGTACTACATTATGAATTCCCTCATAATAATTCTATTAAGTGAAAGTCCATGTAAATATTTGTCTAGTTAAATATCAATTTCTAATATTAATTCTCTATGAACCACTATAAATTAGTTTTGTATTTCCATGTGCACAAGGCATAATGTTTTATATTTAAATATATACTTGTATATAAATTCATTTATAAAGAAGTATTAATAGTTTTTTTCCAATCCATGATGGTAAATGACATCATTTTCTATGTAAATTATTATTTCCACCACTAGGATGTCATAGAATTATTATGATTGGTCATTATTTTATTTATGGTTGGAAATTTGTTCAGTTCTGTTCAAGTGTGTGCATGATTTTATGTTAAATTCTATTATAACTCTTATATATATTTAGATATTCTGAGCAGGTGTTTATCCCAAAATATGTTTTAGAATATCTCAAAAAAATGTTGATGACATGGTATGTTAATTGTAATCTCTTTGAATTGAAGCACGTGTTTTTTAAATACAAGTTTTAAAGAATAATTATGTGTTAATGGTTTTGTTTTAAAACTCCTTACTCGGAATTTCCATTTCTCACCCCTTGTGTAAAAAATATTTTTAATATGTCATTTAGAAGTCCAATATTGGACGACATCATTTTTACACATGTGGAAATGATTTTTTGGATTTTGTTTGTTTAATTTTATCATAAATATAGTAATTTTTATGCTTGTATCTAACTATCCAGAACGTAGACTAGTAAAATTTCCGTTGTTATGTATTGTTTACAGATGATTCCATGTTGTTTGTATCAGATAAATAGTGTAGACATCTTTGAATATTAGATATTATCATCAAGGCATTAGTGTTTAGAAGTTTAGAAGTCCTAGTGTTTCATAATTTTTAAGGAGAAAATTCAAAAAAAAAATTAGTCCAACTAAAAAAACTTAAGTACACAATTCTTATATGGGTGGAATAATGTAACAACCCAAAAATTCAATACATAGTAGAATATGGAGCATGGTTAGGGTTCGACTGCAATTCCTGCATTCTGTTTTTCTTTACCAATAGATTAATTTAATAACTATGAGTGGTAGTTTTTGTTTTAATGTATTCTGATTTTAAATCTATTAAAAAATTGATTTTATTGTTTCATTACAAATTTCAACATAAATTTTTTTCCTTTGTACATTGTTTTCTATTTTTTTCATATATAATTGTAGTTAGAATCTTAAGATGTTTTTGGTCAATTTTTTATATCATTTTTATTTGATTTCACTTGTGTATCAAACTTTCATATCAGTCTTGTGTGTGTTGTCCTAGAGTGTCTCTGCCAACTCATTTTATTTTGAATCCCTAAACTATTAGTTATTATTTTTCACATAGAAATGTTATAACAAATTTATAGATATATAATATATATATATATATTCTATTATACTTAATCTGTAAACTTTTGTAGAAAACATTTCTCTTGTACTTATTTACGAATTAGCTAAATATCTCTTCTTTTCAATGTAAAAAGAGAATGGATAGGCTATAAAATCCTTTTTTGCGTAAATGAAATTATGGGAAAACCAATATGCAGAATGATGTGTATGTATATAATGTAGAATAATGTTCAACATTTTCTCCCCTTTATCAAACCAATTCATATAAGGGTAAAACCATTTTTATTTTTTTCAATGCAAATCTTCTTGTTAAAGTGAATTATTTGTTTCAATTTTAAAACTTAGTAAGGATACATATTTATTTGTTTTTTTCCAAACCATAATTGAATTCATTCTCCCGTAAGGGTTATTTTTTTATTAATTACAAAATTATGGTTTTGATTTTATATTTTTATATAGAGGATTTGTTTTCTTCACAATTTTTATAGTAAGGGTTGTATTAAATATTATTTTATGGTTATTGTTTCATTACTCTACTGAATTTTGTAAGGGATTTATACTTTCATTTAAAATTCACTTGTAGGGGTTTGAATTATATTTTCCAATATATTATATTATCCATATTTTACATATATTTATGTACATACATGATTTTATATCTATCTAATTTTGCAAAAAATTATAAGTCGAGGGAAATGTATTTTAGTATTCAGATATTTTATAGAATTATTATTAGATTATACTTTATTCTTGTGTAAGGGAAATTTTTCTACTAAATTTATTTTATAAATTTCTTGTTTATGTATATATATATATAATAAAGTAAATCCTCATTTTCATATCTAACCATTATTCAATTTTAAAATATATCCTTCAAAGTTTCTTATTTCTTTTATATGTAAGGGTGTTATTTACTTTAGTGTGTCCAAAATTAGTTTATCAAATTATTCATATCAAATAATGTTTTAAAACATGATGGTGTAATAAAAATTTAATGTAATTATATATATGGTTATACTTATATTAAAACTATGTTAAAATTTGGATATATATATTTATCACGTTCTTTGCAGAATGAATTCATTCATCTTAATGTTACATAATTCAGGTTAGTTACATACATGTATATGTAAATAATACATTAGGGCACATAACATATATGTATGTATAAATAACATATTAAAATATACATATAACTATAAATTTATGTGAATAAATAATCATAAACTAATTATTGATGACTATTTATATCAATGTTAATATGTATTTCATATAATCCTGGCATCATTTTTGTTATGTTTATAATTTTATCACCATGATTAATGGAAAATACGCATAATATGTCATCATGTTTTATCATCATTTTGGGCATTGTGTTTTCATATATAGCTGTTGATATATTGTACAGTACATCAACATCCTTTCATTTATATTAAGTTCATGTTCTAATTCTAATTTTAAGGCTTACTTCTGAGATGAATAATCGCATAATTGAAATGTTTTAATTAACATGTTTATTTTTAAATTTTATATGTGTATGTATCATATTAATTTTACATTTCTCATAAAAACCCTTAAAATGGATGATTATGGAATAAGTGTATAGGTTCATGGTTGAGAATAGTTCATTCATCTAATTATATAAAGTGCATGTATCAAGAGATTTGGTTTTGCAAGTCTAGTATGTGAGTTTCCATGAATGTTTATAATAACATTTTTATAAATAAATATAATGGAATAGTTAATTAATGTTTATATATATATATATATTTATTTATATTTATATATGGGAAAGATTAAGTTCATTTATTTTAAAAATTAAATTCATTGTATATATATATACACAAAGGATATAATGTTTATTGATATTTTATAATACTTAACATAAAATTTAAAAAAAATGTGTCTAACTTTCCATCATGTAATTGTAAACTTTAGGATGTTGCATCTTTATACATTCATGGACATGCGTCAAGAGTAACATCGACATATATTTCATTCATAATAAACTCATGGTTTCAAATAAATTTACTAATATTATCAGACACATGGATTTTATCAAAAATTGTGATATTTTATTCATAATTTTTTGTGATAAATATAGTTATTTATTTTAAAATATTATTTTGAGAAGACAAAACAATCTATGAAGTTTTTATTGAATTTTCATTTTTTTTCATTTCTCATTATATTGATGGTTTATTAATAAGGAAAATTATTTCATATATGGGATTAATATTTTTATGAAAATATATAGATTAACAATTAAAAAATTTCAACCTGGTATGGGTCACTTCGGATTGTTTAAGGAATATGTACCTAAATAATTTGTTAAAAAATTTTGAAATAGATCAATGTGGTATGGGACACATAGATTTAAATTCATATTTTTATTATACATATGATTAATTAATTGGAAATATTATGTGATGGGTGATCCCTACTATAGCATTTCAATGCATCTGATGGATTAAGGAGAAAAACTAACGTCTTGGAAATAAGACTTGACATACTGATTTTCTTGTCTAGATTTATGAATTCACACATGCATTGGACATATTATGTGATGGGTGAGGCCTTTTATAGACTCCCGATGCATCATAGGTCTCTTGAGACAATATCGGTCTTGGCATGAGGCCATGAAAAATTGGTTATGAATGGTCTTGGAATGAGGCCTTGAATTAATGTTCAAGATGTCTTGCATTTTTTATTCCCTCATAATGATTCTAGTAAGTGAAAGTCAATGTGAATATTCAGCTAGTAAAATATACAAGGATAATGTTCATTCTCTATGAACCAGTATAAATTTGTTTTAAAGTCTAATGTCCACATGGATTAATATTTTATATTTAAATATATAATTGTATAAAAATTCATTTATAAAGAAGGATTAATATTAAGTTTCCAATCCATTATGAAAAATAACATCATTTTATGTTTAAATTCTTATCTACACCTCTAGAATGTTATATAATATATATGTTTGGTTAGTATCTAATTTATGGGTGGAACCTATTGTATTTATGTTCAATTGTGTGCAATAGTTTATGTTTCATTCTATTATAAATTCTAATTAAGTCTAGAAATTTTGAGCATGAGTTTATCCAAATGGTTGCATCATAATCATTCATGAAAATTGTGATGACATGTTATGTGAAATGATAACTTCATGAATTAATGGATGAATTTTTTAATGAAATGTTTTAAATAAAACTTAGTTCTTAACGGTTTTATTTTAAGACCCCTAACGTGAAATTTACAATGCTCACCCCTCATGTATAAATTATTTTTAACGGGTCATTTGGATGTCCAATTTTGGACACCATCGTTTTTATGATCATGGATGGAAATATTTCACTTTGGTTTGTATAATTTTTTTTTACCATAATAATTTGTAACATTGTATCTAACTCTCCATAACCTTGACCAGTCAAAGGTCCTCTATTATGTATTGTTTAAGGATGGGTCCTTACAGTGGATCATTGAAAACAAATCCTAAATAAAACATCAAATTATTAATTCATTAATAGATAAATTCATAGATAAACTAATTAATATAATATCTATGATAATTTTAACTTTTTTATTTAATAATATTTATAAATAAATAAACATTTTAATAAAGTAGTAAATAATATAATTTTCAAAAATATACATCTATTAATCCACCACTATCAATAAGACTACCAAAACTATCATCATCATTAACATCATCATCGACTTATATATATTGTGAAATATAAGTATCTAAATATATTATAGTATAACTACAATAATTATCATCACCACCATTATAATCAATATTATCTGTTGGATTAATGGTGATATGTTACCATGTTGACAGAATGATGTTTACATGGGGTAAATAAGCATAAATGTGTCAAAAAATATCTCTTACAATTTGGAATTGTGTCAATTATATTGATTTGTTTATATTATGTTTGATATTTTTTATAAATTGAATGTTTTAAACTAAAAATGTCTCTATAATATATAATTTTGAATAACCTATAACTATTGATGATGGCCATTACATTATTAGTGAAACTATCTTCTTATTCTCATATTAAACCATTACTACATACTCATTAACAAAATAAATAAAAAATGATCATTAGAAAGAAAATAGTTCCCCTCCCCTCTATATCAAGATCCTACATAACATTTTTCAAATTTAGAATAATATTACATATTTATTAATTAATTTGGAAAATTAAAATTTAAATAAATCGAAAAAACAAATCTCACACACTTGGATTGATTGAATTTCCATATATTCTCTTATGGATTAAGAACAACAATTAGCAATGAGGTACTTTCAAATAAGTAATAATATATTTTTCTTTAAATTTATCATTAAAAATATGAAAAAAAATTAAAACTAGTTATTTTTTATTGTTTATGTAAAAAAACACATAAATATATCTAAAAGAAAATAAATAATTACATTCATTGTTTTTTAAAGGAATGGGAATACTCATTCAACCGAAAGTCTCATAATATTACATTATATAATTATTGTCTATTATTATTTTTTAATGATTACTATACTAAAATATAAACAAAAACTTATATATTTAGAAACCATATTTACTACTTCTAGTGATAATTGAAAAGTAATATTCATTTATACCTAATTCATATGATCAAATTAGTGTTCAATCATAACAAAATTATAACTAATAGTACTTTCATAATAAAAAGTTTTATAAATATTCCTTTTCATTATTAACTGTTTTAACATATAAATTAATTATATTCATTATATTCCACTATAATCTATTTAAATTTATTTCAAATAGAGAGTATTAGTGTACAACCATTTTTTTGTTATATGAAGAAGCATTAGAAACGCCTAAAAATTAGAATAAGATAGAAATATTCCATCATCACAAGAAAAAATTAGTATTAATTAATTAAATAACTATTTAAATAATAGATATAGTAGATTTATATATGTGTTAGTAGAATGATTAAAATCCTCAATAGAAAATATTTCAGTGATATTTAAAGTTCCCTAATTCCTGATATTAGGATGAATCATATTTGCAGTTATAGAGTTAGTACATTAGGATATTCCAAGAGTATGTTCAAGGAATTATGATGATGTATGATCCATGGTATATGGATTTTTGGGAAATAAAATAACTACAATAATATATTATTGTCTCAAAACAAATATAAGATATTACACCTATATCTACAATTGAGGTTAACTAGTCATCGTCTGTGATTCATTAGATAGACCTTAATAATTGATAAAATGTGGAGTGTTAAAAGGTGATTAATGTGTCACTATGAACTAAAATATAGTTTATAATGAGATACAAGTATATTCTATATGTAAAAAATATATGAATATAAAAACAATAAACCCCAATGTGTGATTATTGGTTTTGTCCCTCTATATTGAAGGGATTTTAAAATTTCATTCATTATTCTTTTTCTAATTACATCATATTCATACATAACATGGGATAAATTTCAGGATGTATAGATGTTATAATAGAGTAAATTTATATCAAATAACTTATATAAGTAATGTGAGAATCCCCACAGAAATATTAATTTTCTAAAAATTCTTCATTTTCAAAATATTATATTATAATTGAAGTATTCTATAAATCATACATAAAACATTTATGATAAACTTATGAAAAATTATATTGGGAAATATCATATAAATATTCATTAAAAATCAATCATGTTTTCCCTAATAAAAAAACTAAATATTTATTAAAGAGGATGGTTTTTATTTGATGCTTATATTGTATGATATGATAATATATAAATTTTATTTTTCGGAAGTTAACAATTCATTTACACTATCAAAATTTTATTTTATGAGAATGAATTCCTGATTGAGAATACTGTTTAAACTATTTTTATTTCAACATAACAACATGACCACAAGTGTACTAATCTAATTTAATTATTTTCTATAATACAACATAATATGATACATTAGTTGAAAAAGTATTTAGTTCACCATTTATTTAATAGCAATTATTGTTAAATATAAACATGACACCATTGTTATATGCTTCTATGCTTATTGAAGGAAATTTAATAATGGACTTTTATCTGTTGACCACAATAGATTTAAAATCAATTACCGCTATAATCATATGGAATTAAAGTTTTATTTTCCATTAATATAATTAACTACAAAGTATACCATCAAATTTTTATATATAAAATTTTTATTATAAATTATTTAATATTAGTATAACATTTAAATTGTTCAAAAATTTATGGACTTATATTACATTTGAACAATGCTGTAAATTTTTTCCTATGAAACTAGTCCGACATTTTATGAGGTAAAGAATTATGAATTGGTTTTATTGTTTCATTATAGAACCCATAATATTTTTATAAATATATTTGTAATATAAATCTAATAACAAAATTATATAAATTGCCTCATAATTAATATTACCCGATGCATTCATCCATGATAGAAAAATTATTTATAACATTAGGATATGTTGTCTCCCATGTAAAAGGGATCAAATTGATCATTTATTAATAACCTATTACTTCTCTTTGTCATAAATTTGATTAAATAGTTTATCTACTTGGTCGTTTTTATCATATTCATTTATAATTGGATAAAAATATATCATTTATAATTTATTATAATATATAAAACATATATCCTTTCACTCCAAGGAAAGTTATGCTTTATTAATGGATTAATAAACATAATTAGTATTTCATATATAATAATTTATACCTTATACTATTTTTTTCTATTAAATTCATCTTATAGAAATAAACATGACCCCTAATAAGAACTTCTTGTCAGAATGAGAATGTTATAATGTATATTTTATATTAATATGGACTTTAGATATACATTATCTAAATATAAATGAAAGATCATTGTATCTTGTTTCATTTTTATCCCTCCATTATTATTCAATAAAATAAAAATAGAATCTTTTTATATGTTTAAATAAATTCTAATAGTGACCAATATAATTTTTTAACATGTGTCGTATGACTATCCGAATAAACCCATGTAACAATGTCTGATACTCGTGTGATTTCCATGATTTAAACTTCACCTCACTAGTATTAATTTATTTTTATATATTACATAAATAAAAATATAGTACTATTATACTAAAACACATTCATATGAAGTATTCTATCAATAGTATTCATCACATGAAAAGATTGAGGAATTGAGAAATTTTCTATAATTGTTAGCTTCAGATAATGCAATTTTTTAATTCCAATGTCATGTATGTCTTATTATGCTACTATGTAATATTAAATATTTATCATTTTATTAAAAATTAATATAAGTAAAAATTTACCTACATTTTTTAAATATATATCAAGTATAAAAAATGGATTCTCAATGTCTTGATTAATAAGTTAAATCAATTAATAAAAATTTTCCTCTCAAATTAAAGTTAATATATTTTTTCTTATTTATTCAAATTCATAAAATATGCTTCCCATTTTAGGAATAATTGTTTAACTATCTATTTCAATAGGGGAAGGGGTTACCTATTATTTGGTGTACTGAGTGACTTGGTATGGATGCACAATGCTTTTATTGGTTCACTACCCATATCTCATATATATTTCAATGGGGTTTATTCATGGAACAAGAATGACTGAACGGATCCTTCATCTATGATGGTAAATGAGCATGCATTTAAAAGGTAGTAATTCATTGTATATTTATCAGTTATTTTTAAGAACTCTCATTACTCAAGATAATGGGAGTTCTCATCACAACCTCATAGGGTAAATTATTTCATGTATTGAGACTCAAATAATTAAATCATTTTCCTGAATTTTTCCCATTTCTTAGAACATGACTAGATTGCCTAACATTTATAATATTTTGATGGTTTATGATGATTTGAATATTTATCAAATAATAGGTATACCATCAATGTGAAAAATAGTATGTATTTGAGGATATCCATTGTTGAAACCATCAAAATGTATAATAGGTTCTTAATTTTATAACATATTATTACTAAGTGATGTTGGTTTGGGATAACTATATTTTAAATCCATATAGCATGTAACTCTATATTTTATCAATTTCAAGGATGTTGATCAATTTTTTAGTATTATGACTGAGATATTGAAGGGGATTCCAATGTATCATTGTGAATTTAATTGGAACCCTTGTAGTTTGTTTCCGCTTAACTAGACACATATTATATTTCAAGGACAAGTAGAAATGACTAATTCATGAAATTTTACATTAGTAAGAAATAATGGCTATATGAAATAACCCTAGGAATGGTTGGTAGGGGACATACATGTTAAATAAACTTTGTTATTGACCTCATATGTAATATTTCCCAAAGTGGATATCTTGATTTCTTGAGGGATATATCCTATGAAGATTGATACCATTGGGAGTATTGTCTGATGTAGTTGATATGACATAACCTAGAAGGAATATAGAACTGTATTTAGGTGAATGGTATTATCTAGAATATAGTTGGATAATGTTCTATCTGTACGGAATATTTCTCTAATAGATGTGATGTACATACATGCAATAATATAGCTATGTGTGGGGAGTTCCTAAATGATCCCAATAAGGATATTAACTTATGAGTATGGTGATGGAAGATTAATTATAATGTATTTTATCATCAATGGATTAATCCAATGTATTCCACTGAGAAAATAATAAAATCCTATGCAGTTCTAATATGTTTGTTTAAAGTCATGTTAGTGGATCATACCATTTATTATATGTCCTCTAAGAAAGAACATAGGCTACTTTTTATAACATCATGTTGTAGGGACTTCCATGGGGTCATCTGAATATTATATATAGAGATCAAGCCTTATAAGGGTTTCCTATAAATCTATTGATGATAGAAATTATTTTCCACATACTTCCATCATTTAGTTTATATTTTTTTGTAAATGGTGTGAACATTGAGTTTTTATAGGGTCTTAGGTATATGATGATTCCAAAAATTACTTTATTTTTGATATGTCCCTTTAGTAGAATATCTATTGGGGAATACAATTCTCAATGAATGATAAAGTGTACTATGGGATTAAAAGTATCAATGGGGGAAAATGGAGTAATTTTCAACAAATTAGTGTCATACTAATCTAAAATATCTAAACTCGTTTCATTAAAATACATTGTGAGAAGACTGTTATAGAAGAAGAATACCAACATTAAATTTGAGAATAATATTATATATGGAAATTACTTACACGGTAATGCTTCTTTAATATGAATATTGTTATGAGTCTCATGGAGAGTATGGCCAAACAAGATAAAGTGTGATGTATCCCAAGGAAAATTTTCATGTGAAATATATATGGCTAATTTTTAAATAACATCCTAATGAAAATATGGTATTCATTATAAATATGGACATGTATATATACATGATATTAAAATATATTAGTAATGTCGATTGATCCAAAAAAATGTGTTCTACATTTCATGTTTATAATAAGAATAAAAGTCCATATAGTTCATAAGTTCTTATCCCATTGGTCGGTAAGGAAGGGGGATATTGTAGTATAAGATAAAAATAATTAAGAAATACACCAATATGGATTCTTGATGTGGGGATATATCCGCATAATAGAATAATTAAATAAAAAATTAATATGTTCAAGTGGAACTTTTTTGGATGGAGTGTGCAACTTGTTTAGATTTTAGTTTCCTTATTTTATAATGATCGTGGGGCCATACATTCATATAAATTGGATGGTTCATGTGATTACATAATGGAAATGTTATTATGCTATGAAGTAATTAGTATTAAGTTGGTATATCATGTTATATGAACATGTGACCGTGTGGTTATCACATGATCGTGTTATCAAGCAGTCATCACACAATCAGTGTTCATGTATTTGGTTATATGGAAACATATTTCCTAACTAATTTATGAAATTATAAAATTCTCTCCCATTTTTCCATGTTCTGGTCCTTTTTTTCTACTCTTCATATTTTTATATCGATGGACTTAATTTCGCATAACTCTTTTTTACTATTATTGTATTTACGCTATGTTTTTATTTATGTATTATCAATGTTATTCCTTCTTTGTATGTTGGGTGTTGTTTCATGGATGGAGACAGAGGGTTTTTTAATGAAAATTTCTTCATATATCTAAATCAATTAATATGGAAAGAAAGACATGTCTAAGGGTGTGAGTTAATGAATGGCATCTGCATAAGTCATCATTATCTTATGAACATAATTTCAATAAGGTTACATATCATCAATGTTGTCTTATAATGTGTCTCATGATAAAGAGATATAAAAATAGATTACAATCATGGATTTCCTCTCCTGAGATGAGTATAGAATCGCAAAGGGTTTTGGAAATTGTATATCTCACAGGGAGTCTCATGATGAAGAGTGTCCATGATAGTGTTTCTCATGGACATCCCCTATGACATTGGTCACATAAACTGTTTGGGGTAATGTAATGACATGAATCTCGACCATCACATTTTTCTTTGAATGATACCCCCTCATATAACCCAGCCGTATAACCCTCAATATGTCATGTGATCGAGAAATAGAGTTTTTTTAAATTACTCGTTACCAAAATCAAACTTGTATTTTTTAAATTTTCACTACTTCTTTTTGCTAATTCTCATTTGGAGTGTGTTAACAAATCACCACACCCGCCATTAATGAAGTCTCAAATAATGGAGAACTCAAATATTAGGAAGTGGATTCCTTTGGAAGTATCCCATTGTTTTCATTTTTCGAATGGTCCTATCTATTTCCTTTGATATCCATCAATTTCTCGTATAAATAAGAGGATGTGGGGATATTATTGCATATATTACATAGTTCTTCAATGCATTTTGATATTTCTTCTATGGTTCTCCCTTCATGTGATATCTTTACATAATATCATTCCCATAGACAAATCAAGTAACCCATCCAGGTTAATGAATCATATATCCTATGTCCCATAACCAATTCTCTTATCCACAATTATATGATAGAAAATTGTAATTCAAGTATCCATTTCAAGTGGTCGTACATCCTTGTTATATTTTTTAGATCATGTTATTTATATGTGTTCATGAGATAAACTGATGCTCCACATCTAATGGTATCATGTGAAATGAGACTGTGACCCCACCATTCCGAGAATGGATCCCACCACCATTGTATATTGATAATAATTAATTCACATTCAGTGATATGCTTTCATATATTAGACATTTAATTCATAAAGAGCACTAATATAACGTATATTTACTAAGAACTATTTAAATATATTTTAAATTGATCTAGAGTGGGTATAGAATTGACACTCATGTTTTTAGATGGATAATGTGATTGTCTATATTGAATAAAAAATTCATGTGGTCATCCATCGGGGAGGTTTTGTCATGTGAGTGCTTTAGATTTTATTGGGGTAGCTCCTTCTAGGTGTAGTTCAAAGACACATATTTTTCTATATATTTGTATTGAATATTCCTAAATAAGTATGTTTGGTATTCAAAATCCCTCTACAATTGCATCAAAGTCTATATGGTGGACCATGGTACTTGTTGGAGAATGGATTCAAACACATTTCTTCTGGTGCATGAAAAAGTTATAGTAAGCATTTGTATTACTGATACTATCATTGGTTCACTAATCCTATTTGATATATATAATTAATTCTCCCCACCCTCATTCAACAAGGATAATGCCAAATAGAATCACCCAATCTCAATGGGTCATATTATCAAATATAAATTTATTATCACAAAGAATATGTATCTGGGGTCTTACTAATAATCAATAAGTGCACTACATTGTTCTTTAACGACACTCTACATGAACCATTAATACGTAATACCAAGGATTTTTTATCTTTCTAATATTTTGGTGTTGTGGGACCTTATTTTCAATTAACTGTGATAATGAATTTTAGTTGTTGGGGATGGATATTTATATTATAGGACAACTTTATTATTATGTTTATTGGATTATAGTGATATTCCAAAATGTATATCTTTTCCTGGTTTGACAGAAATGGTTATGGATTACAACAATATTTATTAAAGAAGATATGACATGAATTTGATGAATTCTATTATATTTTCTTGTACTACGCCTGGTATATCACCTACATGGACATGTTTATATGGTATAAGATCCATATAATAATTTTGGGACCATCCAAGTTTTATAGTTGTGTATTTTTAATCACATAGGTGCCTATTATTTCATCAACACATAGAACATTAATGATGCTCAGTTTAGGCTATTCCTTTAAAGAAACAGTGGTGTCAGGACTATTTCAATTATGAATTGGGAGATAAAGAAAAATCTTTAAAAACCAGATCAATTTATAATCAAGATATATTGATAATCCACCTAAAAATTTACTAGCAAACAAAAGAAAAATTTTATAGCAAGATATTATCATATAGTTATTTATAAGGGTCCTTTCTCTACTCATATCAATTGAAAGTTATTCAGGGGGTGGTATGTGACTATCCAATTCTGAATGTTATTTCAGTGAATCCAATCAATGTTCCCTTAATCACCTCATTAAATTATCATAGATTGGAAACCAATGGTTGTTCACTAATTAGAGAATATATTTTCTATTGAGGAATCCTTGATTCGGGTTAGCTTTCCTCGAAATGGTATTTATGTCAGTCTCTCCAAGGAATATATGGATTCATGGATTTTTTATTATCTTAATTGTTAGTTGGATGAGTTATAAAATAAATCTATAGATATAGAATTAGTGTATGAGTTTGATACCATTAGGTCTATAAAAGCATGACATTTTTGATGTCTTGGTAAATATCCATCTTTGATTATGTTACTTGATCTGAAGATAACCTGAATGAAAATTAGGCACTTAGAGATGACACATTCATCAATTGGAGCAATAATCAAAATAAAAACCTTTAGTGGATATCCAACATGATATGTTTCAACCATATATATTCTTTATCTAGACATGGTAATATTTCCTACTATTTATCAGTATTAGTATTCTTGGACATAAAATAAATCTAATATTGGGGCCTGGAAGGTTATTTTACTGGGTGAGATAGAGTCAGGTGGCCTCATGAGGGTAATCACTCTTTAATGAATCTCATATCGGTAAAAAACTACTGAAAATAAAGAAATTATATAGGATATTAATTTCTTGACAAAATATACTAGAGTCTAAGTCCCTTACATTCCAATACTATTATAAATAATAATTTACAATTTCATGGTAGTTATTAATAATATGGGATACTATTATATTTCCATTGAAGATTTTAGATAAATTTAGATATTACTCAAATAAAATTTTCATATTTTATAGAATCTAATTATCTTTCAATTGGAGATTGTAGGAGGTTGTAGATGTTTTTTCATCCCTCATTTCACCAATATACACTCCTGGTGGATCGGTGATAGGATTATGTTCCCATATTTACCATAAGGTTGATTGTTAGGGATCTCATGGGAAAATGAATCCCCTAGAAGTTGAAATTTTTTATCTAGAAAAAATGAATCCCATATATCCACAAGATACACTATTAATACCTCATGCATCATTTCAATATGAAGATATTTCCTTAAAAAATATTTGTATGAGAAACATATCAAGGTCATCGATGAAGAAACCTCATTTGAATTCAACATGAATGTTTTGTTTTAATAAACCATGTTCTTAAATTATTATAGAAGATTGTATTTTCCTACATGGTTGTATATGTATTCATTAGGCCCCTTTGAAGACCTTAGTATTTATGGATTAGGAAGATACATAAACCATACCTATGGAGTGACCTCTGACCCTTGATATGATCTACGTTTTGGTAAAAATGACTGACTCCCAAAGAGAATAGGTCTTGGTGCAAGTTATGAATGCACTGTCACATGTTCCCCTTATATCCGACATGTTTTAGAGAATTTAAATGGATCAAAACACATGTAGTTATCCTTTTTATATTCATTATATGATGGAAATATTATTAGGTTCGGTTATCGGTTTGCACAAAAATTAGGTATACAATTGGGGATATAATATTGATTAATCCTATGTATATACTTTCATTCCTTCAATTTTATGCACTAGTATGATTTTATAGCATATTTTATTGATGGTAAGAATATCATTTTTCATAGGGGATCATACAATATAAGGATATCATTTTTTCACCACCTGTCAATGATGAGGTAAAAAGTAACATTTTTGGAATCTAAAAAAGGTATATCCCTATTGATTACCAAATATTATAATTATTCAATATTGTGTATAGATTCAATTTAATAACATGATTTGTGTAATTAATTTCAATATAAACCACTAAAATATTAGATATCCAGTATTCTTCTACATCTATATCTCTCCCAATAGAAATAACTGAGATACTATATTGTTCTACATCATGTTCTCCAATATACATTAGAATAATTACCTCACTCAATTACATGGTTTGTAAATACATTCATGGTTATATTTTTGGCATGATGATGGGCTCAAAATAAAAATCATTTAAACAATAACTCAAGTGACTTTTTGGTTGTCAATCTAGACATTGATCATATTGGACATTTTATAATAGCTCACAGATAGATTAGGAAATCTCAAATACATGTCAATAGCCCTTTTATGTGTTGGGTTTAAATATCAAGGATAGTATGCCTAGGTGAAAGAGGTTATCAATATTAGGGATCATAAGTGGGCCCTTATTTTATTAGTATCAATAGAATATGACTTCTCTTTCAATGTATAGTGTTGAAATTAATCCCTTAAAAAAGCCTCATATTATGCGATAAAAAGTTTAAAACAACAAAACATTGTCATCACATGGATAGATAAAATTGAAATGATTATAAAAGATTCATCCAAATAAATTACATACATAATTGTTTGGAGGTAGTTGTAAAAATTTACGAGAACCGTAATTACATGGAATAAAAGAGAACTCCTGATGTTGTTACTTAGTGTATGTATTTCCACTTACTATAGTTACTCAAATTGTAGTGTTTTATCAATTGATCTTGTTTATAACTGAATTATTGAATAAATTAGCTGATCTTGAATAGTATTCTTATCACATTTTTTCACATTTTTTCATATTCTATAACAACATTATTGAATAATTTAGCTGATCTAGAAGAGTATTCTTGTCACATTTGGATTAATCTATCCCACCATTAAAACAATCAATAAATAAAATCAATTTATTCCATGACTTGTTGTTATATTTTTATATTAATAGTATCTTCATGACCATATATCTAATAAATCACCAAGATATATTTTGATTCTAAAAAATAATAATCCAAAAAATATGCAATTTTAAATAGATGAATCATAATAAATTACACTCAATGATGGATTATAGATGAATATCGATATAAACAACATAATTTATGCACTAGAAATGGTCAATGAAAAATAATGGTTTATTCCTCATTGGAGTGGATCAGATATGGATATTAATATAAATACCATCACTGAAACACTATGTTTGGTCCATTTGAAATAATTATGAATTATTCCTTCTGGGTATATCATTTATTGATATCGATATAAGAACCATAACTTATGAACTTTATCCCATCCACTTGGAATAACTATGATTTCTTTCTAGATGTTCTACGTTGATGTATATTGATATATTCCCAAACACAAATGAATTAGATCCATTATAATAAAAATAATGATGAATTATTCATGGAAATTATTCATAGGTGGATATTTTAGTAAGCACCATCACTAATGCACTAGTTTGTGTCCATTTGGTATAATGATGATTTCCTAATAGGTGTGTCTCATAGATGTACATTGGTATAAACACCATCATTGATGCAATAAAGATGTTAAATTTTGAATAATAATGAATTGATCAAGGAATGGATCATAACGAAATATAATTTTATAAACAAACATTTACACATTACCTTTAGTATATTAAAAATAATGATTAATTAATTGATGATGTGGTTAACTGGTAGATATTATCATAAACACCATCACTAAAACACTAGAGAAGGTACATTTCTAATGATGAAAAAAAAATATCGAATGGGTTATTTGGGTGATCATGTCCTCAAATTTTGTTCCCAAACATTTTCCTAGGCCAAGTTCCTCGACAACGTCAATTAACTATATTTTGGGTTGTATGATGGGCCCCATATGATTTTTTTCTCTTTATTTATTACAATTAATTTTTTCTAAGAATAAAATGAGGAAGGGGTGGTGGTTTGGGACATAGAGTTCACATTAATATTAAAGAGTAGGGGTCCCTTAATGTCAAAAAATCTATATACTAATTGGTATGGATATTTTATGGGGATTTAAACACAGAAGGAATAATGTGGGTAATGCCAAATGGGCATTCAATAAGGGTTATAAAACTATAAATATGGCATCATCGTATATTTAACACATTAGTGAAAAAATTATTTGAAATATTAATGATCTTATTTTTTTCATGATCCTATGTGGTCCATTGATCATGTATCCAATCGATAAAGCATCACATGGTGACCCCGTCATCTTTTTTACACTTCTATTTATGATCTAATTTTTTTAGGTTTTTGATGAGTACATATTGGCTATATGAGAGTTAAATTTTTATCATACCTCTATTGAAATTTTATCAATCTATATTGTTTTATGCCTCTTTCACCAAAAATTTATGGTTGTGTGATTCATAAAATCAAATGACAATGTTTAAATTTTTATAAATTTTTCAATGTAAACATATTTTGTGGAGATGATCCATGGACCAGGTATAATGTATATTGTTTATATGACTAGTTTGAGAAAAACGTAACATAAAGGAGGGTTTATTTCTACTATAGGATACCTTAAAAAATGGGTCACTCATTTTTTGGTTATGAATCATAAAAAACATGATATTTAGGATCATATTATGGGTACCATAAAATGTTTAATAATGAGGTATTATATTATTTTATGGTAAGAGGTTTGGTATATAGTGATTTAGCATCAGGTGTGTCGAATACACTGTAATATTTAAATTTTGGGTCGTGTAAATAGTTTTTATAAGAGTTTTTTACAAGGATTATGAAATGAGGAAACTATATTTGGGATGATCTTGAATCTTGATTGGGAGATGAGTTCTGCTGAAATGTTTTTATAAAACACGAGGATCCATGGAAATTTTGTCTATGAGAAAAAACCTTTACATCACTAGAAAAATATAGGGAACATATGTAGTATCCAACATGGGAAATGTATGAGTAGTCAATAATATGAGTCATCTTGATTCTAAATAATTTCCTTAACTATGTCCCTGAATGTTTCTATAAATGTTCAGACACATGGGAATCGATGTTGTCTATGTGGAAAAGGAAACCCAAGGAGGGTTCTAGATCCCTAATAGTTCTCTCTCAATTAAATGAACATGTAATCAAGAAAAGGGTATGATAAATCATTTATCTAATGAATTCCTCAAAAAAGGATCTAGGGTGATTAAACCATCATTTTTAGGTTCTTAATATAGTTCTTATGATAATTTTATATCTTTTATTTATGCCCTAGATTATACTTATACTTCTGAATAGTGAATCTTAATGAGAGGATATTTTACATTTTCTAATACATCCCCTTATTGGTGTTCACTCTAACAAATTCAATGTCCCTATTTCAATAAGTTTTGGGTCTTGGGAATTGAAACATAAAGTGATAGTGGTTAAGGTTTTCAATATTTGACAAAAATGTAGACAATTAAATGTCATAATGTGTAGACCATGGATGAATGTGTGATGTGTGAAATAATTACACAATTAAGATTACCAACATCCAAAGTACTCAAATTCCATTTTGAATGGGGGTGAATTTTTTTTAAATCATGGATCAAGGATATCCAATAATGAGTAATATTATGAGACAAATATGATGGGGATGATGACAAATCACACTATGGTGAAAAATTCCACTGTGATGTTTTCAGGGAATATGAGTATGATATGACATTTTCTAATGTGAAAAAAAATCTAATTTAATGCCCAAACCGGGGGAGTATATTCATGATCTGAAAAGGGGTATCTATTCATATTCATGCATAGGGGCCCTTGAATCCAGATACACTAGTTATTACTTTTTAAGAAAAGATTATCAATATCTATGACATGGAAGACACATAGTATGATTTTATGGACTATTGTGTTTAGAAAATGGGATGGAAGTATTATAAACATCATTTGACCATGATAATTCTATTATGGTACTATGATAAAGAGTTATAATGGATGATATTTTTTTAGTTTAACATCATCGAACATGGCTATAACTGGTGTGTATTTTAACAACATTGTTCAAGGAATCATGTGTTCTTCACTTTATTGATGTGAGACAAAGACATTGTTTTATATTTTTTAACATCATACAAACAAGATATGATTTTGGAGAAATATTAACTTTTCATATGGTTAGTGATAAATAAATATAATCTAGGAAAATATATATATACTTGAATCCTAAACAATTAAATAGGGTCTCTATTAATTGGAAATTATTGAGATGTTAAACATCTTGTAAGGTGGACAACATGTGGGACACATCATCGTGGTATGGTTCAACAGTTATGAACCTTATTATATAATGATCAATTTCTATACGCTTTATGTTCTTACTAAAAGGTTGTAAATAAAACTAAATAGAAATATCATAACTATTTGAGTGAAATGACTTTTCAATGAATTGAAATTATTAGTGGACTGTGAATATAATATCCATGTATATTCAAGAAATACAAGAATCAAGCCATGTATATTTCATAGGAAGAGTTCCCATTATACATATCTGATTAATATATCAAGCGCATCTTGGATTTATAAGAATTGGTTTATAAAATAGGTAAACTATACTAAAAACTCTTGTATATATCTTACTCATATGTAGGGGTCATTTTCATGTGTTTTGGTTTTACGTGGATTTGATTCATACATGATGTCAATGAAACTTGTCTCGGTCTTCAGACAGGGAAGCTTCCATTATAAATTATGTGTGATCTAGTCAGGCACCAAAACAATTGGGGGGATTTTTTATATCTATGGTTGGAAAAATCTAAGTGTCTCTATATATCTTATATATAATTATATCAATAAACATATAGATATTATATGTAATTCATTAGGAAGATATCACTCCTATATATTGGTGATTTAAATTTGTGAATAGGTTCATGAATAACTCAATGGTGATGAATACCATGTCGGTCAAACCCATACATCAAAGAGAGAATATTTTATTTAGCATTGTCTACACAAATCAAGATAATATATGAGGAGATAAATTTGGGTTTCACCTTTGTGTAGTAATATCCCAAAAACTAGAATGTCATTTGAAGTGAAAGAATACTAAGTTTTCAAGATGAATTTCTATGAAATCATGTATGGGCCCACAATAATGAATCATGGGGTTTCTATGTATCATATAATAAATGGAATCACGTCATACATAAATAATCTAAATATTTCCCATGAATAGATGTGACTGATTTTCTAAATCGAGAGCATGTTTTTCTAAATAGTAATTGTTATTGGGACTGAGATAAAAGATATATGTTTCACGATATTGCCTATACAAATATAAATGAATCTATGGGGTTTTATTATATTAGAATTGATAAACTCGTATCTTCTATGTATACAAAAGAAATTGGAAATTTTTGGTTTGAATTTACGGCTTGACATAATATATAGGATACTACAATCATTAAATATAATGGTATTACAGAAATTATGGAATATGAAGTTCATTAATGTTTTATAAATAGTCTAATATCATATATGGGAGGGTGGATTTCAGTATGAAATTGTGGTTGGGACTACGATAATATATTTGGGAATCACTATATATTATTTTTTTGATGGGAATAAATCCATATGTTGTTATTTACTTATGTTATCTATGCATATCAAGATCAATAATGTAAGAGAGTATGGTTATCATAGGTTCATAGGTGAAGTAATTGACAATAAATATTCCAATTCAGATATAGCTCACATATAAATGGGGTATTTTAGTAAGTATTATATAATATTTTTAGGCCTCTTATGCTTGGATTGGATCACATGTAGGGAATGGTAATTGAGGCTCCCTTTAATGTAGTTCTATCAAAGAAATGGGTAATCCTAAAATTACTTATTTTTTAAATTATTGGTTAATCATATAATAGGAGGTCCAGAATCACAATTTATTCTATAATAATAGTAATCATGCCACACAATGTTCTTAAAAATATGGTCCCTTTATAAATATTCCTCATTGTTAGTGGAAAACTCTATTTATTCCTCAAAAATAAGTCATCCACTGTTGTGAAGTGAAATTGGGTTTTAATTTCGGAAAGGGCTAAGAGGAAACTTTCCAAGAGTCACTAAATATCCTAATATGACTAGGAATGTAGTCACACATAGTTATTTTAATTTTTTATGGGTGTATGTCATCTGACTATTGATTATATTTTAATGGTGAATTTTTCAAACATTGGTAGAGGCAATCACTTGTGGAGGAATCTTGTCAATCATTCAGTTAAATTGTGTTTATTAACATTAATATGAACCACACTATTAAGAATGTTATTATTGTGATGAAATTCTATATCATCCCAATATATATTCCAATATAATGATTTATATCCTGAAGAATCAAAAATCAAGCTACACATAGGGAATAAAAATATGAATCCCCTTTACGGATATGGATCATTTAAATAAGGGGGAATTTATTTCTTGAGGCACATGTGGGTTGTGTGCCAAATATATCTACATGGATTGATAACTCATGTATTGGGGAAAGTGTCCACAATTAATATTCCACTATGATTAGTTTATAGTCATAGGTTATTTCATTCCAACTTCTATTATAACATCATGTGGCATGGATAGTGACCAGTAAATTTAAAATCATATGATGATGTGAATTTTGTGATGTTTAAGGTCATTACACCATGACTAATTAGTTTTGAATATTATAGTCGTGTAACTAGGTCACAAATGATGTTCTATTTATAGTCTTGGCCCCATGACTTGGGTATTGTGTATCTTAGATTCTCAATTTTGGGACATGGATTCTCATTAATTTAATGTCTTTCTAGAAAAACATTAGTGGGTTTATTTTTATAGTCTTGATGTTAGAACATAGTTTTTGTGAGAAATATGAAATTTATTTCTCGAGAAACGATGTATTGATTGAAGGTGTGATGTGGTCCCCATATATCATCATATATAAGTAGCCTCAATTGGAATAGACATTATATATGATGTACAACCCATCCTACATAGGCTTTATAATTAGAGCCTTTTTACCATGTATCATTTCTGCGAAAAGGTACAATAAAAACCCTCATTGAAGTAAGGAGTGGAGGTGGGCCTTCATTAAGTCTCCTAAAATTTGATTCTGATGGACTTCCTTATTGGTAAATGTATGAAACCTCTTATCATTAGTTTCTTCTAACTCATCATGTCACTTCTATGATAATTCATATTTTAGTTGATGGCTTTAGATAGCCACTAAAAGTGAGGAAATAGGGATTTTAGAGGAAACACAACCTTTCATCGATATATTAGATGATATAGTTTCTCTTTTATGGAGATACAAGTTCTAGTATGATACGTCTACATGGAATTGATGATTTTGTCTATCCATGATGTTTTTTATCAGCTATTTTTTATAATATATTTTATATAGTCTTATTTAAATCCTTAATATTCCAATTTCTATTTAATGATAGAATGATTTGTGGTAGGAATTAATGTTATACACCTAATATAACCTTTTTAAATAAAAAAATAGAAATTTTTTCCATTATAAATCGATATGTAATGAGAAATACCAAATATAGTTATGATGTTATTCTTCATGAAGTGCATGATGTTCTTAATACTCAATTCCTTTTAAAGTATAACCTCATCACATATTTAAAATAAGTCACTAATATTAAACATATACGTAAATTTCATGGGTGTGTTCATGGGATATGGCCCCATTAAATCCATTACCCTTATGAAATATAACAAGATGTACATGGTTTTATAAAAAAAATATAGGATAAAGGTGACATTTTCAAGTATTTGATAGTTTCGAAATTTATTATTGACACCCACACAATCATATATTTTCCTTGGATATATTTAACAAATAATTTTAATTTTTTGAGAAAACCATTCTCATAAATAATGAGAACTATAAGAGAATTCACTAATATATTTAATGATGGTACAGGTATATCCATCTTAAATTCATTTCAGGATGTCTCTATCAACACCTTGTTCATATATAAATATCGGTTTGTTCAACGCATAAAAATGATTAATTTTTCTTCTCAAAATTCGATCTAACATTTTTGTATCATTATAATTGGAAGTAACCATTTTAGAGGTTATATAATATGCAGATCATCTATCCAATGATGAATTTTGTCTCATCATGAATATAGGTTGTGCTAATCTGATAGACTTCATACATGTCACAGATGAAAACTAAGGAGACAACAATACTATGTGCAATGTGCTAGATTTTTCTATCCTACTTGGGTTTGGTCGTGGTTATAAATACATTTTCTAATGCGTCTTCACATGAATTATTTTATTAAGAGTTTCATTTATCATTGGTTAAAGAGGTAACTACACTATTAGACCCCTCACATTGCTGATAATTAGGGTTAACTCATCCTACATGATGGGGTATTCACCACTAATTTACTTATTCAAAATTTTCAAATTGGAGTTCATGTTAATAAGGGATATCTATATCTATAGGTATATTTCTTGTCATGTTATATGTGATATGAATTATTACTTGTTTTTGGTGCATTCTTTTGATACCAGAATGAAATATAGAATAATCTCCATGGAAGGGGAGACAAATACAATCTCCACAACAAATTGTTTGAGCTTAATTATTTCTATTATTTTTCTAATTTTTATTCAAGTGCCTATAAAAAAATACATCCCCTGTATTTGGGATATTCATGGGAATGAAAACTATATTCATCTAGGATCATAGTATTTGTGGACATGGCTTCTATGATAAAATGTGCGTTAAAAAAATCTGCAAGCCCTTTCAGTTTGAAATCCTTCTACGATATGGAGTAAATGTTGTTTTCTTTCATGATTACCTGTAATCATGAAAAATTTCTTATAAACAAATTTTTGGATAATAATTTTATTCACTAGTTAAATAAGAGAGACCAAGAGAACCTTGTGGTGTTGTATATTATTTTTCAGATTTTGTACTACAATAATTAGTGCAAGTCAGTTCTTCTCGATATGAGAATATGAGTATATTGTAACTTAAATCATTATAATATGATAATATAGACAATTTTATTTCCCTATATAGATGTTCTATGTAATAAGGGTTTTCATAGATATCTTTATAGTATCCATGTTTTGAAATTGTTGATTTTAATCTACTAGCAACATTAAGACCAGTGGGAGTATAACATGTTACTTGTTGTTTACGAAGGCTTATTATCAATACCTATCATCTTGATAATTACATTTAGTATTCATTAACATTGTAAAGTGGGGCATTTAAAATCGATTATGTCTTTGAGATACCTTTTAAAATCAAATAATCCATGAATCCCTTTAAACTCTTTTTGCTTTTGAGGAGTATGCATGGTGAGGATTACATTATTTCTTTCAAGGTAAACCATAATGTTTCATTGTTATTCCACAAATCCAATAAACATTATTAATTTTACCCAAAATATTACATTGGATGGTTCATCTTCAAGTTTTTTTTAAAAAAAAATTTAAAATTCATATTGAATCATGGTGAGATGATTATAGTTTTGAAGATACATTATAACAAAAACATCAACATGGTATTCTATAATTCTTCTAAGAATGGGTTTTAAAATTTTAAACATGGTGTTTTGGAAAGTTCCATTGAAATTCGTCAATTATCAGGGAATTAATTAGTATCAGAGTATCCTTTTATATGATATGAAAAAAGTTGCATCCTCATCCTTAGGGTCCGTTTTGATCTACTTTTACCCTAATTATTCATACAAAAAGAAATAGTTTGAATAATTTGTTTGTATCTATCAAATAATCCTTAATCATAAATTTGATATAGACTGTTATAAAATGTATATTGATATCCCTTTATTTGATATATACCCTAATATTCACATTAATATTATTAATAGGGACAATGTTTTTGATTTATTATGAGTATTACACCTCTTGAATTAAATTCAATTTTTTGATAATATCAATATAAAAATTTACATTGGTATAATGTGAGGGATTCATTATTCTATCTACCTACTGGAATACTCATTGATCACTTTGAATGTGTAGATGATGGGTGGTCGTATCAGGAACCATAGAGATATTTTCTATATTATATAATTCAATCATTTTACAAACTTTTCTCAAAAAGGATATATAATTATTGTTATCTTATATTGTAATTTAAACAAATATTAATCTGGGGGAAAAATACAATTTTATAGCCATTTTATCTATCTGAGTGCATCGATGGTGGTAGACATAGATTCCTGAAATTATTAAGGGGAATCTATAAGGTCACCTTATTCATCTCCCATCCAAATGTCTAAAGAAGTTTCTTTTGGACTGGTGAATGGTGTGTGGGATCTAGGTCTATTTTTAACTCCATGGAATAATCTCTAGGACAGGGGAGTTCAAAGGCATGGGTATCATGAATGAGATCACTCTAATGATTCTCACTAACCTATCTTATATCATCATTTATAGAAGATTTAGTGATTTTATGAGTTTTATGAGACATCGCATGGGTATTCTCAACTCCATTAAAAGGTGCATTGGAATTATCTAATACAGTTGGGTATGGAAATAGAGTATTATTATTCATGTAATTGATCTCACTGGGCATGTCATGGAAGTCTATAGAATAGAATTATTTATCTATATGGTCTCTATTATATATAAATGGTCTAGTGAAGTCTGAAAAGTATATACACTCACGAAATATATACCTTCTACCTCTTTATAGTTGATAGGAATAATATAATCATTGTTTATCATGCTCTTGGGGATTACAGATGCTTCCCCAAAACTGTTGGAGATGATACCCACAAGTCACCCCTAGAATCAATTGTTTTCCATTATTTAAGAAACCCACCTTAATGTACTGGGATTTACCAAATTCATAGGGGTCTGTATCACTATATAAAATACGAAAATTTCTATTCTTTGGTTACATTAATCATTTATGGTATGAAAAGGGTAATATTTTTTGGTTATTAAAAAAATCCCTTCTAGGAAAACATTAGATATTGTGTCCTTCTATATAACCATGAACTCATCATTAAACATCGTGACCCCCAATTGGTCCATTATTTTAATATTTTTGAGGAGATTTTTCATTGTATTCTCATACCCCTAAATGGGAAACCCCATGGTGTAAAATCATCCTCACTCTATCCCAAACATTGGAGAGTCTTCATCAGAATATTATAAATCACAGATCCATTATTAAGAAAATCATGACGAATATAAACAAGTAAAATATTTCCAAAAATGTAAAGTGGACTAATATGATTCTACGTAGATTATTCATTATCATTCACTATTTATGATATTGTGGTATGAAATAAAGCAGAATCAATTTCCACCCAAAACACCATCATTGTGATTACATTAATCTCAAACTCTTAATCAATCTAGAGAGCCTTAACAATTTCCTCACTATGTTCATTGAAAATGTTTAAAGAATCAGGATTTAGATATTGGTGGATTCATTCAAAAACAATTTCAAAATGTAATACTTTTGTACTAATCGTATTCATTTCTTGACATAAATATTTATCTTGTCGGGTGGCTTTGAAGATAATGAAATTGAGTTAGATGAATCTATAGATTGAAAAATAATTTAAGTGAATACCTATCACTAATGGGTTGTTCCAGTTTTGTATACCCACTCATCTTGGATGGTCAATTAGTATCACACCTTCTAGATGATCATCAAAAACAACTGTCGTTGTACAACTCTTGAATGATTATGTGGTGTCTCTATGATCATATTGGATTCACTAAAAATTTTGACCATATCTATGGATTTCATATATGGATTCAAAATGGATTTGGTTTGGATTTTGAGCATTTCTATGATTTGATATCCCCACATTCCCATGGAATCTATGGTTGCTACCTCTAGAACGTCATCCATGTAGAGATAACTCTAGTTCATATGATTATTAATTATTTGTAACGGTTTCATTAAGTGAATGATGATAAAAAATATTAATATTATATTCTAATATGATGATGATTCAATGTGGTGGGGTGGTTCATATTTTTACTATGATGTGGTAATGAAATATTAAAAAATAATGGGCTAGTTTTGGTGGAGGAATAGACTCTATTCTTAAACTATTTCTATCTTCTATTGCTGATGTATTCTTAGAGAGGTTATTTTGATGACATTACATTACATACTATAAAAGATATTGGTATTATAATTAGTTGTTTTATTTTTTTATCAGATAATAGTGTGAATCTGATCAAATATCATTTTGTTGTCTAAACATAGAACATTTGTTCATGCTTGGTGGGAAATTATTCCAAGTCACCTTTTCCCTCTTGTTGGGTGGTGGAAAAATGGTCCAGCTGCATGATGATATTTTCAAGTATCTGCAGCATGGAATTTGATATACTCTAGAATATTCATTTAATGGTAAATTATTCTTGCATTGTGTGTATTAGCCTATAGTAAAATGGTGAAAGTTGAGGATGATCACTAATAATGGCTATATGTGCTCTTGGTGGTGAGTGGGGTGTTTCTATGACTTTCTATTTTCTTCTATAAAATGAAATGAAAGGGATGGAATATCCTCATTTATAATATTCGATTTATAGTTTCTATTTGATTTTGAATACCCACTATCTTATCTTATTCATTAGTATTACCCTCATCTTAGGGATTTTTTTCCCCATTTTGTGATTAGATGTCCATGTCTTGATCTATATCATCTACCACATTGACAATTAATACAATCTCTAAGGCATATCTAGCAGTAGGAATCATATTTTAGCCTATCATTAATGGAGTGAATTTGTAATACCATATATCCCTTTGATAGTTTTTTCATAGTCTTCCCCTTTACCCCTTTTCTAAATCGAAATTTTTACCATATGACCTTAGTGGGGTTTGATTTTCTTTTTTTGGAATTCTATTAATTTTGGTCTAATGATAATGACCATGATAAAATCTTTCAATTTCCATATTTAATGTTACATGAATGAGTGGGGAATTTTATATGGTGGTAAGAAATAATAGGGTCATTGTGGATAGTTACTACTACCCTGACTTTAAAAGATTAAATTTATAAAAGGATATAGTAATAATTCCCACATACCTAAGGTCTAGGGATGATGTACATCCTA
Source organism: Viscum album (assembly GCA_963277665.1). Classification (NCBI taxonomy): domain Eukaryota; kingdom Viridiplantae; phylum Streptophyta; class Magnoliopsida; order Santalales; family Viscaceae; genus Viscum; species Viscum album. Next base: position 1,075,921,647 of record OY728161.1, read on the forward strand.
TACTAATAGATTTTGAACTATCTAAAAACATTATTACACCCATGGTTGCGGTTGGGTGAAAAAATCCTCTAACCCTATGTGCTTGTGTTGACCTGGAGTCGTCACTGATATCTTTCTGAATGATTAAAGATATGATGATTATAGGGGTGAAGGTTGTAACATCCTAAAATTATAAATGGAAAAACGATTCCAAATCATGATTTAATAAAATACTTTTTACTATGTGTCCTTTATAACCTTGCTATTAAAACTAATTTCCACACTCCTCTATTTTGAATTTTGAAAATATGACATTCACAGTTGTGATCGATAAGTTATTACAAGTCTAGTAAGACTATCTTTTTTTTTGGTGAATAGAAACCTACCCTTATGAGTAGTAACCTACCCTTATGAATTATAACATTCCCTTATGAATCGTAATATCAGCCTTATTAATATTATGTCATCCAAAATAATAGTAACCTTACCCATGAATGATTAAATAAAACATATGCATATTTTAAGTGATAGTTTGACCATAGTAAAAATATTTGTATTTTTGTAAGACATATATAATTAATTATAATTAATTACAATTAATTAATTAATTTTAAAAAAATTACCTAATTAAATTTTTTTCATAAATTAAAATTACTATATCTTTTGGTTTTATGTAATTTTTATAATACTTATGGAATTTTTGAAAGCATTATGAAATCAGTTTTAATTTTAAAATATGTATTTTTCAAGTACATTATGATTTTAATTTAAAATTATATTAATAATATTTATAAAATAATTTTTCAAAAATAGGCTTCAATTTTTATTCTCCAAATCGAAAAATGGTTAGGGTTAATTTTTTTGATTATTCTAAAATAATTGAATTTTTTCGGAATAGTGAAATACCATAATTTAAAAAAAAAGCTAAATACACTAATTATAGAGTCATGTTTGTTTTTCTGATGATGTAAGTCCAGTTGTTTCAGATTCACTTGGTAAAATTACTTTTATTATTCATGGAATACTCACTATAATTTTTCTTGTGAAGAAATAATAAATTAATGAATATTATATTTAGAAATCCCTTCTCCCCTCCACTATATATACCAACCTTCACACCCTCATTTCCTCACACCTCCCAATCTTCAATCCTTGTCAAAACACATCCCAAGAATCTTCCAAAGCCCCTCCCCCAGTTCCAAGAGCATATGGTCTCATCAAAAGACAAATCCTAGGGTCCATAAGGATGATCTCAAGAGGAGGAATTATGAGGTAATTTCCCCTCTCTCTTTTTTCCTTTAATTTACTTTTCATTTTTTATTCTTTTCATTATCTCTCCCCACATGGTGTTTTAACTACATTATATCACATATACTAGAATTTTATGATGCTAATGGGATAATATATCATCCAACTCCCTTATCCTCTTATTTATAATTTGGAAAGGAAAACGGTGTTCGTGAGGTGTTAATTTATCACCTTCAAGAACAACATGTATTATCTTTTACTTTACGGCCTTCAGATCTGGTCATGAAACCATTTTCATAGTTGAAACATATTATATTATATATTTTTTTTTCTATTTAAAGTTATATGACTAAATTATTTAAATATTGCTAAATAATTTATATAAACAAGTTCGTTGCAGATGAAAAACGGACCAAATTAATCCAAACGTTCATCATTAAATTCATATCAAATGATTCATCCTCATGGTATATAAAATAATAAATTATAATATCATTTAAACTATTTTAATAACATTAACAACATTAATTATTTTTTATGGATTTTTATCTGTGTTCTACACGAACATTTATTCATGAATACAATGAACCGTTCAAGATAAACCATAAAAATGGACATTCCAAGACTATGGATTTAAACCCTCTAACTTATCCAAAGGCCCATAAAATAACATAATGAATCCATAATGAAAAATATTAATGAACAAAAGGGTATTTAATTATTAATTAATTAATATAATGTGGTTATACATGAATTTAATATGAAGAAAGCACTCTCATAAAAGGTCAGGGGAAATTCTCGAACCCAAATTTCTTTCTTCGAGTTCTCTCTCTTTCACTCCATTTTTTTAATTTTCACTCTTTAAAAAAATCATCATTATCATACCATTTCTTGTATATACATGTTTTCAACTAGATTTTATGTCGAACAAATGTTTTCCAAATGAACTCTTCTTTAAAAAACATGCCCTTTTACTTCTCACTCAAGGTTTATGGTTATTATATCATGTTGGTTATTCCCACATTATTTTAGAAACCCAATTTTTATGAATGTGTTATTATTAGATGGAACCAATTCCTTTAAATGGGTTAGTTAGGTTAATTTGTTATATATTTTCCTTGTGGCATGCATGATAATGATAATGTTATGATGTGACAGGTGTGCCCAGAATTATATAGCGCAATATGAATGATTCAATGAGATGAGTGTGCCTAGAATTATACAACGCTCCAATGTATTGGGTAAAGTGATGAATCTCATGAGTTAAAGAGAAATTATGTGTGAAAATTATGTTATCATTGTTCACAACTATGTGTGGTAGTTAACCACTACGACATGATGTTTCATATTTTATGTATTTACACATTTCAAGTCATTTATGAATGCTTCTTCTCAATATCAATTACATATGTTATGATTGAACTCACCCCATGCTATATTATTCTTATCTATTCTCTTAATATGATTTTTTATCACCCCTTTTTGATTTATATCATCAAGGTGTTACTTGTACTAAGAAGTATTCAAGATACAATAAGAAGCTAGAGAAGAAATAATTTAATAAATATTTAGGTTTTTGTAAACTCTGATTCAATATAAAATTTTTCTAATCCTCTAGAACTGTGAGCGAAAAATTTATTCAAATGTATAATATACTCGGTATTTTTCTGTTACCATTTACATTTTAAAAATACATTGTATCATTTAATACTTAATCTCGAAGTGCGATTTAGGGCTTTATATTTTGTATCAGAAGAATGGTCTAGAACACTTTAGAGATTAGAAGTTTTCATTTTTTTTGTTATAGTTTTTAATTTTTATCTTCTAGTTAAATAAGTACTCATAATAATATAGTTTTTCTTATTTATCAATATTTAAGTTCAGAATTATATGTACAATGATTGAATTGTGAGGTCGCAATTCAAGTAATGGGGGTAGAATGTAACATCCTGAAATTTTAAAAATAAACATGATGCCAAATCATGCTTTAATGAACTACTTTTTAATGTGTTGATTTCAAAACCTATCTATGAAAATTAGTTTCACCAATTTTATATTTTTAATTTTGATAATCTAACATTCATAATTGTGGTCAGTACGTTATTATGAGTCTAATAAGACCAAATTATTTTTTGGTGAATAGTAACCCACCCTTAAGAATATTAACTTACTCTTATGAATAGTAACCTACCCTTATGAATAGTAATATCACCCTTTTGAATATTAAGTCATCCGAAAAAATAGTAACCTTACCCATGTATGATTAAATAAAACATAGGCATTTTATAAGTGACTGTTTGACCATAGTAAAAATATCGGTATTTTTTAATGTCATAAATAAATAATTATAATTAATTATAATTAATTAATTAAATTAAAAGAATATATACTTACATATTCTTTTCATAAATAAAAAAGTCTATGTCATCTTGTATTAAGATAATTTTATAAGAACTTATGTAATTTTTGAAAGCATTATGAAATAAGTTTTAGTTTTAAAATATATATTTTTCATGTATATTTTGATTTTAACTAAAAATTAAATTAATCATATTTATAAAATTACTTTTGAAAAATGGACTTATTTTATGGATTATACACATTGAAAATTTGTTCGGGAGAATTTTTGGGATATTTCTAAAATACTTTAATTTTTGTCGAATAGTGAAATACCGTAATTTACAAAAATAAGCTAAATACAATAATTATAGAGTCATGTGTGATGTTATACTGATATATTACCAATTGGTTCGGAATCACATGATAAAATTACTATAATTATATATGGAAGACTCACTATTACTTTTCATGTGGAGAAATAACAAATTACCGAATATTATATTGAGAAATCCTCTCTCCCCTCCACTATAAATACCACTCTTCATGCCCTAATTTCCTGACACATCTATAGCTTCAAGACATATCTAAACACTACCCAAAAATCTTCCAAATCCCCTCCCCCACCTCCAACAGCATCTAGTCTCATCAAAATTCCAATCTGTGTTTCCTTAAGGAGGATCTCAAGAGGAGGAATCAAGAGGTAATTTCCCCCCCCCCTCTCTCCCTTTAATTTCAATTCAATTTCATGTTCTTTTCTTAATATCTCCCCATATGGTATTGTAAGTACTGTATCTAACATATAATGGAATTATATGATATTAATTGGATACTATATCATCCAACCCCTTCCTCCTCTCCTTTTTATTTTAGAAAAGAAAACAATGTCTGTGATGTGTTAATTTATCACCTTCAAGAACGATATGTTTTCTTTTTCCCATTACCTCCTTCAGATCTGGTCCTGAAACCATTTTTATGGATTAAATATATTATATTATATGAATTATTTTTTTATTTAATGTTCTGGAAATAACTTCTGTACAGATGACTAAATGAGTAAAATAAACAAGTTTTTTTGTGGACAAAAAACCACCCGAATTAACCCAAACGATCATAATTAAAATCATATATAATGATTCATCCACATGGTATATAATATAATCAATTATAAGATAGTTTAAACTCATGTAATATCATTAATATGATGAATTATCTATTCTGTATGTTCATCCATGTTCTACACAAACTTCTATTCATGAAAATAAGTGAATCTTTCAAGAAAAATCATAAAAATGGACATTCCCAAACCGTGGATTTAAACCCTATAACTCATTTAAAGGACCATAAAATAACTTAATGAAACCAAAATGAACCATATTATTGTACAAAAGTTTATGGAATTGTTAGTTAATAAACATAATGTGGATATACGATACTTTAAAGTGAAGAAAATGTTCACATACAAGGGAATGGAAAATCTCTAACCCAACATTCTTTCTTAGGGTTCTCTTTCTTTAACTCCTTTTTTGTTATGGTAACTCTTTAAAAATAATTTATTCTTATTCATATTACTATATCTGGGATATATATGTTTTCTAATGATGATTATTTCCAAAAAATGTTTTCCAAATGAGATCTTCTTTCAAAAACGCACCCTTTTACTTCCCACTCAAGGTTGATGATTATTGTATGAAGTCTGTAATTCCCACTTTCTTTTGGGAACCTAATGTTTATGAATGTATTATAATGAGATGAACCCCATTAATTTACATGGGTTATTTTTTATAATTTATTATATATGTTCTATTTGGAATTCCGGATAATGACAATGTTATGATGTGACAGGTGAGCCGGAATTACATAGCGCAATATGAATGCTTCAATATGATGGGTGCACCAGAAATTATATAGAACTCTAATTCATTAGGTAAAATGATGAATCTAATGAGTTAAAAAGAAATTATGTGTGAAAAATATTCTATATTTGTTCACAACTATGTGTGGTAGTTAACCACTATGACATGATGTTTCATTTTTGATGCATTGCCAAATTTCAAGTATTTTATAAATGATTTCTCTCATGATATATTACCAATGTTATGATTGTGCTCAACCCATTCTATATTATTATTATCTATATTTTTACTATGATTTTAGATCAAAAAATTTTTATGTATATCTTCAGGTGGTTACTTTTAAAAAAGTGTATTCAAGAGCCAATAAAAATCTATTGAAGAAGGAATGTAATGAATATTTATGTTTTTGTAAACTCTGATTTAAGGTACAGTTTGTTTAATACTCTAGAACCTAGACAAGAAAAGGTATTAAAATTAATAATATACTATTTATTTTTCTATTATCATTTATATTTCAATATTACATAGTATGTTTTATTACTAAGTTTATAAGTGTGTGTTTAGGGATTTACAAAGGTAGTGGTTAATATATCCTCATCCACGAATGATATAGTTTCTCCAATATAGCTATCATGGTGTCTTTTAATGACATATTATTTAGTCAGATCACTTTATCTAGAGAATATATTTGATGTAATTTCATCATAGGATTTCATCAATTGTCTAAATAATGATTTCTTACAATCTAAGATTTATCATCTATCAATTGAGGGGTCTTAACAACCTTTTTAGTGTCTAGGACAAGGATTGTACCAATATCATACTCTCCCCAATTAAATTTATTTAATAAATTATTAATTGGAATTGTTTTTTCATTTCCATATTTCTATATGCATTTTCTAAGACTCTAATCTCTCATTTAACTATAAAATTTTATAAATCCATATTTTTTTGGAATCTATAACCATGAGTATGATGTGAATTGTAATGCTCCATTCTAACATGTGAGTGATGCATTCAAAATTATTTACTAGGTGGCCACTCTGTTATATATACAAGAACATCACTTATTCTCACAATGATTTTATAACCTATAGTTCTATTCTATAGAGAAAGTGGAAAATAATATTTAATTGAAAATCCTATTTTTAATCTATAAGTGATCACCATAACCATGATAAGGGAGTTATCAAGCTTATATTAGATGACGATTCATGTGAAAGTTCTAATGTAAGAATGTAATGTACTCCTAATTTAATTCATCTGTGATGTCATATTAGGAATTGGTGATGGAGAAAAACCTAGTAAAAATATTTTTATAGAAAACAAAACATCCCACATATTCTTCTTAGACTCTTAATAAAAGGATAATTGAACTAACTTTCTAGACCAAATAAGTTTCTTTTCCACACACAATAACCCATGGACTATAAAAAGGAAAGGATAGTTGTCACAGAATTGGTTTTTCTACAAAATGAGGTGAGGTGTAATTTTTTATTCATGAGACAACACATGTAAATGACCCCTGTTTGTTTTGAATCCTCTTAATATGAAGGTTCCCGGACAAGGGGAGGATGTCTTTTCTTGGGTGAGATATCATCTTGCGGTGTTTTACACAATAGATTTTTGGGATAAAATCCTTATAATGCATAACCACTATAATGTGAGAAATTACATTCTATATATTCTCATATGCTTCATATTAAGGTCATTAGATCTATAAGATACTATAGATATATATTTCATAGTATTAATTATGTTGACATAGATCAGTGTAAGAATATGAACCTTATCATGCATTCTTGTCAGAATATTTCAACCATCCATTCAGGTTTTGGTAGGAATATGGGAATTTTAATCAGTTTTTACTAAAATTTATATATAACTATATTTATTTATCATGGGGGTATGTTTTTAATGATAGGAAGTGACTAGATTACTCTTGAAGGCCTTTGGATTTTGTGTTAGAATATGTGATTTCCTTTACATGGATCAATTATTTATATTAGTTGTAAATCCACATAAAATAATCTAAAATTCAAAATAAGATAATCCAAATATATAATACACATAATTATATAATATCAACAATTATTAAGTCGTTATATAACCAAATGTAATTAAATTTTGTTATGTAATTCTATACCACCTAGTAACAATTGATTAATTTTACTATAGATAAAATAATTCAAATTTAAACCTAAAATACCATGATGTTTTAAGTATTAATCATATTACATGTAAAATGGAATTACATAAACAATATAAATGTAATTTTGTGCCTGTAATTACAATACCTTTCAATGAAATGAAATTGAGACAAATCCCTGACCTCAAATATTCCTTTTGGCCATACCTACTTGGAACTCTAGTATGTTCAGTTTAAACAGTTTTTAAACATATACCGTATAGTTGTTAATATTTATGAGATCATATTTAATACTTTCCTATCATGTTATAACCCATTTATTAATAATATATTATTTCTTTTACTGTTTTGATTGTTAATTGCCTTTTTTTAGAGTGTTTTGACTTTGTTTATTTTGTTCCATTTACATTACTCATGATTTATTCTTATCCGTAATCTAGACCATGATTTAAATATCATGTATATTAATTATATATATGTATATATATATGTTAATCCATAAAATTATATTATAGGAAATGTATTTCACCATTCATGGAGAAGGTAGTTTATATGTATACATGAATGATCCTTCTAATTTCCTATCATATTAGAAGAATGAAAAGTAAATGATATATGTGTCTGTGTGTGTTTTTTTCTGTGTGTGTGTTATTATTCTAGAATAACATTTATTTCATTTATATCAAGTATTTTTATTAAAAAAAATCATTAATATATTTCATGTAAAGAGGGAACAAAGCACATCGCTTCATGTTCTGCTTGTCCGCCATACACATGGGTGATGTTGTCGTACTCCCATAAAATGTAAATCATAATGTTATGTGTTATATTATAACTCTAAAAGCATAAATAAATTTTAAATATCATATATATCATATATAAACTACAAATACAACATTATTAAAATCATTTATTGGTTATAATAGGGGAATGAGCGACATCGATTTGTGAGGTGGTAGTTCTCCGTATATATGAACGTTGATTGTGTATTCCATTTGATCGATGTTTATAAAGATTTACATCATAATATTATTATAAAAAATACCATTATATTTAAAATTGAAAATTTATCATATAATAATGTTATAAAAATAATTTAAGGGGCTTTATGAAAATATAAATAAAAAATGATCATTAATGAAAGTTATAATTTGTTCAGGTATATCTTTTTGGTTATCACAAAAGGCCTTTATTGGTTGGATTAATGCCAAATTTAAGATTTCTAAGATGATATTTAGTAATTTTAGTTCTGAAATGAATAAGTTTTGGATGATTATAATGGATTTAGAGGTTTTAATAAGCAAGGGGTGTGAGTTACCTTTTATACTGGAGGTGGAGGGTCATTCATGAAAATAACCAGAAATAAATACTATTGGGAGATCTCCATTTCACCATGTAACACCAATAATGAACCATTTTCAATGAAATATGGAGTATAGTCTAAATATGGACATTAAATTGGTGTTTTAAATGTTTTTAGGTCTTTATTTCATTATGTTTAATGTTTAGTCCCTTCATAAAATCGTTTTGCTATTAATCAATATAATAAATTTTAACTATTTTCACTAATAATTTTTGTAATAAACCAGTTGACCTAATTAGACATTATATATTATTTGGATTCAAATTATGAAATCAATTTTTCAAAATTCAAATCAGATAATTTTAAAAAATAAATATTTTTAAATTAATCACCATAGTATGATGAGAAAGAAGGTTTTTATTGTGAAAATATTCAAAAGATTACAATGTTTTTATATATAAATTCACTATAGAATTATTTATAATGGAATAATTTGGTTTAATATATTTTAATAAATCTAATTTAGCTTTAAATCTATATAAAATATAATTTTATATTATAAATTATTTATATAAAAATTTAGTTTTGAAATACAATTCTGTATTTTTAACTGTTCGTGAAAAGTCGATACTTCTCAGAAAGATGCCAAGAATTTACCATACACTAATTGTGAAATTAATATTTTAAAATTGAATTTATTTTATTTAAATAATGTTTATAAAACTTTAATAACTTATTTTAAAAAAAAATCTCTATTAAAAGACGTAAAAACTGTCATAAGAAAAATAAATCATTTTAGGAATTAAATTTGGTTTGTTCTTTTATTATTCTTATAAAATATATTTTGGGAATGTAAAAATATTTTATTGAATATATTATAAATTTTTTAAATTAAAATAATTCACTAATATTATTTAATATTGTTTATTAGTTAAAACTTTTATTAGGAGAATAAAAAATGTTTTTTTATAAAAACATTAAAAGTATATTTAATTAGTTATTATGTTATTTTCTAATTAATTGGTAACCAATGAACTGATAACCCCAAATTTAATGGTTAAGTAATATATTCTTATAATAAATAATATTATTTTAATAATATATTCTTTTTTAGTAAAACTCTATCTTGGGTGTAATGTAATCTATCAAAGAAAATAGTTGGTTTGTGTGACACAATTTAACTCAGTATTGTATGAATTTCATGATATAAAATATATTAAATTTATTTAAATTATTTAATATTGCATAAATTCATTAGATGTTATATTTATTTCTTCTCTCAGTTTTTTGTTTCATACATGCTATTAAATAAAATTTTATTCTATTATAATTTTGTGGCGTTAAATTCACCCAACCATAAATAAATAACATCATCACAATTTGATCATGATCTGGGAAATAAATAGCTTCAAATTTGGAAATATCATTACTGAAAAACTCACTTTGTAAAATATTTACTAAAACTTCATATTAAGAATACATAAAAATAAGTACAAAAGGCATCTAGAATAATCCCATAACTGGGATTCCATAGAGGGGGGATATGATGGAAATGAAAACATCGATATGGTCGAGAAAACAATCATTCAAATACTGAGGGAGAGTGATAAAGAATATTTTAAGGTTAAATTTAATTATAATAATGTTACAAACAAGCGGTGTGAAAAAAGGACCCTAATATCATAAAAATTGATCATAACAGGACAATTTTTTTTCCAGACCCATTTCATATTGATGTGTAATTATTTCACTATTATGAATATGATTTATTTATAATTCATTAACACATTTCTATTTCATATTAAAAATATCATAATTTGGTTTCCTTGAACTATTTCACTTATTCTCTTACTATAGGTTGCATCATATGGTGATGTAATTATTAAATATCAAAACCCTTGTCGAAAGGTAAACATTGACCATTTCATAAATAGTTAAACTTATTTCCCTTCCATAATTTCATGATCCATAATTTTATAATGTCACTAAATTATTAAATAAAAAGTGTCATTAATCTAAGTAATATGAATTATTATTAAATCATCACATAATGAACATGTGAATACCTATATAATGTATTCTCTTAAAACATGGGAATAACTAAAATAACCATAAAACCTTTTTAAAAATAGAAATTTTTCCTTATTCCTAAATTAATAATATATTTTTAGATTTTTAAATTAAATCCAAAAATTCTATTAACTATGTAAATGATAAAAAAAATTCATCAACAATTCATTAATTAGGTATAGGTTATTCAGTGTTATGTTATTTCAATTATCCATATCAATCACATATTTATCCAACCATCATTCTGACAATATTAAGAATATATTATGAGTTCTCAATAATGTGTTTCATAAGAAGTTAATATTTTAACTGAATCATTTATGCTGTTCATTTGTATCATACAATATATTCCCTCCAATCATTAATGAAATCGTTCTCCAGTACAATACCTATTAATTTCATAATTCTCATGGTGATGTTATCATCAATAAAATATTTTTGCAACATTTTTGTTGGATCCAAATACACAATATCATTAATTATTCTACTTCGATTTTATCATTAATATATGATTTACCCTGATACATTAGCTTATTCTAAGGTACATTCCCTTGGTTCTTGGGGAATTTATTTTTGTATTGTCCTAACTTATTAAAATTGAAAACTGAATAGTAGTGTTTTCATTCTTAACAAATAATTATTTTTCAATGTTACCCTTTTATATACTCATAATCACTTCAAGCATTACCCATTGTGATTATATCTATAGTTGTCACATGTTTTAAAATTCTTATTTATATCAATCCATTTATCCATTATTTTCTATGTTGCAATATTCTTCTATTTTATCAAATTAAATTCATATGTCTTGGATAATTCTTTATATTTCTTGATAGAATATAAAACTATTTCAACAAATGATGAAAAATTTGATATATTAGTTCCCTTTGTAGATTTATATTAAGAGATTCAAATAAGTATCCCATCATGCATTATTATGGAATGTATAATCATTATCATACCTAGATAACCTTGTAAAGGTATCCTCATACTATGAAACAATCTCTTCATCCTTTTACCTTAATACATGTAACATTATTTTTTATCTTAATTTTTTCATCAGTGAAATATATATAGATGAATGTATCCATAAAACTTTTTATCCAATAAGTTCTATTTTTTCATCCTCCTTAATATTCTAGATCAATTACCAACACTGATCAGAATCTCCTTTGAGACAATAAAATGAAATTATAATCATTCCATTTACACTGCATCCCATGGCCATAAATATATTCTATCAATAGACATAATACATAGCTAAAACTATATTTGATTAGTAGTCCCAGAAAATAATAGGGTCCTTCATTGCATAAATTGATATAACATAGGGTAGTCTAATTGTGGAAGAGGTTGTTCCATTTGGTAAGGTTTATGATTCATAACCAGATTAAGATTGACTAATATATCCATAACCCATTTAGTTCTAATTACAACAATATCAGCTTCCTCATCATGGAATCCTATAAATTTTCTGTGCGTATTGATATAATTCTTCCTTCCATGTTCCATCTTTAAAAAATTTCATATACTAGATTAGATCATATCACTATGAAACCTAGTTTACTATCCAATAACTAGTTATATTCAAAACATAATTTAAAATTTATATGCATATATAATCATGTAATCATAAAAAAGGTTTCTTTGGGATGATATTCTATTTTTTTACTCAAATTATAACTTCTGTTAATGTTCCCTAATCTAGGTTTTCCTTCATCTAGTCTTAATGTTATATACTAAAATTTAATTCATCTGAACTATAGTGACCCAAACCCATCAGACAGGAGTTGGTTCCTTCCACCATTACATTGTCTTGATTATAAAGAATCAAATCCCTATAGACTGATCCATTTATCAATTTTAGTAAACTGGATAAATACATGATACTAGTTTTACTATAGGAATGATAAATAAAATAGAATACATAACTAGATAAAATAATATAAATACATAGTAACTCTTTCAATGGTCTCTTCTCAATAACCTGGGGAAGGTAAAAATATGGGTGAGATAAAATTCTCAGTAATGGTTTTTTTACAATGGAATCTATTGTAAATAAATAATGAATAAATAATATGGAGATTTAAATAACTAAACACAAATTCAATTTCAATAACTAGATAAGGAATAAATAATATGGAAAATTAAACAACTGAAATCATTTTCTATTTAATAATTATACTAAAAATGAAATCCATCCTAATATTTCATCATAGTGAAAATATCATGAATAATAATAACAAAATTTGAATTATGGAAATGTTTCAATTATTCTATGTCATGTATCTAGAACATTAATCCAAATCTGTCAATACCTTTTTGAAGACAGTTTAATATAATTCTTATCCCTCATTTAGTGTTATATTAACTGATTGTCTCATTTGACATATTGATTTATCGATGAGATATATTATAACTGGCCTAACCTGACACTTTAGATCTAATAATTACTTATATATGGAATAATCAATTTAATTTATGAATCAATGTGCCTTAACATAAAATACGTGTATTGAGTGAAAATATAGATTTATTAACATTTCCCCAATAAATTATATTAATTTCAAAGTAAAAAATATATATATAAATGATATAAAATTTAAGTAATAAGGATATCCCTGATAAATAATTTGGATATTGACGGGAAATTTAATTTCAGATAACCAGGTGAAAGTTAATATTACAATGGGAAGTTGATGAGTACAAAAATGATTCTAATAAGTGAATTTCAATACTATCCTTGGTCAAATAAATAATAATCCATGGTGGAATAATAATAATGGTATCTATAATAATTAAACCTATTAGAGTAATATTATGCTTCATTAAAATGTATAAATTCAATTACAAAAAAAAGATCATTAACAATACTCTTTAAGAAAATATCATTTTCATGTTTAAAAAACTATTGAATAAAAATTATTTTAAATAATATTTAAGAAAATTATTTAAAAATATATTTCTAAAATTGAAAATTAAGCTTAAAAGAAATAATAATGGGAAATTATATACAGGGTAAAAATAACATTACTCTTGCATTATAAAAAGGGATAGAAAAGTTCCATGTTTGGAAAAAATAATATTAATTTGAAAACATTTTTTAAAGAGAAAAAATTATAAAGAATGTATTTTAATAAATAAATTTTAAAAATTATTAATTAAATATTTTTTAAGAATACATAACATGGCGTTGTGCGAAAAAAAATTTCTGAACAAAGAGAGAAATGAAGTTGGATTTGATGAAAATATTTTATTAACAATTATAAGTTAAAAAGAATAGAAAATTTGTAATATCAATTGAAAATGATAATTTATAAATATATTCGAATTAAATTAAAAGGATAATTATAAAATGATCAAATAATATCATTCAACTGAAATTAAAGAATGAAAATTCTAAATTAGAATGAGGTTGTGAAATAAACACCTTAAATGATAAAAAAATTTAAATGAGAATCAACCAATAAATCACTTATGTGTATCATATATAAATCCAAATATAAAAATTTTTACACAAAATTTTATAATAATAATTAATTAAACACTTAATCTTATAACATTAACAACAATGATGAAGTGATATAACTCCCTAAATAGAAATTGAGTTACAAACTTATTTACCACTTGGTAAATATTAATTCAAATACCCATAGAAGAAATAATTAATATTGAAACATAAAATACCTTGAATAATTTAATATTGATGATAATTCATTTCATGTAAAATTATTTACACCATATAAAATTAATTATGGGCATCGCATTACAATATGCCTCAATGAAATAAAATTGAGATAAAATCCCTCCTTTTGGTCATACTTGATTTAACCACATATATAGTATATTTAACCATGTTATTAACTTATACCCAAACCATATTAACATTTATTATATCATATATAATCCATTTAAATAATATTTTAAACTTTTTTTTAATATTAATTCATTATTTTCATTATTTTTTCTGTTAATTTCCTTGTTTTTGAGAATGTTCTAATTGATTGTTTTCTATTAGATTTTTTTGAAAATGATTTCATTATGTCAATAATATAAACCATGATTTTAATATAATATATATTATTTATATATTTATTTTGATTAATCCATAAATTGTAGTGATAGGAAATGTAATGCACCGTTCATGGAGACGGTAGGCCGTATGTACACATGAACACTACTTATGTGTTCATATCTTATTAGAAGAAAGAAAATTAAATCATATATACGTGTGTGTGTGTGTGTGTGTGTGTGTTTATTATAATTCCCGTATCATTTTATGTCATATATATAACATATTTTTATTAAACCCATCCTTAATGAATTCTACGTAAATAATGAACAAATCACATCACTACGCAATGTGGCAGTCTGCCATGCACACGAGCGATATTATCATATTCCCACAAAATTTAAAACATGATGTTTTGTGTTATGTAATAACCCAAGAATCATAAACACATTATAAATATCATATATATCACATATAAAATATAAATCATTAATTATTCACATCCTTGATAGGTGGTAATGTAAGAATGAATGTCATCAGCTCTTGAGTGATAGTCTATCGATCACATGAACAATGATTGTGTATACTATTTGATTTAAGTGTGTAAATTTTTATTCCGTAAAAATATTCTAAAATTCTTTAATTATATTTAATATAATTATGTAATTATATAATAATTATATAATCTTAATTGAAGGGGTTTTATATATAAATAAAAAAACAACTTTTGATGAGCGTTACATCTTCTTCATGTATATCCTTTTGGTTTGCAACAAAACACCATCCTTGGTTAGATATATTCCAAATGAAATTCCTCTACAATGAGGGGAGGTAATTTTATAAGTTAATTTGGTAGTGTGTGGACAAAAAATGTCTTTGGATGTGTGAATAATTAAGGGGAGTAATTTCCCTTTTCTAGTGGAATAGGAGTGACATTATTGTGAGTACAAAAAAAAAATCTCTGTTAGGATGTATACCTTACATCTGGTTCCACCAATAATAAACCATTTTTACTCAATAGAGGATATGGTATAAATATTTCAATCAATTTTGTTCTAGTAAATTTTCATGTTCATTTCTTTTATATGTTTAATGTTTAGCCCTTAGATAAACGTTTTCCCTTAAATTTTATAATTATTGTTTTCTATTTATACACATTATTTTATTAAAAAAATTTGATTTTTATATAAATTATTAAATATTCAGGTTCCAAATTTAGAATAAATTTCTAAAAATTAAAAGTATTAAATTTTTAGAATTTAATTAAAAATTAATCCCTTGAATGGGATGAGAAAGTTTGTTTTAAAATTATAATAGTTTAAAAATTTTACTATTTTTTAATATATAAATTTACAGGAAAATTGATTAAAATTAAATGAATAATATTAATAGGTGTATAATTGATCTAATATTACATTAAAATAAATTTAATATTTAATTAATGGTTTTATTTTATTTATTAAAAATGACAGATTGCAATTAGAATTCAGTATTTTTCACTATGAATCAGATATTGAAACTTCTCCGAAAAAATAAAAAAAATCATCGAAGCCTTATTTTGACATTCTTATTTCAAAAATTCATTTTATATATGAAAAAATAGTTTATCAAAGTGTCAATATCTAATTTTAAAAAAATTCACCATTAAAAAGTGAAAAAATGGTCTTCAGAAAAATATATATTTTTATGTGTAAAATTGTGTTTGTTTATATTTGATGAATATAAAATATATTTTAATAATTTAAAATTTTTATAGAATTTAAAATATTTAAAAATAATTAATATCATTAAATATAAAAATAATTTAATTTATTAGGATGAAACTGTTTTAGGAGCATAAAATTAGTTTTTATAAGAACATTTTGTTAAATTCAATTGGTTTTTATATTCATTTATAATAAATTGGTAACTAATGAATTCAACTATATATTTTTATAAGTGAGTTCATCAAATTCATATTCTCCAATATGATTTTCTTGGTTATATCTTATTATATTAAATAATAATATTTTAATAATATATTGTTGTTTTGTAAAACTCAATCATGCGTGTAACGTAATATATTGAAGACATTCATTGTGTGAAACACAATATTACTCATTATTTATTGAATTTGAAGAAAAATATTGGATTTTGTTTTTTTTTTAATAATAAATATATCAAAAATCCTCAATAGGTTATATTCTTTTAAATTTGTCGTGTTTCGTGTCACACAATCTATTACATAAATGTTATTAATTTAGAATTAAGAGTTGTTACACCCATAATAATTTTTTTAATACCCTTGATCCAAAATGAGGAAAACATATCCACAATAGCCTCATGTGTATCTTGAAATTCAAAGATCTGATAAATATTTTTCACACAGTCCTCCAACTCTTAGGGTTCATTCGTACAATTAATGGATGGTGGCTTCTTTCATAAGAACTCAAATGGTCTGTCTCTGTCTCTACAAAATGATGGATATATGTTAGTATTAATGGACCTAACATATCTCATGATAGCCTCAAAACTATTTTGATCAAAAATAGGATTCTGATAATCATAGATTTTGTGTATATTTTCAAACAATATAGCACCATTTTTGGGGAGTGAGTGTTTATATAACACCAATAAATTGTCATGGCAAGGACCTCAAACAAAGAACTATTTCATTTGCACCCTGAGATAGAAAAAAAACTTAGTAGGATTAGGAAATTGAATCTGGATTTTTTTTAGAAATAACTATTGAAGTATCAATTGAAACATCAAGTATTCAATCCAAGCCACTAATCATGGAAATCAATCTATAACAGACCATCATGGACCATTGTGCCCCATAATTTTCCAACCAACAAAATTAGTTGAACCTTCCTACATAAAAAATATTTTTTATTTATAAGTCAATAGGATTCATGTCATGCCTAAATTCAAGAGCCGTGTAAGTGAAGACACCTATCAAATCATTCAAAAATTTATCTTCATTTTCATGTTTTTTTGATGAGAGGAGATATTAATAACCAATTTTAGTGGGCATAATTCCCTTTATAATGTTAAAGAGATACTAAAGAAGATTTTTACATTCTACAGCCAGTGGATGTCAATGAATTTAAAAATATCAAAAAATTATTCTTGAAATTATTCTTTCCCACATCAAGGAGCATGAAAATAAATGTTTAAATTTGTGACACATTCTAGTCTACTAGAGAGACACTCCATGAGTTCTAGGAATGGTTTAAGAATATCTTTTCTAATTGTCCACATCAATAAATGGAGGACCAACAATAACTTATGTTCTTTAACCAAGGCCTTCTCAATAATGACAAAAATATGATAAATTCATTATCTGGTGGTGCGATGATTGATAAATCACCAATAAAATACATAAGAATGATTGAATAGATTCCTTAGAATATGTAGGACTTTGAAATGAGATATATAGGAACCAAGGGAATTCATGAGGTTAGAACAACTGATTCAACAGATTTATTCAGATAATAATTGACTGAACATACATGGTTAAAATTTTGAATATTTTTCAACCACGAATGTATAAAATAATATGGATCATAGGTATATTGTTTATGATCTTTTTCAACTATTTATTTTGACTAGTTTTCTAAGATACAGGGGATACAGAGTTGTGAAACTATATTTTATTCTTGGAAATTTCCATAAAATCAATAATACAAAGAAGAAAAATCGTAATACAAATTTAGTGGTCAACATAATGAAGGAAGATCAAATTCTTCCAATAAACCACCTTTCAAACATTAGTATCAAAATTTTCACAATTTTTTAAAATCTGGTTTGTGTTTTATTTTCTTTTTATATTTTCATAGTAGGTAATAATTATATTTTTTACAAAAAACATTAAAAAAATAAATTCACTATTATATATCCATTATATTTTCACTCTGTATGAACAGAATACTCATATATGCTAAAACCATAAAAAGAAGATGATTTAGAGTAAACTGATCTAATGTAATCAACGTAGAGAGGTCAAATAGGGAATACAATGAGAAATAGAAACACTAATAGATTGGGTCCTTTCTACCTAAGAGAAACAAGATCTGGATATATATGTGGTAGATCAAAATGATCTTGATGATATATCCAATGATTGTGAATACCACTTGACCTCCCCATTCCTTTTATAGAAATTTAGCTACAATAATAACCTTATCCATTAATGGATGAAATTTTCCCCCTCATATATGAAATTAAATAATGACAGAAGTTGCAACAGTACCGACCTCAGTTTTATTCTGTATAACTCCAAGAGGCACATTCAACTGAATGAATACTTAAAACCAACCCAATCCATTATTTGAACCTTTCTTGTAGTCTACCAGATATAATTTTTTGGAAACTTAATTATTGAACACTCTCCAATGTTTTGATCATAAATATCCAACCAAGGCTTATATTTTCAAATAGTAATGTGATGAAACTGAGAATACACATGTAGAGGAACACATGGAGATATTAGATTTCAACAAAAAAACATTTGATGTGGCCCATGAAGATGTTCATGTAGTTAATCATGAAGAAATCAAAATAGAGTTTGATCATATTAAAAGTTAGAAATTATTTAATAGATATTCAAAATTAAAATTTATTCAAATTAAAATAACTGTTTACTCATCCTTTGATTTTTCAATTCAAACAACCCATAATGTGACAACACTAGAAGATGAAGATAAGGTTTCACAAGTAATAACCAATATGTTAGATGATCAATACTTCATATTACCCCCTCCATGAATGTGATAACTAATTTTGATGATGGTTCTTGTAAACTTTGTACATGTATCAATTACCACCAAAATAAAATAAATAATATTGTGAAACATCCCAATGTAGGGTTTCAATTCAAAGAAGATCACCCATCATCATATTATGGATAATAGTTGGTAGATCTTTGTTAATTTAATAAACATTTAGAGCCAACTTGGAGGAATAAAATTATGACTTATCCCATCAC
This sequence comes from Viscum album, assembly GCA_963277665.1. Taxonomy (NCBI): domain Eukaryota; kingdom Viridiplantae; phylum Streptophyta; class Magnoliopsida; order Santalales; family Viscaceae; genus Viscum; species Viscum album. The sequence continues at coordinate 1,075,941,570 of OY728161.1, forward strand.
ATGGTTTTTTGGACATTTAATTTCATATTTATGATTATTCTAGAAGGAGGAAAAATGAAAAATAAATTGTTTGTGATTTGGGAAAACCAAAAAAACCCCATTACTAGAAAAATTATTTTTTTCACATGTGGTTTTGCAGTGGATTTGAGGTTTATTCAAAGCATAAAATTTGATAAATAAAAATATTAAAATATTATTTTAAAAAATATTATTAAATTAGAACAAATTTTTTTGATGGTTTTCAAATCATTCACTATGATATTTTTCTTATCATAATCATTACATTCAGTTTTAGGGAATATTGATGTTGTTAAATTAATATGGGTGAATTTCATGACATTTTTACATTTAATTTAATGATTTTTTTATAAAATAAACATCCTTTTGAGAATTAATAAATAAAAAATAAAATTATACCAACATTAAGCCTTGTATTAATTTAAATCTTTAATGAAATCCATCATGATATTATGTTTCTTTTGACTTTACAATGTAAAGAATGTTGTTATTTTAAAATTTTATGTATAAGGAAGATGTTCTCGCGACATGAGTATAACTCCACTTAAATTGTATCATGAGAGATTTGTGAAATGATTCATGTGAGGTAGATCATGATTTGGTATGATTAATAATAATGAATTAATTAACATGAATGAATGAGAAAATAATTCCTAAAATTTTTCAAAATTGAGATATTAAAACATATGAATTGATTTTTTATTTGATAAATGTAAAATTGAATTGATATTTTATGTGTAATATAAAAATTTGAATTATCATGGATAATTTTTTTACATAGACATATAAGTTTCAATATTGATAACATATGTTCCCCCTCGAATTCATTGTTTAGATTTTATTCTTGAGGAAAATAATTGTTTATGTTTCTGGGTATTTGATATACCTATATTTTGTGTATAATATAAAATAAATTTCATTGGTTTTAAATGAGTTTATGATCTAAATTCTCTTGATTTTTAATGTCATATCGAAATTTGGGGGAAAAATACAATGAAAAATTGAATTTTTTTTAAGTATATGGGAATGTTTTTTAGAAAAAATAAATTCAATTGATTATAATGTTTAATATTATCATTAATGTTTTTCATATTTATTATCTATTAAAAAATTCATTAAAGCTAACCCTTAACCTTAATGGCTAGCCAATCCCATGAGGGATTATGGGGAAATACACCCGATGGAAGGCCTACATAGGATACATGATGTTCATGGGTCATTAATACCATTCATTCCTTGAAAATTGGTGGTGAAACCAATGGGGAGTAGGGGTGGCAAGATTGATCATGTGGTCCATGTGTTCATGGCCCATGAGTTTGCGCAATGTGACCTAGTATCCAGCCACCTCTAAATTAAATCTAAACTCGGATAAAATTATTTATCTTATATGTTGTGACTAAATCATTCTTCATTTTGATGTTTGATTCTGTTTTTATGGTTATTGTTCATATTGTACAAATAACATGATAATCCCTTAGGAAAACTCGTCTACGATATTTCCAATTGACTCCCCTAAAATACTTTAGCTCGATGAGGCCTACCACCACTTCTAATCAGTGGATATCCTATTTACATGACACCTAAAATACATTCATGATAATTTCACTATGCTGAAGCTCATGCTCTTCTATGATAATCTCTAGACCCCTGTGAAGATAATTTTGTTCTGTCTGGCCACTAGGAAGGTTGGATGAGCTATGGAGGGAGACTGTATTCCACCACGTCCAATACCACATGCATGACTTCATAAATCCCATGCGTACCCCAAAGAATTCATTTTCCTTATTATCCCATCATGGATTTTAGTCAACACGGAATGATCTAATCAACCCATATCCTTTATTGATTCAAATTTCACACTCATTATCCTCTAAGAGATAATGATGGGATATATGGGTGAGATTTGATAAAGGATATTGAGGTAATCTCCCAAGTTTTATAGAATGAGGTACATGCCCCTGCCAAGAGGAGGAAATACCAGATTGGAGGGAGAGTCCCTAGTGTTGATGATCTTTGTCCCATTTTTTTCTCTTCTATTTTTATTTTATTTTATTCTTATTTCTTCTTCATAATTTTTGTAATTTCAATTCCATAGTTAATAAAATTTAATGAATTTTTATAACGGCTTACTCCCATTTCATCTTTATTTTTTTTCTTCTTCTTCTTCATATTATTTTATTACTTCTTACAATGTTCATTTAATATTCACTTTATATATATATATATATATATATATATTTCTTTTCATTTAATTTTATTTTTTTTTTATTTCCCTCTTTTTCTATTTATTTTCTATTTTATTTTCTTAATTTCATGTTTTTGTTTCTTTTTTTTCATTCTTATGAATTTTAATTTTCATTATATATCATATTTTTTCATTCAATTTGATCTTCCTACTTTTGATAATGTGAGGATGACTCAAATCTTGTCCGGAGGGAGTTCAAGTTGTTCTTGAAATTTTATTAATTTTTAATTAATTTTTTTGGAATATATTATTTTTATGAATAGGTATGGTGAACTTATCCAATGAAATACAACTCAATATATATCTAATATTTTGTTTAAACTATTTTATATCTATCTATTTCATTAAAAATTTACATGGTGGAGTTGATGTAATCAATGAATGAAATGAAAATGATAGTATGGAATCATTGTTGATGGCACACCCTAAACCAAGGTGGTTCACCAACCATGATAATAGGAGGTGGTGGAATTGAGAGTTATTAAGTCATTCAAGATCTCACAATTTATAAATAAATGTAATAGTAATTAATTCTATGATTCTGTGTTGGAAATATCAAAATAAAATAAAACAAATAAATGGAAATAATGATTGAAACCAAAAATTGAACCTAATAGGATGTTTTTTCCTCCTAATTTCATTCTATTTATCATTTCTTAGTAGTACAATTTTTCATATTTAATATCATTTAATTTTTAAAAAAACAATTGAAAATCATTACATACTTTTCTTTATTTTCATTAAATAATATAAGTCATAAAAAATAAATATTTTATAATATTTACATAGGTATATGAAAAACTACAAATCTTATCAATTGAGATAACACTAGTAATCCATTTTACTACACTTGGAAATGATTTATATATTTTATTTTGACTACACACAACGACAGGTGTACGTATTATATTAACTTAGGGATCATCCACTGATCCCTCATATAGAACATGCGGATGAAATTTTGGATTCATACTTCTACACACCAAAATTGAATAAAATGATTATAAAAAATTAATATTTTTAGTTCAAATCACAAATCAAATAAAAAACTGAATATTAAGATCAAAACCCAACATAAGATATAGACATGCAACTTCTAATGGTAACTTCTGGTTTGTTACGATAAGAGCTGGATATTAGCTCCCCACAACATATATCTCATGTCCCTAAAATTCTATATCATTTCTACCAATATCCCAAGAATGATAATAACCATGATTTGATACCAAATTGTCCCATAACAATAGGGATAATACATTATTTTAGGCTCCTAACTAAAATTCAACATGACTCGATGGGCATTCCTAATCCCAATGGGGTGGACAATACAACACAGAATTTGAATATGAAATATAAGGAAACATTTCTCTAAACCTAAAACAAGATACATGTAATATATAGATTAATAAATAATGAAATTATGGAAGATACCTAAATAATATATATTACATAACCAAATAGATATAGTGCATAAAACATAAATATTCATGTTCAATAAAAATATATGGTAAAAAAACAAAAAAAACTCCAATATTTTGGAAAAGTGATAAAAGTATCAATATCTCACATCCCGCTTACTATACCCTGCTAGGAAGTACCCTACCTCCTAACTATATCCCCTTTCATTTTATAACATAAAAATATATAGTATGGTCTACATGATTTCAATGGTGAGGGAAGGGTGTAAGCTATAAATTCATAGTGTGATCTCACATATGTGTTCTATAACAAATCCATAAAAAAAATCTCAATATGATCAATTTATTGAAAAAATAAGGAATGATAAATAGTGAAATAGTTTTTATCCTAAGATCTTGGTATATAAATCATTATTTGATACGATTCTAAAACAATTCAGGTTAATTAGTTCAAAGTATATCTTATTCATTAATAAAGGTAATCAAAGTCCAAACAATGCAAAAAACCCTAGAAAAATTATTTATAAGGATTAATACCGGTCTGGATTGTGCATTACCTATATTATAACTAATGAAGAGATTACAATAATTTCCTTAGAACACATGTGTAAGGAGTACAGGAACAACCCATGAGTGAACCCCAAATGATTTCAATACCATGTACCTAAAAAATCCGAGGGACCGTAGAAATACCCTATGAGTGATTCCCCCATAAATTAAATGAGTTACTACATAACAACTTCCAAATATGTACCCAAGGCTTCCCGTTTGTATCATTTCCCAAATTATTTCATCCAAAATATTTTTTGAAAACCATTTCATAAATCCATTTCACAATTATTTTAAAAATATGATTTATTTTACTAATAAAATTATAAAACAATATTTACTAAAAAACTAGTTTACCATAATAAAGAAATTAGTAAATCATGTGAATTAATTTAGACAACAATTTATTAAAAATAGATAAATTTATGGTACACGTAAAATAGAAAAATGTCAAAAAAACCCACATCAACTAAGGTCTCACACCAAAAGGTATGAGATCCACAACCACATAAAAGAACATTAAATGAAAAACCAAAGTACTATAAATGATACCCATGTCTCTTAATTCTTTTCCACAACAACATGGATCAGAAGAGTTTTTAGGTTACAAATAACTAGAAAACAGTGCATACAACACCATGACCAATGAATGTGTTATCCCCAATAATTAGATTACACAATCGATATAGGCGTACCAAATAATAATCATCATCCTATGATCAACCGATCCTTGATTTCATCCCAATTCTAGAACCCAAAAAAATAGTTTATGAATATGAAAAAAGTTCATTTACTAAGAGTGATGATATGAAACCATCATAGAGATTGAGCACCAATCAATGTGATCTGAAAGATAATGAATCCCCCAAAATCACTTGTAAGAGCCCAGGTTTCGAGGTAGGGAAAGACAATATCAGTGAATTTTGATTCATTAAGGTAGTGTATCAAACCTACTGTTCTAGGGGGTATAAATCATTAATGAATTATCTATGATTTAAATATTATATTAATCAATTAAGGAAAAATAACATGACAAATAAGGTTAAAAAATATGAGGTGATATATTTTCAATATGAAAAAAGTTTTTACAACGTAAATGGAATTATGTTTCAAGATATTTTCATAGATTTTTACCTCTACCCATTCATGCAATAAATTAACCATTTATGTTGTAAGTGTTCCCCTAAAGAAGTTCCCAGCCCATGCTTTGCTGAAAAACATTCATAATATTATTAATTCCCACTTAACCTAATAAAAGTACTCTTAAACATAAAATAGGGCATACCTTTTATCAATTATATTACATGGTATGTTTATCTACATATTACAAGTCATTGTGATATTGTTGTTTTTAAGGGTAAAATTATTCTTATTATGATACAATAAATTATTTATATTGTTTATTTTATTTTAATCTAATCCTTGGGTGGTGATGGGTGGTGATATAATATATATATATATATACTAATATTTTATTTATTATTTTTTATATGTGAACAAGTCTAGTTGTTTGTGTTTTTTAGCAGTTGGTATGTCATATAATGTGTTGATATACTTATATATGGATGGGTAAATTGGTTGTGAAAAACAATTGAGTATATTTTATTATGTCTACATGAGATCTGGAAGGGAACAACACATGTGAACATAGTTGAAAAAAAAATCATCAACTTTTTTTCTAGAGGATTTTTATTTTGGAATAGTTGACATTTTTTAGTTGATTTTCATTAGATTTTCACTCTATACATTATTTATAATGTCATGTGGGACAGTTACATTAATGAAGACCTGTGGTTGATTTATCAAGTATTGGAACATTTATTTTCATTAAAATTGTGTTTCTCAATATGTATAAATTCCAGATGATGTACATCAATTAATTAAATTTTTATTATTATATAGTTTATAGTAAAATACTTTTTTATGTTAATAAGTCAATTTGGAACTAGTCACAAACTCATAACCAAACGGAGGTAATAATAAGGTGGAACTCTCGACCATTTCACAAACTCAAAGGGGTATTATATATGTTATGTAATATCATTTTAAGAATGTATTATATTATTTTCATGTTGAATTAAAAATAATTATAAAAATTTAATGTACATTACATAATATTTTTTCTTTAAAAAAATTATTTTTATTTTTTTGTATTGTATGTTGTATGTTGAATGATTTACTAATAATTTTTTTTGATAATTTAATAAATGAAAAATTCTTCATAATAATAAATATTATAATGGTTTTTTTTTAAATAATTACATCACAAATATGTGGTTTGTGTCTTTTTTTCTATAAGATAGATATAACAAGTGGTGTATTCAAATTTTTATGATTATAAAAAATTTCTCAATAAAAATAGATAGTGAAAATCAATTTTATTGAATAAATTTATAGTGATTGGATAGTTTAAATTAGTTTTTTATATAGCGTACGGGAAAGTAATTTAAATTATCAATGGAAGAAAAAAATATATTATTTGTATATAGCGGATGTAGAGAGTAATAAATTGTTCTATCATTATACTTCACAAATCCCATTTAAATTGTACAAATTAAGGTAATTGAATAACCTTTTCATAACAAAGTACTTATTTATCATTACCACTAAATAGAATTCTAATATTGTATCCCTATATTTAATATGTCCTTGATAATTATTGAAAGCATCGTTTAATCTATAATGTAGTACTAAAAATGTAGTCCAGAATTATCTTAATTAATAAAGGTTTAATAAATTATGGTTCTATTCCAATGATTTACTATTTTGAAAATTAATTAAAAGATAAAAAATCAGAGTCATTTGAAATGAAAAACAACTATAGATTAAAAAGAAGCCTAAACGGGTACTTACTACATCATTTAAACACAGTTTTCAAGTATGGATGTTTGATCACTTAATATTATACATTTGATATTATAATTTCATATATTAAATGAAATCCCTCTTATGTATTAAATAGAACAAAATAATAACTATTTGATGTTATTTTAATATTCGTTTTATAAATTTTAAGTGAAAAAATTTACTATGATTAATTACTTCTAGATGTGATTTTAATGAATATATAAATACATTATCATGTTTTTTATTAAAATAATTCGTTGTATCCTCTTGGTGTATTATTTGTCACAAAAAAATTCACATACTTTCTACATATCTTAATGATAATTTTAATTATTTTTGGGATTTTTTTAAAAAACATGTATATGGATCATGATAGTGTCTAGATAATTTATATTCTAAAGGTTCAAATCTGGTTGTTAGATATAGCAGAATTTTTTATATGGAAAAAAATTATAGATATTATGTTTATCATAGAACATTAATATTCCTAAAATAAAATGTGTTATTAGTCATGACCCAGTAATTATTTCATTTATTGGATAAATTTGGTTAGTGGCTTTTAATTATGGTATAATTTTTCATTTCCAAACATTGAATTTTCTTCTAAAGAATATAAAAAATATTATTAAAAATATATCAGTGTGTAATTTTATCAAAATAATACATTTGGAATAAAATTTTTTAACATTGAATAAAATATATCACCCATGACAATTAGAACTAATTAAATTGAACTAAAAACATTGATTACCATTATAATTTGTATTAGTGATTTTTTTTAAAAAAATTCAAATTATAATTTTGTTATGTGAAAAAATAATTTTATGAATGAAAATGTTTTATTAATAATTTTCAATATTTCATAAACCAATAAAAAATTAAATTACATTTAAATTTCACTAGAATAATTATAATAATTTTTTAAAAGAAAAAAACTCTTTTTAATTATTGTATTATTAATATATATTAGAATCAACCAAAGTAATAATTATGTTAACCTTGTTTTATTTAATTTTGTTGATGTTGTTGTTCTCACATTTGTTGTTATAAAAAAAGAAAAAAAATAATTAAATAATTTATCTATGAAATAAATCATGGAATATATACAAAATTAAATTATATCATATAAAAGTTATGTAGTAACATTTATTCCTTAATATTCTATCTTGATATCCAACTAAATACACCACAAGAACTAAAGAAAGTTTGAAATCGTTGCAACCTTGAACGAGTGCCTAGGGATTCAACCGTAAACTTTTTTGAATGATTTCAAACTAATATGGAGAAAAACATAACAAAACTAAATTTACATGGAATGTGTAATGAAAAATCCATATATTAGAACTTTTATGAAAAATAAAAACAAAATATTTATAGAAACCCAAACTAAAATACAATAAAATTAAAAAAAACCTACATAATAATAATATCAAAACAAAGAATTAAAAAAATATGTAATAAATAATAAATAAATATACCAAGATATATAAAGTTAACCAAAATAAATATAGGTAAAAAATGTGACCCCTTCAAAAAGAAATCTAAAATTATAACATATGTATCCAAAATTTCCACAGAAAATATATCTCCCTGTGATCTATGAATATCTCCACACATATCTAAGACCATATTTTAATACAAAGACCACTAATATACTACCAGAAGAGAATGTTTCATTCCTTCAAATTACATGATGTAATTAAAGGTATTTATATAAGAAAAAAAGTATATTAAGTGTGACTATAATTAAAATAATGATACCACTGTGATTCTTCCAAACTAATTTCATAAACTATCCCAAACTATCTTGTTTGGTGTAAATAGAAATGGAAAACTAATTTTAAAAGAAACACTTCTAGGAAATAAAATAGGTAAGAATGTGAACATTTTATTTAAAGTGTATGGGAAATATTTTAAATAAAAATATAATTTTAAAATATATGAAAACACACTCAATAACATCCCAAAAATACCAACACATCCATGGAAATAAAGATAAATCCAATAAAAATAATAACTCAATATTATTTATATTATTTGTATCCATCCAAGTACTATTGATTAAAATGATTTAAACTTCCTTTTAATTTATTATTTATTAGGATCCCCAACTTTTTAAAGAGAAATAGTACGTAGGGGAAACATATAGATATAGTGAAATACTAACTAATGGTAATAGTCAATGTGAAATCTAGAATAACATAATATTTCATCCATGTTTAATAACTAATTCACCATAATAATCTATGGGATATAAAAAACAATATTCTTAAATAAATTAATAATAAAAACACAAAGGTCACATTTGAACACTATTTCCATAAAATGGTGTAATACACTTAGATTATAAATTATGGAAATTATGGTTGATAGTGTATATGAAGTGAAGCCCCAAGCTTAGAGAAAAATATAACAGCATGATATTTTATGATGTATTTATTTTTAAATAAATTCCTTTATTCGTAGATATCAATACACACATCACTGAGTTTATCTTTCGTTACATGAAACATATAGTTTAGTTTGTGTTACATGCATCCCTAGGTTTAAACAAAATTTAAAATATTATTAAAATAATTTTTTAAATATAATAGTAATAACCTAGACATTAAATTTGATGAATGAATAGTACTAACTAAATTTTGAAAAATATTGTTATCTATTTATTTTAAATAAAATAATAATCATTTGGATAAAAAAATGTTTTCTAAAAAATCAATTAGTAATGCTTTACACGCATAATTTAAATGAAATTTTTCCACTTTTATGAAAAATTTGAAATAATAAACGTAATTATTTGAAATATAACAACAAAAAAATATTTATGTGAATTTTTCATATTTTTAGGACAATTTTAATTTTTTATGATATACATTAAGAAACTTAAAATTTTAATTCAAAACTACCTTTTTGTTTAAATTATTTATAGGACTAAATTATATTTTTAATTTGGTAATAAATTAAAATTTGTTCAATTATATATCAATAAATATAATTTAGGACATTGGAATTTATTTAAAATTGACCTTACATAAAAAAACATTATAATTTTAAACTATTTGACTTTAAAAACCCACTTTCTTGCCAAATTTGTGAGTTTATTTTCAAAATAAATTTTTTAAATTTTTTAAATTTATTTTCATAAAATTTATTTCATATTTATATTCATAAAAATTTTTATTATATAACAAGTTCCACGTAATTTTTTATCATAATTAATAGTGAAATAGATAAAACAAATTATCACGATTAAGGTTAAAACAAGGTTTTGTGCTTTACAAGAGTTTTTATTAAAATCAAAATATCAAAAACAAATGATTTATAATTAATAAATTTGATTTAATTATTATAAAAATTAGGTATAAATTATCTAAAAAATAATTTAAATTGTATTCTTAAATGGTAAATTACCTAGGTAAATGGAAAGATACAAGTTGAAATTATAAAAACGTAAAGGGTAAATTTCAGTCAACTTAATGACTAAAGAATAACATGATAAAAACTATTTATTTTTATTTTATTGGTGGTTTTAATCTACCATATAAACCAAAATATTCATAATTATTCAATTTTGGAGGAACGTGAGGTATAGTAGACCTTACAATAGTGAATACTTTTTGGTATTTACAATAACAAAACTTTTCCACAACTATAAAAGGGAACTCTCTCCCGTCACTTTTTTCACACCTATAAAGAAATTTTCTCAACCAAAACATGAAAATATCCCTTAAAAATATCCATCCCCTCATACTAGAAGAATTATTTTTGGATTAAATCCAACCTTGGAATGATTTTGGTGCAAAATTATGGAGGATACCAGTAGAATAGGTAATGTTCATCAATGAATGTTTTTGTTTAATTTTTTTTACAACCACATAAATTTTTCATAATCCATAATAATATAATAATGTCAGTATATTAAAAATTCCAATATGTTTCTTTAATGTTTAATAAACTATATAATTTACCACTTCTAAAAAATGAGTTTCAAATTTATCAATTTTTCATATTAAAAACTACCACCTTGCGAAATAATGACATTCATTTTCTGATTATATCTTATCTATATTTGTAATGATGATGGATATAAAGATAATATATGTGAATTATAACAAAATTATACATTTTTATTTATTACAGAACATATAAATTTTTACATTACACAATTTTGGGGATAAAATAATGTTTCTCATGAGTCCAGTGGACTGCCACCTCTCAAGGTGATATGATTCACTTTTCAATAACATATTACATGGAAGGTAATAATGGTAAATATAATGAATATTTTTGATACAAATGAAGAATATTTGATATTAATTACATATTTATTATTGTGTTGATATAATATATATTTTCATTAATGCCTTTTCTCTCACGAAAAAATGATATCATTGTTCATCGACATGTGTCTACAACCTCTCCAAAGGATGTTATTGTTTATCTCATCACCACATCACTAGAATTATATATATATGTGTGTGTGTGTGTGTATTATTAATTAATATGTTATTTATGATATTATTATCATTATATAAAGATAAATTTTACTTATTTTCTTTCTATAATGATAGTCAAGAAATGGTCATGGAACTCATGCATATGTATGGATTACAATCTCTATGATTGTAACATAATTAACTTCTAAAAACCATCCTTCATTATTGTTATTAAAAGTATAACTGATAACCCTTATAATAATTTGATTGTTATATTTCTGTAAATTTTTATATAATACCCCCTTCAACCATAATCAACCTACCAATGTTGTTTTTGAAAAGAACCTTATATGGTAAAAACATATGATGTAATCCTAATTTATTATGTAATAAAATATAACAAGGTAATAAGTGAAAAATGATAATTAAACATGAAAAATATATTTATTCAAGTAAATAATTAAAATAATGTTATTATTTAGTAATATAAAGAACAAGTATATTAAATCGTACTCTAGTTTAGGGTTTTCTTGTCTCACATTTATTTTATATTATATAAGTCATATTCACAACATATTTTATTATATGGTTTATATAAAATCCATATATGTATTTTATGAATATTATTATTAAAAATATTTGGATTATATATCTATTATAGGATATATCATTCATGGGATTTAGGTTTTCAATTTTATAAAAGCAGTAAGATATTTTGTCTTAATTTTTCTTTCATTGGGACATATGTTATATTATATATCTATCATATTTTGGGAGGTGTATATACATCAACATTTACATATTATATCATTAATATCCATTTTTTCATTGTTTATAATTTTCAATTTGTTTATTTTTTCTCACGGTAAATAAAATTACATTTTACCAAAGTGGTAAGAGTTATATGTTATAATCTCATTGTTTATCAGGATTTTTTATGATTAAGTCACCAATGTTGAAATTTTATGAACTTCCTCTCAATAATTATCATGATTTTTCTAGTACTTCATTTATATAATTAGAATACAATTTATCCCACCATTTTCCTCTCTTTATATACATAATCATTCAAAAACTATATTTTTAAATCGACATTTTATTCGAAAAAACTTTTTCTTCCAAAAAATTATTTTCTAAAAATGTTCTCATAAATGTTTCAGAATATTTTTTTCAAAGGTCAACTGTCTCATTCATCAATAAATTTTTCAATTATTTTTAAAATATATTTTTATTGGATTTTATAGTAATTTTAAAAGCATAGCATTTTCAAAATGTTTAAAGAAGTGATTTTTTAAATTAGAAAGTATATTTTCATCAAAATTTATATAATGATATGATAATTGTATTTAAATTACAAAAATTCAATAACTATTGTTGTTAATTATGATCACATGGGGATGTTTTTTAATGATATCACCCTCATTATTCCTCTTGATGGATTAATATTGTTTCAAAATAATTGTTTTAGAAATCATTTCTTATCAATGGGTTAACCATGTTTTTAAACTGATTATTTTGGAATGATTTTATGTTCTATGGGTTAATCATGTGTCAAAGTGGTTGAAATGAAGCTCTTTTATTTTCTAGGGTCCAATTAAGGTATAAAAGTAATAATAACAGGTTCTATGATTTCTATAAAGAAATGAGTTATCAATTTTTATTCATGTTGTGGTTCTAAGACATTATATATGAAGGGTTATGACCCATTATAAATTAAAAGGGAGTATAATATATCTTATAGGATGGTTTTATTATCATTATATTTATTGAAAAATGGGTGAGCTCGATATTAAATAAACAAAATGATGATCCCCATTATAGATGATTAAAAATGGATGATCCTGAACTAACTTATATGATGGGTGACCCCATTATAGATTTTCAATTCATTGGGTAATGATTCTGTTATCTAGATAAATGTAGTATAATTCGGTCAATTTTTCATTAAATTTTTTTTGGGTTCTATAAGTGTTTTACAAAGATGACGTTCCAACATACCAATATATTTTATTTATTCTTACTAAGGGATTATAATATTTTATTTGATCATGATTGAGATCACATGGCTCGTGATTATTTACCCCTATGAATCATACCATTGTTAAACCCTTATTATAGGTTTAATGAATGTTGATTTAGGTGTTTATTTGTATGAGTTTCTTTATGATTCACACATGAACTATCATTATGTTAGTCGGAATGGCTCTAAGGCCTTTATTTTTTATTATTTTCTATAATACACCTTTCAAGGGGTGAGGTGGAACCCTTACAATGCACGAAGGCTTAGAGACAATTACATGATTTTTAAGTCATAGAGGGAATCACCCAGACAAGACAACTTGGAACCGCTCCTCCCCATGCATATGTCATGAAATCAGCACTCCACCTTCACAGGACTGGTCGGCTAGCTGTCCTGTGCAAATCTGCACATGCCTGGTACTCATGGAAAATCCATACCCACTCATTCTTCCAATTACAACTAGCTCTTCTCCAGTGAATTCTCTTACCCTGAATCCTCATCTAAAGCCTTATCCCTTGTAGTCTGACGAGTACTTCTTCATTCATGTGGCCCGAAGGACTTGGGGTGTCCCTAAGGCCTTAAGGTGGCCTGGAGGCCTTGATAAAAAACTGTCCGGAAGGCCTTGAGTGGCCCAAAAGACTTACAGAACTCGAGGACCAAACCGGTGGCCCAAAGGTCAAAATGGATGAATAGTTCTGGCCACTACAGTACCAAACCATGACTACTATAGCACTGCAATAGTGCTGCTATAGTACCCGAAAATTTTCCCCCACCAGGATTTGATCTCGGGTCTCTTGGATTCACCTACTAATCCCTCACTAGCAGGGTTGAGGATCATGTGCACTATTAGTATGTAATTATTTTTTTATAAAATTCTTATTATCATTAATTATATCCAATTATGAATGTTTAAGTTTAAACTTATTGAGAATTTAAGCTCACCCTTCTTATGTTTCATTTTCCCCCATGTTATAAATAATAAAGTTGAAATATTCATGTATTTAATGTATATCTTATGGATGATTATGATGACTTAATGTAAAATAAGAAAAGATAGGTTTAGTTAGAGAGAGGGTTTTTTAACAACATGGTTTTTTTTATGTAGGATTTTTTCTTATTTCAATAAAAATGTAAACCTAAAATATCATTGAAAATATAATTTATCATACTTTTTTATATTATGTCATTAGTTTTGGATTGGAAAACTAGGTGAAATTATCAATATCAATGACATAAATGTGATGTTTATGATTTCAGCATCAAAACTAGGAGTGTGGAGTTTAGGATTTTATAGTACTTATAAAAGGTGGGTTTAGAAAAAATGTATATTTGGTTGTTATCATGTGAGGTTATGTTAAGAGTTATTGGTACCATATTAGTTCTATATGATTAAGGTTTTGGCTACTATATATTTTTTAGACACCACTATGATGTTTAATAAGATGACATCTTTACATGATTGATGAAACATTAAGAAAAAACATATTTCATTGAAGTGTATGTAAAGCTTAGTTCTAATTTGTAGTAATCCATAACATTTTTGGGAATATGTCTAAAGGTGTTGATATCCATTATGGTTTATATTTTCTTGTATATTGATTTAATTATAAGAATAAAAAAATTTCAAATAGATAGCCCCAATATTGAAAATTTATTTAGTGAATAAGATATTAATGATTTTTTAAAAAAATATTATGATATTTTTGTTCTTCGAAGCATAAAGGGATGAGATAAAATTTGAGGTTAAAACACCGTATAATTTCATCATTATTTTGTAATGGATTAGTTTGAACATTGGGTATTAATATTTAATTGAAATTATTAATTCATTATATGATCATTTACTCACATTGGGAATTATATGACCATGTGCTAAAAAAATTATTGTGTTAATGTCAAAATATAGTTTGAAAGAATTTTTATCTCTTGTATGGTTATATAACACTTTACAATTTTAATTTTAGTACTTTAATAATCAATAAAAAAATTCTCCTAGATTCACATTGTTTGGATAAAAATATGTGATTGTGGTGTAAATTGATTAAAGGATGAAATTTTACTAATCAATTAGGTATACATCCAAATTAAATTAGTTTAGATGGTAATATAATTCCTAAAATCTTGGAAAAGGTTCTCAAAAAATTATTCTAGTACCTTTAATTCCAATTAACTAATGATCTATTTTACTATAATAAATATATGGTTCTGAGGATCTTAACAGTCCATTTATCATTATATTTCTTATCATAAATTTCATCAATAACTATATAATTATAAAGTTTTTTCATCTATTCCCATAATTGATCTATTTAGTGGCTTGGTGATGTGTTATTATATATGAAATTTGTACTTCCCTTTCTCTATTATTAAGAAGTTATTTTACTATCCCTTTTTATGATGTGGTTTTAAAAAAACATAAAATTTCTATCATTTTATTACTGAGATAATGTTCCAATTATGATGATATAGTTTATTAAAGGGGGATGTAACACCTATATATTATAAAAGAATAAAATCATATTTGATAGTATATGTGACATGAAACACTTGACATAAAAAAATATAACACCCTAATAATTTAAAATATATTATTTTAAAAATAATCAATATTTTCCATAGATAACATTATAATAAACTCCAAGTTTATATTTCATTACAAGCAACACTCAGTTTTTCTTGTGTTACATGCAACACCATGTTTAAACAAAATGTGAAATATTATATAACTATCATTATTTAACATAATAGATATAATATAGCGATTAAATTAAATATTATTAATAGTACTAAATAAATTATTAAGATTATGTTCATATTTTGATATATAATACATTGAGAATCATTTATAAGAATAATTGTTTTCTGAAAAACTATATATTTATTGTATAAGAGAGATTACTCACGGTCAATGTGCATAAGTTAAAAATATATTTTACCATATCTATAAAATTTATTTTAATAAATATGCTTCATATTTGAAATTTTAATTCAAAAATTATTTTAGGTTTAATTGTTCATATTTTTATAAAAATTACCATTTTTGTGAATATCAAAAAATACTATATATTAATTGAAAACTTTATATTCATTTAAATTTTCAATAATGATAAATTTTATTTGAATTTGGTTTTAAATAAATATTAGTTCAAATGTATATCAATTAATCCAAATTAGTTCATTTTAACCAATTTTATAATGTTCTTATATATATACATTGTAAACATTTGATCTTCTTATCCTTAAAAACCTTATTTCTAATCATATCTGCAGGAATAATTTTGAATTAATTTCTGCAACATTGTGAATAAAATTCAAAAATTTAGAATCCTTATTTAAATTAAGAATAATTTATATTATCAAAATTATTTAAGAGAAAATTTATCATAATTATTACTTAAAAAATTGACATTAATTACCTCAATTATTGTTAAAATACATTTTTCCACACAATATGAGTTACTTTAAAATTAATTTTTCATGCCCAAATGATTATTATTTAACAAATATTATTTAAAATTAAATTATTGGTGGTATATATTATATAATGAAACTAATTTTAATTATATTCTAAAAGTTTGAATTAAATATGTAAATAAAAATATATAAGATAAAATGGTATAAGATAAAAGGCTAAAATTGATTAAATATAAAGACTAAAGAATAATATGTTAAAACGGTGTTTATTTTTTGTTTGTTGGATGTGTTTATAGACCACATAATCAATAAAATACATTATTATTAAATTTGGTTTCACATCAGGTATTGTATACCTTCAAATATTGAATATGTTTTGGTATTTACAAAAAGGACACTCTTATAAATCTATAAAGGGAACTCACTCACCTCATTCTTCACAAAATTCAAGATATTTGGATCAATAAAACCCTACTCAAATAATATTAAAAATCACTCTTATTTTCCTTTAAATCATTTTTTCATTAAAAACATACATAGAAAGAAATTTTTTTTATGCAATCCTAAGGAGGATACCAGAAGAAGAGGTAACCTTCATCCGCGAGATTGTTTTCCTTATTTGTTTCTCAAACCACTTAATTTATTCTTATATAATGCTTATATAATATCCAAAATTTATTTAATATTATTAGATATTTTCTATTATTTATATACCCTACATAATTTCCGTCTTCCATATAATGGGTTATGAAATCATCATTTTTGGGTACGGCAGACTGCTACCTTGGGAAACAATGTCATCTGTTGTTCCATTTCCACCTCCCATGGTAGATTATGATGATTGATATAAAGTTTATATATTATATTTATAACATAATTATAAATATGGAGTCATTATATAATATATAACATTTTACATTCCATACTGTAGGGTATATGATAATGTTAGTCATGTGTATAGAGAACTACTACCTCGCGAAGTGATGTGGTTAATTTTATACTATAATATTATATGGAATGTAATAAGTTTGAATATAATGAATATATGAGAAATAAATGAGATATTTATCATATTTATGAAAAACTTATAATTATTTAAATATAATATATTTTTTCATTATTACCTATTTCACTCACTAAAAAATGATAATGTCGTTAGTGGACATGTGGTCTAACTACACCTTGAAGCGATGTGATTCTTTTTTATATCACCTCATAAAAATAATTATATAAATATGTACATATAATAATATATTATATTATTTATAATATTATGGTCATTCAGGTAAGTTAAATTTCACTTACCTTCATTTTACAGTGATCATCGAGAAATATAAATGATACTCATCCGTACGTATAGCCTACCATCAACATGATCTTAACGTGCCTAATTTACCAAAGCAAACATTAGTGATTGATATTAAAATTATAACTGAAAAATATGATTATTATTCAATGATTATTATTTTGAATGATTTTATATAATTCCCACTTTAACCACCGTTACCCTACTAATGCCATTTTTTTACACATAAGCCAAATATGGTCAAAACATTCGATGGAAAACTAACAAGTTTATTAACCATATATATCAAGATAATAAATTAATAAATTAAATATTAAATATAAAAAATTATAAATCAAGTAAATAATAAATATACAATTGTTATTATGTAATATAAAGAACATGCATGATGAATCTAACTAGCTGTAATGGTTTTCTCATCTCACTTTTAATTTTATGAGATATAATTCACTTTCAACGCATATTTGGTTGTGTTGTGTATATAATACTAATAATTTTATTTTATTATTATTATTATTAAATTTATGGGTATTTATATATCCATTTAGAATCCCACATTAATGTTTTTTACGGATTCAATGTTACCAAAGCGGTAATAGATTTTGTCTGAATTTTCCAACATTGATACATATGTTATATTATACACTTAACTTATTTTTTGAGGTGTATATACTTACCATTTGGCATGTTTTATAATTTTTATACCTATTTTCGAGATATTTTACGATTATTTTAATGATTTTATTTCATTATAATTATGATTCAATGTTTCCAATGTGGTAAGAGTTTCATGTTACAATGACATCATTTATCGATATTGTTTATAACTATGTCATACATGTTGACATCTTATTATCTATATCTTCTTAATTCTAAAGAAATTCCTTCTCCAATTGTTTTTCCATTAAAATACAAGTTCTCTTTTCATTATTATTTTTTTATGTACTCAAGATTATATAATAATATTTTTATGAAAACTGTTCATTTTGGTCAAAAAACATTTCCTTCCAATAAAATATTTTCTAAAAACATTTTCAAATTTTATTTAAAAATGTTTTTTTCAATGATTAAATTTTATCTTCTCTAATGAAATTTTGATGTTATTTTTGAAATATTCCTCTATATGATTTCATGATTTTGTATGAAATGTTTTTTAAACTTTTCTTAAAAAGCATTATTCAAAATGAAAATGTCATTTTCCTAACAATATATTTAATTAAACCTTTATTGAAATTTTCATTAAAATTTTTAAAAAACCTTTCTATAAATTATTATGCATTAAATATTTTTTAATGATACCATCAACATTCGTCATCTGGATATATTCTGTTTTTTTTAATATTGTTATTGAACACATTTATTTTCAATGGGTTAACCCAGTTTCAAAGAGTTTATATTAAAACCCATTTTTCCCTGGATAGATCATGTTTGAAATAGGCTGATAAGAATCCCATTTATTTTCAATGGTTTTATCAACATATATAAGGAATAATTATTTTTTATAAGATTTTTATGATGAAATTTAATCTATTTTTTTATTAATATTTTGTTCTTGGAATTCATATATGAAGTATTTAGCCTAATTATTGCTCATGGGTGAGCCCAATACAGTATATACGAAGGGTTGATCAGTGTTATAAATCAAAAAAATTTGTGGTATTGATATCTATTATTTAAGGGTTGAAAACTATTATATATCATGAAAAACGTTGGAGTATAATATAGTTTATATGAATTGTGATCCCCATTATAGCCCTCCAATTCATTTGGGTAATTTCTATGTTCTATGGAAAAATATATTGGAAGTTTGAAACATGGTTTTTCAAATTAATGGGATTTATTAAGTGTTCTAGGAATATGATGTTCCAAGATATCAACATGTAATATATACTATTAATAAGGGATTACAATGTTTTTTTATCATGTTTTATATAACATGGCTCATGATTATTGATCCTTGTAGGAATTTATTCTATAAAAAACATATTCCATGTTTCATGAGTTATTATTATAGTATTTATGGTTATGATTTATTTAATTATTCTCTCATGAACTCTAATTACACCGTCTTTTTCACTTGTTATGCTAATTGATGAAATTCAATTGTAATTTATTATGCTTACCCTTAGGGGGCATCTGAGTTCACCATTATTATGTTTAAATTTCCACTAGTTTATAAATAATGGGGTTAAATGAATTATTTCATGAAAGTATTTTATATGGATAATGAGTACTATAGAATGTGAAATAATAAAAGATGGGTTATGTGTAAGAAATTCTCATTTAACGAGATCGGTATTTTTATATATAAGAATTTTTTTATCTATATAAAATTATTCACCAAAATTGACATTGATAATGTAAGTGATAATATTTTCTGTTTTGATGATGAAATGTATAAATGGAATAAAATTGGTCAAAATATTCAATATCAAATCATGAAACATATACATAGAATTTCTGCATTGGGTGAGTGTGTGTTTTTGGTTGTTATAAATATCCCCTTTATCACTAATAATAAATAATTTATACCACGTAAATCTATAATCTATATCACTAAAATAGATTCTAAATAAAAAATGATAATTTTTAAGTTAACTATAAATTATAAGTGTAGAGGCATCTAAATTTCTTTGTAGTGAAAATAAAATAAATTTAATAAGGGTTTTTTCAAAACACAGACATATTTTTAAAGTCAAACTTATATTCTACACTAATGATTAAAAAATAATGGAATAAATGGATTCCAAAAAATATATATATAATAATAAATAATAATGGCATGTACTTTTTATTAAACCATATAAATATAAACAATCACTAACCATATTCAATAAAAATGATGTGATTCCTTCGAATAATGATTAATTAAAGATAAAGAGTACATCTACACAACATAAAAAATAAACATACATAATCCTAATACAATATATAGTCATAATCATGAAATCCATCGAATTTTATAGAAAGGAAGTAATAAAGAGGGGCAGAATAGAATAGAGACGAGAACTCATCCCATCTCCCTTTATTATTATCAATAATATATATAAGTATCTAATAATATGGAATAGATTAAGGATAGTAAGCATTGAAAAATACCATATCATACTCTCAATGATTCTTGGAAAATAATAAGAAATTATAAGAAAAAATATATTTTTTATGTTTTAAATAACCCCTTTTGTCTAATGTACAAATTTTGATTACACATTAATAAGGACTATAAAGGGTAAAGATCAAACTATAATAAACATAAAATTTCAACAAGCATGGTAACCTTTAAATAATGATATAGTTTTTTATGTCAAACATAAATTCCATAACAAATTAAAAAAATCAAAAAAATAAATTAAAAAATTAAAATATCAAATAATTTTAAATATAAATAATTATTGATTATATTGTGGGTGTTATAATTCACTAGAACAATTTAAATTATACAACATAAAATTAATTAGTTTTTTTATAAATAAATGAGGAGGATTTTGGTTTATAATAATTAATTTATTCTACTAATAATCATAGTTATCCTTGTTATGATTTAATTTAGATGAACAAAAGTGGTTGAAATACTGCATAACACATTATTCTAAGGATCAATATTTTGAAAATGATTTTCTATTGAAATAATCTATTATTCGGATTCTTGATTTTTATTAAAAAAATAATATTTAGTGTATTGATGTGGTACTTCTTCAATAGTTATAGATGAAATTTATTATGAATAAAATTCATCTATGAAGTTAAATCCCATTGATATTCCACTATTCCATTTCATTATATAATCTCAAATAGAATAAAAATTATTGGAATAAGCATAATATGATTCCAAAATAACTTGTATCCATGTTATGTAGAAATAATAATAAATACCTCATCAACATACAGAAGTTCAAAAAGGGAAAGGATAAATCCACATATGACTTCGATAAATATTGAGTTTTCAAGAATCATTTTATAATAAAATGGATCTTATCAATTGGTTCTATCATAATGATCAGTAAAAAATATTTTTTCACACATTTAATGAAAATATTGATGGATCTGTCAAAGATAACAATAAAGAGAATAAAATATATCCCTTTATATCACAAAATGTTAAATGTTATTATAAGAAAACAAAATTAATGATGAATGGATCTTCCATGAACTTTAACATTCAACAACACAAACACATTGGATTTCTTTAATAATATAAATCGATCGATATATCAAATATTTATTGTATGGATGACATATCATGTTAATATTTTACTATGTTCTCATATTTGTAACACTCTATAATAATTTAATATATTTGAATATAAATAAATCATT
The DNA here is from genome assembly GCA_963277665.1 of Viscum album. Classification (NCBI taxonomy): domain Eukaryota; kingdom Viridiplantae; phylum Streptophyta; class Magnoliopsida; order Santalales; family Viscaceae; genus Viscum; species Viscum album. The sequence continues at coordinate 1,075,964,140 of OY728161.1, forward strand.
ACTTTGTGATATTTTTATATACATAAAATAATTAAAACTAAAAATATAATAATTCTTATAGTTGAATATTATAATATATAATAAAACACATTACAAGATAACAAAATGAAACATAATTTTTAAAACTTCTAAATGATAGGAACTAGATATAAAAAAATGAGGATGCAATTATCCTCAAAAAAAATTATATATGAAAATAAATCTATTAATGTTGAATATTGATATATTTCAACGTGTAATAAATTTGAAAATCATCATTAAAAATAAATTAGAGAATAGAATGAATGTTTTTTGAGAATTATTGAAATATATATATATATATATATACATATATATTATTTGAGTATTATATAGATGGTATCTGGTTATATGAGCATTTGATATATAGTCATAGGTTATACGGGCATTGGTTATACTTCTATCCATTAGGTATACTGAGTATTTTATATTTACTAGTTAATAATTCATTAAATATGAAAAATTTGACTTTTAATTGACATAAATAATATTGGAATAGATTAAAAATATAATCATTCATTTTATAATATATATATATTTAGTCAAATTACTTTTGTTTATATATGGTATTTTAAATTTAATATATATCTTTAAAAGAATCATTTTATTGAATTATATTAATAAAAATCAAGATATTATTTTCTAAATAAGTTAATAAAATATGATATACAATTAACGATTTATAAATAATAAGAAAATTAATGAATCAAGGTTATGGGAATAAATTTATCTAAAATAAATTTTTTATTATATATTATATGTTTATTATTTCAAAAAAAATTATTATATTTTCATTTAAAAATTTAATGAAATTTATTTATGATATATACAAAAACATCATTTAATTTTTATAACTTGTTACATACTATGTGTAGAGTTACTTCTGTGGTTAAAAATTATATTTCTAATAAATATTTTCATTTTGTTTTTGGTTTCTTATTTGAAACTAATTTATTTCAAATTTAATAATATAATTTTAAATGAAATTTTATGACATGAATTAAAATTATGTAATAAAGATAGTTTCATTCTTCAAAAAAAATTATCTCGGTAAATGTTAGTTAACATGATAGGTGGTAAAATGATAAAAATTATATAATATAGAAAATATTTATTAATTATCACAAGAAATTATCTCTAAATGTGTTTATGAATCCATTTTATACCTTACCTTAACCCATCTAAATTAACATACCACTTTATATTTGAAATTACATTCTTTGTAGATTAATGAATGTATATTTTTGAAAATTTCACTCAAACTCTCCTATAAAAGGATCCCTCTTATACCCAATTCAACCCATAACTTCAATTCACTTTTATCGTTATTAAAACTAATATTCAATCCCAAAAAATCCTCTTTGAGTTTTTTTAGCCTCTTGTCACAATAATTAGTGTGGAATCAATCATTTTTATGATTCTCTCTATGTGTTGATTTTTGGTCTTCAATGAAAGTGTTATCCTCTACTTAATCGTTGTTAATTATCTTATTCATCCGACCATTACTAAAATTCATATAAAAATTAATATTGTTTTTATAAATCATTATGCTTTTATAATACTTCTATTATTGCAAAAAACAAGTTCTTTCTCATAAATTTTTAAAACATGTTATTTTTTACTTATGTTTTACCTGTTACATGAATGATATAATAAAATTTTCATCAGGAATTACTAAAATAAATAAATAGTTTTAATATGTTTTAATAATAATTGATTTATTATGTATTCATAATCCTATAATGATAATATTTAGAAGTATATTCATGAATAAGTTATATACATGTATTTATTTAGAATTCATCCAAAAGTTAATTTTCAATAGTTACTTGTAAACTTTCCAAATTTATTTAATGAAATTTCAATGGGGATATTTAAATATATCAATTTAATATATAAAATCATAATTTAAATTTTATAGGTAATAAAAACTTGATCATGGATAAATCCCTAGAGCCCCCATAATATAGCACATGTAGAAGAATAGATGAATTTACAACATAATATATATTTTAACAATGAAAAAATAATATTCATTTAATAATAATTATAAATTAATGGAGTATAGTAAAAATAATAAGTATAATGTTATTATAAAATTAAATAATAAACCTATATTAATAACAGTGGTGGTTGAGAATGTCTGACAAAGAAGAAATCCAAGGTAAGATTTTCTCTTCCAAACTAACATTAAAATCCTGATTTGTAGAGACCCAAAGCTTGGCATACATGTAAGTTACTTTAATTTTGTGGAATAATTAATACATAACAAAAAAAGACACTCAAGGACAGTAATAGTTTAGTGTCTTTGAAAACTCGGAACAAAATCTTCTAATCATGGTGAAAGATCTTTAACATCTCCCAAAAATATCTTCCCATTTTGTTTTCTTACCTAAAACCTTTCTTTATATCCTGGGGAAAAGAAAACATATAAAGGGTGAGATCAAATTATCATTAAGGGTAATCATGGATAAGATAAAACAAACAATATAAATTTTAACTTAAAAACATGAACATAAAGTGTAAACATTAAAATCTTGAGTTGTGAAATAAATCTTGGAAGTACGTAAGGCATAGATCATAAAAAATCATCAATCATGATAAAATATCATGGTAATAAAACAATAAATTGAGGAAACCCATTAATCACATGATATGATTTCCATAGTATCTAAGGCATTGATGCCAAGACTATTATAGTAGACAAAGTCCATTATTGAACCGGGTTTACATACCGTTCCAGCACTGTATTACTGAACCATATTTACTTTTCATTCTATCCATGTCTATCTCAGGAGATATAAATCTTTATCCAATTAATTGTAGAGATATATAGGTCCCACTCATCTCATAATGAAATCATTCTTACGTGTGCTATGAAATAAACATAAATCATTCATCATAACGCAAAGAATAAAATGGGTTTCATAAACATCATCTCATAATAACATAATCCTTATAAAACAAATTGATATCATTTAATCATAAAGAAAATAAAACCATATAAATAATAGATAAATTATACTTGAAACAAAATCATACTAAATAAGGCCATCTTAGTTGGGAAAAAGTTTTGATAAAACACTTGAAATGAATTCTTGAGGAAAATATCCTTTCTTCTTCCAAATCATTTTCATTTCATAAAATGCCATGTAATTTTAAAAGAAAATAATTTGGTTGAAAATATATATGAAATCATGTAGAGGAAGCTTCATGAAAATAAGGTGTTATGAAACCGTAAAAATCTGTTTCTGCCGTATATGTTAAAAAAATTATTCTCGTAAATTTTCTGGAAAAGTCAATAAGTACCTAGTATGGTAAACAAAAGAAAGATACCTTACATACCATGTAGTAATAGTAAAAAATTGGTAAAAAGGGATTTATACATACATGAAAATAGTTCTATAAAACATGGATATGGATGATAAATATAACCCTAGTAGATACTTACGAATAAACAATCCCTGATAAGAATGAGATTGGAAAAATTATCCATTACCATTTATGATCGGTGGAATCATATGTGTCATAAAATAAAGAAAATAACATTAATATGTGAAATATCATATCCTTCATAACAGAAATCATAAAACATTAATGGGAAGCATAAAAATTATACAAAATAAATAGATGGTGATTAATGCATATGTCCCACAGAAATAAAAGTGAGATGAAATAATCCCTTACCTTATGTCAAATTTCGTCCATATGTGTCTGAGACTCCGGTATAGTGGGTTTAAACATATTATTAACTTGAATCAGAACCATAATAATATTTATGATATCATATATTATTCACTTACGAGTTTATATTACCCATTCATTTGTAAAATCCATGTCATAGAAGAGTTTTGGGGAAAATTGTTTCATTTATCATACGTGTTTTGACTTGTAATTATTCATATGATTACCTAGATCATGATTAAATACTTAAATAATGTAAAACATGAGTTATAGATAATATATATTAATAATATATATATAATAGATTGATAAATGGAATGAAATACACCGTTCATGGAGACGGTAGGCCGTACTTATTCATGAATGTTGTTTTCTTTTCCATATTAAATTGAATGGAAGTGAATGACATATATATATATACATAAATCCAGTAGAATTATTATTTCATATATTTCTTGATTACTTATTATATATATACTATATAATCATTCTTTAATGGTTAACATGGAGAATGAATCTCAACGCATTGTGGAGAAGGTAATCTGTATGTACGCACGAGCGATGATATCATTCCCATAATTGTTGAATGGAATTAGAGTGGATGATATAATATCATAGAATTATTATTATTTTATAATAATAATAATATATATTTATTATTCCCACCATTATACCGATCCAAATATGGTGGTGGTGGAAGAACATATTACACCATGGCATGGAGATGGTAAGCTGTTCGTACGCACGCGCAATGATTTCATTTTTTATAGGATGTATAGAATGTGAAATAGGGTTGTTTAATATTTAAAATAACATATTATTATATTATTGATACTGATGTTATTAATTTAAAATTAAACAACCAAAGAATAGGATGTATAAGAATAAATAAACGTGAAATAATCGGTATAAGAGATTACCACTTCTTCGACGCACCTCCTTTGAACATCCTCCTAAGGAGCTAGAGTTTGCCTTTTGAGAATACCAGAATATAGAAAATGTTACTAGGAAAGTTAATAAGAGTAATGGGAAAATTTGGGATGATTTTAAATGCTCAAAATGGTGTGGGGATGAGAGGGATGAGGTTCCCTTTTATAAGAGAATAGAGGGGCACTTTTGACAACCTCAAAAATATTAATTAATAATAATATCAAAAACCACTTAAAAACCTCCATAAAATTACTAAATTAAAATATGAGATAATATATGGTTGTAATATCATAAACCAATAAAATTTATACAAGTTTTATGTTTAAATTAAACCTTATCATTTTGATTTATCCTTATTTAATCTATCTAATTTTATATACAGTAATAATATTTAATTTTTAAATTGTTATAAATACTTACTTATGTGTTGTGAATTTTCCATAATTACATAAATTATTAAATTATCAAGCATATAATTTTAAATTTGTAATTATTAATTATTTTTTTATTTTTAAATAATTTATTAATAAGTTATTTTTATAAAATATCAATAGTGTCAATTTTGACACTATTCAATTATTTGAATTTAAATAAATTACACACAGAAGATATATTCGAAAAAAACTATTTAATGTACTCCTAAAATGTCATATTCATCTATAAAATTCGGGGATCACATTAATTTATTCATATAATATTCATATTATTGTTTTTAAAACCACTTATTTGATATTGTTCTTAATAAAAAATTATTAAAATATTTATGTATAATGATTTAATATAATTCTTTGTTACATAAAAATAAAAAATAAAATACTAAGATAAATATAAATATAATATCTTTCATATGAATAGTATTAGTCTAATTTATCATCTTAAATTAACAATATTTAAATTGTTATTTTTATTAAATTATGAGGGTCACAACTTCGACACCTTTTAAAATAAAATAATATAAGTGTCATAATCTATTTTATAAAACTCCAAATTGTCCAACTATAGACCATTGGACTATTATGGTTTATATATTCATGACCAAAAAGTTTTTTTCAGGTTTTTGTGCCTTTTATGGGTATTATTATTTGAATAAAATCTATATTATTGATTTTTCACTAAATAAATAATTTCTCCATCATTAATGTATAAGCTATTTAGGTAATTAAACATTTCTCAAAAATTAAAAATAAATTACCCTAACAATTAAAGAAACTATCTTTCAAATGATTATTTATAATTGAATTTATATTCTGTATAACCTTATATTAAAAATACTTTAATTATTAAATTTTGAGTGAGACATATTTCACTTTCTTTAAAGAAAATAAATTACATGTGTTAATCACATCCAAGTGGGTTATAAAAGATACAATTTTGACCTAAGTAAATTTTATAATGAAATATAATCATCTTATTATATTAATACAAGTGTTCGGGTAATTTTATAATATTATATTTACCCTTAATTTCCATATTTACCTTTAACAATGGTAAATAAAATTTATCGTAGTTACTATTAATAATGCCTAAAAATAAAAAGTAACATATTAACATAGTTTGGGCCTACTGATTCTAAATTTGGAATCCATTTTTTCAAATTCAATACACAGAAGTGGCTGTATTTAATTTAAAATTAATCCCGTTGTTGAGAAAATGAGTTTTAAAAGTTAAAACATTACAAAAGATTGAAATGTTTTTACCTATGACATTAATGTAAAATCAAGGATAATGACTTAAATTGTATTAAATGTTAAAAATATATTATATTTTTACTTTAAAACAATTAAATATTATAATTTAACCATATAAATTATTTTGATGAAAAACGTTCTTTTTAATTAAAATTTAGCGTATTTTTACTATTCATTAAAATATAAAAGTTAATAGAAAAATATTAAAAAATTACCCAAATTATATTTTTATATACTTATTGCAATGAATAAGTTTATTTTGTCAAATTGAACTCATAAACTTGTCAAAAACTAGATTTAATGTGGGTGCGCCATCCAAAGGCGGAAAAATTGCTTTTTTTTAATAATTATTTTACCCGAAAAATTATTTTGTTCTAATACCATGTTCTAGAATATGTCTTAGATGAATTATAATGTTATAAAATTCAAAATATGGGTAAATACTATTCATAATGGCTAGTTCATAATAATATTATAACAATATATCATTGTTTAGTAAAACTTGGTATTGCGTACGACACGCACTATTGAGGAAGGTCACTCTTTCATGAAACACAGGTCAAGAATAGTGTTTGCGTATACTACAAGCTAATATGATATTTATTATAGTGACATAAAATCTTGGTGTAGCTTAAAACACAATACATCAAAGAAATTAAAAATAATATTTCTCATAAAATCTCAGGGTGTTACATTCTACCCCCCTTAAAATAAATTTCCCCCTTGAAATTCGTCAGGGTTATAAATGGTTTACTACTTGAAAGTTTCTTTCATAGAAACCCACATCATAAAAAGGAATACTAAAATTTAATTTTAAAAACTAATGTATGAAATGTAATGGTTTCCCAAATTAACTCATCATTGGGTTTCCACATAGGAGAACATAGTTGAAAATGTGGATATGGAAGAAAAAATCTAACCATCATGTTATGATGGAGAGTGGTAGAGAACATGGATATGAAAAGGCCAACAATCACAAAGCCATAAATTTGTGATCATATATAATACCATCTGATTCATCAGATATGAGGGTACTAGGACAACGCTTCTGGTTTTCAAGATCATTTCCCTAAAGTTATTAAATTTTTAAATTAGGAGAAATACTTACTTGATTTCATTGTAATGTCATTGTTGGTCATTCCATGAACAATTTCCACTTCATCTCTTATTTAAAGAAATAAATTTGAATTTTTCCTTCTTAAAATGTTAGCAAATTATGCTATAAAATGATAGGTTATTCCATCTGTCTTAAATAGTTAGCAACAGTTATTAAATATACATAAGTCCATCTATGGTGATATTAATCATATATGATTCCAAAAATGGACTTATACTTTAACTATCATACCGCCTAATAAAATAAAACTAATTTTTACTAACCAGGGAATTCCTTTAGGCCATTGGTAGGTGATAAAGACTGTCGCGCTTCGGTTGTGGGTTCGATTCCCGCATCCTTGTCCAACGCGAGGGGTTGTCGCTCGTCATACAGGTTGTCCTTTTTCTAAAACTATATTATCATAATATTAAAAAGTTATAGCCTTAAACAATACTACCCGATGTCCAAATTAATCCATTCCAATATTTAGTCTTATCAAGAATACTTCTCTCCAATCTCATAGTATAACGAAAAATATTACTAGAGAGGTTATATACAAATCATGTGATTACCATCATTTATCCCCCATATATCATAAGATATTTCCTGTTGGTCATTTTCCAAACATGTGAATACCTTAATAATGTATTCTCTTGAAAAATGAATTACCATAGAACATTAGTGAAAACATAAATGCGGTCAAAAGTTAATTATTTTCACATACCAAAATCCAAAAATTTCTATATACTCAATCCATGATGTCACTTTTCCCTTATATAAGTCATGAGATCATTAATACTATAAAACATATTATTTTCTCTATATGCCTTCATTATGTGCATATCATCTGCTTTCCAAAAATATCTGAATAACCTTTCATGGTTATCGGTACCATTCAACATATTCTTTCAAAAAAATTAAAAAAACATTAGTGTAACGTTCCTTAGATGTTTCTTTTTTCCATAGTACCATTAAATTACCTGTACATAATTACTATTGATAAACATACAATCATTTCACTACCTTCTTAAACCATCGACCAAGCTTCATCATTTTATTCCTCAAAAAATGTTTCATATCATGTATCATTTATAGTCTCTTCATCATTATTAACATAAATACTACCCATACGACCATGCTGATTCTCTTCATAAGAATTTCCCTTTGGGAATTGGTTTTCATAATGCCTGTACATTCCACATTTAAAACATTTAACTATTGTTTATATCATAGCAATACCATTATCCTTGTCCATAGTGTTAACTGAACCCTTTCATTTCAAATTACTAGCTTTGTGTCCTTCTTTTCCACACACAAAGTATCTTCTAGTTCCTTTGAAACATTCTCCTTGATTTCTCTACCCACATGATTTACAAGAGGAAAATTGAACTTTCTTTCCTCTATGATCATCATGAAACTCCATCTTTCTCTTACTAGCTATGTCAGGAAAATTACCAATGATGAGATTATTGATCATATTATGAGATTGCTGATTAGGAATAATATTGATAATTTGCCTTCCAAATCCAATTTAATTTGCTTGATCATGATTATTATCATTCCATTGCCCATAATATTCTCTATTAACATGAATCTTCCTTTTTCCAGCCATTTCCTAAAACCCAAAAGGAAAAGTGTGAGAGGAAAAAATCACACTAAGAAAAAAAATAATTAGGGGGAGTACATTCAATATCTAACATCATATGTTTAATCCGAGGTTATTCATGATCGTTATCAAAATTCTAGGATTGTAACCTATAATTTATACTTAACCTTACGGACATCCCAAGATGTACGTTAGAAATATCTCTAGGAATCTCACAAAAGTCTTCACATCCTAGTTTCCAATGGTTAACTTAACCTTTCCTCTGATACCAACTGTAGAGACCCAAATCTTAAAATACATGGACGTTACATTACTTTTGGGTAATACTTAATACATAACAAAATCAGACACCCAAGGACCATAATTGTTTATTGTCATTGGAAACTCGGAACAAAATCTTCTGATCATGGTGAAAGATCATCAACATCTCCCATAACGATCTTCCCCTTTTGTTTTCTTACCTAAAACCTATATTTATATCCTAGGGAAAAGAAAACATATAAATGTTGAGCACAAATGATCAGTAAGGGTGAGAATGGAGAAGATAAAACAAACAATATACATTTAAACATAAAAACATGAACATAAAGTTAAAACATCAAAATCTTGAGTTGTGAAATAAATCTTGGCAGTACACAAGGAATAGATCATAAATGATTATCAATCATGATAAAATATAATGGGAATAAAACAAGTAATTGTTTAAAATAATTAATCACATGATATAATTTCCATAGTAGCCAAGGCATTGCTTCCAAGACTATTATAGTGGACAATGTCCATTACTGAACCGGGTTTACTTGTCGTTCCAGCCCTGTATTACTAAAACAAATTTACTTTCCATTACAGCCATGTCTATCTCATGAGATATAAATCTTTACCTAATGAATTATAGGGAGATATAGGTCTCAACCATCTCACAATGAAATCATTCTTATGTGTGCCGCAAAATAAAAGTAAATCATTCATCATAACCCAAAGAAAAAAATGGGTTTCATAAACATCATCCCATAATAACATAATCCATATAAAAAAATGGATATCATTTAATCAAAAGAAAAATAAAACAATGTAAATAATAGAGACATTATACTTGAAACATAATCATACTAAATAATGTCATCTTAGATAGGAAACAGTTTTGATAAAATGCTTGAAATGAATTCTTGAGGAAAATATCCTTTCTTCTTCAAAATCATTTTATTTTCACAAAATTCCATGAAATTTTAAAAGAAAATAATTTTTTTGAAAATAATCATGAAATCATGTAGAGGAAGCTTCCTGAAAATAAGGCATTATAAAACCGTAAAAATCTATTCATGCCATATATGTTAAAAAACATTCTTCCTGTACTTTTGCTAAAAATGTCAAAAAGTACCTCGTATGTTAAAAAAAGAAAGCTACTTTACATACCATGTAGTAAAAGTCAAAAATTGGTAAAAATGACTTTAAACATACATGAAAACATTTTTATAAAACATGTACATGGATGATAAATATAACCCTAGTAAATACTTACGAATAAACAATCACAGATAGGAATGAGATTGGAATAATTATCCCTTTCCATTTATGATCGGTGGGATCATACCTGTCATAAAATAAAGAAAATAAAATGCATATGTAAATTATCATATCCTTCATAATATAAATCATAAAACTTTCATGGGAATCATAAACACCATACAAAATAAATAGATTATTATTAAGGCATATGTCTCACCGAAATAAAAGTGAGACGAAATAATCCATTACCTTATGTCCAATTTCTTCCATATGTCACTGAGACTCCTTTATAGTGGGTTTAAAAATATTATTAACTAGTATCAGAACCAAAATAATATTTATGATATCATATGTGATTCACTTATGAGTTTATATTTCATGTTCATTTGTCAATTCCATGTTAAAGCAGTGTTTTGGGTAAAATTGTTTCATTTATCATATGTGTTTTGACTTGTAATTATTCACATGATTGCTTAGATCATAAATACATACTTCCAGAATGTAAAACATGATTTATATATAATATATATTCAGAATATATATATAATAGATTGATAAATAGAATGAAATACACCGTCCATGGAGATGATAGGCTATACGTATTCATGAACGTTGTTTTCATTTCCTTATTAAATTGGATGGAAGTAAATTACATATATATATATATATACATAAATCTATTATAATTATTATGTCATATATTTCATGATTACTTATTATATTTACTTTATAATCATTCTTGAATGGTTAATAAATAGAATGAATCTCATCACATCGTGGAGACGGTAATCCTTACGTACGCACGAGCGATGATATCGTTAGCATAATTATTGAATGGAATTGGAGTGGATAATATAATATCTCAGAATAAGTATAATGTTATAATAATCATATATAGTTATTTTTTCCACCATTATACCCATCCAAGTAAGGTGGTGGTGGAAAAACATATTACACCATGGCGTGGAGATAATAATTCATACGTACGCACGCGCGGTGATTTCGTTTTTCGTAGGATGGATAGAAGGAAAAATAGTGTTGTTTCATATTTATAATTAAATATCAGTATATTATTGAAACTAATGCCATTACATTATAATGAAACAACTAAATAAGAGGAAGTATAAAAAAATAAACATGAAAAAATCGGTAGAAGAGACTACCTCTTCTTCGACGCACCTCCTTTGAACTTCTTCTTATGGTACTAGAGTTGGTCTTTTGAGAAGACCAGAATCACAAAAATTTTCCTAGGGAAGTTGAGAAGAGTAATTCTTAGGGTTTATAAGAGCTTTAATTTTCAAAATGGTGTGAGGAGGAGAGGTGTGATGTGCCCTTTTATAAGAAAAGATAAGGGAGCTTTTGGAAACCGCAAAAATATTAATTAATAATAAAATCAAACCACAAATAAAAACCTCAAAAAATCACTCAATTCAAAGATGAAATGAGATAGGGTGGTAATATCATAAAAAAATTTAGACATGTTTTATGTTTATTATAAACCTTATCATTTTGATTTATCCTTATTTAATCTATTTAATTTTATTTGCGGTAATAATATTCTAATTTTTAAATTGTTATAAATACTTACTTATGGGGTGTTTATTTTCCATAATTAGATACATTATTAGATTTTAGACCATATAATTTTAAATTTTTAATTTTTAAATATTTTTGGTATTTTTAAACAATTTACTAATATGTTATTTTTATGCAATATCGATAGTGTCAATTTTGACACGATTCAATTACTTGAATTTAACTTAAAAACACAAAGAAGATATATTTGAACCAAATTATTTAATATATTCCTAACATTCCATATTCAACTAAAATATTCATTTATCACATTAATTTGTTCATATAATATTTATTTTATTGTTTTTAAAAACATTTATTTGATATTTCTATTAATAAAACAATTATTACAACATTTATGTATAATTATTTAATATACCTATTTGTTGCATAAAAATAAAAAATAAAATAATATGATAAAAACAAATCTAATATATTTCATCAGAATATTTTTACTCGAATTTATCATCTAAAAGTCAAAAAATTTAAATTGTTATATTTATTATATTATGAAGGTGACAACATTGACATCTTTTAAAATAATATAATATAAGGGTCATAATCGCTTTTATAAGGATCCAAATGGTCCAAAATTCGACCATTGTATTATTATGGTATATATATACACGACCTATATGATTTTTTCAGGTTGTTGTGACTTTTATGGGTATTATTATTTTAATAAAAACTATATTATTTATTTGTCAACAAATAAATAATTTCTACATCATTAATGTATAAGCTATTTAGGTAATTAAATATTTTTTAAACATTTAAAATAAATTACCATAACAAAGAAAAATATTTTAGATTAAAAATTACAATTTATAATCTAACTTATATTCTGTATAAACAAGTATTGAAAATACTTTAATTATAAAATTTTGAGTGAGACATATTTCACTTTCTTTAAATAAAATAAATTAAAGGTCTTAATCACATCCATGTGTGTTCCAAAAGATTCCATTTAGACCCAAGTTTTTTTAGGATGCAATATATTCATCCAATTATATTAATACATGTGTTAGCGTAATTTTATAATATTATATTTACCCTTAATTTACTGATTTACCATTAACTGTGGTAAATAAAATTTACCGTAGTTACTATTCATAATGCCTAAAAATACAAATAAGTCTATGAAAATAATTTGGACATAATGATTCCAAATATGGAATCCACATTTCCAAATTAAATACACAGAAGTGGCAATATTTAATTTAAAATTAATCCTGTTATGGTTAAAATGGGTTTTAATAGTTAAAACATTACAAAAGATTGATATGTGTTTACCTATGAATTCAATGTACAATAAATGATAATGGCTTAAATTATATTAAATGGTAAATATATATTCTATTTTTACTTTAAAACCATTAAATATTATAATTTATCCATATAAATTATCATAATGAAAAAAGTTATTTTTAATTAAAATTTTGTGTATTTTTACTATTCATCAAAATACGAAAGTTAATAGAAAAATATTAAAAAATTACCCCAAGTAAATTTTTATATTATTATTGTAACTAATAAGTTTATTTTGTCAATTAGAACTCATAAACGTTCCAAAAACAAGCTTTGAAGTGGGTGTGCCATCAAAAAACGGGAAAACTACGTTTTTTTGAAACATACTTATTTTACCTGAAAAAAGTATTTTGTTCTCATATCATGTTCTAGAAAATATGTAAGATGAATGATAATTTTATAAAATTAAAAATTTGGTTAATAATATTCATAATGGCTAGTTCATAATAATATTATAACAATATATCGTTGTTTAGTAAAACTCGGTATTGCGTACAACACACGCTATTGAGGAATGTCACTCGTGCGTGCAACAGAAGCCAAGAATAGTGTTTGCATATACTACAAGATAATATGGTGTCTCATATAGTGCAATCTAATCTTGGTGTATCATACAACACAAGACATCAAAAAAATTAAAAATAATATTTCTCATAAAAACTCAGGGTGTTACATGATTTTCCTTATATAAATTCTCATTAGTGGAAATCATATAATATTTATCAATAAACAGAATTAATTTTATTATTATTCATTTAATTATAGGGTTTGAATTTCTTTTAATCATTATACCCCCATTTTTTATAATTCAACTAAAATGATGCCAATATGTTCAACCAACCTTGTATCTTATTTTCAATCAGGAATCATTTTCTTCAATATTTATATTTTTTCGAATTTATTTCTAAATTTATTGAACCCTATATATATTATTATTTATATTCATATTATATTGAATTTTATTTAAAAGAAGTATAAAATGAATCAATTTTTTATCAGTTTACACGTTGTTCCTTTCTTCAACCGTTTTTTTTAGATTTCATTAAAGATATTACATTACATTTTCTATTGATTATTAAATGTGTTCAATTAGTTTTCTAATAATTTTAAAACCATTTATTTATATGTTTTAAATTTGTAAATGTTATCAAAATGTAACGGTCATTTCTTCTTCGTTTCCGATACAATTTACATCTCTCTTATATATTTTTTTCATCTATATCAATATCCTATAATTTTTTTATATTTCAAAGGGTGCATGTTTTAGTATATAATCAACATTATATATATGAATGATTTATTTTTATGGTATATGATTATTCTTTTTAAACATATTCTATATTAAATGGTTAATTATTCTATGATTTAATTAGGAATGTTTTCTTTTTGTGGGGTACACATATGTGTCGTTTCCCATTATATTATAGGTAAGAGTATAATTGTATCCCCATAAAATTAATTTTACCAATACATAAATATCATTAAATGATATATAATGTTCTATATAGTGAACCCAGTTGAATCTCTTTAAGGTGAACGAGTAGTAAAGTTATCGACCATGTTATGAGACCTCATCTTCTATTTAGTGAAACTCTTTGAAGCACAAATTTACATAAGAAATGATTTAATATACTTATGTATATGAAAAATATCTATTTTTTCAACATTTTAATTTTATATTATCATGGAAGATGATTATTGACTCATGTTTATACACTTCTATGACCAATTTCATATGTCATACCAAAATGAAAATATATTTTTTTCATGATTTATAACCCATATCTTCTTATGTATATCATTTTTATTATATGTTCTTGGCCATTGATTTTGATGGAATACCAATATGCTCATCGCTTTATCACTAATGATTTTCAAATGATATATCTTATTTTTTATCCCTACTGAGATTCTGAAATCACCCTTTTCTTATGTTTCCATTGCATAAGAAATGAATTTTGTTATTATGTGTAATATTTACATATGGATAGCATGTTTGAATACTTTTTATGTATATATATAAATATTATTGAAAAGTAATTAGAGTACGTATATATTCTATAAATATATTAATTAGGTAGGTTTCACAATTTAATTTATTATGAGATGTAATTGTAATTCAAGTAAATCTATATAATATGTGTGTATATTTTTTTCATGTCACATATTTTGGTATCAGAGTGGGGTTTAGTTAATTATTTTGATTGTTTTATTAAATATATTATGATAATACTAAAAGAAAATTTGATGAACCCAAAAGTGATGTAGGATAAAACTAAAGTTTTATTGAATGCAAAGAAGGATTTAAAATTTATCACTTCTTAACATTGATTTTCCTTATCATAATCTTACTTACTCTAGTTAATTTTTTTAATATGAAAAAACCAATTTTTATGTCAATTTCAAGAAAGTTGAGGATATTTTTGAGACATTAATAAGAAATATGTATTGATTGAACCATTGAGTAACCAAACATGATAAGTTCTATTGTAAACAATCTCATTAACACACTCACACAATATTCTCACTCAATGAATTATTACATGTTCCATTTCAAACTCCCAAACAAGTAATATAATGAAAAACTCCACATTTATGCCTTCATTTAATAACATTTACCCTCTTTTAGCATGTGTTTCAATAAACTAATTACCGATCAATGTATCAACAAAACAGGAAATATTTTTTCATTATAATGTTCTAATTGAATGAATTTTTTTTAGTTGAATATCATTTAGAATGTGGATCAGATAAATATTAGAATCTCATTAAGAATATTATGGAAAATAAAGAAAGAAATATCATGTAATTTGTGGTTTCTTGTTATTTAAATATCGACAAACATTTTCCTTGAAAAAATTTCAATCAACTAGAAAATATTTTATAGATGTGATGAAAAATGAATATGAATGCCTTGGTACTTATATTCATTAATAACAAGACATGCATGGTAGTATTTTGGTTTTACCATTGATTCTTAAAAATAGATCATTTTTTTGGATTCCTAAATAAATTCCTCTTATTGATATATCTATAAAGGTTATCTATTACTATGAATAAATTGATTGATGTTATCTATAGGTGAAAAAATTAAATCTCACTAATATTGCGGTTTTATGAACAAGAATATGAAAATATATATTCATGAATGGTTAAATGATAAAACCCATATATAAAATAAGATTCATCATCCTACATACTCATAAACATTTAAGAATCATGGGTGAATTATCTAGAAGTAGTAGAACGTGTTTTATGTGTGTAAGACAATCCCATTAAGTGATTCAATGGTGAATAGATATGAAGAGTTAGACCAATGAAATAGATAAAAAATAAATATCAATCTAATGAACCACACATTGTACATTTATTAAACTATAAGAAATTGGGAATTAACAGAAAATCGAGCTCCAATCCAAGGGTTATTTATGTTTGATTATAAAGACAACCATATCCAACGAAAAAATGGTACACTAATGAGATCACAAGCACTAAAATATGTTGTAAAAACAATGTGTTGAATGATACACCCATAATCCAATAAAAACAAAAAATTATTATTTGATCTTAGGCCCACACACTCCTTTATATCTTCAATGTTTTATAACATAATCAAATCTACCACCCAATTACAAGATACTAATTTTTATATAAAAACACTTATTCTTGTGATGATTGCAACAAAAGTGTCCTAATCAAATCTAAATGAGGTATATCAGTTTTTGATTCATATAAATCATATTATTCCCCTATTTTTAAAATTTGAATTGATTTTAGGAATGAATTATATTCCACTACATTGATACCATGTAAATGGTTCTGAATGGAAATCATATTATATATCCCTTGTTAACCCATGATCATCTATTAGTGTAAGGATGTCTAGGAAAACAATATGAAAATTATATCCTTATATTTCTAATAATACCCAATAATGAGATGTCGGTATGGAAATTATTCTAGAATATTTTTACATATTTCTAAAATAGTTGTTTTTTCCTTCCCATTGATCATAATATTGTGTTTTTAATAGGAATAATACATGGTGATACACCATAATCAAAGGAAATGTATTGATTTCAATTGACGAAATTATATTAAATGGTGAAACAGCACAGTTATAATCAATATGAAATATTTATACACAAAAAATCTTCACAAAAGGATCAAATATTCCTCTTTCTTAAGAAAAATAAGGGATCAATGGTCCTATAATTTGACTTTATAGAATTTAAAAATATTAATATTAAATCAAGGGAATCATATTAATGAATTATTTTATCAAATATGAGTGAAAAATGATTCTAAAATATTTTCATTCACTGTAAATTTCATCATTTAGATTTTAGAAGAAAGGATATACCCATTTAAACCCTTAAGATTAAATATATACACTTTGATTTCATAGTAATTCTTATTAGACATTGATAATCGCCACTATCAACATGGAATAGATTAATAGAGTCTTTAGAGATTATCCTAATTAGTTTTGGGTAGTATTTCTAAAATATATGTGCATATATTCTATATTAATGTGAAATCACTTATAATATTTGGAAATTGTCATGAGAACCTTAAAAATAAGGAATATTTCTCCAAATATATAAAATGATAATTCTATATTCAAAATTTATCATTCATATGTCAAGAAATCATATGTGGTTATATATCAATGGATACTTCAAATAGATAGGTGATTGATGAATTTTCCATGATAACCACTAGAAGAGATATCCATAGTTTACATGTATTTATTATATATGGTTGATGAGATATGAGAAATTTCTCTTGATAGTCAAATTCAATAATAAAGTTTACTATAATGGGATATAAGTTTATCTAGTTTGATGAGTGATTAGAAAAATGTCAAGATGCTTATGTGAATAGTAATCATTACACCAGTACAAATATTATATTATAGTGGATAACATTTTTTACAGATAAAGATGATCCAAAGGAATTGTTGAGATGTTTCCATATGAACAATTATAAGGTCTTATCTTGTGAATCATATTAATTAATTTTCCCTAAGTATAGTAACATGAAACAAGATTTAGAGTAACAAAAAATGATATTTTCATTAATTATGTGAAAGAATTTTCTCTCTTTGCATATATGTGATATATATTTATCAAATTATATTAATGAAAATAATCATATAAAATAATATTAGAATATTACAAATTATATTGTGAGAGTTGATCTTTTAATATTATAGTTAAATACATTTTTTCCTTGGGAAGGAGTACATGATGTATGATGCTCTAGCTAAGAAGGATCGCACAACCTTGTCTTATATGTGATTTGTAAGAGTACCAATACTCGTGTAATTGAATATGATTGACAAATGATTAATTAGTGAAGGGTAAAATTCATTTGGTTACCATCTTTTAGTTGAACCATGAATCTATATGAATATCATTGAGGAATAGAAAAAGGATATGGATTTAACGAAGAATATAAACAATGTTTTATAGTTGAACCATGAAACTGATGGAATTATAAAAAATTTTAAATTAATTCGTATTCTATAAATAATAGAAATGTAGAAGTATATTTTTGAATATATTCATGGATCACAATTATCTATCAATCATGGAATCATAAATATTTATAAATACTGGTTTGGAAAATTATATTTAGACCTTTTGAAAAGTTTATTGAAAATTATAAATCTCGATGTTTGGTTTCCCTCTGAGTAAAGGTTGAATGAAAAAATAATATAAGGTTATGATGTATCAATTACCCATAACTATATGAATATGGGAGACTATTGACATCGATATCATTGTAAATATTTTGGATACTATTAAAGGTAATAATTTCATTTTTTGGTTGATCTTGTTTCAATTTTAGTTATTTTCATTAATATATAATGTAATTTTTCACTTGATCAACATTCCATGATATACATAAAATCATTGTCCAGACATCAAGGAGTACCACATTCAATTGTATTAGATTGATATAATAGGATGACTTTAATGTACTAGAAGAGTTTTTAACAATAATTTAAAACTAAGATAATATTTAACTATCTTTTTCATCGTTAAATTCATTTTATGTCTAAATTGACCATTGATACTATGGATTTAATGATGAGATCATATTTAATTTATTTAATATGAAGTTGGAATAATATCTTCGTTTGGTAGAGTTCTTATACAAGATTTTTTATAACATCCTTAAAATTGAAATTTATAAAGATATATTTGAGAATATATTTATAAATACAACATGTTTTGATTAATATAGGAAGCATAAGATATAACAAAAACATCTTCTATATGATATCATATAGAAGATTCAAACAATTTAGTGAAATGTAAAATCCAAACAAATTCAATAGAAGAGTTATGACAACAATCATCCATGAGACTTGGATTTTATAGTTAGTGGTAAGTTACGTTGTTGAATTTTAATGTGGATGTGAGTTTTGAGATTTTGGAAGAATGGAATGTTGCGTCCAAAATAAATCTACCATGTAACTATCCATGATCATTTGGGGATGGTACCTTATCAACATAAACTTCCCAAAACATCTCATATGTGTATAAGGTGATCCATTTATCACTATTGAGGAAGAACATTCCAATTTGATCGTATGTACAAAAATCATATATTTTAATATTTTAACATGATCACCCTTATGTGGAACAAATAATACCAATATTGAATCATAGGGATAATGTACTATTGAACATGATAGCTTACATTGATAAATCTATTTAGAGAAATACTATGTTTATGGATGAAATTTTTTAACATAAATATGTAATGAGAAACAATTTACCTTGTTGATTTCATTAGATAAATTAAATTTTAAGGGATATACTTTTTCCTAAAGGTAGAATGTAACACCCCATTATATTTTTATATATTTACCTTGAAAAAAATCATGTTTTTTATATCATATAGCACATAAAACACCAAACTAAAAAAAATGTTTAATATTTAATTGTAAAACAATGTCAAAATAAAATATAATGTATGATAAAAAAAAAATGAAACATAAATTTCAAACATACTAAATTAATAAAAAAACATGTAAACAAAAAGACTACAATAATGAAACTATAATCATCTAAATATTCAACGAATATCAGACAGCTAGTGATGATAATTAAAATAACACATGACATCTGAGATATAATAAAAAAATAGAAAAATTAAATAATAGGATTAATTGTTTTAGAGAATTATGTATTGTTTTATATATTTATTTAGTATTACGATTCTATATGTAGTGGATGGTTATATAGTCATTGGATATATGGTCATTGAATATATAATTGTTTGAGATGTGGTCATTGAGATTAAATGAATCCAATAGGTATGTTTACTACTTGTTTGGTTGTGCTTTCATAGAGTGAAATGGTTTTGCTCGTGGGGCATCCATTTCCACTTTTCCTGAAACTCCCAATGGTTCCCCCATCTATAGCTTTATATAGACATTCTTTCCAAAGGTTGGTGCTCATCTGGGTTTTGAGGCCCAGTGAATCTTGGGGACTTTCATTGGACGAGAGGATGTGAGGTCAGTCTCATCTCATCCTTTTGGGGGGAATTATGTCCTACTTCAGGGCTCTCTTATAGATTTATGATATGCTCATGGATCTCTTTTAAATCCCAATATTGGACTGAATACCCTAAAAAATTCTTTATAAGTTATTTTTCTCACTAGAATTTTAAATGGATTCATACTAATAGAACTATTTGTATGTATCTGAGGTTATTCATCCATTTCCCTAAAAGAGAATAGTTGTATTATATGTTGTAATTATATAACCAAGTGCATTGGAATGTGTGACCATGTGAGGAAGAAGTTAATATTCTGAAGAGGGGATTGAGCCATTATGAGGAATCCTACATATCATGTATATTGTAGGAATAAAACCCATGTAGATCATTGATGCTCTTGGGACTAGCCCCAATGTATATTTCCTTATATTAGGGGTATTCATTCATGATCTAAAATTTGGTTTTCATTCACATCTCCCAAATACCATGTGATTTATGATTAGTTTGAGAATTAATGGGAATAGATGATCGTCCTCATGGTGTATATGTATTGTACTTGTGTATATAGAATGTACTTGGGGAATTTATAATAAATCTCTCGCATTTAAAAGGTGTCCTACATATCCTAAATATAGAAGGAATTAGAGTCTTCATATTTTGGTTGATCAGGGTTTACATGTGGAGGCCTCCCTATACCATTGAAGTGGTTTAAAGGGAAGATGATAAGAGCATTTCAACCCCTTAAGCCCATGTAAACCATGATAATTTGTGAGATATAAGGTATTTAATGTTACCAATGACACTAATTTTAACGTGTGACTCAAATGTTGGTACCTCTATAGATGATCAATATGGAGCTCGGACATTGAGGAGGGGTGGCCTACATATCCTGATTATAGTAGGAATCGGAGTCGTTGTAGATCCCTTTAAGTCTTGGATTACACACAGAGTCTACCCTTTAACATTGTTGGTGCTTATAGTGCAGTTTATATGATCAATGAAACTACCTAATCGCATGTTAGAATTTCTCATTTGTGAGAAATAATGGATATAATGAAAGGAATTTCATTACATTGAACAAGGGAATCAAATGTTTGTCCCTCCATGGATGATAAATATGGAGCTTAAAACTAAGGGATAGGTTGCCTATGTATTTTGAATATGAAAGTAATCAGAGTAGTTGTAGTTACCTTTACATTGGGGCTTACACACTAAGGCTACTATTTACTATAGTTCTCTTGTCTGGAGGGTGTTGCATGACCCAACATTCTTTTCATGGGAGCCATCACCTGACATGGCCTAACACATATGGATGTTGTTAGATGTCCAATTTGGCATGCACTGGGATACATCACATGATCTTGCTGACACATATGTTGGGTGTCACAAGAGCCGGTGCAACATAGTCCAAAGGATGTTTCATATCTTGGCTGACAGGTCTGAGTGACATTGTGAAACAGGTCTGACATATCTTTAGTGTGTTGAGAGCCTCATCTAACATTCCTAGAGGTTGTCATGAGATCTTGTTCATTATGCCTAGATTCATTTTCTATTATTGGAAGACATGGGTGAAGGTCATTATATGAGTTAGGTTATGTGTCTAGAGGACATCTCAAGTTCTGGGTGAGGGACCCATATGGTTTACAAGTTCAATGTGATGACTATGGGGGAACCGTCTGACTTGTTCTGACAGGTCTAGAGTATTTCGTGTGTCCCATATAACATATCGAAGGAGTGTTGTGTGATCTGGTTGATGTTTATTGGTGTTTTCTGGTGTCATTGAATGACACACATGAGGCACCTCAGGGGCGGCGAGAATGTTCTTCTCTTAAACCTTTGGCCTTTGATCTTGGTTCGAACACATTTATTTTGAATTCCATGGTTCTTTTAAATATTAATTTTTCTTGAGTTTTTCATGATCTAATAGGCTTCTAGGATGTTTTTCACATAACCTACTAGGGATCCTTCATGTGATATATGAATTATCACGCAGATTTCTTTATTTTTAGTGCATGAATATTCCATTTGTTCGCCAGTGTATTACTTGGAGAAAGGTTTTCCATTCGTGTGACCGATTACTACGACAAATCCACTTCGATGCTTGGGACTTTTCAGCTTGAGAGATCCCTTTTCATAGTATCTAGTGAATTTTTTTTGCTATGTTGGGGGACTTATATACCTCTCCACCCCGGATAATTTCTGATTTGTGGGGAATATCTGGCACAAGTCTAGACAGGATTCGGCAAAGGGTCCAAGAAACATGCGGTTTCGTGAGTCTCTATTATGGACCGCTCTGAGTGCATTGCATGATTTTGAGCAATCACAGGTCTCTTCCTTTATCATATTATTTCTGACTATAGAAGACAGGTTTTATCATGCATACGTATCAAAGTAATTTATGTTGTCATGTTGATATGTATAATAACCTTAGCAAGATCCAGGATCTTATTGGGTGGAAACCATGAGATGATCGATGACTTTTATTAGACCCTCATGAGACAATGATTGTTTGTTCGTGGGTCTCATGAGATCATACTATTGAAACTCTGGGAACATCACATTTCCTTATGTGAATGTGAGTTTCGCTAGAATCTTCCCTTTGTATCTTTTTTTATTTAGTGCTATTGGATGGGAGTCATGCGGGAGTACATGAGTTTTGTTGGGGATATTTCTTCAATTTTGGGGTGATGTGTTTCATAATAAGTATGGGTCCTAAGGAGGTGCATGAGCATTTATATAAAAACATATCTATTTTTATTTATATTTCAGTGGATATATCTGGATATACTCGTAGATTTCTTGGTGGATAGGATGAAAAACTGAAGAGATTTCACGAGATGAGGTGGAAATGACGTCGAGTCCTCAAGGTGTCTCATAGATCACTTGGGGTACATCACATTCCATTCAGTGATAGTTAAATACTATCAAATCCTCCCCTTTATCACATTCATTTTATGTGAAAAAATTTGGGAGGTCATGTGAGTTTTCAAAAGGAATATATAGGATTTTTACTCAACTTTTTTTATTATTTCTCACTTAAACAATATATGTCATATGAGGTGTGTGTAACCATGTATTTTACAAGTCTATATGTTTTTCCTAAAATCTCCAAAGGGGCTATTTGTAAAAACATGAGGACTTTTACTAGGTGAAGCTATCTCAGAGGAATTGGGGAACCTCATGGGTCATCAAGGATGTGTTTCATGTCCTTCAGCGATCGAGAACCCTTATCCCCTTCTCCTCTTTAACTCTATTATTTTATCCAATAATGGTAAGAGGGTATTGTTATTTTTTCATAGATATCCCCAAAGTATTTTATTATTCTCAATGATGATTTTGTGTAAGAGATTTGCGACCACTGGGGTTCTCTATCTTGGGAATTTCATTATCATTATTTTGGAAGGATTTTAGAGAGTTTTTCAGAAACATACCAATGAAAAAAATGTTGTTTTCGGGTTCTCATTTGACTGTCATCATGCAAGAATTTGTTGTAATAAGAGCCTTCAATTTAGAGATAAGACTCATTGAAAGGGGGTCTGTGGGAAATTCCATGGGTTAGACGCCATGCATAGAGTCTTTTCATGACCTTGAAGTGGTCACATAATTGTGAACCCCTCAGAAAATCATCTGATCTATGGGTCTAATCCTTCTCCTTCTTCCTTTTCTTTTATGGGGATAATAATACCCATATTCAAGTATATTTTCATTTTTCATTTTACTGATTCTTAATTAGAGGGCATCAACACCCCCCCCCCCCAGGAGTGACGTCTGAAGGGACATGGAATTGGGTTTGAGGATAACTAATGCCTTCCAGAATCATTGACTATGACATGAACCTGTACATTGGGTGATATTTTGTCTACCAAGAGAAACTTTTCATTCCTAAAAATTACCTATATATTGGGGTTGTAGGAAGATTCATTCCACTAGCTGCCAAATCTCCAGAGCAATCCCGTTTTTTACTCCTATCGCAGGATCAATTCGAGAACCATGTTTTTGAAACCTATCCAAAAACCTTCTCCTCATGTAAATTCTGTATAATTTCAACCAAAAGACCAATTAAGACACATCACTTTAGTAATTTATTAGTCTTTGTTTGAGAGGGATTTCATTGTCTTGAAGACTTTGTGAGACCTACTACCCTAATAATTCGACTTATTGAGATTCACATGACCATGTTTAGGTCATGTGATTGAGAGTCCCCAGGGGGATATGCGGTTCATGTGATGCCTTTGTACATCCCATAGATTTTAATCATCCCTTTTTCTTGGTATCTTGATCTCCCTGACAAAAGTCACAAAATAATTATTGGGGATGGTCAGCTAGTTTCAACACAATGTCAGGTCTTCTCTTATCTATTAGCCCATTCTCCCCTAAGTCCGGGTAGTCATGATCTTTTTCAATAACCTATTTATAAGTGCTATTAGAACATATTAACCTCTTCTATGGAAACATCAATTGGGGCATGGTATTAGAGTTGTGACCTTTGTCTTGGCAACAATTTCCATGATGAATGGGCATGTCCATTTTGGGTGAGGCAGACTTTTTTAGAGTTTTCTTATGATCTATATAGGGTTTGTCTATACGAAGTCGTGTGGATCACTCAATTAACCATTTACCTAAACCATAACCTTCTCATAGAAATTATTATCCATTAGTGTCCTAGTAAAAACACATTCATTCTTTTTCATGGCAAGGTGGGTCTCAACTTATGGGATATCCAAAAATTGTGTGCTATTCCTTCCCATGGTGATATGTGTGATGAATTTATCCATTCTATTTTCATTTAGGATGATTCTCATCTGACCTAGTACTAAAAAATTATATTCTCATCATTTATAAGATGAAATTAGAGAGAGATCTCAAAAGTTCAGTCAAATATTTATCTCACATAATGGATCAGTATTTTTCTATGTCGAAGCGGTGTTAGAAGAAATCTTATTCTCCCTTTTCGATTCCCTTCCAAAAAAGTCTATGATACTGTTGGCCCATATTGGGGAATTTTTTAGGTTGTTTAAAATACCTCATAGGGACATCAAGTGATCCTTGAGGTTTCTTCAAATCATATGCTGGTGAGTTTCATAGCTATGTTCTTGAACGAGTGGATGTTTCCAATTAAGGATACATGCTCGATAATCCATGTCAACACATTGGTGATGGTGGCATAACATGGAGAATGGAATATTCTAAACATAGTATTACTATTCAAGGATTCCCTCTAACAGATATTGGGTCAAATCCTACAGGGTAACACTCCCTATAGGATTAGTGGTCCTCTCTTATTCATGTTTGTCTAGATTTGGGAGTACATCCATTGTTCTGAGTATTACAATTCCTCTAGGATCCTGGCACCCAAATCTCACCTTGGATTGCTAAAAATTTCTGGAGTTGGGGATATGTCATTGAGACCTTATGAGGTTAAATTTGTACAATTTTATCTTGATTGTTTTGATTTTTCTAACTTACATGCACCAGGTTGTCCGATTACAGATGATGATAATGTCTCTATAAATGAAAGGCCTTATATGATCACCCTTTGACATATAATTCTCGCAGTCATGGTGGATGAGATGATTATCTGTGAACCTTATAGAATATATCAATTTTCATAAAAACATTTATATCCTTAGAGGGTTTCTCCCATTCCTTTAGTTAGTGTTCGAGGGGAATGATATACTGGTGTCATTCATCAATTATGGATGATATTGTCTCATGGAGAAACCAAAGCATAGATTAAAATACTTCCTAACAAATAATTTGTTTTCCTTAACTAGGATTATTCCCATTATTGGGTGACAACATATCTGAATAGTGTGTTAGGCCGGGTGGTATGTCATGTAGACATGCCACTTGCATCACCAATCCATTTATCAGTGGCATCGATCTAGTTAACTGAGGGATTATGTGAGGCGTCGAGTAAGTAACCCCACTCCAGTGATGGTTATTTGGATAATGGATCAAACACTGTTGAATAGATTATTCCTTCCATATAGGACACTGGTTATATGCCTATTGATTGAGAGGGATATGGGGATTCTTATCATGTTTCGGCATTTATCCAACTAGTTTGTCACCTTTCCATTATACCCACATTGTCGGTTGTCTAGGATCAGTCACATCATAATATGATATGGGGAAGCATTCTTGTCTTCATTACTATGACCCATTGGATGTATTTTAAGACTAGGAGGAGTTTCTTAGGTATTTATTTCATGACCTAGGGTATGAATGTTTTTTTCTACAACCTTTGAATGAGATTATTCATAATATCATCTTGAAAAAAAAGTGACATGGACATAAATTAAAATGATATGTGCATAATTGTTAATGATACTCCCTTGATAAAAAAAAGAAGGAAGGTGTTAGAGAAACTAGATCCAGATTGTCTTTAATTATCTAAATGGTGGGCCCAAATGGATTCTTAGATAGCATAGATACGGGGGCATGATGAGATGATTTCTCATCTGAGGTCAAATACTTCGACATCTTCAAACAGATTGGCCACTTACCATAGGATGTATGAAGAGTTGACTACTATGGTCAACGTTTTCTACCTTGAAGAAGATGCTGAAGAAGTGAGAATATTAGAACACCAATGCTCAATAAATATTTCCTATCATACATTTCAATCATTCCAGTGTCACTAACAATCATTTTTTATGACATTACTTTTTTACCGCACCTCGTTTCTTCCTGATGATTCTTTGGAGATACTGTAAAATGTGGATATTCATCCCTCTTTTTCATACTATGAATGGATTGATTTTCTGAAAATTCCATAATATAATCTAATTTTCCTCCCATAAAAATTTACAAGAAATTTCATTGCTTTTAAATTTTGTGAACTACCAATTATACCCATCATTTGTTTATATTTAATGAACATGACTTCCTGGAATCAAATGATGAGTCTTAAAAATCCCATTTTAGAGATTCTCATGAATTCCTACCCACACAAGACTTTTCATTGGTAATATATTCTGGCTATCATGAGATCACTTGACATGCAACAGGGACAATGGGTAGAATATACACCTTAGAGGGAGATTGATTTATCTTTTTTCTAAGTCAATAGGATTGGTGGTCATAGAATTATTTTAGTAAGTTGACAAAGAGAGACTAATAAGATTCCAAAAACGAAACTAAATTCGTGCTTTAGTTTAGGGACTTTTAGCTCAAACATGATATATCATTAATTAAAGTTATTTTATCTTGGACCTTTTATCCCTTAATTTAATTTTAAGGCCTTTTATCTTGTAGCTTATGTCACTTTTGTTTAGTTTATGTTCTTTTATCTTGGATCTTTTTTATGATCTTAGGATGTGGTGCAGACATTCCAAGGGTGACCTAAAACACTCTGAGGTGCTGGTAAATCGTCTCTTACATCACAAATCATGAGCCCTACACCCTGTAGTTTTTTATCTCAATGTGTAAGATAATAATTGTTCAAGAATAGTGTGTCGTATTCCAGAAATGAAATGAGGTATAAAACACGGCGACCTAACATCAAGGATATAGAATCCACATAGACAGTTTGGTTCATGGATTTGTAAATAATGTCCCGGAGATCTCGAGCCAGCTGGATAACATGGTACAGTCATTAAGGTAGGAGTTAAGACACAATGGGGTGTTCAGTGTTGTCATGATGATGTCGAGGCCCACAACTATTAGAATTTCCTTTTTTTTAGAGTGACATATATGGTTGGAAGATAGAGGCACATATAAAGGAGCCATAGGCATGCATGCATAGTCAAGAAAATAGTCTTTCATGTCTGATATTATTTTCAAGGGATATAAAACCTTATGGTAATTCAAGAAACCACAAATCGTGAAGTCTGATCTGCAGAAGGTATCAAATCCAAGGAGGGTTCAGGATCCCTTAAATATGGGAAACCATCTAAAGAAATATATCATAATGTTGAGAAGATGTGATAGTCATTGCTCTAAATTTTTACATTCCCAAGGGTTCTACAGATCATATCATGTATTTTACATGGGATATAAAGTAGACCTTATGAGATTTTTTCCTTGTTTATTTATGCTCATATTTTTACCTAAACTCAAGAGATGAAGTTTTTATCATGTAAAGACTTGGATTTTTCTTAGGTTACTCTTTGTGGGTTTTCAACCATACAATTTTTTTCCTATTTCTATAGTAGATTAATGTCCTATGATTTGGGCCATCATGCACTAAAATTTAATGTAATATAGATTTGACTAACTTGTAGTAAATTTTTTTTCATGATTGACATGGACCTAATATGCATGATGATACAGAAGATCCTAATTAAGATATAAAATGTTATGAGTACTCCAACATCATTCTTTCTTGGAGGTGGAAATGTTGTAAATCATATATCTTGGCCCTCGGATCATGATTTTTGATATGGGATAGTCACACCATAAGTATTTCAGATATGTTGAGTTGTTTAGTGCCATTTCATCAATGATGTCATCTCTCACGAGTATTGGAAATTACCTTTATAGAGTGGCGCATTTGGTTTACGGTCATAGGAACATATGAAGAATCTGTATGAATGTAATAATATTTTGGAAGAGTTTCCTTGAAGTCAAATATCTTTTCAAAGGGGCATAGAATATTGTGGTGATCTGAGACACCCCAAGCATGATGTGGGGCATATGGTCTGGGGGTACTTTAAAAGTTCGTGGAAGCAGTTCATTACTTGGTCTATTGAGGTAAAGATATTATGGTCCATTTAAAAGGATAGATGATGAATGATGGTTTCCCCGTCATAGGGTTACATCACAGGGAAATTAATCCTTGTAGTTTAATTTAATTCAATAAGGATGAAAATCCATTCTGTTCAACATCATCTTGTAAGGATGTTCTTTAATGTAGTTTACTATCATGAGGTAAAGAAGTACTCCCATGTAGTCTAATGTCATTTGTTAAAGATTTAATCTCATCCAATTTATTGAAATGTGGTAAAGATGTAATTCCATGTAATTTATCATCATGTGATTAGGATGTACTCCCATGAAGATTAATGTCATGCGATATGGACATGGGAGAATCATCATGAATGTGGGAGGATGTTGTGGCTAGGCCCAAATTAAGAGACTTGGGCATCAATGCATATCTCCTGAGGATGAGAATAAATCCACACATATTTTTTTCTGTGTAAAGACCCTGATAAGGTATGACCCATATGTATTAGTGTTAATTATTTCTATTGACCATTGTAGTCGGGCCTAGGGTTCGAGATCTAGGTGTCCCTACGTATCCAAATATATGAGGAATCAAAATACATATAGTTCATGAAGTTCCATGGTGTTTAATTTCATGCTGTGAGGATAAAGTTGGGTCATCATAGATTTGAGGATACATCATGGCTAGGCCCAAGTATAGAATATTGGGTGTCACTACATATCTCATGAGGAAGTGAGAATCAACCCACATGTAGTTCTTGGAAAACTGTGTAGTTTAATGTCTAACGGTAAGGATGAGAGCCTACAATGGTTGGTACACCTTGTTCATGTGAGGAAGCCTTATCGTGATTCCTAAGCCCATGTGAGCTATGATTGATGTGAGAAATAAGGAACAAT
Organism: Viscum album; assembly: GCA_963277665.1. Lineage (NCBI taxonomy): Eukaryota > Viridiplantae > Streptophyta > Magnoliopsida > Santalales > Viscaceae > Viscum > Viscum album. The sequence goes on from OY728161.1 coordinate 1,075,994,636, forward strand.
AAGGTCCCCATGCAGGACATGGGTACTGTGCATTGTTCAATGGCAAGACCAATATATAGACTCGAGTTGTCCCTACATATCACATTGGAATTGGGAATCAAGACATTCATAGTACATGGAAGAGTCTTATAGTTTAACATCATGTGGAAAAGATGTAGGTGATTCTATATTAATGGAGACCGGTATCACTGATCCATGTAGTTTTATGTAATTTGGTACGGACAATGATCGTGTTGTTTAACATCATCTAGTGAGGACTCATGATATGCCTATTATGGTCTTTCATTTATGACTATGATGAAATTTTTGTGTACCTATGTGCCTTGATAATGAGTGTGAGTCCATTTTTTGATTCCTAGGCTCACATAACCATACTTAGTGGGAGAAATAAGGAAGAACATGGGTTTCCTTACAATGAAGATATTGAAGAGGGTGCAATAAGTGAATTTTATACCAAATATTGGTTGCACCAAGATATAGGATCGAGGAATGCCTACATATATAATGAGGATGCCAGTCAAGATGTACGTAGTTCTAGAATAACTATGTAGTTTAACATCATGCAGAATGTATGCTGAACATGCAGTTTAATGTTATGCGGTGGGGATGATGGATTATCTGACATAAATTGCAACTGTGTATTCATGTAGTTTTATGTCATGCATTAAGGATGAAAGGTTCCATACAATTCAATGTTTTGTGTTCAGGATGAACACTGTATAGATTAATGTCATGTGGTCAGGATGAGCATGTATAGTTTAACATAATGTAGTTAGGGCAATTGATGGGGCTGGATTTCATGTAGATTCCCTTTTACCAATAGTTGTGCAATTTATTTATTTTGAAATATCGCATGGGTAGGTGGTGTTGTTGAAATAGTGGGTTCCCTATACCCAACTATGTCATACTTTTGATTAACTATCATGTATATAGTTTTTTATACATGATTCCTTCTTTCCATTATAGTGTAGAATTTCCTGCGTCCACTATTGAAATGGTAATGTCTAAAGATTAATCTTCATGTCAAGTGGTTATAGCAGATCTTGTGATATATTAAGAAACTCAATATACCATAGTCTCGTGAAGTTTACACTTGGTGATCTCTAGTAGTGAGTTCAGGAGGACAGACTCACCAATAGGAACACCACATGTTTTGGGTTTCATTGGTCACTACAATCTGTGGACATGTGTATTAGTATCCTAACATGAGACCATTTCCAATGTGTATTATTTGATTGTGTACTTTGAGGCAATGAAAAAACTGTGGTATTGAAATCATGGTGAGGTAGCTTGTTTTGTGTGTGTCATTGGTGGTATATCATTGGATTAGTGGTTATGAAATTATTTATAGCTTCCATGTTTAGGAATTTGTACATCTCAGACCTGGTTGATCAGGATGGTGTTACCTTTATAAGACATTGGTCAAAGTAGTAGAAAGGTAAATCCATCTAGTAATATCAACAAATAATAATTAACGAAAAGGACTATGACACAAGTGTGCATCATGATTTTCGAGTTATATAATGACATAGAGACTATATTACAAAGTAAGTGTTTGTAGGTTGGTTGTCGTTTCTATGACAATCCTTATCTCTTCAGGGTTCATGATGGGTTTCTAGACTCCACTCTTCATCTGTGGATTTTATTCATGGATATCGAGATAAAGGCCTAGAGGGTCACACACAACAACATATTCAAGAACCATACCTATTCAGTTAAATATGTTTATTGACCATTGTGGGCCCCACCATGGGGTCTGAGCATTGTTCAATATATCAATCACCAATGAATTAAATAAATTAATTAATATTCATGTCATAAATATTTGCGATTGAATTTATTTAATTACATTTTTTATAAATACAAGATAATATACATCGAATGAATATTATTTTAATATTCAAGGTTTATTTAATATTAAGAGGGATAGTGAGTCAAATTAAATGGATCAATTCTTATAATATAACATATTATATATATATATTACTAGTATGTGATAAAATAATAAATAATATTAACATAGTTTAGATTTAAGAATTATTTTATTATGTGTATGTTGAAATAAACGGTGGTTGGAGAACCTAACTGAGTACATTGCAACACCACTATAAATAGAGGTGAGCCTCTCTCTCCATAAAACTATTCATTAATTTTCATGGAATAAAAATGAGAACCTTATACTCCTTCCTCTACCTATAGAGAAGAAGTTGTTCCGGAAGCATGGATTTGGATCTCCCTCAAGCATCGAAGGGATCTCGATGCGGTGAACGTTGAGAGGTCGAAGACATCGTCGAATCACCGTGCTAGCACTTGGAATTTGGGGATCGGTGCTACATCTGATTTTTGAAGTGCGTGTGGATGATATAGAGGGATCCTTCTATAGATTCTTCATGAAATGATCATCAGTGATGAGTTATAGTTGACCACAACATCATATTTTAAATTTTAATGTTTTAATTTTATTTTTTTGATCTTTATAATTTATGTGTGATCCTGAGACATTAATAGGGCTCAGATCATCGGCGTCTACAAGTTTTGTCGACCCGTTGATGAAACTTTTAAAATCCCCAACCCACTAAATTCTATTTTTGGCCCCTGAACCTTTTAGTGGTATTAGAGGGATTACGTAAATAAAATTTGCCTATAAAATAAAATTTTATTATGGTTAAGTAGACGGTTCAAAAATGGTCACATTGGTTCAAACCGCACATCGATCCAGTCTCCAATAGCAATGTTATGCCCATTTTAAATTTTCAGATTAGATCATATTTTCATATTGATCACAGGTATTATTATTTTTTCATTCCTAAGAACTTATAATGTTTAGATCATTTCATCAGATATATTTAAAATTATAATCAAATTATAAATATTATGTTTTAATTAAATTTTTGTAATAATTTTATTGTTATAATAATTATTATTTTATTATTATAATGATAATATAATAATTAATGATTATGTTATTGTAACAATAATATTATTATTTTATATAAAAGGATTGCATTTAGCATTTCGGAAACCATATTGGAGGAGACATGGAAAAACAATAATGGAATACATGGCCTTTAAAAAAGGAGGGTTGGGGAGACCTACTTTGTAGGTCTCCAAAAAACTTTTAAGAGGGGATAGGGGTAGTGGTTATAAATAAAAGATTTGGGGGGTGCTTTGTCAATGGGGTTGGACACCCTTGTCTCCCACTTGTGGCCACCTATGTAAACCGGACCAGCTGACGGCCGGTGGCGCACTCTCGCTGGCTGCCTACCTGAATTGGCGTCGCCGCCCTCCTCTAGATCCACAGTCAGCACACCGCCCAACTCCTCGATCACTGCCTGTAGAGCCAAGGAAAACCCACCTCCTAGAAACCTACCACTTCTCCAACCTGCCATCCTCCACTGCTTCCCAGTCACCCTGCACCAGACCACCTTATTGTCGCCCAGTCTCATGGTCCATGCCACCACGTGCGACCCACCATCGGACCAAAGTCGTCGCCTGCAGTCGGTCTCAGCCACCTGGCATTGGAACACTCCGACCACCCATGTTTCTTCCTCCTCCGGGTCAGACCACCATGAGGAATCCGGTGACCCCGCACTAATTCCCTCCTCTTCATGGCCAGACCTCAGTGAGGCCGCCAGTGACTCCATAGCAATGTTCCCCGCACCTGAAACCCGCCGGAAGCCCATGGCAGACTGCTCTGCTTCGGCCAGACCACCATCACATGGTCCAGCCCCAGCATACCCTCATAGTAGCTGGTTCCACCTCATTTCTGTTGGGGAGTATCCCGAATCCAGACCAAAAATTTCTTGCCAAAAATATCATGAGAAACCAATCGAAATATGGAAGCGATATGAGCAGAATAAATAAATCAGCACGCAGGTTTTTTTAACGTGGAAAAACCCTCCCATGCGGAGGATTAAAAAACCACGGGGCAATTCCCAAAATATCCACTATGAATCAAAGAATATAATAATCCAATCAATTCCCAAACTTGAATTACAAATGAGAGAGCGTAGAAAACCTGTGTGAAAACCACACCCCGATATGCCTCCGCCATGTTTCTGATAAACATACCGCTGACGCCATGTATCGGAAGATCAATTTGTGAAAAAATGTCACCCTTCTGTCGACGAAACGTCACTACCTCGGAGATCTTCACCCGAACATGTGTCAACCTCGCATCAGCTTGCGACACCCGAATGATCTCACCATCATGATGCACCGCTGATCTCAAATCAGGACACGCCACCTGATCACCGCTATCAGGAAGACTTTCGATACGTAACTTCTATCATCAATTGCATCACCATTTCTCCACACCTGTCAAACACCGACGCACCATCGTCGTCGTGCCACACGGGCCACCACAAACGCAGCAACCCCTTCCTGGGTCTCCCTTGCCGGCTAGATCTTGCTGGCACACCCTTCTCTCTTTAAAATATGTTTATGCATCCTCCTTATATAGAAACCAAGTCTATAATAATCAATTAATGCAGTCAACATCCATTAATATCCATTAATATTGAGAATTAAATATCCATTAACGTTGGGATAAAATCTTCAATTAATGGTGATATAAATCTCCCCATTAATAATTTTCATCTCTCATCAATAAATGTGATGAATCCCTCCATTAATAATTTTCTTCTCTCATTAATAAATGTGATGAATCTCAACAATTTCATGTAGTTAAACATCAACACCATTCTTCTCTACCCTACCAAACCGAACTAAGGTTGCAGCTCGAACCACCTACTTCTCGACCATACACCCTGGTCACCTCCCTTGGCTCCTCACTGGATGAAGCACCCATGCAGGTAACCCTGACTTGTTCGAGTTTGTCTCCAAACAGGATAGGGTATATCTTCCTGACCGTGTTTGGGCCTGAGTAGACCTTCTTGGCCTAGAAAAGCCAAGTACGGGAATATGCGCGACCCTTTACAGGTCTACGCGGGTTCAGTGAAACCCGTAATTGGTCAGAGTGGTGTTTCGAGGCCCGGATTGTAATCGAAAATTAATATAATTTATTTAATTTATTTTTTTCAATTAAATTAAATTAATGAATATATTAATTGTGGATGAAAATAAATAAATTTTAGTACCCAAATGAAAATTAATTCAATTTTATTATTAAATTGAATCAAGTTAAATTAATTTAATTTTGATATTAAAATTAAATTAATTAGTGGGCTGATAAATAATTAATTTTTTTGAAATTATTAATTCATTTAATTTAATTTATAACCATCTTATTTATTTAATTCCAATTTATTTTATGATGCATTGATTTCACCCGTCTATTGGTCTTCAGCACCAACCATTGTATGTCAGCATTTAATTATTTATTTAATAAATTATTTAACTTTGTTCAATGATTGTAATTAATTAATTGACAGTCTATGAATCATCTTTATTTTTGGTTGAAATGTATAAGGGAATGCACGCCCAATTTAGCTAATGTATATTCATATCCCCAGTTCCCCTCGCCTGCATGCGAGTATTTTTTTACTTCAGATGAAGACGGTGAATGATGCGTACCCTGCCAAGATGAGGCAGTGTACGTTGATCATTATAGATCAAGATGACATGTGGACCCCACCAAGATAAGGTGGTACTCCAAGACGTGATGTGGACCCCGCCAAGAGGAGGTGAAACATCAGAAGAGAAGCGAACATACAAGACGGGGGAAAGTTGCATTATGAGTCGAGCTCCGACTCATACACGATGTACTTGGGTCATTTAGATGCTCAAGACCTGTCGGTTGGTAGTTTAACTTGTTGGATTTATTTATTATTTTATGCATTTTTAAATGGCATGTGAAATACATAAAATAATAGAGATTAAAATTCATAAATAATTGGTGTATGTTTTTCTATAAATGTTCAGTTGTGAGCGCGACAACATAGATGAACAAGATTAATAAAAATGGATTATATTCATCGAGTGAAAAACATAAAACCCTCAAAGTAATATTAGGTCATTACGGCCTTCCATCATTCATGTTTGAAGAAAACTGGGTGTTGGGGGTGTCATTCCTTCCATAGCTGAGGGTGCCTCTTACTACTAGGGAGTTCATATAAGGGTGGTGGGTTTACATAACTAAAATTGTAGCAAAAAAATATCCATAATTGACTTATTTTAATTTTATATACAAGCATTTAGTAAACTGGGTTATGATTTTACAAGTTGGGACTTCACTCAATAGATCAAGAAACAATGAGTTAATGTTGTTTCCTATCCAAAATCATACCTTGAACCCTCTGTGTAGTTGTGTAGCCATAGCTAGTATACAATGATGGAGGTTTAGGGAACCTTTCCACTAAAATACTTAAATGATAGAGTATACCAATTCTTGTATAGAGGGTTCTTATAATTTAATACATTAGTGGGAGACAGTTGATGATTAATTTAATCAGTTTTGTTTAATCTGTAAAGAGCATAAAAAGTTCTAATCTAATAATGTTTGTTTTTTAAAAATGGAATATAATACCACAAAAAAGCTGCAATAAATATTGGACAAAGTTAATGTAAAAACTAGAAAAAATTTAAAATATAGTACAGATGCTTGTAAATAATACTACTATAATATAAATTCACGGTGTTATTTTCCCAACCTATTTAGCCACCTTAGGAAGAAAGAGTTTAAATTATTTATAGGAGTCTCTTAAATCAATCATATAATGGTTCTATCATAATTCTATCCTCAATGTTTGATGTTAGTTGCAGTCGCTACATCATGACATCATTATGACATGGATGATGTTACATGAAGTCTCATCTCCAAGAAGTTTCCATGGAGAAAGCTAAGCATGATTTGAATGCGATGATTGTACTTGATTTGTGTAAAGGGAAAGATAGTTCACAATCATTCCTTTCATATCATTCTTTTTCTTTTTACAAAAAAATTAATCTATTTTTTTAAGGATACCAACAAATGGTATAGAGTAAGTGTTTCATTATCTTTAAGGTAACATTCTCCATGTAATAAGAATATTAAAGATAGCACCATCTTTTTATTCATATACAGAATAAATTGAAAGAACACGAGAAAAGGCCTATAGAATGTTACACTAAAGGAACCTTCATAATTCTCTTCAAGGAAAATTTTTTGGTTATTTTGCAGGTCGTTATTTGTATCACATATTACTAAATAAATTTATAGAAGATTAAAAATGAAATAAACTGGAGTACTGGAATCAAGAACCATCTTCTTGTTTAGGTATATTCATCAATATAAATTAATGTTTCTAAATTACTTCCTTGTTATTGAATAAAATGTTCCAATATATTGTGTATTTAAATACAGTAACCATGTAAGTATAGGAACATTATAAGAAGTAAAGTGACTTCTACAAGTAGCTGATAAACGGTGGTTCCCGAGTTAGCCATGAGAAGCACATAAATTCTAATTTCCAAGTGAATGGTTTTAGTTTAATAAGTTGTTGAGTTTTACCAAAAAAATTATCTTACATCCCATTTTAGTCATAATGAGACATTATTACAAGTTCATGAATGAATATTTTTTCTATTGTAACATACTCAATAAATAGTTCAGACATATGAGAATAATAGGTAATAATTGATAAATATATAAATGTAATACTTACCCAGTCATGGAAAGGTGATTTTTTTAATTAAAACTAAAAGTGGAAATAAACATATATCCAATATTTATTTAGAATCGGCAGAGAAAAACAGCTTTGGTATTATTGACATCATTAGTTTGGACAATGAATCCTTAGAAATAAAGGTATGTCACAATGATTTCATGGTTATTTCAACAAGAAAGTGTGAACTATTAAAAAAGAAAAGCTATATGTAAATATATTTCATAAGATTCATTTAAGAACATGTGGAATGGTAAAGTAAAGTAATTTCATGGTCAGAAGATATGATTTTCTTCGGATCAGCATGCCGAATAATATCATGACCAAACATTCATCGATCATGATAATGTTGTGTGGAGTAATTCCTAAACACATGTTACCTTACCTATATCACGATATTGATGTTAATAAGGAGGATCAATGAAGTGCCTTAAATATAAGAATTGATCAAAAAACATGTATCATGGATCAATTCCTAAGCCCATATATTACACATTAATGTTATGATATATGTTGTATCAATGTTACAACATGCGGTAATATCCATTATATTTCAATATGTGCATTGCAAATAAAATAATAAACCCATAACAAATATGCAAACTAAAATGAAAAATGTATATCATATGATTCATAGTATATTGAAAATACATTATTTCATAGGACACATGTTAAAGATGCAAATCATTTGTTAAGATATAAACAAGAATGCATCAAGATAAACACATGGTGCATCTAAGGTAATTATACTAACGGTTACTTAAGATATGACCTAAAATCCCTAACATCGAAAAAATTTAGTCATGTATGAGACACCATTTATATATAAGGATGCACATCTCTACTTTACATAGTTGGAGAAATATTGACTTGAGTTAGTCAATACTTGAGATGGAAAAATGGTTGGTATATGAAAAAAGTTCCACAGGTGTACGCGGAAGAAGAATGTTTCAGAGACACATTCTGAATAGAAATAATAAAACAATTATGGTGGTTTTTATATTCACCATTTATGGTGATAAATGATTCATTAAGAATAAAAATTCATACAAGTATGTAGGATATAGAAATTAGCTAATATTGACAAGATCAATTAAAATTCAATAATAGATTCCATCTGTAAAACTGCAAATGGGATTATAAAACAAATATTGTGGTGGTTATTCATATGAGATAAACATGGATGGTACATGCCTAGTACAAATAATGATTGATTGGTTATACCAAGTTAGTATGCCTAAATCCATTAGAATTTAACTTGTCATAGCTAACTTCTATGATCATTAAATTTGAAATTAGATGTCAAAATAAACTTTTATGGAAGGTGTCTATACGATGCAACCACGAAGGGGTGATGACACCATTGACATCCAAGGAAGGTTGATATATACTAAAATATATTTAAGGATCAAAGTAAGAAACAAGATCTTAGAGAATTCATTTTAGATGAATCATTTCCTTGTGTCTAGTAACAGTTAGTGGGAGTGCCAGTTTCTTAAATGAGAAATATTTATAACATATATAAAATAGAATTTGGTCTTAATATTAGATAAGATTAGGATAAAAAGAAATTCTTGAGTGTTTGACATAATGTAACAACCTATGTTTTATGGAACATGATCTAAAGTGGTAGATCTAATGGTTTCTTTGAAATTGTCAATCGTACATAAAGTGACATTGTATTGAAAAATACATGTTAGAACAATTCAAGTTCAGAATTTTTTTCAATGTCACATGGGTTAATATCTTTTGGTTAATATGTTTGGAACATGGGAAGAGATTAAAGTTTTGATTTGAGTTCCATGCACTCTAGTGATGGATTAATCACATATTCCATAATATGTACACGAATTGATACAGCCAGGATATACTTTATTGTAGGCAAATATCAAATTTTTCCAAGATCACTGCAAGTTAAGAATTCATAACTATCATCTTTTACTTTGAAAAGTACAAATTATATATACCTGGTAAGTGTAGAATAATTAATACTAGAAAGAATGAAAATTGTTTACATTTTTTGTTGTCGTATTGAATGAAAGAAGATAAATAACCTATGTTTATATATATATATGTATATATATATAATTATTACAATTTAATTATTATATAATTATTATCATATAGGTTTACTTAAAAATCGTTAATACATTCTATGTAGTGTGTGAATGAATCACATCGCTTTGAGTAGGCAGTTGTCCAAACTTCCTGAAACCAAAATATAATATTTACACCAAATGGAAAGTACAGAGATATGTGTGGTAAAAGGACTAAATAAGATTAAATTCATAATATATAACATATATAGAAAATAGTTCTAGCATGATCTGCACTATAAGAGGCATTAAAGGAAAATGAACAATCGTCGTTTTGTGACGCGGTAGTTCGTCGTACACATAAACAGTGTTTTTGTTACCCATTAGATGGAGGATTGTACAAGTGTAGGTAAAAAAATAGAATATATACATACTTTTTTATTGAATATAATAGTTATTTTATACATTAATGGAGTAAATATAGTGGATGTAGTGGAGAAGGTAAATAAAATAAATTAGTTTGACATAATATGTCACCTCTTAATCAGGAAACACTTTTTGGATTGGTCAAAAATTCTTTTTTAGATTGATTTATTCACAATTAGATTATCCTATGAATAGGGGAGGGATTTTTTGATGTTTATTGGGAATATCTTTGTCAAGCCTATGTTTTTTTAGTGGTGTGAAGAAGAGAGCGAGGTGGTGGCCTTTTATAGGGAAGGAAAAGGGCGCACTTTGCATTTTCTAAATCAAGTTAGGTAAAACCATGTTTTTACATAAAAATTTCAAAAAAACTCAATAATTTCGCATTAATCACATAATAATTTCGTTTAAATATTTTTTGTACTATTTTCTAGGTCATTGTTTGTCTTAAAGTTATGTCTTAGTACTTTGTAAACATAATTTTTCTCTTAATTGTTATAATTAATTTTTATCACTTTTGGTAATATTTTGGATCAAAAAAATTAAAACATATTATAAATTAAATATTAATATGATTTCAAATAATTAATACATTCTTCAAAATTATAATCAATGATGTGGTAGAAATTAATATAAATATAATCCCTCTGATAGGACGACACAATGTGTTTTTAATTTAAAAAAGTTCAAACATTTTCTATATTTTAATACCCAATTTAAAAGTGAAATTTATTACAATAACATAAATTGGGTTATTTTATAAAATTATTGTCTATTTAGACATTACAAAAAAATTTAAATTATAACATAAACTTATAAATATATTAAAGGAAAAAGTAGTTGTGTATTGAAATTCAGTAATTTTATATATTAATTATAAAATGAAACTTTAGAGAAAAATAATAAAATTTTATCCTAACACAATTATAATGATTATATTTATAATTTAAATGTTATTTATACTAATTAAATCAAAAAATCCCCAAAAATTGGATTTAAATTGGGTTCACCATTAAAAGGTGGTGAAATAATAATTATACAAAATATGTTTTAAGCATAAAATGGGGTTGTTTCTTATAATTTATCTATCAAATATATTATATGATTATTAGAAATATATTTTTTGGAATATATAAAATTTAAATTTATATAATATTTTTCACTAATATTAAATAATTTAATTTATTATCAAAAAATAGCATTGTGACCATAAAATTAACCTCAGTGTTATATGTTGAGTAAGATAAAATTTATTTTTCATGTATTTCACAATTAACTAGGTTTTTCATATAATGCAAGCCAATCATAATTCTTTAATATAAAATGAACTATAATCAATGTTGCGTGAAATGAAAAATATTAAAAATATTAAATTTATTCAAAAAATATATTTCAAAAATTCTCAGCGTGTTACATTATACCCCCCATAAAATGATTTTCCCCCTCGAATTTTTTTTGGGTTATCAATGGATTAATAATTGAGAGGTTCATTTATAAAAAACCACATCATACAAATTAATACTAAAATTTCCTTTAATAAAAGAAATCCAGAACCATAACGGTTACCCAAGGTAACTCATAACTATCTTCCCACATATGATAACATAGGTGGTAATTGAAAACATTGACATGAAATATTAATCTAATCATCATTTTCTGATTGAGAGTGGTAGAGAATCAGGTCATGAGAATTTTAACAATCATAAATCCGTAAACATGTGATGACTTAAAGGACCATATGATCTATAAAAGACAATGGTACTAGGATAAAATTTTATTTATAGATCATTTTCCTCAAGCTGAAGACTTTACATGAAAATATATACTTGCATTATTTTTGGACAATCTCACTATATTTTTATTGGATCCACTTCACCTCTTTCTCCTAAAAGGTAGTTGAACTTTTCATTCCTGAACAAATTACAAATCATGAGATAAATTATAAGTCATCAAATATCAAATCAGTTACTATGAAAAAAACAATTTTTGTAACATGTTATCCAACATGTATGAATCTTCATGTGATGGTATAATACTTTAATCTAAAAAAATTCAACAAATGTTTATCAAAAACATACCATAAATAGTAAACCTTATAACACTTCTGAAAGAATAATGTAAAAAACATTACAAATAATGTCAAAAAATCATCATAACATGGATCTCCAATATATATATAAGAAGTCTATATTTGTCACATTCCAAACATGTGAATACCCACATTATATATTCCCTGGAAACACAGTAATAACGAAAATTATCATCCATACATTTAGAAAACACGACTGATTCCTTCCTCTAAAGGATACAAAATATATTCCTTAAATACATGAGGTTATAAACTACTTCCATTATGACATATTATACTTTTTAAACCAATAAATAATCATATTTTGGTTAATAAGTGTTATCTAATTTACTTCATCCAAATCAATCATCTTTTATCAAAGAGAAACTCATTTTTCTCAACATATTGGTCACATTAAGGGTTACCTTCCATTAATAAATATATAACCTTTCATTTAAATCATCATACAACATGTCCTTTATAATAAATACTAAAAAATTATACTAAAAATACATATATAGTTTATGACTCAGGTAGTATATTCTTCTAATTCCAAAAAATAAGTTTTTTATTCATCCAACATTATTCTTAATCCATTACTTTGGATTCATCAACTGATTCCTTCATACCTATTTCCAATAATATAAAATATGAATAATTTATTATGGTTTTTTAAACTATATCTAATTTTTTTAATTTTGATTAATGTAAACAATACGGGAAGAGGATCACATACCTTTCACGTGTTGTTTTTTATCTCTTTATCTTAATATATATAACTGATACTCACACCACCTTCCTTATTCTGTTTATGAGATTTCCACATGGGAAATTAATTTTTGTAATACCTATAATTTCAACATATGAAACATTAAATATTAACAATGTTTCTTATAAATCTCTCTGTTGACTAAAACCAGAAATCATGGGGTGAGAAACCCATATCATTTAAGAAAACCACATAATCAAGAAAAATTTCTTATATGATGTCTAAATCATAACACATAACTTTTAATAATCAACACCTTTTGTTTATAATTGGTTATTTTTAGTCTTCTTTTATTCAAATACTTCTTAATGATTTTTGAAGAGATTTTGACTTCCAAAATCAAATTCTCAAGGACTGTAAAACCAGGTGTGCAACAAGGCCCATTATTTTGTATCGGATAACCCCAAGTGAGGCCTGAAATATCTTATTATAGTTTTTACCCATAGTTTAATATTCTATAAGTCCACATCCACTTTTAGTATATATACATGGATGTATTTCTATGAAACCACTCACTCTACCCTTCACCAAATATTAAAGGACATTTTTCTATACATTTCCTTATCCTTAAATGTATCTTTAGATATGTCCTTATGGTTCTCTATATGGTTTTATCGTCATATCATATGCAGGTTAACCAAACCCATTATCTAATACCAACAATGACTACATGATTTTCCAATAAAAATACATTACTTCACTTTTTCATAATTCTTAAAACATAATATAGACAGACACTCAAATAGTGTATTAGATTAATTCCTATGAAACATGGAACCATAACCACTTATACATATGTGAGCTCTATTATCTACCATTATTTTAATCAGTACTATGACCATTCATATATAAAAAAAAGTTAATAAATATCCTCATAAAATGTGGATGGAATCATAAAAAATGTATGAGCTCAGATTCTCAAGAATAGTAATCAAGGGAGATATATTTTCATAAAATTGAGCATTGGGGTTTAAGAATGCTATCCTAGCATTATAATATCTTTCCATAAATGTCAATGTTAAAAAAATGAATCAGGGAATAAATCATGGAAATTCATAAGACATGAATCATAAGGAAATAAGGAACATAATCCATGAAATCATAGTATATGAATAAAACATAGATATGTAGCAAACATATAAGGATAGGAAATCTTATTCATATGAAACCTAACATAAACATAGTAACATTTAAGATTGGGATAATCAACCGTGTACCTAATCCAGTCTTTGGATTCCCTATCATGTACCCTTTTGTTTCGGGCTTTGTATGTCATCACATTTACTCTGTTTTTTCAAGCTTGGGGTGTCCTATTTTGTAACCTATGGTATCGGGCTTCAAATTTCTTCTTGTGTACCCTCATGTCTCGTGATTAGGATTCACTCATGTGTACCCTTTGATATCATTAAACATTCATCACTACCCAATGAATTTTAGGTATATATGGGTTCTTCCCATCTCATAATTAAACCACATATACATTTTTAAGAATATCCCAAACAATCATATCATAACCCATTAAATGAAATGGATTTCATAGACATTAAATAATATCATAACCTATATAAAAATAAATAGGTTTTATAATCATTTCATCAATGCATAACCCATGAAAATATGTGAGTTTCTAAGTCATATAACATATAAAAGAGAGTTTTGATTCAAAATCATAATACCTATCAAAGTGAAATATGTTTCATGAACATCAATCCATTAAAACATTAATCATTCATAGAAAGAATATGATTGGAATCATTGAAATATTTCCCCATACATTCATGAGTAACACCAAAGGGTGTCATCTTAAATGAGAAATAACTTTGAAAGATATTTCAAAAACATTTATTGAAGAAAATATCCATTCTTCATTGAAAAATAATTTTGAAAATATAACTCCTTTTGAAAAACATTTCCATTAAAATTATATGGAAAACTTATAAAGAAGCCTTGAAAATCAGTTTTAGAAACGTTTTCCTTGAATACATATAAAAAGAAGCTTGACAATCTTTTCAAAAACTTATTACATGAAAATATAAAAAATAAGAATCAAAAAATTTTAAATACCTTTTTCATTAAAAACTATTTTAATACTAATAAATAAATCATGATAATATTTTTATATCAATTTCATTCAAAATGCATTCAAAACATATAATGAAATCATGAAAATGTTCTAAAAACCTTATAATTAAAAATACATCAAAACCATACAGAGAATTATTGAATTTTTTTTTGAATTATTTTCTTCGAAAATACAATGAAAAAATTTAAATACTTATTGAAAAACAATTTAAAACCTTTTTAGGAAACATGGTTTTGATATAATGTGGGATTTTGACTAAATATAGGGTAAAGTCAAGTTTTCTTAATACCAATATATTAAGTATATAATTTTACAAAGAGTAGAAAAATCATACCAATAAATGAATATATCATGACTAAAAAGAAGATAAGAAAATTCTTTACTAATCTTAAGGTATTGATCATAATATTTCCTCAAAGAATGCACAAACATAAACTATATCTAAAAGTGATGATATTGTCTCAATAAAATCTTCTCAGACTGAAACATTGAATACAACTACCAAGTATGAAAATAAAATTAAATGAATATTCAAATATAATTAATATAATTATATTCATAATATAATAATTCAAATTAATTATATATATATATATCATGAATAAATATAGGTACTTAACATGGAATGTGTCTCAAAGAAGTAAAATTGAAACAAAATTACTTTATAGATTTGGAATCTTTTGAAACCTAAACCCCATGAAATAAATGTAATAAAGTGGATATGTAAATACCCAAAACTTTAAGTATAATAATTCTATAATAAATTAATAGAGTGTATGTACACCATGAATATAAAAAGAGTGGTGAACATTACATGAATCTTATGGATATGCAAACTGAGAAGAAATTTCTTGTACCTTGTGTATCGACACTCATCATACTCGTTTAAAACAACTATATAATAAATATAAATTTATTATTAATATTATAAATAACAATATTCTTATATTTATTTCCATATATGGTTTTATTATTTATTTATTTTACCTTCTTGTTAACATTTCCATGTTATGGTTACGCTTCAGGTGATATTCTATTTGTTTTCCGCATGTGTCTTAATTTGTTATATATTTGGTACTTTTACTTAAATCATGATTTAAAAAAAATAAAACATGACATAAATATTATTTTTATTCAGTATATAAGTATCACAATAATATATATAATATAGAAGTATGTAATGGAATACACCACTCATGGAGATGGTAAGACCTAATTACGCATTAACATTGTTTCTGTTAATTATTATCATATTGAAAGAATTATGGTAAATGACATAAAAATTATATATTTATATACTTAATTATTCCATTATAATTATTATTTCATAAATAACATATAATTAAATTAACCCAAACTTATACATTCCATGTATTATATGAACGAATTACATCGCTTTGAGGGGGCGGTAGTCCTCACATCCTAAAACAAAATTATTATATTTACACCAAATGGAATGTAAAAAATATATGTGTTGTAAAAATTAAAAAAATAATAAAGAAATAATAGATATAATATATACAATATATAAATATAGTTTCCATCATAATTTACACCATGGTAGGCGGTAATGGATAAATGAAAAGGCATTATTTCTTGAGGCGGTAGTTCCCCATACACAAATATAGTGTTCCTGTTACCCATTATATAGAGGTTTTTTTAATTTTAGGTCAAAAAGTTTCATAAAAAAATCCTATTATATTTAATATACTGGTTTTTTATACAAGCATTAAATAAATAGAGATGAGGGTTGTTGAAGAAAAATAAAAAATGATCTTAGGAGAAGATGTTACCTCTTAATCGAGTAAATCCATTTGGTTTGCTTCAAAATTCATCGTTGGATTTCATTATTCATTAGAAAAGGATTGTAAGAGTAAATTTTGGATATTCATATGTTTAATTAGAAGATATTTTATTTCCCTATGTTTTTTGAGTTTTGTGAAAAATAAGGAGAGTTGGTGGCACTTTATAGGGAAGGGAAATGATGCACATTGAATTTTTAAAAACAAGTTAGGTGAGCCCATTATTTTACTTGTAAAATGTAATTCCAATGCCAAAAAAATAAATTATGGTATTTTAATGGATTAATATTTTCTTTACAATGGGTTTTGGATAAGTTTTTTGGTGTTTTTCGTACTTAAATTTATGTTTTAATACTTTGTAAACCTAATTTTTCTCAAAACAATTATAATTACTTTTTATCACTTTCACTACTATTCTTGGTCAGAAAAAAAATGTTGAAATTATTATAAATTATAAATTATTTATATTCAAAATATGGAATCCATTTTTTCAAATTCTAATTTTATAAGTGGTAGAAATTAATTTAAAAATAATACCACTAACGGGAAAGTGTTGTAGGTTAATAAAATAAAAAACATCCAAAATATTGATATGATTTTATACCCAATTTCAAGGTAAAATTATTTCTAATGACCAAAATTAAAATAATTTATAAAATTATTTTCTAATTAAACATTACATAAAAATTTTAAATCTAATTTAACATTATAAGTGGAATAGATGAGAAACCAGTTTTGAATTAAATTTTATCATTTTTAAATAATCATTAAAACAGAAACCTTATAGAAATATAACAAAAATTTATCCCAAAATAATTTTAATGTTTCAATTTTAAATTTGATGCTTATTTTGGTAGATAAAATCTATAAAATTTTCAAAATTGGATTGAAAATGTGTTCAATGTAAAATAGAGGTAAAACTACATTTATAAAAATATATGTTTTTTAGAATAAAATTGGGTTTCTTGTTATATTATATCTATCAATTCTATTAGATGATTATCAAAAGTATTTCCATGGATATATAAAATATAAATTTAATTAATCTAATTCAACAATTGTAATTAGTTTAATTTACTAGAGTAAAACATCTTTGTGACCATAAAAATAGAAATATTTTCCTTTATATCCAATTAGTTTTCATATTCACTTATAAATCATTTATTACCATTTAATTAATCTAATATATGTGTAATACATAAATTTTCATCAATTATTTAATAATATTCATAAACCCTAATTACAAATATGTGTTATATCTTATTATATAATATAAATACATATTAATAATATATTACTATTTGGTGAAACTCGGTCTTTCATGTTATGCAAGACATTGACGAAAGTCATTATTTCTTATAAAACATTCCAAACTGAGTGTTCGTTGTAGATAAATACAAAAATCAATGTCTCAGGTAGTTCTTGATAAACACGGTGTTACATATAACACAATCAAAACAAAATGAGTTAATATAAAATGAATTATTTTCAGTGTTGTATGTAATTAAAAATATAAATAAATTTCTGCCATTATTTCATGATGAGTTTTTTAATTGATTTTGTACCCCAAATACAACCATTTTATTTTAGAATAACAAAAATTTGTTCCATTATCAATAAATTTGGAATGAGAGGCACCAAATATAGTTTTGATGTTTTAATTTGTGAAGTGGGTGATGTTCTTCATCATAAATTCCTTGACATGTATATCCTCATTCCACTGGTGAAATAATTCACTAAAATAAAAATATTCATTAAATTCATGTATATGGTTATGGGATATGGTTCCATGAAATCGATCCCCTATATGGAAAATAACCAGATGTAATTAGTTTTATGCCAAAACTTCATGGGCTAACAGATGAATTTTTTATGTATTTTATAGGATTGACATTCTTCAGGGACATACAGAAGATCATATATTATCATTGGATATACTCACCCCAAAATATTAATTTGGTGAGAAATCCTTTATCCATAATAATTATAACCATAAAATAATTCATGGATATCTCGCATGATGGTGAGGGTAAATCCATATTAAATGAATTTGAAGAGGTATCCATTGAAACAATATTGATAAATAAATTTATGTTTTTTTGGGCCATCAAAAAAGATTAATTATTATTCTTAACATCGAATCTATCTCTTATTTATCAATATAAGTGGATGAACCTATTTTAGAGGTTGTCTATTATGGTTATCATCTATCCAATGATGAATGTCATATCATCATGAATCGAGTCTATGCAAATCTTATTGAATTCCTTCATATCAAAGATTAAAAATGAGGAGACTACACAATTATGTGAAATTTAGAATATTTGTTTATCCATGTCAGGTTCAACCGTTATTCGAGATGCATTTTATAATTCATCCGTATAGGAATTTTTTAAGTTGGGGTGATATTTAGCATTGGCTAAAGAAGTAAATACTCTATTAGATCCCTTGAATTGCAACCAAGAGGGGTTATATCATCCTTCATAATGGTTTATTCACTATTGATCAACTTAATCACAAATTTCCACTTGGAACTCATGTTTATAAGAGATATATATAGTTATAGGTATAGTTATATAAGGGTATAAGAAATAAAAATTTTACCTTGTTGATGGTGCATCATTTTCATTGTATGAAGGAATATGGATGAATTTTTATGGATTGGGAGATAAATAAAATCCCCATAAAACTGTTTTGAGCATCATGATTTCAATTATTTTCATAGTTGGTATTCAAGAGCCACAAAAAAAAATATTGATCATGTTTGGGGAGTTTCATGGGCATAAAAAACACATTATTTGGCAGCTTAGTATTTAAGGACATGATTTCTAGGGGAAAATGATTAGTGAGAAAATATGATAACTCTTTCCCTTTGAAATAATTTTTCAATATGAGGTGGATGTTATTATGATAGTTGATTACCTCCAATCAGGTCAGATTCCCTATCAGTATAGTGGGGCTAATAATTTACATGATTTGTACAATACATGGGGCTATGAGAACCATGTGGTGTTTCAAATTGTGTATCAGATTTTTTACTGCAAATATGTGTGTAATTTAGTTCTTATCGATATCAAAATGTCATGTCTTGGTATCATGCATTATTAAACTATAATAATAGAAACAATTTTATTTCCCTATAAAAATATTCTATGTAAAAAATATTTTTATCATTATCTCTATAAAAATATTATTTAAGATTAGAGGATATCAATCTACAGGAATCATTAAGAGAAGTGGGAGTAGAAGATTTTTCTTTTGGTTTTCATAGTCATCTTCTCAATCCCTATATTATTGATTATTGAGTTCATTATTCATCAACTATGTGTAGGGGATTCATTTTAAATTAAATATATCTATCAAATCCTTCATATAATCAAGGCATATGTGAATCCCTTTAAATTATTATGGTTTTTAGGAGGAATCATAGTGATGATTACACTAGTCATCTCATGTACAACTATAATGTTGCATTTTTGTTCCAAAAGCCAATAAAACTTCTTAATTTTCCCCAAAAAATAACTTTGGATGGTTCATCTTCAAGATGTTTTTTTAGAACTTTTTAAATAAACATTGAGTCTTGGTGAGTTGATCACAATGTTATACAGATGTAACAGCAAAAAACCAACATAGATTCCATTGATTCTTCCTAAAGTGGTTTGGAAATATTATGCATGGTGTGATTGTAAGTGGAATCTACACTATTTAAACTGAAGGGAATGATTTTTTATTAGAGTATTCTTTGATGTGCATGAAAATAGTTACTTCCTTATCTTTAAGGTCTATCTTGATCTACTAGAACCCTCATTATTAATAAATAAATTAAAAGGATTAGAATCCTTTATTCGTGTCGATTAAAACATCTATAAGCATTATAAGGAAATAAAAAATTAGAAAATGTTGATTGAGATCCATATATTTGATTTAAACCATATTTTTACAAATATTTTTTAACTAGGTCAATGTTGGTGATTGATTTTGGGTGTTAAACCCATCAAGTGATGTTTACATTATTCAGAATATAGAAATAATAACCTACATCGGTCTATGTGTAGGATTTATTCTTCTGGATACCTAATGGAATAATCAATTATAACCTAGCAGGTTCAGATGATGGGTGGCCACAATGGGGTCCATCCAGATAATTTCTATTTAATTCAGTTCAAACATGTAATGATATTGTTTCAAGAAGTAGATATACCTATTGTTCACATCTAGTGTAATTTCAAAAGCATTAATATGGGCTACAAATATCTTATTGTGTACCCAATTTTACCTACTTAAGTGCATCGATGGTGGTAGAGACACCTTCCTAAAATGATTCAGGGGAATCTTTAAGGTCACTTGCATCTCAATGTCTAAAGAAGTGTCTTCAAGACTAGTAAATGTTATGTGGGAATCCAGGTTATTTGGGAACTCCATGGAGTCATCCTTTGGACCTGGGGGTGCCAAGGCAGGGGTATCATGATTAGGATCACTCTAGATATGCTCACAAACCTCTTCGATATCCTCATGTGTAGAATAAGTACTGTTATCTTGAGTTTTAAGAGATTTCACATGGGGATTTTAGACTTATTTAAAAGGTGCATTGGAATTATGTAATATATTTTGGTATGGAAAATGTGTACTCTTTTTAAATTAATTAATCTCACTAGGATGTCCTGAATATCTATTAAAGGTACTTCTTTATATTTCATGGTCTCTATTATACATACAACGACTAGTGATGTCTAAAAACTATAGACACTCTCTGAATATGGACCTTCTACCTCTATTATCTGGATAGGAAACACATAATATTTTTCTATCATTATATAGGAAATTATAGAATATTCCACCAAACCGTTGGTATATGAGACCCATAAGTCACCCCATGTCATCATTTTTGTTTCATCTCCTTTGTAGAAACCTACATCAGTGTTCTGGGTTTTACAAGATTTAAAGGGGGTTCTATCACCATATAGCATTCCAACATTTCTATTCATATATTACATTAATCATTGATGATATGATGGTAGTATGATTTTATGGTTATGATGAAAAGTTGTTTCATAAAGAACATTATATGTTGTGTCATGTTGGATAACCATGAATTAAAAAGTTAACATTAGGACCCCAAACTAGTCCTTGATTTTGATATTTATATGGGTACATTTCACAGTCTTTTCATTCCCATTAATGGGCAACTTTATGGAGGAAATCAACCTCACTACATCCCAAATATTGGGGAGTCTTCATTAGGATATTATTATTCTTAAATCCATTATTAATGAAATCATGTAGAGTGTCAGAATATAGTATATTTTTCAAAATTAATATTGTTATGATATGATTATGAATATATTATTCTCTATCATTCAGTATTAATGAGATAATGGTATGAAATTATTCTAAATCAGTTTCCACTCAAGACACCTTGGATAATAAAAATTCCATCTCAAATTGTACAAAATCTGGAGGGCCCCAACAACTTCCTCCCTATGTTCCTTCAAATGATGATGAGATTCCAAGATTGAGATATCAGTTAGGACAGTCACCAAATATTTGAAAATGTAATACTATCTCACCAATGGTATTCTCTTCCTAACATAAATATTTTCTTTGTATGGGGTATTTAAGGATAAATCATTTTAGCTAGATGAATCTAGAGCATGAAAAAAAATCAAAAGGAATACCTATGAGTTATGGGATTATCTAATATAGTCTACCCACTCATCTTGGAAGGTCAAATAGTAGCACACCTTCCAACTGATCATCTAAAACAATTTGGATTATATAACTCTTCAATGATTAGGTGGTATCTCTATGCTCCTACTAGGATCACTAACACATTTATCCATAAGTTTTGATGGAATATACAGATTCATAAGACATGGGATAGATTTTGAGATTGGAAATGATTGTATCTCACCCTATTCCCTTGTAAGCTACAACCTCTACCTCTGATCCTCATCCAGGTAAATTGAACTCAGATTCATAAACATATTCATCATTGGTACAATGTCCATTAAGTGAATGATGATAAAAGATTTAAATATTATCTCATAATATGATTATGATTATATTTTTGGGGTAGGTCATATTATCTCTATGATGAGGGAATGGAATATAAAAAAATTAGGGCTACATTCAATGTCGGACTAGACTCTTTTATTATTTCATTTCTTTCTTCTAATATTGATGTATTCCTCAATATTTTGGGTTTTAAAAAATTAAATTAGATACTATAAGAGGTGTTTGGACTATATTAAATTATTTCATATAATCCCTAAGAATAGTGTGAACCCACTAAACTATCTTTAGGGTTGTCCAATCCCTAAAAATCCATTCATGATTAGTGGGAACATATACCTTTTCATCGTTTTCCTCTAATTGGGTGGTGAAAAATGTGACACCTACGCTATGAATTTTCCCATCATCACCTATCTGGATCATAAAATACTATTAAGGATACATTTTAAGATGAACCAATATTCTATTTTGTGGACCATAATACAGTCAAAAGGGAAATTTTTTAGATGATCACTAAGGATTACTTCATCAGGTTCCCCAGTCTCATCTAGCTTAATGATATTGTTTTACATCATTGTGAGAATGTAACCCCAAACATTTTCATTCAAGATTGAATAAATGTTTTTCTTTAGTTCCTCAAATCACAGGGGACTCAATCAATTTTTTCCTCTTATTAGGGATGGTTTTGTTGTTCATGATGCTCAATGGGAGACTACGGGTGATGTGATGCTTTCCTAAGAACTCTGGTTGTCACAAGAACTACTTTAAGTGTAATAGCACTCGTTTTTGACTTATTATATATTTTCCCTAATACTACAAATGGGAATAGATTTAGCAATGGTTTTCTAAATTAAACCATCTACACATTTTTACTTGTCATTAAATTCATTCAATTATCTCATCAATTTCAACATAAAAAAGTGTATTAATTTCATCATGATGTTTCTCTAAAAAAATTCCAATAATTTCCCCAGTAAGGGAGGAATGTTGAGGGCATATGTCAGGCCATTCCATATATTGATAAATTTAGTGGCCCTCTAATTTTTAATCTCTTTATAGTTCATTATATAAAAACAATTCCTTTCATTAGTGTGGATATAAATAGATAAATGGGTTGGTTGTGGAGGTCCTAATTTCTTATGATGGACCATTATAAGAGCATACCATAACCAAATAAAATTATCCACATCAATTTCTCCACAAAGATCCTCAATTTTACAAAATATTACTCTTCTCATGAACCATTCATGGGATTACCACATGACACAAACTTTTAGGTTTATTACATTGGATCTCTAAGGAAATCAAAGGCTGGGAAACTAATATTTCCAAAAATGTGATGTGGTAGAGTTTAATTAAACCATTCCGGATATTACAACAATTTGGGCCTTAATGGGGAACGCCACCATTCCATTAATTTTATTGATGAATAAAGACACTTGATAGAGTTGATGATTATTTGGGGAAAACATTTAATTTTTCAAAACATGATTTTGTTTAATGTATGAAACTTGATGCCTTCATAGACATATAAGGATTGAAAGATACCTATTTTTATTGGGACTGGGTTATTGTATATATATGAGAGAATTATCTATAAAAATAGGGATAAATCACAGTGATCTGCAATTATAATATTCAATTGGATTGGATTTCTACTTCTAGATCCAGCGTGTTATTCCTATTGTACTAATGTGGGTTGATTGAATTATTCTTGGTCAGTGACAGGAGAGGTAACCTCTTCTTCTTGGTAGTGATACACAATGTGAATATTTTCTCTCTGTAATTAAAAATTTGTCAATTTTATATTTAATATCATAGAATCATATTATTTGAGATTAAATTCCATAGATAGGTATCTAGGATCACATTGTGGAATGTGTTTTGTTGCCCTGATGTTTTGTTTTTCTATTTTAGAGTGTATCTGTGGTGGTGGAAAATCCTTATTAGTATGTACCTAGTTATTGTTTCTATATGATTTTGTGTACACAATGCCGATATCATGGGTTATATTTTACCCATTGTATCCATTGATGTCCATGTATTGATATATATCATTTAACACATTGATAATTAAGACATTCACTAAGATATATCAGGTAGTATGAATAATTTTTTTAATCCTATTTTTAATAGAGTTAATTTTTTAATACATAATTCCCCTTTGATAGTTATGTTTAGGATTTATTCTAGACCCATTTTCTCGATTGGAATTTCTATCTTATGAAATTTGTGGGGTTTGATCTTATTTTTATCTTATCCTCAAGAATTTGGTCTATTGATAGTGATTATGATGAAATATATCACCATACTAAATGAATATTCCATTAATTATTGGGGAGTTTCATGTGGTTGTATGAATGACTAGGGATTTGGATGCTACTTATTACTACCCATACTATAAAAGATAAATTCTATAAAGGGGGATAGTAATAATTCCCACAAACTGAGACATAGGAATGATGTGGGTCCCCCACCAATACCTTCTAAACAAGTTGAATAGTTGATGAATCCCAGGGTGGCAGGTGTCTTAAAAAATTCTTCGCCATGTAGGCTATGGTTGACTTAGAGCCACTACCAATATCTTTTGGAATCCCTGAAAATTTGAGGATTATGGGGTTGGAGGTGGTGATTAATATACCCCTAGACATGAATTATATAGTTTTTTTGAATTTTTATCATAGTGGTTGCTAATGAAATCTTATTTAGTGGGATCCTTTTCTCACGAGCATATGTCAAGTATAGTCTCATCCTAGGATGTGAGATATTGACCATATGAATCATTCATATAATCTATGATTTTGTATCTATAATTTGAGGTTTATTATCATCCTTTGGAGAGTTTTATTTGAGGAGTGTACTAATAGATTTCTCTCTCTAGTTATGATTGTTTTATATATTTAGAAGAGGAATAATTTGTTTCCATATTTTTATGGCTATTTATTTGGTCTCTAACCTCTCCTTTGACTATGAAATTGTACGATTCCATATTTTGGAGACTCTACTACCCCAAGAATGAAGTGAATTTAAATGATCTATACTGTCTTGTGAGATAAAAAATTCAAAATTATTTACTAGAGGGATAATCAAATATTTTTATAAGTACATCACATGTTATCACAATGAAATTTTAAACTCTATTTCCACAAAATAGAAAAAGTTTAAAATTTTATCTGATTTAATAAGTTTTTTACTTTCCAGAGGTGATCACCATTTCCATGATAATAGAGTTACAAATCCTTTAGTTGATGAAGAGTCACACACTGCTTCAAAAGTAAATATGTCATGTACTCCTCCTTTATCTCATATAGAGGTCATATCATAAAGTTGTGATAGAATAAAACATTGTAAAAATATTTTTCTATATAAATTCATTCCACATATTCTTGTAGGATTCTTCATTGGAGGTGTAATCCTCTAATTGTACAGCCCACAGAATTTTGTTTTCTATATACAGTGACTTGTTTTCTATAAGAAATAAAGGATATTTTTCTCTACTTAGGGTTTTCTACTAAATAAAGTGAGGTTTTATTGGTGATTCATGAGACACCATATGTAGTTAACCCAATTTTTTACCACCTATCTATATAAAGGTTCCCTGATAAGGGGATGTTGTATTTTCCTGTGTAAGATATCATTTGGGGGGAAATAGATGTTTGAGGTAAAATCCCTACAATCCTTCAAAATTATACTGTGAGCATGAATTCCATGGTTTATATTATCATATGATACATATAAAGAGTACTCGTATCTCTAAGATAATATATATATATATCATATCTTTAATTATATTTTCATTGATATGTGTAGGAATATGAATCATATACTGTATTTTCCACTGAATATGTTGAACTTCCATCTACGGTTTACTAGGAATATAGGACTTGTTATAAGTTGTCACAAAAATATATCGATAATTATATTTATCAATCGTGGGGATATGTGCTTTATACTTGATGTTCTATGGATAATTCCTAGAGGATTCTGGATATTAGGATAGAATATGAGGATGTCATTGGATGGATACCCAAATATACTAGTCATCCATTATGTAGTGAGAATATTAACTATATTATGATATTAATTCCCCATCTATATTTTTTGTCGGGCCTCCAGAATGGGTGAAGGGATATTGGACCCCTTCTATATAGCCTGTGAGGGAAGATTTTTCGTACTCCATTTTAAGGAGAAAGAATATACACATGACCCCTATCGTCTTTTGGAATATGCTATAATGATTCTGAATTGTCAGCAAGTACATGATCCTTCATTGATGTGACTAATGGGATATGTCAAAAATATTCATTTATGATTAGAATATGTGATGTATCCTAGTTTTCATTCGGAAGAATCCACTTAACATATTAAACAAGAATATACACTTTTCATGTGGCGGACGTCAAATTAGGTTGAAAACCCGGATTAGAGTGAGGATACAAGGATAGTATTTTTCCTATACCTTTCATGGAATAGGTTGATGAAAATCATTGATCGAAGAAATAATATGTTAGTTCACTATATTAGTTACATGTTCATGTTGGACAGGTGTTGAGGTTACTCTAGTTGATTTAATATGATTATCTACTTCTATGGTCATTAGAATATACTAATGAATATCATCTATTGCACATATAATATTTTTATAGATCAAAAGGGTTTGAAAATTAATATTAGCCTACTCATTTTTAATCAACAAGATATACTAAATACATATTTAATTAATTTGGTAATATTTGATCACTCATATCATCTATATTCCATTAGGATTTGATGATGGGAGTTTCATGTGCATGCTATAATGTATGCATTCTCTGTCTTATTATAAGAATATATTTGATGAATTATTGTGTGAAATAATGGATATGAGCCTAATAATTTTTTCAATATATCTTTTTGGTATTATTATTCCATATAAGGGGTCATAAGGTCCCTCTCCCTATGGAATGATTCTCAAACACAAATATAAATCAATAAGAAAATAGGGTTTGAGGTACTATGGGTAGTCTTCAAAGAATCACTCTCAATAGATTACTAAGAGGTGATAGTTTTTTGAAACTGATAAAGATGATTGGATTGATCAATCGTGGAATACTTATTAAACATGTTGAAGTAATAATACATCCCAATAATCCATTGTCTTAAGATAGGATTTTTATTAGTTGTCACGCTTTCATGATAGTCTCTCAATGTTGCTGCCAGTGGAAATGGTTATCACTGGCTTCATCAAAGTTCTCCTCAGATGGGATGGGATCTCAAGATTGTGTGCCTAGAGACCCATGTATGCAGCCTTTAGGGTTATGATGTTACCATTTATATAGTACTCCTAGAAATTTTTTTGATTAAATGGTGTTGGATATGTTTGGTTGGCTTCATTATTATTCTTGTTGTGGAAGAATAATATTTCATGGAAGATAATGTAATTCAACACTCTCTCAATGATGATTTCATTTCCAAGGTTCAAAGATATCATGACGACAGTATCTATGATCATAGAGACAAAAAACAAGGATTCCAATCAACAAAATATTATAAATAAGAAATCATTCTTAACTAACTACATATGGGATACATGGTTGTTTCATTTTCTTTTTCTCAATTCAAGGATTCATGTTGAGTTCCCCATTTTAAAATTTTTATATAAATTTAATAAATATGGAATGAAAAATGGTAACTTGGTTTTTTAGTTGGTGAAGAATTCATATCATGTTCACAATTTTTTTACCTATGTTGGGAATGATTAGGTGGTAGTTTTAATGGGAGGCTAGATATGGATTCACAATCATCATGTATAATCACTAGTAGTACATCAAATTCTTTGAAATGATGGTTCTTTTTAGAAATAGAATAAATTAATTTTATCCTAAATTCGTTTTTGGATACAATCTTTCTATTTGAAGAAAAGTAGTCTTTGGTTTTTCTTATCAATTATGTTGAGTAAATAACTTTGGTAAAGAGGATGGGAGTTCGGGCTCATCACACCCTTGTGGGGGTTATTTTATATTCTGGGACTCTCTTATAGATTCACTTCATGTTCGTAAATGTTTCCATGATCCTGGTATGTGGCCAGTTATCCGATCATTTATGATTGTTTAGTGGCTTATTTCAATGGGAATATACATACATATCTTAGGTATCACATCAACATGAACATCTATATATATTATAGGTACTTCATCAATGTCACCTTCTGAATATATTAGAGGTTCTCCATCATTTTTACTTATTATTACCTATTAATGTTGGTTTGTGGATCAATATTTTTTAAACCCAAATAAGAGGTGACTTTGTTGATTACCATTGTCTAGTAAAATAGTGAATAATTATGGGGTTGGGATCTGTCTCATAAATGGACTTCCAATGTAACCTTGTTATAGGAATCAGAACCCACATAGTTTCATTCCACATTAAAAGTCATTTCAAACCTATTACGATCATTTTTCAAGTAATGATATATGTATTTTTACATCATATAGTAAGGATGATTAGGAAATTGAAACATGTTAATGTTTTTTGGGGGACTTATGTGTAATAAAACTTTTCTGTTTTATATCATAGTGAATATAGAACCACAAGAATGAGTTTTTTTGTAAGGGATATGGCATTTTGAAGATATATCCAACAATATTTTGGCTAGATAAAGATGATATGATATGTATAAAAAATGAATATATACATTTCTGTAAGGGAATGATATTATCAAGAGTTAAGCATAATGGAGAATATTCTTTATAGAGTTTATCCTTATCAGATAATACATGAAAAATAATGGGTTTATAAAAATGTTAGGTGTGGACATAAATTACCTCATGAGGGATATCTCTCAAATTATGGTTGTGAAGTAAGATTAATGATTTTTGGTTTGAAACATTCCATTGTAATCAAATGGTTCTTTTATTTTCGGTGTTTTTACCACTCTTACATACTAATTCTTATCTAGTGGGAATTAACAGCCTCCAAATCTATTATAATAATTAAATTCCCATTACAAGAATAGTTTTATAATTACATAATATAATATTATATAAATAGAATCAATGGAATCTATATAGATATCTCATTATGAGGAAATGATGATGTAACATGGAATTAAAACTATAACGATGTTTTATTCATCTTGGTCCTTTTCTGTTCCATATTTTAGAAAAGTGTGTTTCCCTTTTATTATCTAACCAAACATTATTGCACTAATGTGAAAATCTTTAATATACCATATAAGGGTAGCACACATTTTCAAGGAATCCTTTTGTGAAGAATCATATTTAGGAATAAAGATTGTATATAACTAATTAAACTCTATTATCATGGGTTCTAGATGAAAACATATCATTCCAATGATTAATTGGACCGGAAATTATTATGGTCATGTATGAATAAAACCTTTTTTATTGAAATATAATGTATATGATTATATATTTTGAGGAATATGATCTATCTATTGTGCAGAAAATGATGCCATCTGAATCAATTAAAACCACCATATTTGAAGAAATTTGGATATTATGAATCTCACATTAAAAATAAATATTTCACTTCATAATCTCATTCCATGCTAATAAATATTTCAGCTACACCCAATAAAGACTATTTAATTTTTATTATATTTCCCATCACATATTTTATTCAATTTTCTCTCACATAAACATTTATTAATGACTTCTTATCAATGTAAATTTCTATAAAACATTCTATATTACTTAAGAAAGCGTTCCAACATTATTTATTTTATATATACATGAACCAAACTACTTACAATGATATAATTATTTAATTTTTTTCCAATATAACAAAAAAATCATTTTTACATGCTTATATTTTACTAGAATACAGTCAAAATAGATCAATTAAATCTAACACTACATAATAATTTTTAAAAAAATTATAGCATAATGTTGAAAAAATTCCATTATAATGTTAATATTTTTAAATCTCCCCATTAATAATTCTATATATTTTTTACAATGAAATAAATAGGACATAAATTCTTATTTTTATTCTAAATGTATCCATGATACATTATAATTTTTGAATCCACTATACATGTATTAAATTTAGTAAGTTCACTGATCCACCTATTACTAATTGTACATCAAATTGACTTAAAAAACATTACATATGATTCTATCATGGTTTTATGTCCATAATAGAAAAAAACAAGGAACCCAAAAAAATATAATATCATCTAAACCACATTTCTAATGTTTTTTAATATTGTCTATTATTCAGCTTAATTCATCATCATAGTCGCATACCTCATAGTCAGTTTCAAATAAATATCTACTACTGTGATATCTTACTTATTCCAAATTTAGCCATGTTCAACTGAATTAATTATAACAAGGACGTCATTAATGACCCCAATTCAAATCATTGTCGAAATTTAACTAAAAACAACTTAAATATTGTTTTGAAACACAATAGACAATTAATGATGATCACATATAAGCTTTATAAAGATTAATAAATCAAAAATACAATACATAATTTAAAAATAAACCTTAATTTCATAACTGAATTGATTTAAAAAATAACAAAACATATTGGAAATCATTATGAATTTATAAGTTTTTAAAAATATAGTAGAAAATTTCTCATAAAACATTAATTATAAAACCATATAGTTAATAGTATATAAATTTATGAATGTATATCTTTGTATGTATATATAACATACAAAACCATATAAAAATTGATCAATTTATAAAATTATATAACATTAAAAATATAAATTCTTTTATTAAAATATAAATATATATTTTAATATTGATTAAAATTGATTAAGTTATTAATGTATTGAGTAATATTTATGATGATATTGGTTAATATTAATTATAATTTTATAATTTTTTGAAATCGTAAATATATATATGTATAATTTATAAAATGAAAATATTAAAACTGTAAAAATATATATTTTATAAAATTTAAAAATAATTTTTTAATGTATAATTTGATATACTATATAATTTATAAAATTATATTTTATAGGGAGTATATATAAAACTATGTAAATAAAAAATCTCATTTATATGAATTATGAATTTATATTGATAAATATTTATAAATTTAGAGTTGTTTTGATTAATATTTATAAACGAAAATGAAAACCCTAATTAGTGTCCCCAAATATACCCTATGTTTGAAAAATGTTTCCAAAATATATGTGTGAATTTAAAACATACATAAATGATAATACTCCTAATTCAAATCCCATATATTAAAAATAATTTTGAAAATAATTAGAAGTATCAATAATCAAATAACATAAATTTGAAATCAAATAAGAGGTGTGTTTGTTGGGTAAAATCTGTGTTCAATGATATTGAATGGATAATAGGGTTACACATATTAGAAATAGATTATTGTGGTATGGAGAGGGGAAAAATTTTGGATGGTGTGGGAGGACATCATATGGTCATTAGGAGTTGTATACTAGAAGAGAGAGGCATCCAATTATGGGTTATTAAATCAAGTTGGTAAAGTGTGAAAATATTATGGTATAGGTTTTCATGTGGTAGAAAATATTT
This sequence comes from Viscum album, assembly GCA_963277665.1. Lineage (NCBI taxonomy): Eukaryota > Viridiplantae > Streptophyta > Magnoliopsida > Santalales > Viscaceae > Viscum > Viscum album. Next base: position 1,076,026,957 of record OY728161.1, read on the forward strand.
TAATACTATTACTATTATTATGAAACCCATAAAAATATTGACTCTTTTATTATAGATAAAATAAAACCATAAAAATGGAAATATTATATTCATTTATTACTAAAAGAAAATATTATACTCTCAATTATTAAGTTTTATAATAAACGTGATCATATATTAATCCTTATAAACCTAAAATCTTGTATTTTATTTCTTAATAAACTATTAGGTATATATGTTGGCCCACAGAAATTTATTTATCCCCATATAATGACACAATATTTAAGATTACCATGAAATCCCTATGTCCATAGTGAATCAATAAAATATTTTATATTTTTCATGGAACACTGGGTGATATAAATACAAGTCTATCAAAAAATATTTTCATATATGTGGGGTGACTGTTTATTTTTTGGAATTGGATATGAATTTTTATGTTTGAAAATTAAATATTATGTAATTATGGTTAATTATTGATGTTTTCTTGTAATTAAATAAGACTTAGTGTGTTCTACATGTGGTACCACCTATAATTTAACCCTACAGGTGGAACCATGTATGTGGTCTGGGTTATGAGGTACCCAGTTTGGATGGGCTGAGAGGGAGATGTTTTGAAGTTTACCCTTTGTACATGGAGTCCCTATACTGGATACTCATTTTACCATACACTTGTTTTCGATAAAACAAAGGGAATGTTTTACATTTTTCTTCAAACCTAATATATTTTTCTTTAGATTCCATTGAACTTATTTTTTCAAGTCTATTTGAGTGTCCCTCTATTGGATAATCCCGGGATCCTTTGTCCACTCTTATAGTCCACTCTAATCCACGTAACACAATTTTATAGGGACCTTATAATTCATAAATGGTTATTATATTATATTTATAATTACCAATATATTGATGTTCCAATATAAAATTGAATTATATAGTGTCTTTTGAAAATTTCGTTCAATAAACTTGATTATATATTAAAATTTTAACATTATTTAAATACATGTTCGTGCTCCTACTAAAATATTTAATTTTAATTTTAATATATGTGATTACATGAGGATATAAATCATCAAATGGGTGAGACAAAACACTAATAATGGGAGGAATAATAGTTAAATAACAAGATTTGTGATTCAGTATAGTATATGGGTAAGAATAATCAAAATCATTTTACTATAATAAAATGATCCATATCATAAGGAATTGTGGAATAATTATAAAAAGGAATGTATTGTGGAATACTAACAATAATGAGACTTCATAATAATGTGCTCAAATATGACACATAAATTATTAACAATGCTATCATCATTTTCTTATATAACATATAATTTTAAATCACTATTTTATCAACTGTAAACAAATCTTGCATCATGTTTAATCATGATATAGATAATCTAATGATAAATATCAAATTAAACAATGAATTGGGTGATATATACTTACATTCAATCCCTTAACATTGTAAAATTATCATGACCATTCATACCACATAGAATGTCAAGCATATATTAATCCTAAATAGGACATAAACCCGTGAGAAAAGAATTTGATTCATAGTGATGACATAAAGAATTTGTTATTGAATATAAATGATTTTTTATAAAATAGGATGTTAAAATTTATTTTGGTTATAAATTTTTAGAATTATATAATAATTTATCATATTTCTGAGAGTGTATAAAATGATTCTTAACAATAATCAATGAATAATTTCAAACAAAATGTCTGAATAAAAAATCATAAAACAAGATATGAACGAATTTCAATAAAAAAAGTTATATAATATAATAATAAATGAAATATATTATATAATAGTTTAGTAATGTATGAAAATAAAATATTTTGATAATTTAGAATAAAGAAGTAAAAAAATGGAAATACAGGAACATGGGTTACATCTTCATTGATGCACCACCCATTTGATATGAAACTAAAGCTTTGATGGATTGGTGTTGGATGACACCAGAACATCTATATCACTATAAAAGGAAATATGTGGAGCAAACTGAATCTGTATTTTTTATTTCATAATTTTATGGGAATTGGATTTCCATGGGATGGGAGAGGGGTATTTATATTTCTGGGGATTGTAATTATTGGGTTAAATTGTTAAATAAGATATTATATTAAAATTAAACTTTTAATAGTGGTATTTTATACATTGATGATAATATTTAATTAAAAAATGTGCATTTAGGAATTTAAAATCATCTATATAATTATTGAATTTCTTCATAAAATGATAATTAATAAAAATGAAATATTGTAATATAATATAATACATTACATTTCTAAACATTGGAAAATACTTTTTTATGTTTGAAATTAGAATTTATTTTTTAAAATAGTTTATCAATATTACTAAATACGTTTTTGGTAAATAAAATCAATATATAGTCTAATATGTCATTATTTCATCCAAAATGATTTAATTAACATATATCATTTATGTAAGACCTATAATTTTATTATTCAACTAAAAATGGATTTGTTTCAAAAATATCAAGAAATTAAACGATATTAAATTTCAATAATATGACTCTATTAGGAGAATCCATATTATAGAAATAATACTCTCCCATTATTAATTTTAATATTTAATATAATAGTTATGTTTTTTCATAAAATATGATGAATTATACATGATCAAAAAAATAATATAATTACATTGATTTTATAATTTGAATTTTTTTTTATATTGTCATAATAACTATATTTTACTAATTTATTCATGATAAATATTAATTAAATTTCATATTAAATATTTTATCCGTTATTTTTCATTTATAATGGTCATATTAATACTCTAATAGTTGGTTTTCTATTCATAACATTAAAGTGAGTATTCAAATAGTTAGGTTATTATTCCAATTTTCATAATGGTTTTATACATCTTATACATCCATCCTATTTTCACTAAATACTCATTCACTTAAATTCACTCTTGTTTAAATATTCTTATATTCTAATTTTTATTTAAGATTACAATTTTTTATTACAATATTGTTCAGAAGTAGTACATTTATTGGAGATCAAAATGAATCAAATTGTATTGTTTAATTATTTTATAAAAACTCTCAGTTTAATTTCCCGCTTCACTAATTTTAGATTTTATTGGGTCTATTTATTCTTTAAATGTTATATTAAAATATAATATAATAATTTCTAATCGTATTTTATTTTATAGTTCATTTTTTATACTTTATAGTATTACTAAATATGGTACTAACTTTTTTAATGAAAAGAAAGTTTTCATATATATAAATGTTGGGGTCCGTACTACAATGAACAAAAATTTAATCATCGGATATTCCCTTATTATAATTATTTCATATACTATAAACCACATAAAATAATATTGAGAACACAATACAAAAATTGAAAATGATAAATTAATTAAATAATAGGGTTTTCTAGAAGTTAAGCAACCTATACCAATGGAATAGCTACCTTAACTTTGGAATAGAAATATAACCCTTAGGAATAGTAAATTGACCAATATAATATTAACCTATCCCATGAAAGTATATGTAAAAATTAATAATCTTATAAATATTAATATGGTATAATTATATCATAGTTTAAGTAAATAAATAATTCAAAAATTATTAATTAATTTTTGGTATTTTTATAAAACAAAAATTTTTATTTATAATTTTATAATTAATATAAAAATTTAAATGAGAATTTACTTTCATAAAATATCTTCATAAAATATTTTTTTATTATGATTTTGAGATAATTTTATAAGAAATTAATTAATTTTTCAAAGTGTATTAAAATTAGTTAAAATTTGAAAATCTCCATTTTCTGAGTAAATGATGATATCAGTTGAAAAATAAATTTCTAATCCTTCTAAAATTATTTTCATAAAATTGAGTTCATTTTTGAATTTTAAAAATCTAAAAAAAATTATGGATATTTTGGTCAATTTTTCAGAAATACATGATTTCTTTTGTGAATAGTAAAATATTGTAATACATAAAACATATACCTTACAAGTTAAAAAAACTATTACTTGATTCATCATTGATGTAAGAACCATAATCTGGAACTCTACTTCATTATTTTAATATATTTTGTGATAATGCTCATTCTATTAATTTTATTGGGAAAAAATTATAAACTAATGAATAAAATATTGTCAAAACACCCCTCTTCCACTATAAATACCACCCCTCCCCACCTCTTTCCTCACACCTTCCAAACTTCGGCCAATATGAAAATTATTCCAAATATTCTTTTCAATATTCTCACCCATGACTTGGTTCTCATTTTCTCATCAAAATACCAAAACATTCACCCTTAAGTGGTTCTCAAGGAAAAGGATTAATGATGTAAAATCATTTTTATATTCTTTTATTTCTTTAATGTTCATTTCTTTTTTCATTCTATTCTCACATCCCCTCATAAAAATGCAATGATAATTTCAGTAAATTACATATTTTGTAAATATATAACGATAATGGAATAATCCATCATCAAACCCCTTCTTTTCTCTCTTTTGTTCTTAAAATTAAATCATTATTCAAGAGGTATTGATTTATCACCTTCAAGGACGACATGTTTTCATTTTTCCATACCAAATTTAAATCTGGTCATGAAAACAATTAAATGTTTTAAAAAAAAATTAAATGTATTTTATAATTATTTATATTTTTTGGATTTAAAATATTTACTTAATACTAAATGATAATACAAAAAATGTTTGTTGTGATCAAAAAACATCATAATGATCTGAACGATTATCACTAATGTTTTATCTAATGATTCATCCTCATAGCATGTAACCAACTCATATATATTTATATATCCATTAAAACTACTTGATTATAATTAAAAACCTATAATTTCAATTCTGTAGAATTATTCATTTTTACATGAACATCCATACTTATATACAAGCAAACCGATAATGAATACAAAAGAAATAAACACACTTGAATGATGAAATTAAAATCTATAAATAATCAAAAATAGCATAAATGAGAATAATAAAAGTAAAATGAATCAAAATCCTCTATTAAAAGGTTCTTAATTTTTTATTACTGAATTTAATTTGAATGTTCATGATATTAAATTGAATAAAACAATTGGACATAAGGAAAATGGATTCTCAAACCCAACTCTATTTCATTGGGTTTACATATTTCACACCAATTTTAGTATGTCTATTCATTTAATTATCCATAAATATAATTTATTTATTACACCTTTTATTATTGTATATATATTTTTTCGTCTTGAGTTTATAAAAATCACTATCATTTCAAAATGAAAAATTCTTTCTAAAAACACACATTTTACTTCTCTTTAGACTATTTTCTCTTTACACAAGATTGATGATTCTTATACCATATTTTTTATTAAATCTATCATTTTAGAAACCCAATTTTTATTCATGAATGTATTCTATGTGAAATGAATCTCATTAACTTTTATAGCTTATTATATGTCTAATATTGATATATTTTCTATGTGGAAAACCTGATAATTTAAATAATCTTATGTATCAGGTGTGTGTGTGTAATTATATAGAGAATGTAAATGTAATGATTTGATAGGTGCAACTAGAATTATATAGAACTCCAATTCAATGGGTAATGTGATGTATCTCATAAGAAAAATTGAAAATTCGTGAACATGATAATAGTATGTTCATGTCTATATGGGGTATTTTTTCACAAAGAAATTATGATTCATTTTTATGCATTGACACATTCCATGCCTTTATATAATGTTTCCTCCAATTATTATAATGATGATCCTATGGTTATTTTATTATCAGATTGATTATTATCACCCACATTATCCTCATTCATTTTTTTATCTATCCTCTTTTTGGGCTTTTAGCTCATCCCTTTTTGATGTATATCCTCTGGTGAATACTTGTACTAAGGTGAAGAAGATGTCCAATCAGAATCTAGATAATATGGAATTAATTAAATTTTTATGTTTTACTATGTAAAATTTATGTATTGTATTATTTTCCCATGACACTAAACCTCTAAATCATTGATACATAACTCATTCATTTTGTTTATATTTATAATTATATAATCATTCTGTAAGAAATATAATGGTATGTATAGTTTTTATAATAGCTTGGTTCACTTAATTTGGGAATTAGTATTAGATAACCTTATTGAAAACCCTTAATTTGGGATTATGTATAAGTAAGAATGCAAAAATATTTGTTTCAGAAAATTATAAACATAGGTATCCTACATGATATTCTATTATACTTAATTGTACAATGAAATAAATTTTCTACTTGTGAAATGTTGATATATGTTTCATTCTAACCTTTTCTATCATAAAAAATTGTTTGGAACTATGAGAAAATAGGCCAAAAATCTTTATGAGGGAAAATGACGTGATTCCCTAAATCTCAGACACATTTTTTTGTGAGATGGTGTTCAAAATTACATGGTAATTATTACCTAGATATCTCTGGTTGTGGAAAATAACCGAAATAATGTGGATCCTCCTTCTTCTCATAAGAGATTGAAACTGGATATTGAGCCTTCTATGTAGCAACGACCATCGAAAATTAGTAGATCTTCCCATCCACTAGTTACGGAATAGTGGGTCAACCCAATAGAGAAGTTATTTTTGTATATCTATTTTCTGAAAAGGATAAGGTGACTCTATTCAGTTATCATCTAGATAGAGAGTCCAACCAATGGTTGTCATTGATTAAGAACACCACGCCATAGGGTGAAATTAAAGAGATGTATTGGAAAAACATTAAGAAAATTTTTCTTAGAAAGTATTTCCCATGAACTATTTATACAAAAAGAGAGAGAGATTCCATAGAGATGAATAAAAAGAAAGGCTACACTTTCATGGACAATAAGGAAAAAATTTCAAGGATTATATGCTATGCTTTAGGATTTTTTATCAACCATTATAGTAAAATTAATATATTATTTAGTGGTTTAAAATCCCTTATTTGAAAGGATCTAGAAATATGAGTTGTTTAGAGTTATGATGAATTTCTTCGATGTAATCTCAATGTGGAGATAGATTTTGGGGAATTCTCCCATGGATAAGGTGAAAATAAATAAAGATATAGCTCAATATTGTAGGATCTAAGGAGAAAGGTTTAAATTAAACTCAACCACCCACATGTCAAAAATTTAGGAAAAAAAATCATTGTAATTTCATCAAATGGATGGAAAAATTCAATTTGTGTGGGAGAAAGGCTACCAATATCATGAATACCAAATAGACATGAGTAAGTAGGAAAATTTTATGGAGTAAATGAGACCACCATCCCTAGTACAATTCTTCCGCTATTAGAATAAAGGATATTATGAAATATATTGCACTAAACCCTGAGTCCTTGAGGGTAATCACTATCAACAGCCTCCAAATACAAAGATCAAGGTATCACTTATTCCATCCCTACTAATAAGGTGGATCCTAAAAATTATGTGGTGATAGGTACATGGGTTATTCATTTAATATTACTGAACATACTAAATTTATTTGGTTCAATGCCTTATTTCATATCTTAATGTTTAGTAGAACTATTCAAACACCACCTCAAAATATGGATGTTTGTAAATCTATGAGAACATAAAATAGGGAAACTATGCCATCCAATTTATATAACTATACCCCAATTAATGTTTTTAAAATTAACCTCCAAGAAAATCATCTCCTACTACCTTTGATAGAGTTTGATTCAATTTTGGGCATTGATTGGATGTATTTATTCAAATCTGACATCAATTGTTGCTAAAGGGATATCACTCTTCATGTCTTGAAGCATCATCCAATTATATAAATGTGTAATGTGGAGGATGAATAATCTCTGGATATATCATCTCAAGTGGGGTATTATTTTCTTATAAGCCAGAATATATGGCCCAAACTATTAAGACGAAGGAGAAAATAATGATCAATGAAAATCCCAATGTGATGATCTACATTGATGCGATTCCTGAATAATTTTTTGGTCTTCTTCATGAATGAGTGGTTGAGTTCTAAATTGAAAATATTCTTGGATATCTACTAATATTAAATAAACCATATATAATGACCACAATTTAGTTTGAAAAACTGAAAAAAAAAATAGTTACAAGAAAATCTAGACATGGTTTTTATAGGCCTGAGTGCATCACAATGGGATGAACCAGTAATTTTCATCAATAATGAGGATTGATCAATGCACCTTTACATTAATTATAATTATGTCAACAAAATAATGATAAATAAAAAGTATCTTCTTCCCTTGATAGATGAATTGTTTGATCAACTACATGATTCTAAGAATTTATCTATGGTGAGACATTGATCGAGATGATACCAATTAAAGGTGATGAAGGATGATATTCTCAATAAAACCATTCAAAATAGGTAAGGACACATTAATGTCATAATGAGTCCCTTTATACACACTAATACTCCATAAATATTCATGGACTTAATGAATAGTGTCATTAAAGATTACCTAGAAAATATTTGGTAGATTTGTTGATGATATTCTGATATACTCGATGAGAAAGGGGAATCATAAGGATCACGTAAATATTGTGCTAAAGACACTGTGAATAGATAAAATTTATGCAATGTATAGTAAATTTTAGTTCTACATGGAGAATGTATCATTGTTGGTCCATGTTATCCCCAACAAATAAATATATGTGGACCCTTAAAAGAAAATTGCAATCGAGGAGTGCCTCAGGACAACATTTTTCATGTCGATTCGTAGTTTCCTTGGTATATCTAGGTATTATCAGTGATTTTTGATGAACCTATGAAGATTTTAAAATCCAATAACCAAGATAACTCTAAAGGGATAAATGTTTTTCTATACCAGTGAATCTAATGAATTCGTCAAAGAATTAAAAAAGATGCTTCTCACAACACCAATACTCACACTTCGAATAAGTAGGGAACTATTTTTAGTATACATAGATACATTAAAAAAAGGATTACGTTGTATACTAGTTAAAAATGATAATGTGAAAGAATACACCTCATAGAAGTTGAAAATTCATAACCAAGACTCTCTGACACGTGATATGGAGTTGTAAGCTATGATCTTTCATTGAAAATATGGTGGAATTATCTCTATGGGGGAATTGTGAAATATATATAGATCATAAGAGCCTAAAATATATATTCACATAAAAGAAGAAGAATATGAGTCAGTGAATATTCATAAATCTCATCAAGGATTATAAACACTCAATACACTACCATCCTTGAAATAAAAAAAAGTGATAGATGCTCTAAGTAGAAATGATCCTGCAACATTATCAATGATGTGAATCAAGAAGGATCCAATAATATTAGTTTTGAAAAGGATTTACACGGGAATAATTAATGAAGTAACATCATTATTCCATTCTCAAGTAATTTCTCAAATATCCCTCATGATTAAAATAAAGTATGCTCATTGAAATGATGTAGAATGTTTGAAGAATCTGGAATATATTAGAAAAGGGAAATCCAAAGAGATTAAAATTAATGATGGAGTTGTGATGTTTGGGTCATTATTATGTGTACCATATAATCCATAGATAAATAAGGGGCTTCTAAATGATTAATAAAACTCATCCTTATATATTCAACTAGGGAGCACAACAATGTATCGAGATCTCTGGGAGAACTATTGGTGGGACAATATGAAGGAGGAGGTCACTGAATATACATCAAAGTTATTGGAATGTCAGTAAGAGATGTCTTAAATGAAAAATAATAAGGGGGTGATGAAACCAGTACCCATACAAAAATGGAAATGGGAAAACTTCACCATGGACTTTGTCACCAAACTTCTAAAGACATCAGGAGGAAACAATGTTATATGTTTTTTTATGGATTGTTTTACAAATACAAATCACTTTATCACAATTTTATAGTACTTGTCACTAGATAATATTTCACAGATATAGATTAGAGAGGCAGTATGTTTACATGGATTACCACTATCGATTGTATCTGATCAAGATCAGATATTCATCTTTATGTTTTGGAAAATATCCAACAGGCTCTTAAGAATGATCTAGTCTTAAGTATGACATATAATTCTCAAACTTTTGGTCAAGATAAATGAACTATTCGGGTACATAAAGACTTGTTGATATAATATTATATTTAATTGAAAGGAAGATGGGACCAACATCTACCTTTAGTTTAGTTCTATTAAAATAACAATTTCCACTCAAGCATCCAAATTGCTCCATATGAATCTATTTATAGGAAAAGATGCAAAGAATGCCATGTTGGGATTATTTTGATGAATGTGAGCTACTCAGACATGAAATAGTAAAAAAATGGGGTAAAGATGAAAACCATTTAGCAACATAAAAAACAATCCTAAAGTTGATAGAAGAGCTATGTAGAAAATCATCGATTAGATCATGAGTTTAAGGTTGGATACATATTATTCTTTTGCATATCTTTGTATAATATGACCATGATATGTGGGACTAATGGAAACACAATTCTCATGCTCATCAGCCCCTTTGATATTATTGATAGATTTGGAATTGTGGATTATTGACTAAAACATCCACCTACCATGCCTCAAGTACAAAATGTATTCCATGTATCCCTCTTATAAAAGTACATACAAGATACCTCACATATACTGAATCCATATGTGGTACAATTGGAAAATGATCTATCATATGGGGAGAATCCATTGAAAATCATAGAGTATAGAGATAAAGTTACACCCAAAAAAAACAACTCACACAATCAAAGTATTATGGTGAAACCATGGGTATGAAGAGAAAACATGGGAACCAAAATAAGCGATAAAGGAGAAGTACCCTAACATGTTTTTAACATTGAACGTACAATGAAATTTTGATGGTGAAATTTCATATGGGAGAATAATTTAAGGTCCAAATATTTTATCAATGGAAATTCCCTTCTTATAAGTATGTTATATAGTATAAAACCCATAAAATAACATTTAGAACACAAAAAAATTATAAATGTATAATGAATGAAATGAGAGGTATGTCTATATGTTAAGGAACCTATACCAATGGAACAATAACTTGGCCTTTGGAATAGTAATATGAACCTTATGAATAAAAATCTGGCTAATAGAATAGTAACCTCACCCATAAAAGTATAAATAATATTTAAGAATCTTATAAGTGGTAATATGATATAATTATAGCATAGTATAAAAAAATAAATGTTATAAAAATTATTGATTATGTATTAGTATTTTTAAAAAACATAAAAGAATACTTATTATTATATAACTAATATATTTGTTTAAAATTTTATTTTCATAAAATAGATTAATATATTAATATTATGTTGTCTTATGATTTAAATAAAATTTTATTACACATTAACTAATTTTTCAAAGTGTTATAAAAGTAGTTATAATTTTAAAATCTATACTTTCTATGTAGATAATGATTATAATTAAAAAGTAAATTTCTCATAACTAGAAATTTATTTTCATAAAATGGAGTTCATTTTATAATTATACACATCAAAAAATGTTTAGAGAAATTTTTTTTGGAGTTTTCTAAAAAAATTACTTTTAGTGAATAGTAAAATATGGTAATTTTTAGTATATATACATTAAAATTAAAATAAAATATTCCTTGATTTGTCACTAATGTACACACCATAATCTCAAACTCCCCATAAATATTTTAATATATTTAGTGATAATTCTCAACCTAATCATAGTCTAGTACAAAAATAATAAACTAATGAATAAAATAATGAGAAAACACCCTTCTCCCCTAATAAATACCTCCCCATACCAACTCTTATCCTCAAATATTACAAGAATTGAGACTGGTCTAAATTCAATCCAATATTATTTTGAATCCCCTCCCCCATGCCTAGGATATCTTTGTCTCATCATATTACCAAACTTGTCACCCTTAGGAGGTTCTCAAGGAGAATGATTCAAGAGGTTAAATCCATTTTCTTTTCTTTTAATTTTTTTATGTTCTTTTGTTTTCTTATTACCTCCTCGCATCCACTTATAAAAATTCCATGATTACTAATGAACCATATAAAAAATTTAATTTAATTATGCTAATTTACTCATCCATCATCAAACCCTTTATCCTCTCAACTTTATTCTAAAAATTAAAGCACCGCCTTGAGGTGTTGATTTATCATCTTCAAGCATGACATGTTTTCATTTTCCCATACCACCTTTAAGGAAAGTCATGAAACCATTTTATTGGTTAAAATTGGTTTTAATGTGTATTTTATAACACTTTTGTGTTATAGAATTAACATATTTACACAATACTAAATTATAAGACAGAACAAGTTAGTTGTGATCCAAAAGCTTTATAATAATCTAAAAGATTGTTAATATTGTATTTTCTAATGATTAATTATCATACCATATGACCAAATGATATATATATATAACATTTTATGATTTTTTATGATCATTAATAATCTATAATTTCAATTCTGGTGAATTTTTACAATGGTAAATGAAGTTCCATTATTATATACAAGTAAACCGATCATGAAATCTAAGGAAATGAACACTACCGAATGATGAAATTAAACATTATAACTCATCAAAAATACCATAAATGAACTTAAAAAATATAATGAATAAAATTAATGTTTAAAATATTATGTATTTTATATTCAATTAATTTAGTTTGATTATCTAGGATACTAAAGTCCAGAAATATTTTGGACATAAGGTAAGGGTATTCACTAACCCAAATATCTATTGTTGTGTTTTCCCCATTTCACAACAATTTCAGTACATATATTCATTTAATGATACTTAAATATCATTTATTTACTACACATTTTCCACTTTTTATATATATATATTTTTTACTATCATTATAGAAATCGTAATGTTTTCCAAAAAAGAACTCTTCTTTCTAAAAACACACCTTTTACTTCTCTTGAGAATATTTTTTCTTCACACAAGATTGATGATTCTTGTACCCATGATGTTATTCTCTATTTAATTTGATAACCCAAACGTTTATCCATAAATGTATTATATTTTAAATAAAACCCATTCCATTCCATGGATTATTTGATGCAATGATTGATATATATTCTATGTGGACTGCATGATAATGTATATGATATCATGTGACAGGTTCACCTAGACTTATATAGTGCACATAAATTTTATGACACAATGGATAGTCCTGAATTTATATATTTCTCTAATGAATTAGGTAATTTGATGAATCTCAAGAGAATAATTGAAAATGTGTGAACATGATGCTAGCTTTGTTCACATCTATGTGTGGTATTTGACCACTAAAACACGGGGTTTCATTTTTACGCATTGCCACATTCTATTCCTTCATCTAATGTTTCCTCTAATGATTATGATGATGATACAATAATAATGTTATGTTGATATTGATTATTCTCAGCCATGCTATATTTATTCATGTCTTTAACTATTCTCTTACTATGATTTTAGCTCACACCTTTTAAGGTATATACAATGGTGAATACTTGTAATAAGAAGAACATGATAACCATTAAGAATCTATTGATGAAGAAATTAAATAAATTTTCTTCTTCTATTATATAAAATTTATGTATTGTCCTCATTTGTCAAAAAAAACTAAACCTTTGGATTCTTGTTGTGTTACACTTGTATATTTTTTTCAATCAAAATTATGTAATATTTTTTTATGAAAAAATAGAGATTTTATAGTTATATTCTCCTCCCATTAGATATTTCATCATATAAACCTATACTCATATCCTCGGTAAAGAATAAATGAGGGTAATTTTTTAAATTACATCCTCTTGTTTACATGTTTTATCTTTATACATATACAGTGTATCTAAATTAAATTTCAAATAAGATTTATATTTTTTAAAACAATATTTTCTCAATAGTCTTTTATTTTCATCAGTTTCTCCTCATAAGAATGTTTAAGATTTAGGTGTTCCACTTAAAAATTAATTATATGTGAGGGATAAAGTATGTACTTCCTAGTGGTAGATGTGTGTAACACATCATGCGATTTTATTTAGTTTGGTGGGATTTTTAGTATACATACTAGAACTCTGATGTGATCAAAGATCTAAATGGATCCATTGTGCCTAGGGATTATATTTTTCCTTTTTCCAAACATTATGTCTCCTTTCATTTGTGTTATTCGAAGGACCACTTTATCTCAAATATGAAATTTCATGTCTCTTTGATGATTATCCACATTGATACTATGTAAACTCTTAATATATTTATTGTGTTTCTAATTATATTTATCCTCATCTATCAATTATTCTATAAGATTCATTATATGTAGCTCATTTCATAATCATTTTTACAATATATCAATGTTTGATATCACTTCCCATATAGTGCTTTATATAGGGGCATATGAATATTGGATATAAAACTATTATTTTATAAAAACTCAACCATAAAAAGTTATTTATTCAAGCCTCTTTTAATTAAAATAACTATTCACTAAATAAAATTACATTTTGATGGAATTTTCTGATTGTCCATCTATTTGGGGGTGATATTCCCCACTCAACATTAGTTTAGTATTCAAGAAATATTGGAGAATCCTCTAGAACATAGTGGTGAACCTTGGATCTCAGTAAAACACAATATAATGTTGATCCCCTTACTGGCTGAAAACTTCCATTACATATATATCTTCATGAACACAGAGTTAAAAATATCTCAAAATAACTATTAATTAAGAAGTATTGAGGAGTAAATCCCAAACAACCAATATGAAACTATGTCATTTATATTTCTTTAGAGGGCCATTAACATAGTTTATGCTAATGTAATTACACTATAATTCCAATATGGTTAATGTTTTCATCAATTCATTAGGCTTTTGATGAATTGACTTAGCTTGTAATATACCAAGAACATGGATGTGCACTCAAAAATATCATTATTAATGATGTCCCACCATAAGTACTCTTGAAAGTCACAAATAATCTTGAATTTCAATGATATATGGAGAAACATGTTTTATATGTATTATCAAATAACTATTTTTTATCATTGGTAATAATATAATCCATATAAAATTTAAGAACTAAATCACCTAATCTTTATTGATTTTGAATTAATAATGAATCCCTTCCTTTATTTCTCTCACCTTTTTTTTAAATCACTATATCATCCCTTTTTGTGTCCTTAATTTTCTATTTAGTAGATGGATAATAATTTTTTTAAAGGTAGTACACTTTACATTCCTTTATTATTTCAATACACACCCATTTAATGCATATGAATATTTGGAATTTCTCAATCATCATCAAGAATATGCTATAATGTTCTTTTTTTATGATAATCATCCAACTTATTAACATTTCTAGGATAGTTATGAATTGATAAATCATAATCCATTATTTAAAATAAACATATTAGTTTATTCATGATCATGTTTTTTTTTTGTGAATATATAAATTAAAATCTTATAAGCATTATATTTTCCAAAAATCTCATTATGCATAAATTGCCTCTAAATTATCAATGAAAAGATAACAACTGCTAACTCAAAATGATATGTTAGGAAGATCAAAACATGTATACTCGCTTATTATATTTCATGGGTTATCAATTTATTATTTTTCATGAGTATAAAACCTCTAAATTTTTTTTGATCCATCGTTGTAGGTAACAAAACCTTCTCTGTTTTAGAAGAGTGAGTGAAAGTGTAGTGATTTTCCACTTCATGAGATCCATAATCCATTCCTCAAATTATTTGATCCAAACATACATAACCCATTTAAATATTATCATTTTTAATGGGGTAGTCAATCTATATAAATTTAACAAAAATAAATTGATGAACCCACCCAATCCAAGAGAGATATAAATTTCTATAATGAATATGGATATAGTCCATTAGTCAATTATTTTTCATTGAGAAATCTATATAAATCACCCAACTTATGATACTTTTAACCGGAATGTATCTTTATATATAAAAAATTCACACTTGTTAAATTTATAGTATAACTTATTCTTCCATCAAGTCTTCTAAACGATCATTAGATGCTCCTTGTATTTTTCATTACTCTTGGAGTATATCAGAAAATCGTCAATAAAAAAAACATATTTATCACGAATGTTTATAAAGACTATATTCATAAATTCCTTGTATATTTTAGTGTAATTTATAATTCTGAATCACATCATAATGAACTCAAAATGAAAATATCTTATAATAAAGGGTGTCTTTTGAATAAATTTTCCCTTTATCATCAAAAAATGATATCTATAATGAAGAGTAGATTTTTAGAAGAACTGATCCAATTAAAGTTGAACAAATAAGTAATAAATCATCGGAAGTTGATAATTATTCGTTGTGGTGAAAATGTTGAGCCCTTAGTAGTTTATGAAAAGTTGTATTTACCCTTACTTGTTCATGACAATGAGAACCGGTTCACCCAAATGTGATGGAATAAGTTATAAGAAACATTTTTTTAATTTCACATCAAGTTTTCTATTTTATTCCTCTAGTTTTATTAGAGATATCTAATAGATTCTCTTTTATATAAATTTGGCTTTTGGTATGAATTATATGGAGAACATTAACCCATGATCTGGGGGGATTTTGGGAAATTCATCTTCAATACATTATTTTATTCACTCTCGATGGGAGTGTCCTAAAGGTTGGTTATTTACATTATATCAATCATATGATCATGATATGCTTATTAATTTGGTATCAGAGGTGACATAGTTTATTTTCTTTAAAACATGTGATTCAAAATCATTTATTTTTCTATAGTGATTCATATAATGGTTTAAGAAATTGAAATATATTTTTTTTACCAATTTTTGGTGTGATCTCAGTATAATGAGAGTTAATATATGCCAATTATTATATCAAATTATACCAATGGATTATGAAATTCACTATATGTATCTTCCCATATTCTCTAAATATGAATGATTATGGAACATGGGATGAAATGTATTCACTGTAATGTGTTTACATATATATCTCTATGTATAGGTATCAGGTAGGTAATTAAATAGTTATATAAAACATGAATGATATAAATGAATGCATCATACACTAATTAAATAAATAATTAACTATGAATGAGTGAATATTACATTTACCTTTCTCAATTTATTTTTTTAGGTTCAAATTCTTACTATTATCTTTATAATAAATGATTTGAATAAAAAATTATATAATAAATCATTGGTAAATTATTTTTTAAAAATTGTAAATAAATTCTAAATAATTCACTTATATGATTAGTATGTTTAGGTTAGATTATATTTTACTAATATAATTAATTAAATAATATAACCTTTTATAATACTAGTAACAGTAACCCACATCTTTTATGTGTGATAATTTCACAATTTTAGGATAAAAAAATAATAATAATCGAGTATATAATAACAATTTGTAATGTATTGGTATAATTTTTCTTATTCAACATGATCAAATATGAAATATAGATATTATTTAACTCATATGGAATAGTAATATAAAAATTGTTCATAGTTCTATTAATACATAAAATCACCTACGGACATATATAATTAAAGGTTGAGATAAAATATTAATATGAGGATGAATAATATGGAAATAACATGAGATGTGAACTGAAACATCATGAATCTGACCACTGGGTCCAAGCCAGAATACTAAATGACCCCATGTGTGTCTCTCCATTTACAATAGGTTTCCGACTAGCATTGACGGTCCCAAATGAAACCTTGGGGAGACTATACCATCTCTATCAGGTCATGGGATCAATAATAATGAGTAAACCAATAAAAAGAATCATATTAAATGAAAAAACATAATAATGGCATACATATATGGGATCCCAATGTGGTAAGTCAGTCCAAAGTATAAAACAATAGTGAAATGCGAGATAAATTTAAATAAACAACCTTATATAGGGTACTCTCATGTATTTCCTTATCCATTATAGCTTCATGCTCTACCACTCAACCATTATCTAAAGGTCCCTTTCCCTTTTCTGGATCTCTAGTCATGAAATCTACAAGCATACTAAAATTCTTGGGTAGGGTGTGAGTAAAATACTCAATCGGACACCACTAATTTTTCCTTACTATATTTGACCAAAATATATATATAAATGTACATCATGTTATATTTTAATGCTTAGTTAACATACATGTACTATGTCATCCTGCATTGACCTTGCAACCACAAACCTCGGACCCAACTACTTTAGCTCGTTGACAGTATGAAAATAAATAAGTTACATACCTTTATCGAGGAAACAAGGCTCACCCCACACTACTAGTAATTATTTATAGGAATGCCTCATGTTACATCAATGTAGTCCCTTGACCTATATAACCTTTTAAAACACCCATGACCCATGTCCATAGGATGAAATGAGAGGTATTTATCAGTTATTCATCCCTGGTCACCATAAACTTTTAAAACACCCATGAACCAATTCTGAATAAAGAAATGAATGATATCTATCTGTTATACATCTCTGACCAACATATCCTTTTAAAAACTTCCACTTCCCAAGTCTGTAGGATGTAATGAGTGATATATATTATATATGAATCTATAACCTACTTAACCTGTTAAAATACCAATGTCCCATGATTTTAGGATACAATGACCGGTTTCTATTAGCTATGCATCCCCAACACTCTCATCCTTTTAAAACACGCCTCGATCAAGTCTATAGAAAACAATGACCGGTATCTAATAGCTAGATACTATTAATTCCCCTCTGATGGGGTAGCCACACCCACCATTAAGGATATAATGACTATACTAGGTTGGTTAGATGGAAATTGAGCCACATGACTCGCAACCTCAGTTCTGCATATGAGTATCTTGATACCTATAACACAATTCCATAGTCTATGCACATGCCACAACATGTATCATTGAAAGTAATGATAAGTCACATCAAGATCAGTGTGAGGGTAATCACAAAAATAAAGTATGCCTGAAACTACTCCCATACACATATACAATTCACCACAAACATGAGTCATTCCAATATAAACAATAACATCATTATAAAATCACATATTTATATATTGCTGAAAATATAGAACCTCCAACCTTAAAGTCACAAAAGTGAACGATAATGTTCATTGAATGTGTTATCACCTGAACTGTAGTCCCACTCCAACCAAAACATTATCACATGTCTGGGATTCCTAAAACCCAAAACCATCTATTTTATTTCTAAAGGAAATAAAATATCACATGTTTTAATATTTTCCCCATCTTGGTTACTTATATAATTATCATTTTAGAAATAAACATACCATATTCTCCATAATATTAATTAAAAAACCAAATCAATTAATTAATTTATCTAAATTAGTCAATGAAGTCATGTGGTGTTCATTATATTTATTTTTCATTGAAACCATATAATAATCTTTGAAAAATGAATATTTATCATTTGCTAATTTAAATCTTTGTCACTTGAAATTTTTTCTTATAAATACTATTAGATAATTTTTATAATTATATTCAAATTATTTTCTATACAAATTATCCTTCATATTGCAATAATCAACTTTAAAAATATTCATTTCATAAATATTAACAATTATCACTAGATTATTTTATAATTTTATTTTATCTTTTTTAAAATTATTCATTAAAATTTTCAAAAACAAGATTAAACATATAATTTTTCATTAGAAAAATAACTTGGGATTAAAATTATACAAGTCGATATAAATCTAAAAAAACTAATGGATTTTCAATCTGATCAACAAAAAAGAATAAAATGAGATTTTTTTAGATAAATAATAAAAAACATAATAGAGAGAGTAAGAGAGAGGGGAGATAGGTGATAATTAATTATCTTCTGACCCACGTCATATGCACCACCTGAGATCTAATTTATAATACCTTTTCATTGATTAATTTTGTAAAATTGATTAACTACATCACTTATTTATTAATCTCTTCTATTAATTTAATGTTTTAATCTATCATCATATTTGGAATTTCATTAACATATATCGTGAGCCCAAATTAAATATTCCACTTTGGTCATAAATTTACCGCCTTAATTTTGCATTCACACTACCATTAACAGCACTACAATCTGACACCGTATGAATGAGTTATGATCGAAATGGTGTTTTAACAACCAAAAAAATAATTAAATTCTTTCTAATAGTAGAAAAAGAATTATTAATATTAAATATATCACATTAATAATAATAATAATAATAAAATATATTATTAAATTACATTCATCATTACCACCATAAAGATTATTCTCTATTTTAATATTAATATTAATAAATATAATATTTATTATTATTATTAATTATATCACATTACATATTCCATTAAGATTTAAAAAAATCCATTAAAAACCAATTGGTCAAAAAATTATATTAACTACACAATTAAATTTCGGTTGGACAATTAATAATATCACTATTATTATATTACCATGAAATAAATATCAACTCATGGAGAAACATCATTGAATATTTAAGTGAATTTAATTACACATAAAATTTTAATTTTAATTTTGTGAAAAAAACATTAAAAAACAATAAAAAAATATTAGTACTATGATTATTATTATTATATATAAATTTCCCAACAAAAATTAAAATTTCTAATAACTCAAACAGCTTACATCCACAACATTTATACCCAACCTAGGGTAAACTCTGTATTCTAGAAATAACAATTGTCTCAAATTTCCCATATGACACACTGTGTAGATGATAATAATTAATTATCAATTAAAAATATAAATAACTAATTAATTGAAAATAAATAATGGCTTTGTTTCATGAAATTTTACCAAACACCTGAAGCGCATAAAATTTGAACCACAGTTATGTAAATCACATATTCTAGACCCATCATTGGTCTCTAATTCCTCATAAAATGCACCATTTGGTAGATATTAATTTATTTTAGTAAATAATAACAATAATGTAATAAAAATTTATGAAATAATTTATTCTCATTATTGAGTCATCCAAACATATGACGCTTAAAAATGTTATAACCCACCTAGGGTACAAATTGTGTCATGAACCTGATAGTGACCTCATTTTACTCATACGATGAATTTTTTTGGAGTTATTCATTTATTTTGAATAAAAGGTTCATGCATAATATAATATATCTAATATTGTTTTCTATCTATTACACGAATTTATAGGTCTTGGATTCTCACACTAACTCAACATCTAACACTGAAAATTGTACATAGAATATTCCATTGTGTTCATTAGTATTTAGACCGTATTCATGATCTTGAAAGATTTCAATAATTTATTTTTATTTGAATGTTTAAGTCTCACATAAAAGTACTTATAAATTATCAATAACAGGGTTTTTATTATTTTCTAAAAATTCTGAATATTACAACTCTCCCCCTCTATCAAATTCTAATCCCTGAGAAGTATCACTATAAGTATTTATTGAAAAACTCAAACAACTGAGCTTGACCGTCATACTCCCACTTTCATGTCTCTATAACCGGATAAACGTTAAGATAATAAATAGTTCAACCGTTCTATGGGAAAACATGAAGGCTTCCCTAGGAGTATACATGTAACCTGAGGAATAACCCTCCAAGCCCTAACCATTGTCACCCTCCCTCCCAACATGTTAGTCATAGTCATCATATATTCACTAAAACAATAGTAAAATCTATTAAACTATTTAATTTCAATGATAATATATCACACAACATAAAATCATAGATATATCAGGCAATAGAAACTATCTAGAATGGATATAAAAAATCATGGAATTTTATTAATAAACTACTATGTAGTACAAAAATATGTGTATATATATGGCATGTGAACATATGTTCCTATTAATGATGAATAAACATAAAAAAAATATTTCAAATCACATATAGAATCATGTGAATCACCAAGTTAAATTTAATCAAAATTAACAGTAGACCATAAATTCCCTGAATATAAAAACTCAGAGATCCACTGCATTGTGTGGTCTAAGCCCTAAAATAGTTCGTCTATCCGATTCTTAATGTCCTATGTTCTGCCTAACATATCCCATAACAATTCATGGGAAAATATTTAAATGATTCCCAGTGCTTTGATACAATATTGTAAAATACCAACCTGAACCATCGGGTCCGAGCCGGAACTATACATGACCTCATGTGTGTCTCCCTATAAGCACGAGTTTCCAACTAGTTGTGAGGGTTTTAAGTGAATACTTTGGGAGAATATACACTTTTTATCATCTCATAGGATCAATAATAATGAATAAAACATATAATAAACAATCAGGGTAAATGTAGAACTTGAATAATGACATATATATATATGAGCTTTGAAAGTGGTAAGTGTAACACCCCGAGATTTTATGAAAAATATTCTTTTTAATTTTATTGATGTCTTTTATTATACGCTACAACAAAGGAGTCTTGCACAACATTCAACCCTAACTTGGCTGCATTACACACAATCACGACCTTCCTCGATAGCGTGTGTTGTATGCAATATCTAGTTTCACTAAACAACGATATGCTATTAAAATATTATTAAAACTAGCCGTTATGAATAGTAATAACCACTTTTCAAAATTTTGAAAATTTCATTGTTCAAAATGGACTTCATTTTTGGATTCGGAATATCGAAATTAGCCTAGGGTAAAATTTCGGTATTTTTCTGAAAACTTTCAATTTTTGATGAATAGTGAAAACACTGGGTTACTATTTAAAAACCGACTTTTTATTTAAATAATTATTTATTTTATTTAAATTTATATTAGGTCAATATTGATACATAATACCTATATAAGTTCAATGTAATTCATTGGAGTCATTTTTTAATAATTTTAGATATATAAAAATTTTATTAAACTTTTGACCGTCTTTTACCCACCTCCTAGGAAAATTTGCAAATTTACATAAAACATAATTTTACCGCTTTTGTGAATGGAATTTAAAAAATCTGAGAGATATGGTTGATGTCATTAAGTAAAATGTGGTTCAATGAGATGAAAATAATTTTTGGTGAATAGTAACTTTTTACTTTTATTTACCACGGTTAAAGGTAAATAGTGTAATTAAAGGTAAAATTGAAATTATTATTACCCTAACACATGTCCTAATTCTATTGGATAAGTGTAATTCGACCAAAAACAACCTTATTAATAACATATGACCATTTATACCCACTTGTATTAGATTAGGACATTTATTATTAATTTATTTAAAGAAGGGTTAAAATAGTTAAAATCAAAGTTTAATAAGTAAAGCATTTTCAATATAGGGTTATACATAAGATAAATTTGACTATAAATATTCATTAGAAATATAAAGAGATTTCCTACATAATTATATTTTATTTGTAATTTTTAGACTTTAAATAATTTAATTTATTTATGACACAATGATGATGCAGTAATTATCATATTAATGAAATATTGACATAATTGATGTTATAAATACCCAAATAAATGTAATTTGAGACTGTTTATGAATTAAAATAATTTAATATGTTAATATGACATGTTAATGTTTATTTAATTAACTTTTTTCTAACTAATCATTCTGTTATGATTTTCAAAAAAATCAATTACCAAATAGTGTCAAAATTGACGTAAAATAGTTTTTAAAACAAATATCATATTATTAATTGTTATTATATTCCTAAAAATCTAAGGTTCGGCCAAATGACTTATATAAGGTTATATATATTAATAATAAACAACTTGGGGTTCGTTTGTCATGTTATAGTAAGTTTATTGACCTTATAGTGTAAGAACACAAAAAGACACGGTAAAAGTAAAATTATCTAACTTAAAGTTAAATCTAAATGATAAGGTTAAAATAGGAACCTAAACTTGTCTAAATTCTATTGGATGAGAGGATTTAGACTCATCCCCACCTTAGCTAGGAAATAACTCAATTTGTAGCAATTAAAACCCGAATATGACTTTATAATAAAATAATATTTTTAGTTATTCCAAAGGTGCCCCTCTCCTCCCTTATAAAAGGGCACCTCCTCCCTCTCTTCCTCACACCACTTTGAGCATTAATGCTCAGCCAAACCCTGCCAATTTCTCTTATCCACTTCCCGAGAAACATCCTAGAGGTTATGGTCTTCTTCAATGACCAATATTAGTTCCCTAAGAAGAGGTTTCAAAAAGGTGCTTCAAGGAAGAGGTAATGCCTGTTACCGATTCTTTCACCTTTATTTCTTCTTCCACTTCTTCTTCTTTAGTTATTTAATTATGAAGTAATAACATCAGTATCACTAATATACTGATATATTATTATAATTATGAAACAACCCTATTTCACCATCTATCCATCCTATGGAAAACGATATCACCACGCGTGCGTACGTACGGAATACCGTCTCCACGTCGTGGTGTAATCTGTTTTTACACCACCACTTTACATGGATGGGTATAATGGTGTAAATAAATGATTATTTTAAAGTTATGTTTATTCTGAAATAGTATGCATACACTCCAATACAATTCCACAATCATGGGAATGATATCATCGCTCGTGCGTACGTACGGACTACCGTCTCCACGAACGCGATGAGATTCATTTTCCATGATTAACCATTCAAGAATGATTATAAAGTATATATAATGAATAATAATGAAATATATGACATAATAATGCTACTAGATTTATGTATATATATATATATATATATGTATTTCATATACTCAATTCCATTCAATTCAATAAGGAAATGAAAACAGCGTTCATGCGTACGTACGGCCTACCGTCTCCATGAACGGTGTATTTTATTCCTTTTATCGATTTATAATATATATGTATATAATGAATATATATTATATATAAATCATGTTTTACATTCTGGAATTATTTAAATCAGGATATAAGTAATAATATCAAGAACGACGAGTCGAAACACATACGATAAATGAAACGATTTTACCCAAAACGCTATTTAACATGGAATTTACAAAAGAATGGGTAATATAAAGTCATAAGTGAACTATATATGATATCATAACAATGAATATGATTCTGTAATAAATCAATGACATTATTTAAATCATTATACAGGAGGTTCGGATACATACGAATCATATCTGACATAAGGTAAGGGCTAAATTTTCAATCTCATTTTTATCTGAGTTGCTTATACGTAAGTATTTACTGGGGTTATGTTTATCATCCATGACCATGTTTTCTAAAAAATGTTTTCATAAAATTTTTACTATTATTCCATGAATTTTTAAAGTCATGTTTACCCTTTATTGACTTTTTACCACATTGTATGAATGGAATATTTCCTTTGGTTACCATATAAGGTACTTTTTGACTTTTCCGACAAAAGTACGAGGAGAATGTTATTTTTAACTTATACGGCGTGAATGGATTTTTACGGTTTTATAACGCCTCATTTTCAAGAAGCTTCCTCTACAATATTGCATGATTATTTTCAACAAAACCCTTTTCTTTTAAAATTGCATGTAATTTTGTGGAAATAAAATGATTTTAAAGAAGAAAGGATATTTTCCTCAAGAATTCATTTCAAGTGTTTTGCCAAAACTATTTTCCATCTAAGATGACATTATTTCATATTTGTATGTTTCAAGTAATATGTCTATATGATTTAAATGGTTTCAATTTTCTTATGATGAAATGATATCAAACTTTTATGGATTATGTTATGATGGCATGATGTTTAAGAATCCCATTTTATTACATGGGTTATGCTATGATGTATGATTTATGATTTTGTGGCACACGAAAGAATGATTTCATTATGAGATGGGTGGGAACTATATCTCCCTCCAATGCATTGGGTAAAGATTTATATCTCATGAGATAGACATGGCTGGAACGGTAAGTTAATCTGGTTCAGTGTTACAGGACTGAAACGAGGAGTGAACTCGATTCAGAAAGGGACTTTCTCCACTAAGATGGTCTTGACAGCAATGTCTTGGATACTATGGAAATCATGACATGTGCTGAATGGTTGCCACAATTACATGTTTTATTCCCATTTTATCATGGTTGATGTTCTATTATGATATATGCATTACGTACTTCAACGATTTATGTCTTTGCTCAATATTTTGATGTTTAAATTTCATGTTCAAGTTTTTGCTTCCAAATGTTTATGGATTGTTTTATGTTATCTATGTTTTCCCTTACTAAGAATTTGATCTCACCCTTTTTATGTTTTATTTTCCCCAGGAAGTAAAGAAAGGTTTTAGGTAAGGAAATAAAAAGGGGAAGATTGTTATGGGAGTTGTTGAAGATCTTTCACCGTGATTAGAAGATTTTATTCCGAGTTTCCAAAGACACTAAACTATTACGGTCCTTGTGTGTCTGTTTTTGTTATGTATTAAGTATTCTGAAAAAGTAATGTATTGTCCATGTACTTCAAGCTTCGGGTATCTACAGTAATCCTATCTATAGAATAAATATGAAGAAAAATAAAAGATAACTATAAATAAAAAACCATCTATGGGGTACTCCAGATTCTTTTCTGATCATCTCCAACACCATTTTCCACCGCTCAACTATCTGCTAAAGTATCCTTTTCCTTCATTGGATCTTTTGTCACGAAATCTAAACACACACTGAAACGATCGTGTAGGTTGTGAGTACAAAACTCAGTAGGACACCACCAATGAGTACCTACCATAAGTTCAAAAAATATATATAATAGTGTATATCATTAATTATGTAATTTATTAGTAAACATACACGGGTTGAGTAATCGAGCACTGAGCAAGCTACCAAAAACCCTAGCTCTAGCTGCTTCAGCTTATTTTCAATAAGATTGTCATGAAGTTACGTACCACCAATGAGGCAACAAATATCACCCCACACCACTAGTAGTTGTTTATATCAATGAATAATCTTCCATCCAATAGACCCATTACCTAATTAAACTTTTAAAACACCCAAATACCATGTCTGTAAGAATAAATTTTTGGTATCTGACAGTTATGAATCCTCATCCCTCTTAAACTATTAGAAGACCCAAAACCCTTGTCTTTGGGAAGCAATGACCGATATCTATCAGCTATGCATCTCTAGCCCATTAATTTTTTTTAAACACACATGTTTAAAGTATATAGGAAGCAGTGACTGGTGTCTTTCATTTATGCATCTCTAGACCACTTAACCACTTCAAACACCCACAACCCATGTTCATATGAAGAAATGACTAGTATCTGTCATCTATACATCTATGGATCTCTTAACATTTTAGCACACCCATAGCCCAAATAAATAGAAACCAGTGATTGGTATCTACTAGCTAGCTACTATGCATTCTCATCTACTAGGGTAGCCATATCCACTATGAAGGATATTATGACTCTTTTAGGTTGGGTAGCTGGCCATTGATCAATATAACTCCCAACTTCTGGTCTCCACATGAGATTTTTGATACCTAAAATATAATTCCATAGGTTATACACACACAACAACACATTCCATATCATGGAATGATAAGTCACACCTAGATCAAAGTTAGGATAATCTCACAAACAAAATTGTACACATGTATACTCACAAACCCATATGCAAGTCATCACAGTATTGAGTTAGTCCAATATAAACAATCACATCATGAACATCATAAATATATGTGTGTGTGTGTGTGTTATAAAATAAGAAAAAACTTAACACCTCAAAGCTGTAAATTTCAATGATAATGTTATTCCAAGGTGTCTTTACCCAAACCTCATTCACACACAATCCAAAAAAATTATTGCACTTCAAGGATTACTAAAACAAAAAACCATCTATTTTATTTTGAAAAGAAATAAAGTATCACACATGTTAATACTTTCTCCCACCTAGATACTTTCTGAATTATAATTTTAGACATGTTCTTACAATATTCTCTATAAAAATAGTTATAGAAAAAAATTTGAAAATTTATTTCTCTAAATTAATTCAGGAATGCATGAAGTATTTATTATTATAATTCTTTAGTAAAACTATATAATAATCAATTAAAAATACATAATTATCATATGATAATTTAATACCTCTAACACATGATAATTTTTATTATAATTACTCTTGTATAATTTTTACAAGTATATTCAATTAATATTCTTTACAATGTATCCTTCGTAATTCCAAAATTTTCTTTGGAAATATTCTTTTGTTAAATATTCGCAGTTATCTCTTTTTACTTTTAGAAGTTTATCTCTTGATATTTGATTAAATTATCTATTAAAAATGTGAAAACTATATTAAACATAAATTATTTCCTTCAAATAAAACATCGGATTTAAATTATACTTGTCGATATGAATCCAACAAAACCATTGGCATGTCAATCCGATCAATAACAAAGAGGAAATTGGGGATTAAATGGAATCAATCGCTTTAAAAATGTTCTACTGAACTATTTCATTTTTATTGAAAACCCCAATATGAATACTCATTTTATATATTTTTTAAATAATTTAAATAATTCAACAAGAACAAATAAAAACAAAATAATGAGTGAGTAAAATAAAATGAAATAATAAAATCAAATAAGTAATAATTCTCAAAAAGTATATCAATAAAAGAGTACAAATAGTGGGGAAACATTATGAAATATAAGGTTATTTAATGTCATCATGGTATCCTCATACACTCATTTATCAACCCATATAATACTATTCTGATTCATGAGCTTCTTCAGAGGACTACACCAAAGTCCTAACCATCACCAAAATCTTTTTCATGTTATTTTTAGTCAATTATATACTATTATTCATAAGATAGATAAGGAATTCAAGACCTATACTAGATCTTCCTAGTATAATTTTCTTATCCATCATACGTATATAACCTATGTTCCCATGTACTGACCTTATTTTAAATAACTAATTGCAATCTATTCCATTTTTCATATGCCACAAGCCTATTTAAACCATTAAAATCGTCAATTGAACAAGAAATGTTTAAATAAATTATGAAGAATAAAACCAAATATAAATTACATTATAACACTGGTTTAAACAATTTAAAGTTACTTTATAAAATATATAAGTAAAATAAAACATTTAAATTAACCCCTTATAATATAGAAAATACATTTCAGTGAACTAAATAAAAAATATAATGTAATGTATCAAATTAGTATTTCTAAAATATCATTTTAAAAATATCAACATATATATATACATATATATCAATATAATAGTCTATATACCCATTTATATATTCTCCTAGTCATGGGTTCATCCATTTATATATCCCACGATATATGTGTGAGTCGACTTAATACGTTAATACAAATATGAAATCACAACTATATATATGTATATATATCACTCTATTCACACATTCAAATATCATTTGAATATATGTATCCATTAATATATATGTATTACAAGATATTTTTTTATAACCATTTGAATTCCTTTACAAAATATCCTAATAATAATTGAAATTTCAAGTATCTCAAGAAATTTAAAGAAAAACATTGAATGATAATTTAAAATAACAAAACCATATTTATAAAATTTAATATAATTTTATAGGGACATCAGTACAATTCTTGAAATACATGGTGCACATGGTAATTAACAAATAAAAATTAAAACCATAAATTTAAATAAAAAATCCATTTCAAAACATTGAAAGATGAATGAAAACAATGATTTCAACCTATAAATTCTATACAAATTTCTATTACTAATTTATATGTCCAATACACATTTTAAAAATACATAACCATCAATGGTTCATGATTTAAATAGTTCATAATGACAAAACCAACCTCCAACCTGAAAAATTTCAAAATAAAGAAATACCTTTAAAAATAATGATATAAATACTTTAGGTGGAAATTTTTACTCCTTATATACCAATGAAACATAATTTAAAAAGTATAATTCATATAGTATTTCCCCAAAATATCATTAGAGTGGGGTAATATAGAGGTTACTGGTTGAGAAATAAGAATAAGATGAGTAGGGATAGGAAAAACAATTAATCTAGATAGTTTGATATTGAAATCGATAGAGGATAATAGGATGGTGAATGATTGATAAGGAGGTTTCATTTGATGCGGATCCACCAAATATGAGAATCACATAAAATATGAGAGAAGAAGGTGATGATAATTATTTTAAAAAGGGCGTGCTAAATTAAAAAATATATTTTAATATACATGGCACACCACATGGTCAGCGATCCCATCAAAACAATATAAACCCCTTCACTAGGAGTTTAGGGAACCTTCCTTAGTATGATGCACAATTGGTAAATCTACAAACCATCATTGATAATTGGACCTATCATCTATAGAATTAAATTTTATATCATCTACAATTTTAATACAAACCAAGTGGGATAAAAACACACCCTAAAATGAATTTCCAAAAAATTAATTATTTTAAGGAGAATACTCCCAAAACTCTTGTATAAGAGTATTTAATCATAAATAAATAAATTAAAAAATATAATAAAAAATTGTTGTTAAAATTATCCATATTTTAAAACATTCCACCACCAGAAGGTTACCAATCTAAAATAGAATACATGGTGGGAAAATTCATTTGAAAATAAAGAGAGAACTGTGATATAACCACCAACGCACTCCAAGAAAATTAATACTAACACACTAGAAACTTCTCGAAAACCATAAAAATATATAAATACTCTAGGAAAAACACACACCAAATTGGTTAAATATAAATATCATGGAAAATAGACTCTAATTGGGGATCCCCTCCATTTATGAAACTCTAAACATGTATTTTATGAAAAAAAACATTCTAAATAGTTAATGTAACAAAACCAAAACAATCAACCAAAGAAAAAAAAATAAAAAACATAAATGAAACATGAATTCCAAACATGCCATGTTAAAATTTTATTCTCTAAATGAACAAAATGAATCAAGTATTCAAAAAGAAAACAAACCATATAAAAGACCACAAAAACCTCAATAGAGGTAATATCAAGAAACTCGCTGAAGAAATAATAACTTCGAATAAATGGGGGGAGGATTAAAAAATGAAAATACACCACTCGGCAACATGGTCTCAAGACTTATTTTGATGAACAAGCATATCCTAGTACCAGACACCCATGACACCACTAATGGTGACCCCTTAAAAATGAAATTGACCAATGTCATTGTACAAACTCCACTGGCCCAATTTATACAAAATAAACATAAAAAAACTGTACCATGTCTATATTTTCATATAAATATAATAAAAAAAACTTTTAAATGGAATAATAAATAATCAAAAGATCTCCCTATATATGATACAATGAAAACCCAAAGATTTATAAAATAAGGATCCTTGAAACCCAAATACATGGAAATACACCAGGGATAACTTGCTTGGACATATATTCACATGAATATTTTTGGAGGCATACATCCAAAATGAGAATAACGTGATTTCAAAGAAACCACATTCAATTAAAAAATAACTTTTATCCAAAACACCCTGAAGAAAATGAAACAACATAGATGAACAATTTAAAATTTTTGAGCAAGTAAGAACTCACATATATAACAAATTTTCTGTCACATTAAAAAAATTTCAAATTTTATAACATCTCTTCTAATCCCATCTTAAACATTATTTATATATAATTAAAGATAGTAATGATTTTGAAATCACAAATTTCATTTTAATTCTTTTTAAAATCTCTTTTAATAATCTCTAAAAAAATTATATTTATTAAAAGAGGTACCTTTTAATCAAAAAATAACAATATCATTTTATAATAAAATATAACGTTACAAAAACCAAAAACTAAATTCAAAATATTCAGTAATTTATTGAAAATATTTCAAAATTCACATTTAAGATTTAAAATACTAAAATTTTACTTCAAAATTATTTTAAAACTCCATGAATTTCATTAAAAAAATCACTTACATAATTTCTGAACATTAAAACCAATTTAATGTAATCCATTTTAATTCCACAAACCAAAATTTTATTTCAATAAATATTAATGATTTATAATTAATCTTTTCAATTCCCAAAATCCTAATTTTTTATTAAAAGACAATTTTTCAAATTAAAATAACTGTTATAAAATTTCAAAATAAATTTTTATTCATGAATATAATCCACATAAAATAATACCATATAAATAGCATCACATGACATAAATACATTTCAATAGGGACTAGTGGTTTTTCATGACTTGGCCACATGTTTTATTTGACCATGTGATAATTTTACAACACACTCTAAAAGTCAGGTAAAAAAAGTACATGGTCTCCAAAATGATTTCTAGGCTATGCATGCTAATTGGGTGACTCATGCTCACACACTCTTCAATCCAAAAAAATACATAAATACATGAGAGGGAAAAAAATAGGAATAAAAATTCAAATACAAACTACCCATGGTAAATTTGGTTTCATCCTAAGAGGTTGTGATCAAGAACCATCCCGTGGAATACCTCTTGAGACCTAATAGATCTACTTCATTTTACCTAACTTCCCAAATAAAAAATGGATACTTTAGAACACAAATCACTAATTTAATAAAGGATCGTATATTATTAAGTCATGAATAAACCAAATTATTTCATCAACTGAATGCATGAGATGAACATTGACATACCATGGGGTCATTCCTAATCCACATATGTCAAGGATAAGTGATAGGGAATACAAAATTAAAATTGTGGTAATTAATTCCACTAATGAGTTTGTGTTAAAAATAGAAAACAATTCACAAGACCCATCTGTAATATATATATATATAAAGAAAATCAAATAATTATTTTTTAAAAAAAATTGTGATTAAAATAATTTAAACTATTAAATCCCTCCACCAACCATTTAATACCATCACCTAAAACCATCTTTCATTCCCACTATGGCCACTAAATATATAATTTAGTCCACTAATATCCATAATTAAAATTATAAAAAGGTTATGTTTTTCTGATGTTAAAATATAAACTAAACATAAACCCAAGAACATTCATTTATGTGACTTTACAATTCATCATCCAATACAAGATCCTAAACAACTTTTGTAAAATATTTCATTTCATGTTAGTTTAAAAATAAAATTACTAAATTGGTTTTCCACTTTTTGTATAAGAAATTATTTGAGTTTATTTCAAGTAATATTAGTAACTTAAAAAAATTTCATCAACAAATACCACTAATATTTTAAAACCACGTTTTAAATCCATTTTTAATTATTTTGGGATATAGTTAAAATAAGTAAACATGAAGCTAAAAAATTGAGTAAACTAAAATTGAAATAAAAAAATGGAAATAACTAATAAGTCACAACAATGAAGATCCATGTAAAAAATAAATGTGGAAACAATATGTAAACTAAATTTAGGTCATATCCTTTTAAGATCATCATAATCTCAATGATAAAATTATATAATAATTTTATCATGCATAAGACACTTGGGATGACTATTCTAAAGTTCTAATGGTCCTTAAAATCCATGTCACAAGATTTTTAGTTTTTGCAGTATAATTGGTCAATGCAATGGGAGGGTAGACAATATTATTTATACCTTTTTCAAAAATAAATATTCTATTAATCCTAACTAATTACCTGGGGATATTGTATGCAAACCTCTTTAAAAATATCATTCAAACCATTATTTTTACTAAATACCACATGCCCCTTTTTGAAATAAAATTTTTCAAATCAAGGGGAAAGATTTAAACAATGCATAAAGTATAAAAATGACCATAAATTAAAAAATATCATATAATTAATTTAAAAAAACACCTTATTAAACATAAATTTCAATAAAAAAAATTCAATGGGTGCTTTATAAATTATAAAATTGTCTCTAAAGAACCAAATAAAAATGTTATAGAATAGTAACAAATTATCATTCAAAACATTGTTTTTAATACTATCCCCATATATATATACATGTGTATATATATACACACCACTCTGCTTACCCATTCACATAATATCTTGTAAATGTGTACATCCATGTATATATACATATCCTTGTATGTGTGTGTGTGTTTGTGTTTGTGTGTTCCCTTTTTATACATGAATAAATATATTCATTCAATTTATATTTATATATTTCACTCTTTAAATCCATTCCCATGACATGTGAATGTGTACATCCATGTTTATATAAATATGCCAATATCTTTGTGTACTATGTTTTGAAATTCATTTCTGAAATATTTTAAAAATACTTGGAATTTCAAATATCACATGGAATTCCATGTAAACCCATTGAAAGATCTATTTTCATGAAAAAAAATATTTATTAATTTAAATATAATATTAAGGATCTATTTAAAAAAAATTAAAATTAAATGATGCCCAAGGAAACTAAAAAACAATTTGAAACCACATGTTTTAATAGGAAATCCTTTCATATTCATTAAAAACTAAATAAAAGTCATGATTTTATCCCAGGAAACCAGTCATAATAATTGACAATAATTTTATAATTCCAAAACATGGATTAAAATATCATGAAATCTATGATTTATGAATTAGTGTATGAAGAAAGATGAAAAAAATCATGGAAAAACACCGATGAAGCTAAATACGTAATATTTTGAAAATAAAACCCCAAGGAGAAAGTATTATTCCCTACATACCAAAGACACAATATATTAGAGGATAAAACTATATAGGGTTCATCTTATGTCACACCACAATGAGGGACAAGAGAGAAAATGAGATAAGAAATAAGAAGAAGAATAAGTCACATGATTAGAGAGAAACATAACCTATAAATGAACATAAGAAAATTAGGATAGGGCAGAATGATGGAGGAAGAGGGAGGAGGGGTCATGTGTGTAGTTAATCCTCCTAGGTTTTGTATCATGTGGAATGGGATTGGGGTAAATGGTGGTTTTATTTTTAGGTTATTTGGGTGGCGAAACAATGTATAAAACCTAATTTTTAACATTCTTGGTGCGAGAAATGATTTTCCCAAACCAAGAACCAATCATGCAATATGTCACTGGTTTTTTATGTTTTTGGAATGATTTAGATGAAATTTTGGAAATAATCTATGAAAAAAATTCAAATTGGACCGATCGAATATAGACACAAATTTCATGGCATCTGAACAGTCAGTACTTATTGTGTTGGTGGAATTTCACCATTCATTTCATTTCATAATATTAAAATTATTCACAGATACTCAGCACAAAAATAAAGTATGAAAATTTGGAAAATAATCATATAAATATATAAATAATAAAAATGGGGTGTAAAAACTAGCTGCACTTCTATGTCAGAGTGCATGATATTGACATGTACATTGATGCACCCATTATTTCTCTCATAAAAGTTTTTTTATCCACATTGGGTGGGTTTTTTCTGAGATGTTCTTTTATAGTTTGTGGTGATTATCTAAAATTATATCCTTGGAATTGCTATGTAGTTTTACAATCTTTCACTCCCTAACATAGTTCAATAAATTCATGTTCTACCTCTATAAATTTCTTATCGGGTTTTGGGTTATTTTCTAGATATTATTTCATTGCTACGATTCCATGACCTTTTTCCAATGTGATCCTTCCTATTTGGATCTGGTGTTGGATATGGTTTCATATAGTATCTCTTTTTTCCTTTTTCAACTTCCTCATTATCATTTTTTGTTATTATTATTCCTTTGTTCCTCTATTTATGTATTCTAATCTCAAAAGTAACCGTTGAGATGAATTATAATGCTCATGTTGTATGGTTCTCTTACAACCCTATAATTTTAGGAATAAACTATTAGTGTGGCATCACACCATTTCTATGGGTTTTGAGTCCTGTTTATGGTGAGACTATGGATTGAGGTGTCGATCATAGGGTATGACCTATATCACCACTACTGATTTTGTTCCCCAAGGATAGGTGTGAGAGGAGGGCCAGTGTTGCGTTTGGGTCGAGGATGGGGTCATGTTCCCCGCAAACCGTTTTATTTGGTTTCTCACTTAACCAATTTAGATGTGGTGTTTTAAAATAATAGTGAATGATTTTAATTGGATTTCTACTAGAAATCCACAATCATGTGTCATTATATATGAATTTCTATTAAAAATTCATATAACAAATTTATATAACCACAAATAAATAAACTAAAAAAATACTAGTTAAATAAATAAAAAATATTAAAAGTATCCAAAAATATAGGGAACAAATAAATTAAACAAAACATTATTCTAAATATCCTAGGATATTTAAATTTAAGAAAAAATGGAAAAGTGATGGTTTATGTTTTCCATTATAAGAGATATTTTTAAACCATAAATGCATCTAAAATATCAAAATAAACTTCATATCAATTTGACATATGATCTCCACCATATATCATAAAAACAATACCACCCAAAAAATATTTAACATCTTTAAATGAGGATGTTTCTATCAGGATTCCTATATTCTAACACCAGGAGATTTAAAAAAGCATGTTTGATAACATATTTGACATGCATAACCAAGAATAAATGAACAATTAAATATATAATGGTTATAACCTATCCATTATTTATTGGTAATGAAAATTATTAAGTACATTTTTAATTATATATATATATACTTCCAACTCAATATATATTGTTGATTAGTTTTTATTAAATAATCAATCAATTTTATAACACCCTAAGTTTTTATGAATTAGTTTCTTTTAAATAAATAATATTTCATTAATAGATGGAATTAAACAGAACACCATGTTAATATTTGGTTACACACAACACTGAATCATTAATTAATTACCTAAAAATCTATGTTAATCTTGTACTCGATGCAACACTGTGTTAGCTTACATTACACACGACCGTGAGTTTTAACAATATCAATGATATATTATTTATATACTTATTCAAGCACTGCTGTTATAACATAGCCATTAAAATATTAAGATGAATATAAATAACTAATTTTGATGTATTATGTATCATATTTTTATTTAAATAAAACATATTTAAAACAATGTACTTAATTTTCAGGAAAAAGCCTTCATATGTATCTCAAAAATCTATTTTCATAAAAAATGTTTTTTATTTATTTTAGTGAAAATTAATAAAATTATTGTTCATAATTTTTTAAAATAAATTCATTATTTATACCATAATTTCATAATTACATTATATTTACTTTTTCTAATTTTTTGGAAATGTTTAATTTTTTATTAATAGTTAAAAATGCTGAATTTTAATGGAAAACTCTCTTTTCATTTAATTTATTTATAAACTTATATTATTATTTAATTTTATTTTGTAAAATTATTTCAATTATACATCCATTATTCTAATTTAGGTCATTATTTTCAATTTATTATGGAATTTTGATATATAAACATTTTATACGTTTGTAAATTTTCCCTCTAAAACCCCACATTCTCACTACATCTAAGGGATTACATTTTATATATAAATTTTCCTCTTATATGAATTGATTTTTGAAAATTTTATTCCATACTTCTACTCATAACAATTTATATTATATAATCTTGTAAAGTTATTTTATGATAAAAATGAATAGTAATAACTGAAATAATTATTTACTTTGTTTAAGGTAAATATGGTTTTACTTAGGATTAAAATTAACTGATTATGGTTAAAAATAAAAAAACATATGAAAAAAACCATTGGATGACCATATTTGAATATTATTTATAACGACTCATACTCTACATACATTGTTATTACTTCAAAATTGAATCATACTTATTAAAACATATAACAAAACCATTAAAGGACCGAATAGGTATAGTGTCTTTAGAGACTGGGAAACATAAACAACTGGTTCATAAAATCAACTACATTGTCTCCCGTTTATTTCATCATATCTAAAGTCCCTTTTTGGAATATCCTACTTAATATCCTTCTTCCTGACCTGGGAAAGGAAAACGTACAAAAGGGTTAGCTCAAATGCTCAGTAAGGGTAAACAAAATAAATATCAATCATATCAAATTCATAAGCAAATAACATTTTGAAAATATTAACCTGCAAAAGATATCATAATATGATGTCATGGGATAAATCATAGTAATGAAAAGTAATCCCAAATAATCATAACTTAAAATATGAAACATTGTGGCATACACACATAATCATAGAAAATCATTTCTTATTAGTCAAGACTCATTGTTAAGACTATCATAGCGGAAAAATTCCATTTCTGAACTGAGTTCAATCCTCGTTCCAGTCCTGTATCAGTGAACCGGTTGAACTTTCCCTTCCAGTAATGTATATCTCATGAGATATAAATCTTTACCCAATTCATTGGAGGGAGATATAGGTCCCACCCATCTCATAATGAAACCATTCTTATGTGTGCCACAAAATCATAAATCATACAACATAACATAAACCATGTAATAAAAATGGGATTCTTAAACATCATGTCATCATAACATAATCCATAAAAGGACATCATAAAAATAATTCCATCACAACATAATCAAATCAATGTAAAAATAGGGATATAAACAGACCCCTATATTATCTTAGATGGAAAATAATTTTAAGAAAACGCTTGAACTCCATTCTTGAGGAAAATATCCTTTCTAATTCAAAAACATTTTTCCTTTCTTAACATGTCATACAATTTTCAATTAAAATAAGTTGATTAAAAATAAACTTTAAAACATGTTAATGAAGCTTCATGGAAAAAATGTTCTATGAAATCCTAAAAACTCATTCATGCCATATATGTTAAAAAAAACATTCTTCTCATACTTTGGCCGGAAAAGTCAAAAAGTACCTTGCACGAAAAACAAAAAAAGATTCCTCTCATATCTTTTACTAAAACTCACCAATGAGTAATATTGAATTTAAAAAATTGTAGGAGGATAGAAATAATGTTATATATTGAGGAAACATGGATGTGGATGATAAATATTCCCCAGTAAATTCTGAAGTATAAACAATGTCGGATAAAAATGAGATCGCGATATTTTCCCTTACATTAGGTCTGATACGCTTTTTAAATGTCTGAACCTCCTGTATAATGATTTAAATAATTTCATTGACTTATTCCAGAATCATACTCATTGTTATGATATCATATATGTTCATATTCTTAGCTTCTTATTAGTAATATTTCATTGCTACTTGTTATTCGGGTGTTTATTGCTTTATGTTTTTATGTGTGTTTTGTCAAATAAATTCTTATTATTCATTTAAGGTTATAGATACATCATTTAAAGAATGGTATTAGTGTAATATATATCATATTTACTCATTCAATTAATTTATATAATCATTATTCAATGAATATCATGTAGAACGACTCGCATCACATCGTGGAGACGGTAGGTCGTACGTACGCACGAGCGATGATATCGT
Source organism: Viscum album (assembly GCA_963277665.1). NCBI lineage: Eukaryota > Viridiplantae > Streptophyta > Magnoliopsida > Santalales > Viscaceae > Viscum > Viscum album. The sequence goes on from OY728161.1 coordinate 1,076,066,139, forward strand.
TCCCATGATCGTGGAATTGTATTGAAGTGTATGTATAATATTTCAGAATAAATATAATTTTACAACAATCATATATAGTTAATATTTACACCATTATACCCATCCAAGTAAGGTGGTGGTGGAAAACAGATTACACCACGGTGTGGAGACGGTATTTCGTACGTACGCATGCGCGGTGATTTCATTTTCCATAGGATGGATAGAAGGTGAAATAGGGTTGTTTCATATTTATAATAACATATCATTGTATGAGTGATACTGATGTTATTACTTCATAATGAAATAAATAAAGAATAAGAAGTAGAAGAAGAAATAAATTTGAAAGAATTGCTAACGGATATTACCTCTTCTTCGACATGCCTATTTGAAACCTACTCTCAGGGCACTAAGATTGGTCTTTGAAGAAGACCAGGACCTCTAGAATGTTTCTAGGGAAGTGGAGAAGAGAAATTGGAAGGGTTTGGCCGAGCTTGAAGGCTCAAAGTGGTGTGAGGAGGAGAGGGAGGAGGTGCCCTTTTATAAGGGAGGAGAGGAACACCTTTGGAATTATAAGAAATATTAATTTATAATAAATTCCCACCCAACTTAAAAACCTCCAAAAATGACTCAAATACAAAGCTTAGATGAGATAGGGTTGTAATCGCATCAACCAATAAAAAGTAGACAAGTTGGGAATTTATTTTAAACATTATCAACATGATATATCCTTATATAATCTATTTAATTTTATTTGTGGTAATAATATTCTAAATATTAAATCATTATAAATAATTACTTATATGTTGTGAATTGTCCATAATTGTATACTTTATTACATTTTAGACCATATAATTTTTAATTTTTAAAAAAATTTGTGATTTTTAAACAATTTTATGATATGTAATTTTTATAAAATAACAATAGTGTCAATTTTGACATTATTCATTGATTTGAATTTAAATAAACTATAAACAGAAGATATGTTCAAACTAAAAGCTTTAATAGATTCATAACATGTAATATTTATCTATAAAATTATTGGATAACATTAAATAGTTCATATAATATTTATTTTAATACTTTTAATATCATTTATTTGATAATTTAATCAATAAAATAATTTCAACATCACTATTGTGTCATAATTAATGATAATTATTTAATCCCTAAAAATTATAAATAAATTAATATAATGTAGATACATTTATTAGATTTCTGAGGACTATATATATCTGAAGTTTTATGATTTTTACCACTAAATTAAAATTATTACACTTATAAGATTTAAGAGAGTGACATGTTGTCACTTTCTTTGGTTTTAATAGTAATTATATTATTTCGTGGTAAAAAGTCCATGAAATGAATCAATTCCGACCCTTAGGTGATATGGGTCGACTTTTATTCATCCAATAGAATTTTGGAAAGTGTTAGGGTAATTTTATAATCTTTTATTTACCCTTAAATACTAGATTTACCTCTAACTGTAGTAAATAAAAATTACCGTAGTTACTATTCATAATATCAAAAAAATAAAAGTACCCTATTAACATAATTTGGACCCAATGAATCCAAATATGGAATCCATTTTTCAAAATTCAAAACACAGAATTTTCATTAATCAATTTAAAATTAATCTCGTTGTTAAGAAAACAGGTTTTAAAAGTTAAAACATTGCCAAAGATTGAAATGTTTTTACCTATTAATTCAATGTATAATTAATGCTAATGACATACATTATATTAATTGGTAAAAATATATTCTATTTATAATTTAAATACATTAAATATTATAATTAAACCATATAAATTATTGTGATGAAAAAATTTGTTTTTAATTAAAATATAACGTGTGTTTACTATTCATTAAAATAAAAAAGTTATCAGAATGATATGAAAAATTTATCCAAAGTAAATTTTTATATCCTGATTCCAAAGAAAAATTTTATTTTGTGAAATTGAACTTATAAACTTGTCAAAAACTATATTTAAAGTTGGTGCACCATTAAAAGGCGGCAAAACTGCATTTTTTTGAAAAATACTTATTTTACCCAAAAAATATATTTTGGTCTCATAACATGTTCTAGAAAATATGTAAGATAATAATATTATAAAATTAAAAATTCAGTTAATACTATTCATAATGGCTAGTTTATAATATTATAATAATATATCGTTGTTTAGTGAAACTCGGTATTGCGTACTACACACGCTATCGAAGAAGGTCATGATTGCATGTAACGCAAGACAAGATAGTGTTGTGTGCAGTGAAAGATTACTTTGATGTTGCGTATAACACAAGACATAAATAATATACTTCTCATAAAATATCAGGGTGTTACATTCTACCACCCTTAAAATTAATTTCGCCCTCGAAATTCGTCACTTCGTAACAAACAGATGAGGATACCTCTCCCTCATCATATCCTCAAGCTCCTATATAGATTTTTCTAATTGGTGGTTCCTCTATAAAACCTACACTAAGCGAGTGGTCTTGTTCCGTAGAACTTTTTCGCTACGATCCAGAATCTCTATCAGTTGTTCTTCATAAGAAAGAACTTTCTCCAGCGGTACAACTTCTGAGTTGAGTACATGTGAAGAATCAGTTATGTACTTTCTCAGGAGAGATACATGGAACGCATCGTGAACTCGAGAGAGATTCGGTGGAAGCGCTAATCGGTAAGCTACCTTCCCAACACGATCCAGTATTTCGAAATGACCGATATACCTAGGGCTCATCTTTCCCTTCTTTCCAAATCTCATTACTTTCTTCCAAAGAGACATTCGTAAGAACACTTTATCACCCACTTCAAAATCTAGGTCTTTTCTTCAATTATCGACATAGATTTTTTGTCGAATCTGAGATGCTCTTATGTGTTGTCGAATAGATCAGACCTTTTCTGCCATCTCATCAACAAGATCAGGTCCTAATAGATTTATTTCCCCAACTTCATCCCAGCAAGTTAGAGTTCGGCATTTCTTTCCATAGAGAGCTTCATAAGGAGCCATCTGAATACTGGAGTGAAAGATATTATTATAAGAAAATTCCACCAAAGCTAGGTGTTGATCCCAACCACCTTTGAAATCCATAGACAAAGCTCTTAACATATCTTCTAGAGTTTGAATTGTTCTCTCAGACTGACCGTCTATCTGAGGATGATAAGCAGTGCTGAAACTCAACTCTGTATCTAAAGTATGCTGAAGACTTCGCCAGAACTTCAAGGTAAACCTCAGATCCCAATCAGATATAATGGAAATTGGTACTCCATTAAATCTTACCACATCCTTTACATATATCTTGGCAATATGATCTAGAGATAAATCTTCTCTAATAGAAATGAAGTGTGTTGACTTCGTATGACGATCAACTATGACCCAAATAGCATTATTGCCTTTGGATGTTTTAGGAAGTCCAGTGACAAAGTCCATAGTGATGTTTTCCCATTTCCATTTGGGTATGGATAATGGTTGTAACATCCTCTTAGTCTTCTGTATCTCAGCTTTAACTTGCTGAAAAACCAAGCATCGAGAGACATATTCAGAAACATCCCTTTTGATTCCATCCCACCAGAAGTACTCTTTCAGGTCCCTATACATCTTCGTGCTTCTAGGATGAATAGAGAATGAAGAACTATGAGCCTCATCCAGCAGCTCCTTCTTTAATTCTGGGATGGGAGGAACACAAACCCAATTCCAAAACCTTATTATTCCATCACAATCAAGGTTGAATTCCGAAACATTTCTCACCTTCTTTTCTAACTCTACATCTTTTTTTTGTGCCTCTTTATTCTTCACATGTATAGATAGTCGAACATTCATTTGAGAAATATAAGATTTTTCCCCTTCGATTATAATTCCAAGATCCATCCTTTGTAAATCCATAAATATTAGATCTTTTGTAATCCTTATAATGGATAAGCTAGTTGGGTAATTTTTCTCATAGATTTTCAACTATCGTGAGGCAAAAGTTATCACCATATCGTTTTTCATGAGAAAACACCACAATCCCTTCTTGGATGCATCACTGTAGATCATAAACCTTTCTCTAATACAAGGTAGTGTGAGCACAGGTGCACTGGATAACCTTCCTTTCAACTCCTTGAAATTCTCTTAACACTCCTCCATCCACACGAACTTAACTCCTTTTCTAGTTAACCTAGTGAGTGGATTTGATAATTGTGAAAAATATTTCACAAAACGTCTATAATATCCAGCTAGACCAAGAAAACTTTGGATCTCAGTTACTGTTGTTGGTCTTGACCATCTTTCGATAACTTCTGTCTTTTATGGATCCACAGATATCCCCTCTTTTGAGATTATGTGACCCAAAAAGGAAACTTTTTGAAGCCAAAATTCACACTTGGTAAATTTGTCATAAAGCTTCTCCTTTATTAGGGTCTTTAATACAATTCTCAAGTGATCTTCATGTTCTTCCTTTATCTTTGAATATACAATAATATCGTCTATAAAGACTACCAAAAACTGATCAAGATAGTCTCTAAAGACTCTATTCATTAGATCCATGAAGATAGCAGGGGCATTAGTAAGACCAAATGGAATCACTATAAATTCATAGTTTCCATTCCTTGTACGGAAAGTCGTCTTTGGTATATCCTCCCTTTTGAACCTTAATTGATGATACCCTGAACGAAGATCAATCTTGAAAAATTATTGAGCTCTGTGTAGTTGGTCAAATAACTCATCAATGTGTGGGAGAGGATATTTTTTCTTGATAGTGATCTTGTTAAGTTCTCGATAATCAATGCAGAGTCTCATTGATCCATCTTTCTTCTTAACAAACAGAACAGATGCTCCACAAGGTGACGCACTAGGGCGTATGAATCCTTTATCAAGATTCTCTTATAGTTTCTTCTTCAATTCCTCCAACTCAATTGGGGCCATTCAATAAGGTGTCTTTGAAATGGGCATAGCACCCGGTATGAGTTCTATTAAAAACTCAACTTCACGATTTGGTGGAATACCTAGAAATTATTCCAGAAAGACATCCTCAAACTCCTGTACAATGGGTTTATTCTTAATCATGAGTTTCTCTCCAACCATTTGAGATAAATAACCTTCATTTATTTGAATCAAGACCCATAAGATGGAATAAATTTCCACTGGAAGGTTATCTTCATCCTTTCATCGATAGATGATAGTAGATTGATCAGGAATATTTAATGTGATTTCCCTTCTTTGGAAATTGATATGATCTTCGTATAAAGAAAGACAATGCAAGCCAAGAATCACATCAAATTCCACAATAGGAAGGATCACAAGATTTTCAAGAAGCACTTTCCCAGAAATGTCAATTGGATAAGAATTATAAACTTTTTATGTGATTGTTGTGCCATTAGTAGTTGTCACAGCTAACTCAACATCTAATTGTTGAGGTAGTACGACGATACCCTTAGAAAATTATTCAAAAATATAAGAGTGGGTGGATACAGAATCGAATAAAACATTTTCTACTTTATAGTGGATGGTAAGTGTATATCTCACCACTTCGTTATCGTACTCCACATCGCCGATAGAAATTGCATGTGACTATCCTTTGTCTTTCGCCTTAAGAGTTTTTTGACGTCGATCATCATCAACAACCCTTGGATTTGGGCATTGATTTGATTAATGCCCCATCTCATTACACTTAAAACATTTAAGTGTAAGAGGTGCATTCTATGCATCCCTTTCTTTGTTCACATCATTATACATCTTCTTCCCATTATTTCGACATTCAACTGCCTGATGACTTTATTTCCCACACTTAAAAAATTTTCTTGTCCCTTTAAGACAATTCCCTCCATGTTTCTTTCCACAATTTGAGCAAAAAGAAAAAATCATTTTCCTTTCAGTGTGGTCTTTAGATTTTCCTTTGAATTCCATTTTCCTCTTCTTATCAAACCCATATGATTGATGGGTTACTCCAATACCCATCTCAACCATGAGAGTACATCGAACAATTTCCTTGTAGCTATTGAATTCCCTTATGGATAATGCCCTTCGAAGACTTGGTTTTAATCCACTAAAGAATCAATCGGTCTTACTCTCAAGTTGGATAATAATTCCCCAAGCGTTCCTTGCAAGTCTTGTAAAATTTTCTTCGTAGGTACCAATAGATTCATCATCCTTTTGATTCAGTTCAAGAAACTCCTTCTCCATCTTTGTTTGAAGAATACGAGGGAAGTACTTATTGAAAAATAAGTTCTTGAACTCATCCCATTCCATGGACTCTATTTCATCTCTTTGCCTCGAATTCTTGATAAGATTCCACCATTGATCAGCATCACCTTCCAAACGATACACTGCTAAGATGACTTTGACATGTTCAGAACATTGTAGAACGGAAAATATCTTTTCAGTGGAACTAATCCACTGTTCATCCACTAAGGGATCAGAAGACCCGCTGAATGAAGGTAGACACTACCTCATGAAAGATTCAACAGAATGTTTCTCCTTCCTTTTATCGTTTGGAAGTCCTTCATGGTTCATAGCTTGAGAAATTTGTGTGATCATGGCTACAAGATTTTTCATTCCATCTCCCATAACATTTGGTTACTCATGGGGACAATCATTGCATTGCCCTTTGCATTCAGCATTAATACGGTTCCTTTGTGTTCCAGCCATTGACTAAAACCAATAAGTATAGTGTGAGAAACACTAATCATAATTAGACAACCACATAATCAAGAATAAAATTTTACACTTAAGGTCTTATCTTAGTTTATTCATGGCCATTTCTAAAACATTAATATTGTGTTCTAAGATTAGACATATCCTTAGGGTTCTTACTAGGGATTTCACATCCTAGTTTCCAAAGGATGACTATACCTTTCCTCTGATACCAACTATAACGACCCATACACTATATAAATTGTTATTAATCCAAAATTCAAGAATAATTATTACAACATATAACAAAACCATGAAAGGATCGTATAGGTATAGTGTCTTTAGAAACTGGGAAACATAAACAACTGGTTCATAAAATCAACTACATTGTCTCCCGTTTATTTCATCATATCTAGAGTCCCTTTTTGGCATATCCTACTTAATATCCTTCTTCCTGACCTGGGGAAAATAAAACATACAAAAGGGATAGCTCAAATTCTCAGTGAGGGTAAACAAAAGAAATATCAATCATATCATATTCATAAGAACATAACATATTGAAAATCTTAACCTGCAAAAGAGATCAAAATATCATGTCACGAGATAAATCATAGTAATGAAAAGTAATCCCAAATAATCATAACATAAAACATGAAACATTGTGGCATACACACATAAACATAGAAAATCATTTCTTATTAGTCAAGACTCATTTCCAAGACTATCATAGCGGAAAAAGTCCATTTCTGAACCAAGTTCACTCCTTGTCCCAGTCCTGTATCACTGAACCAGTTTAACTTTTCATTCTAGTCATGTCTATATCATGAGATATAAATCTTTACTCAATGCATTGGAGGGAGATATAGGTCCCACCCATCTCATAATTAAACCATTCTTATGTGTTCCACAAAATCATAAATTATACAACATAGCATAACCCATGTAATAAAAATGGGATTCTTAAACATCATGTCAACATAACATAATCCATAAAAGGACATCATAAAAATAATTTCATCATAGCATAATCAAATCAATGTAAAAATAGGGATATAAACAGAACCCTATATTATCTTATATGTAATATAATTTTGATAAAACTCTTGAACTCCATTCTTGAAGAAAATATCCTTTCTACCTCAAAATAATTTTTCCTTTCATAACATGTCATAAAATTTTCAACTAAAAGAAGTTGATCAAAAATAAACTTGAAAACCTTTAAAGGAAGATTCATGGAAAAAAATTTCTATGAAATCATAAAAATCCATTCCTTTCGTATAAGTTAAAAAAACATTCTTCTTGAACTTTGGCCGGAAAGGTCAAAAAGTACCTTGTACGAAAAATGACAAAAGTTTCCTTTCATATATTTTACTAAAACTCAAAAATGAGTAATATTGGATTTAAAAAATTGTAGTAGGACAGAAATAATATTAAATATTGAGGAAACATGGATGTGGATGATAAATATTCCCCATTAAATTTTGAAGTATAAACAATCTCGGATAAAAATGAGATTGCGAGATTTTCCCTTAACTTAGGTCTGATATGCTTTGTACATGTTCGAACCTCCTGTATAATGATTTAAATAATGTCATTGTCTTATTTAAGAATCATAATCATTGTTATGATATCATATATGGTCATATTCTTAGCTTCTTATTAGTAATATTTCATTACCACTTGTTATTCGGGTGTTTACTGCTTTATGTTCTTATGTGTGTTTTATCGAATAAATTATTATTTTTCTTTTTAGGTTATAGATACCTCATTTATAGAATGTTATTTGTGTAATATATATCATATTTACTCATCCAATTCATTTATATAATCATTATTCAATGAATATCATGTAGAACGAGTCGCATCACATTGTGGAGACGGTAGGTCGTATGTACGCACGAGCGATGATATCATTCCCATGATCGTGGAATTGTATTAAAGTGTATGTATACTATTTCAGAAAAAATATAACTTTACAATAATCATATATATTTATTCTTCACACCATTATACCCATCCAGGTAAGGTAGTGGTGGAAAACAGATTACACCACGGCGTGGAGATGGTATTCCATACGTACGCACGCGCAGTGATTTCATTTTCCGTAGGATGGATAGAATGTGAAATAGGGTTGTTTCATATTTATAATAAAATATATTTATATGAGTGATACTGATGTTATTACTTCATAATTAAATAATTAAATAAGAATAAGTAGAAGAAGAAATAAATTTGAAAGAATTGGTAACAGATATTACCTCTTCTTCGACACGCCTCTATGAAACCTCCTCTTTTGGAACTAAGATTGGTCTTTGAAGAAGAGCAGGGCCTCTAGGATATTTCTAGAGAAGTGGGAAATAGATATTGGCAGGGTTTGGCCGATATTGAAGGCTCAAAGTGGTGTGAGGAGGAGAGGGAGGAGGTTCCCTTTTATAAGGGAGGAGAGGGGCACCTTTGGAATTATAAGAAATATTAATTTATAATAAATTCCAACCCCACTTAAAAACCTCAAAAAATGACTCAAATACAAATCTTAGATGAGATAGGTTTGTAATCTCATCAACCAATAAAAATTAGACAATTTGGGGATTTATTTTAAACATTATCAACATGATTTGTCCTTATATAATCTATTTAATTTTATTTGTCGTAATAATATTCTAAATTTTAAATCATTATAAATAATTACTTATATGTTGTGAATTTTCCATTATTGTATACTTTATTTAATTTTAGAACTTATAAATTTTAAATAATAATTTTTACATATTTTTGTTATTTTTAAACAATTTTATAATATGTAATTTTTATAAAATAACAATAGTGTCAATTTTTACACTATTCATTTACTTGAATTTAAATAAAATATAAATAGAAGATATGTTCGAACTAAAAGATTTAATAGATTAATAACGTGTCATATTTATCTAGAAAATTAGTGGAGCACATTAAATAGTTCATATAATATTTATTTTAATAATTTTCAAATTATTTATTTGATAATTCAATCACTAAAATAATTTCAATATCACTATTGTGTCATAATTAATGATAATTATTTAATCCCTAAAAATTATAAATAAATTCATATGATGTAGATAATTTTATTAGATTTCTGTGGACTATTTATATCCGATGTTTTATGATGTTTATCACTAATTTAAAATTATTACACTTATAAGATTTAAGAGAGTGACATGTTGTCACTTTCTTTAGTTTTAATAATAATTATATTATTTCATGTTCAAAAGTCCATGAAATGAATCTAGTCCGACCCTTAGGTGATATGGATCGAATTTTATTCATCCAATATAATTTTGTAAAGTGTTAGGATAATTTTATAATCTTATATTTACCCTTAATTACCATATTTACCTTTAACTGCAGTAAATAAAAATTACCGTAGTTACTATTCATAATATCAAAAAAAATAAAATTAACCTATTAACATAATTTGGACCCACTGAATCCAAATATGGAATCCATTTTACAAAATTCAAAACACATAATTTGCAGTAGTTAATTTAAAATTAATCTTGTTGTTAAGCAAATGGGTTTTAGAAGTTAAAACATTGCCAAAGATTGAAATGATTTTACCTATGAATTCAATGTAAAATTAATGATAATGACATACATTATATTAAATGGTAAAAATATATTCTATTTATACTTTAAAACCACTGAATATTATTATTAAACCATATAAATTATTGTGATGAAAAAAGTTATTTTTAATTAAAATATAGCGTGTTTTTACTATTCATTAAAATATGAAAGTTATAAGAGAAATATGAAAAAATTATCCAAAGAAAATTTTTATATCCTGATTCCAAAGAAGAATCATATTTTGTCAAATTGAACTTATAAACTTTTCAAAAACTAGATTTAAAGTTGGTGCACCATAAAAAGGCGGCAAAACAGCATTTTTTTAAAAATACTTATTTTACCTGAAAAATATATTTTGTTCTCATAGCATGTTCTAGAAAATATGTAAGATAATAATGTTATAAAATTTAAAATTCAGTTAATACTATTCATAACGGCTAGTTTTTAATATTATAATAATATATCGTTGTTTAGTGAAAGTCAGTATTGCGTACTATACCCACTAATGAAGAAGGTTGTGATTGCGTGTAACGCAAGCCAAGATAGTGTTGTGTGCAGTGAAAGATTCCTTTGATGTTGCGTGTAACACAAGATATAAAAAAGTATACTTCTCATAAAATATCAGGGTGTTACATTATTCCTTATATTTTAAATATTGTTCTTCTGTTGGAAAATATTATATGAAAAAAATAGTGGTGTAATTCTCTTTTTCAAAATTATTAGAAGTGTTCCACTCGCCTAACATATAAAAGGTCTCCTCTCTCCCCTCTTAATAACATATTCAAACCCTTTTGTTTATGAAAGTCCCTACCTATATAACTTCCCAAATTACCTCATATTATCCTATAATACTTAGTTTAGATTCAAATCCATCGATTGATGGATTTTGGTGCAAACCTAAGGACACCCCATAAAGACGTAACATGCATCAAGGAGGGTTTTTGATTTATTTATTCCCCCACCTAAATAAATTTTTATTATTTAAGGATGATATTAAAACTAATTATTCTAAAATTAATTATATATTTTTATTTGATTATAATAACCTATAACCATCTCTACTTCCATCAAAGAGGTTACAAAATCATCGTCCATCTGTAAGGTGGACTACAACCTCGAGAAATGATGTCATTCATTTTTCCACTACCACCATTCACATTTGGTGATTTTTATGGGTATAAAGTATATATATGATATATTTAACATAATTATACATATTAAGTCATTATATATTATATATCATTTTAATTCCAATTCCATATGGGATATGATAACGTCTCTCTTGTGTATGGTGGATTACCACCTCATAATGTGATGTGATTTGTTTTTCATTAATGATTTACAAGGAAGTTAATAAGTTTAAATATATTTTGTATAAATGAAATAATAATGATATTAATGAAATATATTTCATTCAGAAAAGTTAATATTTCATCTTATTTATTATCTTTTCACTCTCTGAAAGATTATAGTATCATTCATGTACGTGTGGAATACCAACTTCATGAAGCAATGTGACTCTATATTTTTCTCATCAGGCAAAATAATTGATATGTATTAGTAAATCTATGTAAATATTATATTACTTATGATAACATTATAATTATTTAAAGATAAAATATTGTTACTTCTATTCTATAGCGTTCTTTGAAAAGTGTAAATGATACTCATGTGTATGTACGACATACCATCTCATTGATCATAACTACTTGATTTATCAAATACATCATTCATGATTGGTATTAAAATTATACTTGTTTTATAAAAATATTTTTAATATTTAATTCATGTTATTCAGTAGAGAATTAAACCATTATCAAATAAAATTTACTAAAAATAAAATATCTAAACATATATATATAACAAATTGATTATTACCCAACATATGAATTTTACCTAGAATTGTTAATAAATGGGTAATAAAATGAACTATGGAAAAAATATTTGGTATAATATATATAATTATGGTCATTTAATGAATTAATAATAAAAATATTTTTATTATAAATTAGGTTCCAATGAGTACGAAGGAAGTCGAGACTTATAGAAAGGGATTTCTAGTGTCTATTTTATTTCTTGGAGACTTGAAAATTAACCACCAAACTATTTTTTGTAGTTTATATCCTTCTCCTTTGATATTCGTTATCATGAATAAAATTAAAATAATTATTTTTAATGTTTAATTTTTTGGTATTATTTGTTGTGTATTACAATTCAAAATATCACTAATGTAGAAATAGATTTTTGTCTCCATTTTCCTTCATTGATAGGTACATTATGTTATGAACCTATATTCATTCTTAAGGTGTATATGAAATCCCATTGACATGAAATATCATGAATTTATTTATCCTTGTGATAATTTATGTTCCATTTTTTATTCTTTTATGATGATTATGATTCAAATTTACCAAATTAGTAATGATTTAATGTTACAACCTCGCTATTTTTTTAAAATATTTATAATTTTGTTTCCTTTGATAAAATATTATTATCCATCTCTCAAAAAACTCTTTAATTTTCTTATTATATGGTTATTTATAATATTTCCATGTAATTGTACCATTTTTAAACTATTTTTGTACTTATAATAGATAAAATTATTTTTAAGAAAATATGACATAATTTTTAACATTGGTCGGAAATACATTTTCTTATAAAACAATGTTTTATAAAAATGATTTAAAAATATTTTATTATTCTCTTATTATTTTTAAAATTCATTTTTACCCAATGAAATTTTTTTAAAAATAAATTGAATGGAATCTTCATGTATTTTTTAAAACAACACCCTTTTGGATTTGACTAAAAATATGAAAGGAATATTTATAAAATTTTTACTACATGAATGAAACATCCCACCACAATGAAAATTATTTTAATTTAATATTACATTATAATATTATATATTTTTCTTAAATTAAAATAATTTCCAAAATATTGTATATTTTTTTTATTTTAAAAATTGTTTTTTAATGTAAAGATATCTTCCTCAAGAAATGTTTCAGGTATTCTTTAAAAATAATTCTCTATAAAAGAAGTCATATTTTGAGGGTTTTTTTTCTTCCACGTTAAATTTTTATAAAAGCCATTTTAGGAAAATGGGAAACCAGAGTACACAAAGTGTTACCACTACGTGCTGAAAGAGCTCACAAACTGATTAAACACGAGACTGATATTACTTGACCCAGATATTCTATAAAGCTCCCAATGTAGAGAACTAACCTGAATACCTGGATCATCGTTGATGAGCTTTTCAAGATGGGAGATCATCATTTCCATTGTTTGAATAAATTCTTCTGAGTTGATTTTCTTCTGGTTAAAGCCTCGGGCCAGAATTCTATCTTGCTTGTCAATCCAGACTTCTTGCTCCTTTGTAGCATCAACTTGCAGCCTCCGTTCATAAATCCTCTTGAGTTCCTCTTCTGATACATTGGGTCGTAAGTCTTGATCAAGCATTTATTCCTTGGAGTGTAGGATTAGATGCAGACACTCCCCATCTTCTCCCATCTTCCCTTTGTTCCTTCCTTTCTTGGACGATCGAGTTTCCATGGGTTTTGGAAGATGAGAGTAATCCTTGCGTCCCTTCTCCCTTTTCCCCGGAACCACAATACATTTCCCTATGTCTTTAACACTTTTCTTCCCCTTATTCCTGCGAGGGCTATGAGGGCCTTTCCCTTGACATCGGTCCATACTATCCACTGAAGGTAGACTATTACTTTCCTCCCATGACGAGTCATCCTCCTCATTCCATGGAGATTCTTGGTCTTCTAATCCATCAAAGCGATTCCCAAGCTTTAGTTGTGGGTCAACTGTAAGGGAAATCTACTTAGTTTGAGATTTCCTTATGCCTGCTTTATTCTCCCGGCCTATTCTCCTCTCCCCTAACCCATACTTCGGACAAAGGGTGTTAGGGTCAAGTTCCCTCAAAATGTTCTCATCAGCAGACCTCCTTTGGTTCTCATGAGATGTTTCAGCTAACAAAAAAGGCCCCTCCTGCACTGGTTCAGATTCAAGGAGTTGCACATACCCTCGGCCCATAAACTGCTGCTGAAATTTTTTTAACTCCCAGCCTCTTTTTTGAGATCCACCGGAACTTTGAGCCTCAATCCCAACTAAACTCTTCTCACCAGCCTTGGGATCCAATGAAGGCACTGCTAAGGGGACCTTTTCAGCGCTACAGATTCCCAGGTCCTGCTTCAACCGGGCGAAGACATCCTCAACTCGTGGTCCTGCCTCCTCTGTCCTCCCCTTCTGCACTGGTTCAGAGGGGTTTCCCTGAGATGGAGCCTCCCCATTGTTGTCAACCGCTGCTGGAGAAACCTGGTTACTCCCAGGAATATGCATTAAAGGAACATCCCTGTGCACTGCTTCATTCAAACCTCCACTATCCTGCAGCGGAAGGACACAGGATGCATCCGTATGAACTGCTGTAAGCCTATCCCGAATCGCACGACGACACTCAGAGGAGAAGTGGCCGAATTTGAAGAAACTCGAGCAGAAAGCAGGCCATGCCTCAAACACCACTCTCTGCTTCCATCTGAACTCCTCCTTAACCGATATCCTAATCCACTCTACTGGTGGTTTAGAGACATCAACCTCCACACAGGCGCGAGGCATAATCGGATGACAGATCGTAGATGTTCGCTGATCCGAACAGAGAAAGCGACCAACCAGGTTCCCGAGCATAGAAAAAATGGAAGGGTTTTGGAAGGGTAGGGGAAGATCAGGAAAGCTTACCCAAACAGCAGCTGAAGGCGGGTCTCGATTCATGCTGAAATCGAAAGACCGTCGCATGAGGAAGAAACTGCATCCGTTGAAGACCCGAGGAGCGCTGGACCAGGCGACAGCCAAGTCATCCTCCGAGTCGAAACGGATCATCAGCCGGCAACGATCAAGAAGCCCTACCACCGCCTGGTATTGAAGACCCCGTGATTCGAAGAGGAAACGATCAAAAGCGTCGACCGAAGGTCAGTGACCCCTGAAGCGAGCGACCAGGGTCGATCTGTGAAGGTCAGACGCTGCATTGAACTCCTGGGAGGAAATCTCAAGGTGAGGAGAACCTTCGAGAAGTTCTGGGACCTTAGGGAAAAGCGGGGTCGGAGGGAAGGGAGGGAGGAGCTTCGGGTTGGTGAAAGGGGAAAAGGGACGAGCCGACGAGGAAAGAAGATTCACCCCCCTCCCCCTGGCGAGGAGGAGGGGGCCGGAGCCGCTGGCATCAACGGGCTAGGGCATCGCCGCCGTCGAGGAAGAAAGCTTCGGACCGCTCTCTCTTCTCACCGCCATCGATCATTATTGTAGGAGTTTTGAGATCCTAACACTCATAGTGGCTCAGTCATATTTTGATGTTACTTATGATTTAAAATGGATATGGTCTAATAGAAAAATTATTATTATTTATTTTAATGGTTTTGGTTTTGGATGTAATGTAGTTTATGAAACCCTTTTTTCCACCTTGGGTTATACTATAGTATAATTATTATGAAACCTGATTCATTTTCCACAAGTTATGTATTGATGAAATGATGAAATAATTTAGAATATTTTCTATTTTTCACTAGTTAGGATATGATGAAATTTTTATAAATACCATTTCATTTCATAGGTTATGATATAATGAATTTTTTGTTGTCATGTTTCACACATATTTATGAATTTCATTATGACATAGGTGGTAGCTGTAACTCCCACCCCAATGCATTGGGGAATGATAGAAAATTGAAGATTAAATATTTTTTATGTGAATATGATTACATTTTCATAGTGTTCTGTGTGAAACCAATTAAATTTTCAAAATTTTATGAGTGAACAGGATTATATTTTCAAAATATTATGTGTATACCTATATTTCATGTCTATAATGTTATGTGTTGACCTATACTTCATGTCTATAATGTTTTTTGTGGAACTTTTTTCATTTCTATAAAATAATTCAAGGGCCTAATTTCAGGGCGTTAACATAATGAGTGAATCATTATCTATTTATACATGTTCACAATATTATAAGATTATGTGTATTTGACTAATATATTTCTTATTACAATGTTATAATCACATGGCTCATTTTTTTGTATTTTTTTATGTCTTATAAACGCCCAATATTTATGTTGTGACTCATGATTATGACCTTTGATATGCAGGGTCTGGATTATATATGTTATAATCTTGTAATTAAACCAGTATGATCATGTTATTCTTATATATATCCCTCTTTTACCCTTACCGATCATCTTAACTCACACTTTATTATTTTCCTTCCCCTACGTTACGAAAAAAGGGTTAAGTGAATTATATTTTGGAATAGTACTAGAGTTGAAGATCATGGTGGCATACAATGAAGAAATTTCAACAAATTATTAAGAATATGTTCTATGTTTCTGAAGACCCTAGACTATTGTTTTCATCAGTCATGTGTTTTTTAATGTATTGAATATTCGTCTAAAATGATGTAATATACAACTATTGAAAACATTGGTCTATATAGTTGGATTCAGAGGATAATTTTAATTATCCTTTAGAAATTATGATGATAAAACATTAGTAAGAACTCTAGGTATATTTATAAGGATATTTCTGAGGATAATATTAATTATAAGTATATGGATTATTCAAAGTATGGAAAATGTATTGGAATTTTGGTAATGGAGAGGGATAGTGGTTTTCAAGCATTTTCATCCCTGTATAGATATTACAATATTATGTGGCTCTAGAATGTAGGTACCTATGGGTAATAACTCTAAAAATGGAACATTTTTCTTGAATCGATTGTCACATGTTTCATGACAACAGTTATTGTTTCACACAAGGTTTGACACTTCTTGGGGATATGCTTCTTAAATTCACAAATTATTTATAAACAATTTTAAAGGATTTAATTAAATGATGACTACGAATACCTAAGATATACCTATTGTGTCATAGATTAAAAATAAGGTTTCATTATTTTGACCTCATATATGTGATTTTTCATGATTATTTGGTTTTACACTATGATTAGTCTTTCACACAATAGAGTCTTTGGTTTCTTTAATGGATAATGTGATATTCCAATTCAGATATCATGGAATGTGATTGACAACTTGAACCTTAACTAACTCTTGGACACACAAAAGAATATATGTATAGGTTTTTCTAAGAGTTCATATAATAGAGACCATGGAGGAATGAATATTCGATTTCCAATATATCGATAATGATGGGAGAATAACCCAGGTGAATGACTCGGTTGAACAAGATTGTGTTTTTTGTGTGGAATGAAATGACACAAAGAAATTAATTTTTATGAAAAATAAATGTTCAGATAACATAATGGATGGGAATATTAGCCTCCCTAATATTTCATCAATAGATAAATGTTTTAATTGTGTATACTAAGGGAATTATAGATATTATTAACCTAAGGGGAAATATCATGAAGTGAATCAACATGGCTTTATGAGTAATGGTATTAATTTTTCTAATGAAGATACTAAAGTTGAAATATGAAAGGGAATAGGTATTAATGAATGAGATGATGAAGCCTAGTTAATGGTTTAAGTATGTCATCGAATGATTAAAGTTCTTATTTATTGTAATTCATGAATTTTGAAATATATAACGATTGTTCAATGTATTTTTTCCATTAAGGATTTAAATGATTATGTTATATAGTGTTGATAACCTAGGATAATGATATAATTGAAATGTTATATTAAAGTAAAACACATGATTAAGTGATATATAACCCTTAATAGTTTCTTGATGTTGATATAATGTTATTGGGATAAAGATATGTTTGATATGGATAATGTAAATTAAATAGTATTGATTTACATAGAACTAATTAATGATTTTTTGAGAAAGTGGATTATGATATCATTGATGGAGTTTATAAAAAAAATTATTTAATAATTAAATATAATAATATGTTGATCTTAAAGGAATACGGAATAATGTATATTTTCAATAGGTTTTTATAGTAATTCATGTTGTTACCATGTTTCAAGAGAATATATTATAAATTTATTCACATGTTTGGTGTGTGACAATCAAGATAAACATTATTATAATTCATGGATTAATGTAATGTTTATTTTGAGAAATTTAGTGACCCTGTTTAAAAAAATTTAAATTCTAGTATGGATATAGACATCCAAAGTAACTTTTTTTTATTATGAAAGACTTTTAAGGGGAAGTGAGAACCCACACAACAAAATCTGATCAAACAGAAACTGAAACAATAGACTTATCAAAGAAAAGCTTAAGTCGATTGAAATCTATCTCCCTAAATAATTTCCATTCTAGAGAACTTACCTAAAAGCCTAGATCATCATATAGAATGTCTTCAAAATGGCATGCCAACTAGTCCCTATATTTCAAGTATTGCTCTTTGTTAATCATCCCTTTGTTGAAGCCTCTGATCAGTATGTAGTCTTGCTTGTCAACCCACTCACATTGCTCCCTCGAAGTATCCACATGAATCAATCTTTCCATCATTTCATCACCATCTTTTATTGTCACCTTAATCTGTAGAAAATCCTCCAGCATCTCTTCCCCCAAGTGTATGAGAAGCTCCCCACTCTGGTCATGGGCCGCAACATCCTGTCTATGGGGGTCATTGGGGGACTTTGCCACTTGCAGCTTCCTAGTAGGTAGAGTATCCTCCTTCACCGGGAGAGAATCATCAAGCTGAGAAGGAATATCTCCCTGCTGATCTTTGGTTATCATAGATGCATCTCCTTGAAGAGGAACCAAAACATCTGAGGTACCCTCAGGCTTAGAAAATTCTTTCACTGAGGATCCGTACCCAACTAAATGGAATCCCTCCATGTTGCCTGCCACTGATTGGGCCTTTTGGTCATTGGGATTACCTCCCTTTCTGGCTAACCGAGTCTCTATATGTCTCACTAGGTGTGAGTAGTGTTTCCATCCCTTTGGTTTCTGCTTGTTGGAAACAATACAATTTCCCGGGTCCCTATTTTCCTTATTTATTTTCTTCCTCCTTGGGCTATCCAGGCCTTTACCACACCCTCTAACTACAATTCCATCTGAGGATTGTCGTTCTCCATCTGGGTCCAAATCTGAGGGCAAACTGGAAGTCCCTCCATCGACACTAAGGTTGTCAAATCGATTGTTGAAAGTGAGACTAGGAGAAATCTTCATTGGCTTGGTCCCCTGTGATACAACCTTCTGATTAGAGGAACCTTGGATGTCCGTCAGCTCACGAGATTTGCTTCCCTCAACAAGGGTCCCTCCATCTACTTTAAAGCCACCATACTTGACTCTATCAGAATTAAAAGGCACCGGCTGAGACCACAAGCCGTCCTTGACCATCTCTGCGGAGGTAAGAGGTGCCAAAGAATTGGACTCACCCTGGACCAATACTGAAAGTGTAGGAATTTCCCAATCATGTTTTAAGCTTGCAAATATGTCTACAACCCTTGGATCCTTATGAATAACCTCCAGCATAGAACTGGTAGGTCCCTTGATGATGCCACCCGCAGGATGCACCCAATTCAGAGGAGGGATAATGGGGGAAACATCAACCAGAATGGTCAAAGTTTCACCAGAAGAAAAGTGGGCACCCCCCACAGATGCCCCTGAAACATGCTCCTTCAAAATAGGGAGGAATGGTCGAGCATCCAGCCGAAGGGGGACGACACTGCTTGGAAGGTATTGAATACTATAAGAACAGAAAGTATTACGATCCAAGCTTCTATAAAATAGACAGTCAAGATGGATGTGGCCCAGGTGAGAACATGAACTGCAATAGTTGAACTAGTTTTTAATGGTCACTGGTTGCTGGTAACGGAGTTCTTCACCAACCTCTATCCAAACGGAATCAACCGGAGGATTTGAAACATCCAATTCCACACAAATTTGTGGAGCAATCAGATGGCATAAGGTACAAGAATGCTCATCGAAGGCAATGAATCTTCCTATGAGGTTTCCCAAAATTTGCAGAATAGCAGGATTTTGAAAGGGGAGAGGGAGGTTCGGTAGACTTACCCAAATCATAGCATAGGGGGGATTGTGATTACAGTGGAACTCATAACTCCATCTGATAAGGAAGAAGCGAGAGCCATCACTAGAACGCATTCCTTTGGACCACGTGGAAGCCAGATCCTCAGCACATCTGAATCTAAGAATAAAGTGGCGGGGATTTAAGAGCCCAACCATGACGCGGTTCTTCAGGGACCAGGCGCTATTTACCAAATGGTCGAAATAGTCGAGGGACGGCCAGCAGCAGCTAAAGTGAGCAACAAGGGATAGTTCATGGAGAGACTAAGCCTCTGAGAAGTCCGGGAAACAAATCGGGAGCGATGGTGCACCATGATAGAGAGCAGGAACTTTCGGGCTAAGGAGAATATGGGGGAAATCAGGGAGAGAGGCTGGATCAGTGAACGGGGAAAACACCGGTGAGGGGCAGGGGGCGGAGCGGCCATCATCACCACCCGAAGGGCGAGCACCACGCCTAGGGTTCTATTTCAAACCAAAATTTCCAGAAAATGTAAATCATGAATATTTCCTTTTGGTATGGATATAAGTTTAACTATTTATATAATGGTTTAAGTTTAACTTTGGATGAGATTTAATAGATTAATTCATGGAATCCACATATAATGATTTAACTACTTTCGATAATCAGTCCTAACCATTTTTTTCATAACAAGATATATAAGGAATAAAATAACATTATATAAGGGATATTTTGGTCTGGTAATGCTTAAATCATTGGAAATATTCATTTTCATTTCTTTCAGTAATATATGAAGTGTAAATTTATAAAATCACAACCAACTAATGAAATTTTTTTTACGAGTTAAAGGAAATCTATGATATATATATAACTATCCCATATAAATTCTAGATCATGTAGGTATATTAGCCTATCGATTGAGAATTCATCCTAACCTCTCTCAATTTCATGATATTTTCATGAATATCTATAGATGATGTGTGTATCTAATCCATCACATGTAATGATCTCATAGGTCACACTGATGGTGTATTCTCTATCTTATTAGGAATAATCAGGGAGATTATTGATCAAAATGATAAATTTACATGAAATAAGACTACACACCTGGTCAATGTTTTGGGGTGAAACCAACAACACGATTATGTTTCAATGGAACATGAGGACGTAATGAGGAAAAAATTTCTAGATTTATTGGTACCAAATTAATTAATTTCTAGAGATAAATTCATTTTAATTTGGGTAGAATGTACCACCCCAAGTATTTATGAATAAGTTTTTTAGAATACATTTAATTTTCATTTATAGATTTCATTACATGAAAAAATAGGATAATATTGGATATGATGGAAATACAAGTTAATATTGAGTTACATGAAACACCATGTTATGAACACACTACACGCAACACAGGGTTTGTTTATGTTACACACGACACTAAGAATTAACAAAACCATTATATAATATTAATATACATATTAAAATAGAACTATTATAACCTATTCATCAATATTTGAGATATTAATAATAATAAATAATTTTTAAATAGTATGTATAGTTTTCATAAAAATAAAACCAAGGTAAATAGTTACTTAATACTCCATAATGCCTTTATGTGTTTTGAAAATAAGAGGTTCTTAAAAAACATTTTCTGTGAACTCTAATGAAAATAGTTTTTCAAACATACAGAAAATTATTCTAATAAAATAAACTTTATTTTTTAAATCATCATTTCAAAATTTTCGTATAGTGAATATATAGGAGTGTTCTGAAAAAATTTCATTTTTTGATGAATATGGAAAAATACTATGTTTTAATTGAAAATTGCATTTTCATTTAATTTATTTATAAAGTAAAATTATGTCATAAATTGTATTTAATGTAAAATTATTTCAATTATACATCCATTAATCCAATTTATATCATTATAATTAACTTGACATTGACTTTTGATATAGAAATATTTCAAAGTTTTGAACGTTTTCTCTTTGGAACCCAACATTCTCATCGATTCGGCATAAATGTTTTTTATTTTTTGATATTTCCTTTTATGTGAATAGAATTTGGAAAATTTGATTTCTTATTTAAATCAAAATAATTTTTATTATCCAATAAGTTCAACTAAATTTTTGTCCAAAATTAATAATTAAGATAATAAAAATTATTTACCACATTTAAGGTAACAATTGTATTATTGGCGGGTTAAACAAAAAATATAAGGGATAAAAATATAAATAACTATTCAAAAACCCATTATATTTACATATTAATATATCATACCATATTATATATATAATTATACTTTATTGGAGCCATGTGACATGAAAAAAATAAGGTTGGAATTCTCTCTTTCAAAAAAATTACCAGTGTGTCACTCACCTAATATATAAATGGCTACCCCTATCCTCTCTTAGTAACTTCATAAAATTCATTGGTTCATCCAATACCTTCTCAAATAACATCCCAAATTTTCTCCAATCATTATATATTTTTTTTGACAAAACTCCATCTATAAAATACTTTTGGTGAAAACATATAACGGATACCTAAAAAAGATTGAATGTTTATCAATGAGTGTTTTGGTTTCAGTTTTTTCCTCCTTTCCCTTCTATTATTATTATACAATGATGAAATAATAATTTAAGTATCATCCATATACTAATATGTTTTAAATGTAATTATCTTCAACCATTAAAAATTCCATAAAATTGGTTATGAAATAATCTTTCGTGTGTACGGTGGACTTTCACTTCGAGAACCGATGACATTTATTTTTACATTACCACCTTTTACAGATGGTTATGATAATTGATATCATTTTTCTGTGTATATATATGTGATATTTATAATACAATAATACCTATTTAATAATTATATATAACTCCCTGATAATTTGTTTCATAATTTTAAATTCATTAAATTATGAAAAATAATAGTTTCCAATTAAGATTTTTAATAACAAAAATTTTAAATATTAATATTTAAAATTTATAGTTTTAAAATAAATTTTAAATAAATTTTATAAAAAAATACTACCTTATGGTTTTATTTTGTGTAAAATAATGTAGTAATATAAATAATTAAATCTAAATAAATCTATTAATTAAAACAATATATATATATATATGTATGTATGTATGTATGTATGTATGTGTGTGTGTCTATGTTTTAATAATATCTTTTTCGATATTATTTTAGTGTTATATATAAATTGACAAATAAATTATAAAATTGAATTAATATTCCTAAAATAATAATTTTTATAAATAAAAAATATCTAAATGAAATATTAAAATAATATATCATTATAAATTTTGTTTCGAATAATTAGAATAAAATTTTGATTTAATTATACAAATAATTGGATTAATAATAATAATTAAACAAAGTACATTTTTTTATTTTAAAGAAAAACTTATTATTATTTTAAAAATGTAAAATATATAGAATTTTGAATAACAAAAATTTAAATTCATTATTTTATTAATTAAATTAAATTAAATTAATAATAATTAAGGTTTCCAAATAATAAAAGAAATAAAATCAAGTAGGAAATTATTTGTGGTTTCTGATTTATGGTTCTGTAGGTGTGAGGCTTTATGATTTTGGGGTCAACCATGAGCTAGAGAAATGGGCGCACCATAGATGCCTCAAGATGCTAAATACCTAGCCTTCAGGGGAGTAGGGTTCATGTTATCTGTTGATTCATGCATCAAGGCCAAGTAGGGCATCTGTGGAAGTGGGTTATAATTTAATTAGATGAAAGGTTTGATCCACAGTCTATCAATAATATTTTAGTTTTTTCTTCCACGAGGGTTCAATTGAAGATAGGGGAGCTCATTTTTTGATGAAGGGAAACTGATCGATGTATTCATTGGGTTTCAATCAAGTTTATGGTTTATTTTTTTCATATTAGAGGTAGGTTGTGGTTAGGGTTAGATCCAGGAGGGTTTCGATGTCTATTTTTATTCAATGTAACAGAGTTTTTTTTTCATTTTAATTAAAATTATATGTTTTTTTATCATCTTCCCATTCACAGTTGATTTTTTTACCTATAGACTTGTGAATCAATTATTTAATTGTGAACCAATTTGAATGAATTTGATCTTCATATTTCATTTTCCACTACAATTTTTTGTTGTTAATGTTTTGTGGATGAATGATTATGATCTAATTCCTAGTTGTAGTTATTTTATTCTATCAATATTTTTTTTACTGGGTTCTATTTTTGGTGATTCAATTTTAGAAGAATTTTGCATATAAACATGAAATATTAGCTTTATACACACACAGAATGCCCCTCAAGCCTATCAATGTCCCTATTATAAACATTTTAAAATCAATACTTGTCAATATTTGTGCATGTTTTTCCTTAATGTCTATATCAGACTTTTATCTTTCTCTGTAAGCATTAATTTCCCATTGGCGGATATGGATATATAATCCATACATCGGTGTGTAAATTTTATTTGGGAAAAAACATTGTTTTTCAATATGGATAGATTTTGAGATAGAGTTTTAAGTGCATATGTCTTTCTGATTACATGTAAAATCATTTAAGGTAAATATTATGATTTTTATTTGTATTCTTGATTTATAAATTCATTATGTAAAAGTTTAAATTATGGTTCATTTTGAGTTGGATTTAAAAATAGCATATATATATTCTCAAATTCATAAGGGATCATTCTATTTACTTATATTTAACATGTTTCGAAAATATAATGTAAGGGGGAATATATATTTTATTGTACAAATTTTTTTCAATTTATATACTTGTAAAATTATTGAATTTATGTTTTTTCAATTGTGTATATATATACATATATATGTATATATATGCATATATATGTATATATATGTTTATATCATTCCAATTATGATTAATTATTTGTATAACTATTAATGTAATAGAGTATATTTATTTTGATTAAATTTAGTTCAATTAGGTATAATGGGTTGTTTCATTAAAAATATAATTATTTTCAAGGATTATTGATTCTAAGTAATATTTAAAAACCATTAATCCACTTACATATATGTATTTAACAATTATTATGTTCCAATTGGATTTTTTATTAATTCTTCCAATGGATATTCTCATTTATCAATATTTTTCTCAACTATGAATTTATTCTATGATGATGAGTGTTACAAATTCTATGTCATATTTGTATATATATATATATATACATATAAATGAAATGGTTACTATTATGTTTATAATTTTATTTCCATGGTTATAAAATATGGGCATCAAATTTCATCAGGTAATATAGAAAATATGGATATCAAATATGCATATAATCATGGCCATGTGTTATACCTAACATTGACATCCGTTTACCTTATAATAAATTAATGGTTTCAATTTAATTATTATGGTTTAACTCTAGAATTAATAAGTACATGTATTTAAAATGAAAGTGTTTTATTTTGAATTATTCTTTTAAAATTTTATGAGTGGAACATAATTAAATTTGTGGATATTTAAGATGATCATTTATTTATATGAATAGAAAATGTAATCCATTAGAGAAAGATTAAATACATGGATAGTTCATGCAATGGAAAAGTGAAAAGAGTTTTGGTTGTAACCAAACACGCAGGTGATATGAAATGGAAATGTATATATTTATGTATATACATACTTATACATATAAATATCAGTGTGAATGTGTATTTTAATGCAGTTACGTGTTTATAAAATTAAAAACCCCAATGAAAGTATATATATGTAAAGAAAGAAGAAAATGATTTCAGAAAATTCCTCACATGAACATTCTAAATATAGAAATTTATTTGGGAGTGAACCCATCCATCACTAAGTGGGTAGGCCCAAGACAATGATCAATTTTTCTTGTGGCCATAGAATAGTGTTATTTTCATAATATTTCATATTTTTTTTTCAGAAAAACATATGAATATTTTTAATGCAATTTTGAATGTAGGTATTTTATAAAGTGGTATAGTATTTGTAAAGATAATTTAATTTAAAATAATGTTTTAAAAAAGATATTTTCAAAAGTATTTTTAATATTATTTGTCAAAGGTTTAAAGAACCTTACTAGGATAATTTAATCCTTATCCCTGGTTTTAAATTATATTCCACAAGTTCAGTAGATTTTTCATAAATTATTCATTTTACTTATAGAGTGACAACACATGAAGTCTCTATGTTTTTTTCTGAACAGTTTGGTTAAGTTGTAAAGTGTTTTTATTCTCGAAAACTAAGACCGGTAAAAGATCCTAATATGTAATTCAAATGTTGTGTAATAATTATGTTTCTTTTATAAAAAAATACACATCAATTATGTGGGATGATTCTGGTAGCTTAGTATTGGGACATTAAAATATGTCATATATGCCTTTATTATTTCTATTCTATAGGGGATACAACAATTTCTCCTGTTTTTACAGTGGAATATAGAATCACAAAGTGATGTGACTTTTTTCACTAACGCATTACATGGAAGATAATAACAAAAAATATATTTGAAATATATGGAATAAAAATTATATTTATGAAATATTTATCAATATTAAAAGTTAATATATTAATTTCATTATTACCTTTTCTCTCCCTGAAAGATGACAACATCATTCATGTACGTATGGACTACCGCCTTCACAAAGTGATGTGACTCTCTCTTTTCATCACCAAACCAAATTGATAATTTGTATAAGTATATTTAAATGAACAATATAGTATTTGTAATATTATTATAATTCTGGAAAAATAATATATAACTTAACTTTTTTTCATAATTATTATTGAAGAATGGAATTAATACTCATTCATATGTATGACCTACTTTCTCCATGATTTTAATATACTTAATTTCCTAAAATTATATTTCTTGATTCATATTAAATATATAATTTATTTCAAATTATTATAATTATGTAATTATTTTTATTTGGGATATTATAGAACAATGATCAATGTAAGAGTCAGAATAATAAATCAATACATATATGAAAAATGAAGTGGTTATTACCCTAAATGTGACTTTAATATTGAATTTTTAAAGAATGGTGTAAGAAACGTGAGTTTTTTTTTTGGAATGGGTCAAAATCCCAGCCGAGTTTGAATTTTAGAGATTCGGTTGGTTTGAAATGTATTTTCATCTTGTTTTCAAGTAAAATTGAGAAAATGGGCAGTTTCTGGATAATTCTAGACTATATGCTATGTACCCTCAAGTAAACACCATGTACCCTTATTCATGTTTTATGTCCATACATGGCGTGTACGGGAAGTCAGTGAGGGAGATATTTTACGATGTATAAGTTGTGTCTTCCAAGTACATGTCGTTTAGGTCTTAATCGTGTAACCATTATACATGGCGTGTAGGGGTGTCACTGAGGGTAGAAGTGTTTTACTATGTACATGCCATTTACATCCTATTATATATTGTGTTGTTATGTCTGAAGGTTATTTGTGAAATATCAGCAATATTAGGAATTTCAAAATGATACACACGGTGTGTACCCATATACACACTCTGTGTAGTTATGCTTCTTCATTCAAGAAACGTTGTAGCCTTGTTTGGAGACAGATACCCAATCCATGAAAGGGTTTGAGTGAGGTTAGTTGGCCAGAGCTTATTTTTCTCCTAGATCTTAATTTGAAGTCTGATTAGAACATCGTCTGATCCATTAGAACCCCAACAGTAAGGCCTAGATTCAACTTGAGATGTTTTCTTCAATTCCTCCTCTTGAACATGGTATGAAGGGTTGAACATTTTTTATATTTTTATAGATCTACTAAATTTTTGGCCAACTTGGAGGCTGATATAGGAGGAGGTTCATCATACATGTACAATGTTGGTGGTTTATACCTTGTTTTGAGTTTTTGTGGACATTTGGGTGGTGCGACCTTTGGTGTGTTTTTGTATATTTTGAGCAAGACATCATTTTAGCAATTGTTGCATATTGATTTCATTGTTAGACACATGGGATTATGTTGGGTATTCTCGTACCTTGTTATTCTTGAGTGATGTTAGTTTAGATGTCATTTCTCATTTGGGGCATTTTGGTCAGGGGTGTCGAAATAGTTATAATATTTTGTTTTAATTAAAATGTCGAGTTTAAACTATTAAATTATGATTAAATTTATCAAAGGCTTTCAAGACTTTATTACTAGTATGGGACAACACATGGACAATGCAATTAAACTGTATAAATGTTTTTCCCTATTTAAGTGTTTCATTTTTATTATATATATATATATATATGATGCTGGATATTCCATATGTTTGATCCCATGTGGTTGTGATGGGAATGGATCAGATATTCTTGAGTGATGTTGATCATAGGTTGGGCTTGGCCTAGATTATCAGTTGGATTAACCATGGGATTGGGTGTCGTAGACATCCAATTGAGGAAGTTTAACAGTCAGGTTGGGCATGGCATTAGTTACCTAGATGACAAGGCCATCAGATTCTGGGTGACATGGTCACAAGGGCAAGAGTTACTATATAGTTTGTGGATTGGGTTCTAAATTTGGTTATTACCACTGAACGGTGATTTGGGTCATGTGCACATAGGTGACACCATACTAATGTGGGTTTGATCACTCCTGTGGGTAATTCTCTCGATAGTCGCAGTTTAGGTACTATTGGTTTGGGGTTCTTGTCATATGAAGATAGGTGGAAGGTTAGCAGCCTTAATATTGTTCGGGTGTTCCTACGGGACATCGATACTTGAGACACGAGGTTTTAGGGGGGCACAAGGTACCGGGTTTCTATTGTCTTGGTGTGCCTATGGGATTCGGTACTTGAGACACGATGTGTTAATAGGCACAAGGTGAAAGGTTACTACTGTATGGGGGTGCCTATAGGAGAACATTACTTGAGACACGAGGTTTCAAGAGGAACATGGTGTTGAGTTACTACTACTTGGGCATGCTTTTGGGATGTTGGTACTTGAGACACGCGGTGTCAGGATTCAGACAGTGATGGGTTTTATACCTTGGATTCCTGCATTGGCTGATGTAGGTGACACTATTTGGTGGCTGCTGAGCACCATTGGTGTCAGTATTTGTTTAAAAATCATGTTTTTTATATTCCTTAAAAATTAATTCCTTGTTAAACACTTATACTAGGTACGCACCGTGGGTGGTATCCTACTGATATTTGTTTCACACCATACACTTTCCATTTGGGGACGCATGTAGACTTTATAGTTTTACGTATAGGAAAAGAATAAGCCTCAAGAGTTGGATCATAGTGTTGTTTTTCTTAGATATAGTATAGACCTTGAGGTCATGCCTAGCTATAGTTTACTTTTGTTTTATCTTTCATTCGGTGTAAGTAAGCTTAATTAACTATGGTGGCTACTATTGGTTATCCATTGGAACAATTTTTATATTGTCATGTCTGACCTGCTGTGGATGTTTTCTTATTGTGTAGTACTTGTTGCAATTGATTGATGGTATGTTGTATATTTAATTTATGATATTTTTGTTTAGTATTTTTTGAAATTGATTGATGGCAAGTTGTCTGTTTACATTCCTCTATGGTTATTTCTATTTTTCTTTTGTTGTTTAACTACTTTATATTGTGCTTCTATTTTGAGGTTCTGGTATGAGTCATCTATGTCATTTATATCTACTTCATTTCATACATTTTTACATGTAAAAGTACCATTGTTATCCTATGAGAAGCTATAGGCTTCACACTATACCTTTTCAGATAATCCCTTCTATTTGAAAGCCTTTGGTGTTTGGGAAGTTACACCTAAGGTAGTAACACTTGAGCCGATAGCAATGTTTAGATGCCTTATCATGTATGGGACGTTTAAATTTCATATCAAAAGGAGGTTTTCTTGATAGAGATTTAGTATTAGACTTTGCCTAACTACTAATGAGATCGAGACAGCCTTTTTTATTTATGTTGGTTTATACTATTTTAGATATGCTATACTATAGATCGGTAGTTATTGGAACTAGGATTCTATCCTATTCTTGGTTTCCCTCAGTCTTAGGTAAGAGGGATGGAACAAGTTACATTGGGTGGGAATTTCTATTTTTATTTTTCTTAGATTATAGTTTATATGATTTCCACCTCAGTGGGTCACATAGTATGTGATGTTATAAATTAGGATGTGTGACCGTTGACCTGGTTAAGTAAGGGAGAATTGGACCCAAGCCCGGTATGGTATGGCAAGTTGTCTTGGATTTTTTTGATAGGAACATTTTTAGTGTATTTTGATTTCATAATTGCATTTAACCTTTCTAAAGTGATAATACCACATGAATAATATCAATTTCCATGCTATATATGATTTTAGTATTTTAAAGGTGAAATTATTGATAGAATTTATGGTTTTATGCAAAGTGATATGTCATGATTTATATATTTGTATAATTTCTTGTGGAAGGTTATTAGGTTATGTCTCTTATATGAGTACGCATGTACTATGGTTGAGGTGATTTTTATAACCATGATTTGGAAATTTGGTCAGCGGTTTGAGGCAACGTTGGTTGTCATAATGGACATGGTCTGAGGTACTTTTGATACTTGGATATGTTGAGGGCAGGTAATGAGGCCATGAGACTGGGAATCTATAGTCATGGGTTACGATGGGGGGAGATTAAGGGTGGTTGTTATATGATTCCTCATTAATGCTTTCCTTATCTACGTTATATATTTATATATATATATTGTTATATATGGGGATTGTCTGACCATTATGGTATACAATAGGTTCCTCTTAAATGAATCATATGGAGAATCAGGCGGGTGATGGTACAGTGTTGTATGAGAACAATTAGGTTCAGACCCATGAGGGACACACAGAGCATGAGCCGCATGAAAAGGATCAGGGATAAGATAATGTTCAGGATCTAGTGATGGAAGATCAGCAGCCATCGTTGGAAGAATTTGGGTTGTGGTATGAGGGTTAGCTCTAGTCTAGTATGGTACGTATCTTGTAGGGGGTTGACAGAGGCATGTAGGGTATAGATCCCTCTTTGGAATATCTGACGTAGGAGTTATAGTCATAACACCCACCACTTCTTCAAGGTGAGGGTGGTCTACAGGCTGCTAAAAACTAGATAGTGATCAGGCATATGAACTTTGAGAAGCTTAGGATGCCTCCTGGGTGGTGGGTCAAGATAGTGATGTACATGATGAGAGGAACGGTGAAGCGTTAGTGGGATATGCAGGTTCATGCTCTTTGACAAGAGGGACTGGCTTGCAATGACTTATAGGATAGATTCA
The DNA here is from genome assembly GCA_963277665.1 of Viscum album. Classification (NCBI taxonomy): domain Eukaryota; kingdom Viridiplantae; phylum Streptophyta; class Magnoliopsida; order Santalales; family Viscaceae; genus Viscum; species Viscum album. The sequence goes on from OY728161.1 coordinate 1,076,097,512, forward strand.
TTGAGCCCTTTTTCCTAGATACCCTGAGTGAATAGAGAGCTTGAGAGTTCCCAAACCTCCAGTAGGGTGACATGTCTATCAGGGACTATGCAGCTACTTTCACTGAGTTGTCTCAGTTTGCACCTGGTATGGTAATTGATGACTCTGTGAGGGTAAGAAGCTTTGAGGACAGCACGACATTAAGGTGAAAGTAAATATCTTCAGGTTGACCACCTTATTGGAGGTGGTGAATTATTCACTCATAGATGAGGGAAACTTGATGGAAAAATATCGTTTGAGCTGGTCGATGGCATCAGGTGATGGTTCAAATAGCAAGAATCAAGGTCGGGATGAGTTCCAGTAGGGAATTCTGGCCAATGACTCAACTAGACCACCTTGTGTCTGTTCATCAGTCATTTTCCTTCAGTGTGGGCATATAGGGAATGTCTAGACTCAAGGTGACAGGCCTTCAAAGGAGTTCTGGGTATGTGGATAGGTCATACATCTATATAGGTTCAGCAGGTAGGCATATCTAATAGCTGGAAAGAAGGTAACAGGACAGATTGTGGCATATGGGGTCAGATCAAGATCGATACTGGAGGACGGTATCTAAGGATTAGTTGTACGCAGAGGTCATGGAAGAGACATTGGGACCCATTCGTGGGTCATTGTCTGGTTACTCGTGCAACACTGTAGGGAGGACATGCTTCAGGCAGTCATGTGTTAGGTCAGGTGCATGCAGTACAGATTCCTGGGGCTAAGAAGGCTGGTGAGATGACGATGGTTAGGGGTACACCATGGGATTGGCTATTAAATTCTTATTTTATTTTTGGCATGACATGTTGAGGCATGTCTGTTTTCAATGAACGAGGTGCACAGGATATATAAGTGGAATAACTAGATGATGGTCAGTGGGATTGACACCATTTCTGGTGCTTTATATATTATATATGTGTGTGTGTGTGAGAGAGAGAGAGATGTGTAGCATCAGAACCATCGAGGATGCATGTTACATGAGGTTTCATGGGCATCGGGGAATTGAGGATGAAGGTTACATAAAGTTCATTGCATCATGTTTTATTTTGATCATCTATTGGAAACAGGACCTCGTGGAGGCTGACATCATTGTAGTGTGGGATATGTTTGGGTGTCAGAAATGACACGGATGCACCAATGACATGCAGGGATGATGATGCATCCTGGTAAGACCAAGAGTCTAGGAAATATATCATTGGATATTTTCATGGTTTTATTTTTATCGGTTTGAGACCAAGTTAAAAAATTACAAATGTGGGTATCCCCTTGAGTAATTTAGATAGAACCATTGAGATGTTGTAGTTTGAGTTTCCCTGACTGGGATGTGCGTGTTTAGTTCCATCTCTAGGTTTCGTTTGATAGCTCGAGGATGAGTTATGATAAGTTGGGGAGACTATAAAACCCTGGGTTTTTCGGAATGGGTCAAAATCTCGGCCCAATTTAAATTTTAGAAATTCGGTTGGATTGAAATGTATTTTCAACGTTTTTTGAGTAAACTGGAGAAACATGGAAGTTTCTAAAAAATCTAAATTACACATCGTGTACCCTCAAGTAGAAGTTGTGTGCCCTTTTCCATGTGTGATGGCTATACATGGAATTTAGGGGATGTCGACAAGGGAGTGATTTTACCATGTACACATTTTGTCTTCCTAGTACATGTCGTGTTGGTCTTGAAAGTGTAGCTTCTATACATGGCATGTAGGGGTTTCGGTGAGGGTAGAAGAGTTTGACCATGTACACACTATGTACTTCCTAGTACACACCGTGTAATCATGTCGGCAGGTCCTCGAAAAAATATCAGCCTTCATAGGAACAGTAAAACTTTACACAGAGCATGTACTCATCTATACAAGCTGTGTAGTTATGTTTTTTCATTAAAAATGGGTATTAGCCTTGTTTTGAGGCAGAAACCCAAACCATGAATGGGTATGAGCAAGGAGAGTTGTCTAGAGCTCATTATTCTCTTAGATCATTTTCTAAAGTCCAATTCAAACATCGTCTAATCCATTAGAACCCCAACAGTAGGATCTTGATTTCTCTTGAGTCGTTTTCATTGATTCCTCCTCACGCACAAATTAATGAGGGTTGAGTGTTCCAGACGATTTTGTAGATCTACCACATTTTTTTTAAAATTTGAGGATGATGCATGAGGAGGTTAATCGTACATGTACAAGGTAGGTATTGCATACCATGTTTTGTGTTTTTTTTTCATTATGGAGGTGCAACCTTTGGCGCCTCTTTGGGTATTTTGATCAAGACCCCATTATAGCTGTTGTTACATATTTAATTGATTTTTAGACTCGTGGGATGTTGTTGGGTATTCCCTTACCTTGAAATTCTTGAGAGAGGTCAAGGTATATGTCATTTATAATTTGGGGCATTTTGGTTGGGGTGAAAAAATGGTTATAATTGAATTGGTTTGAATAAACTACTGAGTTTAAACTGTTAAAGCATGATTAAATTTATCAAAGGCTTTCAGAACTTCTTTACTTGTATGGGACAACACATGGATGGTAAAATTCAACTATTTAAATTGTTTTTCTTGTTTAAGTGTTTCATTGTGATTATATATATGTGATGTTGAATATTTCATATGTTGGGACCAATGGGGTTATGTTGGGCATGGCCTGGATATTCTTGATTAATGTTGATGACATGTTGGGATTCACTCAGATTATTCGGTTTTTTGACTATGGGATTTGGCGTTGTGGATATCGGATTGAGGTAATGTGACTATCAGGTTGGGCATGGCTCAGATTACATGGATGGAAGGTCCATCAGATTCTGAGCAACATGGTCGCAAGGGAACGAGTTTCCATAGAGGTTGTACCCTGGGTTCTAAATTTGGTGATTACCACCCACCTATGATTTGGGTTGTGTAAACACATATGACTCTGTGATTTGGTGTTTTTGACCACTCGTGTCGGTATAGGCCTCTGATAGTTGTAGTTTTGGTACTATTTGTTAGGGGTTGCTTGTAGTATGAAGCCATGTTGAAAGTGAGAAGAATTTAGATTGTTTGGTCCTGCCTATAGGGAGTCGGTACTTGATACACAAGGTGTTAGAAGGAAAAAGGTGTCAGGTTACTATTGTTTGGGAGTTCCTAGGGGATTTTGGTACATGACACACGAGGTGTCAGGTGGCACATAGTTCTGGGTTACTATTGTTTGGGAGTAGCTACTGAACATCGGTACTTGAGACACTTGGTGTCAGGAGGCACATGGTGTTAGGTTTCAACTTCTTGGGTGTTCCTTCGGGATGTTGGTACATGAGACATACAGTGTCATGAGGCACATGGTGTCAGGTTGTGTGACTAAGATTCTGGCATTGGCTGAAGTAGGTGACACACCTCGGTGGCTGTTGTGCACCATTGAAGTTTTTATTTTTTAAAACATTATGAAGTTTACATTATTTATAAATTCATTCCTTCTTAAACACTTATACTAGGTACACACCATTGGGTGGTATACTACTGAGATTCTTCTCACGCCCTACACATGCCCTTCGGGATACATGTAGACTTTATGGTTTATATATAGGTAAAGGATCAACCTCAGGATCTGGATCGTAGTTATATATGGATTGGAGATGGTATGGACCTTGATTTTATGCCTAGAAAGAGTTTACTTCTATTTTATCTTTCATTTGGTGTCAGCATGCTTACATTACTATGGTAGCTACTGTTGGTTAGCCATTGGAACTCTTTTTATATTGACACGTCTGACCTGTTATAGACGCTTTCCTATTTTTTAATAGTTGTTTCAATTGATTGTAGGAATTTTTTCGTGTTTAGTTTCTACTGTTTTTGTTTCTATTATGCTTTCACTGTTCATCTTCTTTTGATTGTGCTTCCGCTCTATGGGTCTGGTTCGAGTCCGCTGAGTCGTTTATTTCTGCTACATGTTATACATTATTACTCAGACCTGTACCATTATTATCCTCCAAGAGGGTATACCCTTCCCATTATTACTCAAAATGATGTTCTATAATATGAGTATATGTACCATCCTAAATATAAAATGATACTTCAATTATATCCCAGAAGAAATCTATTAACTTACCTGAATCTTTATCAGCATTATTCATCTATCATATCCTTCACAGACAATATCACTATTTCATATTATCCTTCCTTTAATTAAAGGATATTCATTAGCTAATATTAATTCCATATTTACTATACATCAAAATTAGGTGAATAAATATTTTTTAAAGACATTAAATCATTTCATTTATCATAGTGGCATACAACATTATTCATCATATCCATAATTTATCATCCAATGTCATTATCCACATATATTTGATTCAATAATTTCATATCTTGATAAAATTAAACACATTATATTATCCACATATCTCAATTTAATTTAATTCATTGAAAAAAATTAAATGTAATCACCATCTATTTTAGCATTTATTTAGGAATCAAGTAATTTACACACCCTAGTATTGTATTATTCACTATTATTATCTGTCTGATAATATTATATTTTTATCCCCATCAAGATTCATAATAATATTTTTATAATTTTACTATTTGTATCAATATTATTTACATATTATTATAATTTATTGTTAATTTGACTTAAAAAACTAGTTATTAACACATTACTATCATCTTTATAGATTTTTTGAAAAACAGTTATATTCTTTAGATATTTTAGTAATTTACAAGGTTCTATATTTAAATATAATATTTAGATAATCAATGTTGACTAGTTCTAATATTCCTTGAGTATTTATTTCTAAAATAAAATTATTTCAAGATTATCATTTAATTTTTATAATATATATTTATATATTATTATTATCTATAAATCATAATATCATATATAAAATTTCAAAATAAATTTCGACTTTCAAAAAAGAAATCACAACCCACTGATTCAATATTTATTCATAAATTTACAATCATTGATTATAAAAAAATAATTTATTAAACCACTTTTTTAATGAGAATAATTATTTTTTATTTAGAAATAATTATTTTACACATTTTTCATAATAACAAATAGCTTAATTCATCTATCAATAATCCCTAAGATACTTTAATCCAAGTCCCATTGATTAAAGTTATTAAGAGGAATCCAGTTGAACATTCAACATCCAAAATAGAGAATAGATTTCATTTGTTCTCTCTTTATTTCATGTTGTGATATGTGAAGTCCCAAACAATCCACCTTTGGTCACCTGATACTCCTCATTGTTCATCCCATGTTACTATATTAAAAATAATTAATAATTTATCTGCTGATAGAGAGTACTAAGAATAACCTATATTAATCCATCATTCTGAGCCTGATATTGCCACACAAGATGACCCATAATTAGTTTGATCAAATGACCCCAATCAATGGGTAGTCATATATAGGGTAATCAACATGGACACACACGTTACGATCACTATTATTTGGATCATATGGTTATGGTTTATTCATCTTAAAATCCACAAAACCCTTGGATTGGCTTGACTTAACAGACACTCTTTCATCCAATAAATTTATTGATGGTTATTCTAGGACATGTCTCCCCTCTGTCGAGCCTTACGTGTCACCCTCACTAAGGCTGACAAAAAATGTTCCTTGATTTCTGATGAGAGATCAAATTATTTTTATTCCACTATCACACAGTGTTAGAGGCCACATTAGAAACATCCACCACCATTATCTATAGTAGTTTTTACCAATGTTGAACACATAAAATAAAACACACGAATGGATATTCTTATCTATGTAAGTATCATTAATTTACAATCATTTTTCTACACTTTTTTTAATATCCAAAACCATGGAGAGATGGTGGTATTTTAATTTAATTATCTCCAGTATAACTTATAAAATATAAATTTGATTGATGTGATTACAGAGGTATTATATTAATATTATCCAGATCCTAATATATGTATATATATATTCATGAATCATTCATATGAGGAATTTGTACAAATTTATTAAGATTGACCTTAAAATTTCACATTATTATTTCTTAAAATCTATGTTTTGGATTGTGATGAATCCAAATAAATTAAATTCATTTATATCATATAATAAGGATGTAAAATTTTTTTATAATTCAAAATTTTGGTCTCCTATATTGAAGAGTAAATGTTTAGGACCTAAAATTACATTTTATAATATCTCATAATGAATTAATCGAATTAATGTGATACTTGTGTCACACGAACCATAATATAATGGTGAAAAATATAGTAAAATTTAATTAAAAACTCAGGGTGTTATTCCATGCAATTTAAAGAGTTATGTTTTAGATCAAAATGATTCATTGGTACTAAAGAACCATACCTTAGAAACAACAACATATTATTCTTAGTAAAAGAATCTCCCCTCTAGCAATGGCCTATATTGCAATAGTATCTACTATAAATACCAAAGCTCCCGATAAAATATTAAAATATATAGAAATTATAGGGAAAGAGACATCAATTAAAAAAGTATTTATTTTAAAAATATCATCTATAAATGAAAACAATTTATGGAAACATTATTTATCTACATAAAAAAATTAAATATTTTTTTATAGAATCACTCTATTATGGGCTCACTGGTGTTGTCCTTTTCATAATCCAATATTCAATTATGTTTAAAATTTTTAATCCTTTTAAAGTGAAAATTAGTATTTCTTTATGAAATATTCATGTGGAAATAAATTGGTTCACCAAATCATGTCATTTAGTTAAAATGAGTGATAATAAATTCAATTACAATGAAAAGGTGTTGAATTTAGAGCATAATAAATTTAATTCCCATTTGTAAACATGAATAATTTTTGTGATATACAAAATTATTAGTTAATTAAACTTGAAATATGGTATATTTAATAATTTATATTTATAATAATTTGATGAAAATATTTTTGATAGACCTTTTAGGATATGTTAGCCAATATATCAAAAGAGAAAAACAGGATAGAACGGAGAGAGAATATTCCAAAAAATTGTTGATAATAAATTATTAGTGGTAATAAAATACTTGATATAAATTTTATATTCGTTGGAATGTTATGAAAATAATAATATTGATTGATTGAATATTTTTTTATGTAATTCAAAAGGATAGAGGTTGTTAAGATCTTTCACATAGAGGGAAAGATTTAATAGTTGGATTTTTTGAAATCACATAAATCATCAAGTATACAATGAATATAATTTCAATACATTTGTGATTTAGTGACATGAGTGAACCAAATAGTTGAAACCCATCCCAGAATACTAATATTAATGAATCTAAATTCAAGGGTGATTATTTACTATTTATAACAAATAAATATATTGTAATATAGAGAATTAAAATTAATTTTTTATTTTTTAATTATCGACACTTCCTTAAACTTTAAACATGATAAAAATATAAAAAATAAATTTAACCCATTTTGAAACCCATTTTACATAAAGGTATGTCTATTAAAGAATTAGTGAATACTCTAAAAATAACCATTTTTTATTTGGTTATTTTTTTGTTTATTCATGTCTTTATAAAAGAATGAAAATTTTAGTAGATTAATTATTTCATCTAATAAATGAGGATAAAGAGAAATTTTTTGGATAAATAATAAAAGGGACTATTTAAACTACTCAATTTAACCCATACCCTCTCAAAGAAAAAAGTCTTTGAGTCCCATAATTCATATCACAGTAAAAATTTTTGAATATTGGTGATAGGTAGAAATAAATTGAAAGAATTTATGTGAAGAATATGTATAAACTAATTATTATCAAGGATATAAATATAATTATAGTAGCTAATTATACATATATCCTTGATAATCCAAATGTGAAATATTAAGAATAATATTTCAAAGTTTGAGATACCCCCTAATCAATTTCCACTATTTGGTTTCACACTATAGATCATTATGTGACCACAAGAGATCCTCCCTATATGATAGATGTTTTTGACAATAAATACATTTGTGGAGTGGTATATAATGGAGTCTACAAAGGCATAGCATAGTAAAAACAATACAAGAAAAATAATATCAATCATATACATCATCATATATCAGTAAATTGATTTCTAAGAAAGTGTTGATAAGTAATCACAACCCATTATATACAAAAATGAAAAATATAAATGTTAATAAATTCATACATCATAAATAGATCATACCCCTCAAAACAAAAATAGTCAAAATGAAGAAACCATGAAAAAACCTGAAAACATTCCAATGTCCTAGATCAATACCAAACACCCAATATAGATTCTAGTAACACTAGTCGGTCATCAATAATGTGACACCAGTAATGTTGTAGGTATGAGTAATTTTGATATTTTTCATATATTATGAGTTTAGAGAGGCTTTTTGGATTCAGATGTTGAAATATTGGATATTTTTACAAAGTATTAAAGGCACACATTCTACAAGTGGTTGGGAGTAACTATGTGGTAACGATGTGATATAGATATGTTATTTCTAGTAGAAGTTTTAAATGTTTGATCATGTTTTTTATAAACATATGATTCATGAAAAAACTCATATGATATTATGGATTTTGGTTCATAGTTTATCTCCTGGCTTGATCATAGTTTATTAATCTATATAGATTTTCTTAAGAAACATGGCGATTTGTTTTTCAATGGTGAGTGGCTACCACACAGTTAGAACAAGGTTTTTAACTCTAATCCATTCTAAATTATTCATTATTATAAAACATATAATCCATAAAAATTATATTACTCTCCCCTTTATTTCATGGTGATTCTTGCTCATTTTTAGTGCATCTTATTAAAGTATATTCAATGTTTCTCTATTTTTATCCTCTTTTCCATTGATCTATCCTCAATAACAATTCCTTTTTCATCTGTTGAAACCCAATTGGGATATTGTTATTGAAAATAATGTTGTTGGTGGAGAATTGATGATGTTATTTATAGATATATTCTCCTGGGTACTTAATCTCTTTGTTTCCCATCATCGGTTTAGATGGTAAAAAGGTTTTCATCATTCTTGAGGTATGATTATCTGTTCTATTGTTTATACCATTGTATGATTTTATTTTCTATTTATTAATTGTTTTTTATTATAAAATTTATGAGTTTTAATCCTTGATAGGTTAATGTGATATTTCATTTCATTGTCAATGATTTTTAAAGAGGTGTTTTGGTTGAAATCCTTTTTGATTAAAATGATTTGTTTGATAAATTACCTCAAATAATATTTTCAAAATATTAAGGTTTCTATGATATAAATGTAGTATGGTATCACTACTGAAAATATTATATGGATTTTTTTTTAAATGAAATTTATTTTCATATGACATTGTTTTATAAATTATAAAAAAAATTTGAATATAATGATGATGTATCAGAACGCTGGTAATTATTTGGGGTATAGGGAAAAAATAGAAATATATGATCCCTACTAGATTTATCTATCAGAGTGGAAAGTTACCTTGATACCATGGTTGATAGTGGTATCCTATTTGGAGGGCTTATTAGCTCAAAAACAAATTGTCATTTATGTTTTCTACAGTTTGTTTTTCATAGTTATGAACATGCCTGTGTTATTATTGATAGAAGTGTAAAATAATATTTTATTTTCATTTTTAAATTATTTTAATGGTGGTTTTTCAATGATGGAGATGATGGAGATGTTAAAATTAATAATTTCGATTCCATTTTTTGAAAATTAATATCCAAACATAATCCAAAAAATATATATACGATGTTTAAATCTAAATTTTTCAAAACAAAACATGTTGAAAATATTATTCCACGTCAGTTTTATAAATTTAAGCAATGTGGATTGAGAAAAAAATAAGTAATCATTTACACATATATTCTCTAATAAAACAAACATGAAAAAAATCATATAGAATATTCCACACTATTTTTTCTAAAAAAGACCTGGAAAGTATCTTCTAATGTCAGTTTTACCTAAAAGGATGTTGAAATTTATTTAATTATTATTACATATCAATTGTTAATTACCCGCAATGTAAATATCACTTTTAAAAAAATTAAATTACATACAAAAAACCCATCTTAATCCTTATAAAAACAAATAAAAAATCCCAACATATAGTAGAAAAATATTCTCAAAATACACAATTTATTACTTTATTTAAAACATACATACTCGAAAATTTAAAATTTAACCTTGCATAAGAAATAGTTTGAGAATAAAATTTGAAAATCAGTAAGGTATTCACTCATATATGACTCAGAATGATAGAAAATATACAATAATAATGAATTTTATAAGATTAAAAAATAATATATTTTAATATAAAAAATAAAATAATTAATTTAACTAACCTCATCAAATTCAGTCATCACCCCAATGGTGATTATCTCTAACATAAATGTTAAATCATAATTAACAAATTAAATATTTTTTTTATGATGGAAATATGGTTATTAAACTTTAACTTGAAAATAATAACTAATATATTTAAATATAAGAGAAAAAAATATTCTATAATATGGAATATATATAAATTAATTTCATATATATGAATTTATTTGGATCATGTATCGACAAGTTATCATCATTAATATTTCTCCTTGAAATTTATTATCATCTATAAACTATTAAAATGTGTATAAACAATAATAATTAAGAATTAATAACTTATAAAATAGAGTAAAACATACTTTTTTAACCATTTTCTAAATTGTTTTACGAACTCTGCCTCCTAAAGTGAAAAAAAATATAATGTTCATCGATGTGGAAATAATATACATAACATCCAGTAACCACATAGATATAAAAAGTTAACAATTAATGAAATTATAATAAGTATTATTTTTTAATTACCTTACTCTTATTACCCATCATGGAATGGAAAAAAATGGAATCAAATTTCATTATTTTCTAATCATCCACACATATATTTATATAACTCTACCATCATTATTTAGATATTTCAGAGGTGTTGAAATTTATTCTAGATCCATAAAACCATAAAAAGTAATTTTTTTATTTTGAATTAAAATCATATTGAGATTCATAAAAAAATAATTAATAAATTTAGTCACTTAAATTATAATTTATTTTATTACAGAAAATCTTAAAAATAAATTTACAAAAATGGAAAAGAACTGAATACGTAGGTATGTTGAAATCATGAAAAATAAAATGTTCCATGATATATTATTTGAATTTTCGCAATTCATATTCTCCATTATTTATAATAAACATCATCATAAACACATAAATATTATACATGAAATAATAAATATAGGTTAATTTTTCTATCCCATCAGAAATGTCGAAAATGTCTAATTTTTTTATCGTGGAAATTTTTTCCCTTATAATAATTATTTTTTGAAATACTCATATATAAATTAAATATAATAAAAAATTAGAATTAATTTTTTATCAAATTTAAATAATATTTAAAAAACGAATTGCCTGTATCATATTTGATAGAGAAGCCCAGTATAACAGAGTAAATAATAACCCACACAATCTTCGTCTATGGTAAAATCTACTATAGGAAACATCATTAGAGAATTTTGATCAATAATATCATGTATTGATACTCTTACATGACCCAAATACGTAGGATGGTGATGTACAGAACCCCCCCCCCCCCCCGACATATACATGAATCCATTCCCCAAAATATATACATGGGGATCTTTATAATGAAACCCACAATATAAGGTTATATACAAATGAGAATGTGGATTATATGAGTAGTTAGGATACACATTATATGATGATCTTATCATTTTTTAAACATATCTTGCACAATATATTTAATTTGATCACCCAGGGATTGTTTTAGGTCTTTGAACTCATCTTTTAAGGAATTTAAATATTTTCCCCTCTATTTCATACATTGATGACCAAAAAAATTTCCTAATACTGACAATCGCCTCATATACTCTTACATGGTTGGGGTGTTCTATAATTACAAATGTAGTAGCTAGATTCTACATCCTATCCTTATGAATAAAATCTCCATGCATTGTTATCACCTAAATGTCATCCTAAAAGGATAAATTATAATGGTGTATTGGGGTTACTTTTTTAAAAATCATAAACATTCAAGGAAAATAAAAATGAATCTATCATAATTTTATTAGTTACATCCTTATATAGATCAATAAGATAGTTTTTGTTTTTTCCCTTCTCATGCTTTTCAATTTTTAATGGTCGGTGGGGGAGATGGGTGACCAAGCTAGACCTCCTCTAAACCACATCCAGATTTTTTTCTTAATACATTACACATTTATTAAATCATTTTCTACTCCATTAGATGATATCTAACACGTGGTAATGTATGAGGGTATACACTCTGTAATTGCATCTCTTGGTGAGATCAAATTTAGGCTTCCTACCTAAATATAAATTAATAATTAGTCAGGTAATATATAATAAATTTTACAGGTTACATTAATATTTATACCATAAATTCTTCATCATGTTATCTAGATAACATTTAGTCAATGTTAATGCACATATAACCTCACACACGAGCCCAAGATTTTCATTTTGTAACTTCCCAAAAACATAATTTTTTTAATTTTTTTTAAATCTCTAAATACAACCACTACTAAAGATAGACAAATTTTCTTGACATATGTTGTCTCTGAAAAGTATAATGTCATCTATAATTGATGAATGTAAATATTTTTCATATAAAATATATAAAATTCAAAAAATAAAAATAATAAATTTTGATATCTCACTATTACAAACTCACATAGGTTCTATTTCTTCATCTTTTCAATGGACATCTAATCAGGATATAATTTTATAATCCTAAAATTAATCTATATAGAAATATGGCTAATTAACTACATTACATTTGGGCCAATTAGGTAATTATTGTCATAAAATTTAATATGTATCCTTTTCTCTCTATATACAATTTAATGTTTTGATAAACATTTAATCCAAAATATACAAACGCTAGTGATAATTTTCTCTAGAGAAGAAGAACAAGACTTCCCTAAAAGGCACTATAGTAGCTTTGAAAATATTTTTAAAAAAATAAATGTTTAATTTCATTAATGAATATTATTATTACATTTTTAATAATTTGAAAAAATGAATATACACCTCATTAAATATTCCTCTTCCTTTATGTATATCATTTAAATGACCTAATTTAAATATATTCTATATAACATTATATTATTTTCGAATTGAATATTTAATAACAATGAATATGAAAATATTTAATAAAAAATAGATTAACACATGAGTATATTTCTAAAAAATTATTTTTTCATGATTCGAAGCCACAAAATATGCTACATAAAATATTTAATATAAAAATTATTTCTAAAATGATATAAATGATCAATATTTATAAATATATATATCAATGTTAGAAAAAAAAAATTATATGCCTAAATTTATCCAAAACATAATGATTTGCATAGATTTTTTCAATCTAAAAATGTTTTAACCATAACTATTGATTATAAAATTTAACATAAATATAATAAATAATCAATATTAATAGAATTAAACATAAAAAATAAAAAATTATAGTTTTTACACATGAAAATTTTAATGATTAAATATAAGTATTTTTCTAAATAATTTGGGGAGAAATTTAGTGTTTTCTTATATCCCTAGATCATGATCATTTCAAACAGTATATACTATTTATGCATTACAATTATTTTTATTATCAAGAAATCATATAATATATGAATAAGCCATAGATAAATATATAACATAATTATCATCCCTATCACAGAAATGAACTATTTGTATTTTCCAAATAATGAACTACATATCACGAGATAGACTAAAAAAAATATTTTCTTTTCAAGAGTCAAAATGAAAAAAATAGCTACTCTTTTAAACCAAATATTTTGAAATAAAAAAGTGTAAATCTATAATCATCATATTTCAAACCAAAATTACTATCAACCCAATTCTACTTAAGAACTATTACTATAAATTTATTATATTAAATTTCCCATATATCCTCATGAACTCCAAAATAATTCATGGATTTGATAAATGATTTTTTATCTTTTTCACTCAAAAAAATGATGTTCTTCATCAATAAAGATTGCCCCATTATTTTAAACAGTACTCTTATCATCCAAAATTTCTGTGTAAAATGTGTAATAATTAATATGAAAACTAAACCAAGTGATCACATTAAGATATGGTCCCCCTAAAAATTATTTCAATGTTTCTATTATAGATAAATTTTTCTAGAAAATCTCTTTAAACCGTGAAAAAAAATGTTTTTTACTCCATCATCAACCACTTTTCATTTCTTTTAAGATATTGTACCTTTAATTCATCAATACATCAGGATACATATTCTTGAACATCATCTATGTTTTTTAAAATTTATAAATGTGACTTTATCACTTCATCACATGGGAGAAACATTACTTTTAATCCACTAGTACCTTCTCATTCACTATCGATTATCAAATGCCAATATATAGGGAGGGAAAAATGGTTTAATTCATACAGAACTAAAATAACTATTTCAATATATATTTTTGAATAACAGTGGAGTTTGATCAATAAGTATTTCTACTATATACCTTCAACATTTTCATATATATTTTATTATAATACATCCCATAAAAATAAATAAGACCATATATTTTAATATTATTCCCCAAATAAATCACCAAATGAACCATTATATCAAACAATACTATAGGGAAATCCATTAACATTTAATAAAGTAAGTCTGAAACTTCATTCTCTAACACATCTAATAAAGTTTTATTGATGAAATTGCTACAAATGTATTTTAAAAAATAACATAACAAAATTATTTGATTACAACCATGTTTCAATATTAAACCCTGGAGTATGACTAGAAATAGTTGTTGCATCAAATGTAGGAATGTTATGAGAATTCAAACCTATTAATTTAAAATCCTTCAATGACACAAAAATATTCACATTTGAAAAATATCCCCTATGTACTTTCACAACATGTTGACATAGAATAAAATTACTGTATGAAAGTTGATAAATGTGTGACAAGACAGGGGTAATTATGTTATATTTCCTTTTATATTGGGATCTAACTCTAAATATGTTCCTATGGATATTAAGTATAGTATCTAATGAAATCAAAAAAAATTATTTCTTTTTATGTCTAGAAACTTTCCAATAATATAATCACATATATATTTTTCAACATGTACAACATAAAAGTAATTTTTCATATCTAAAAATATCTAATAATATAGTTTGAATTATATAGACTATTTCTTCTATATTTTTTTGATATACAAAAAACTACTATTATAAAATGTGGAATCATTATTTTTAACCTTATTGTAATTTTATGTAGTTTATAGTGGTTTTGGAGGAGAATATAATTATTTAAACATATAAATTTTTTATTCAATTTATGACAAGAATGATCAATTCACAAAAATATTTGATTTCCCATATAAACTTTCTTTCTTCCATTCTATAATTGATAATATGATGTTTATTCTTCACTTATTGAATATTTTTTATGTACCGTAACACTATATATAGATAAAATTCTATATAAAACAAATTCAATTATAGTAAACATTATCAAAACACGCAAAAAAATTCTTTCTTGTTTTCATAAAAAAATATAACTCATGTCTTACATTGATGCATCAAATAATCAATAAATGGTAAAAAAATTAAAATCTATATCCTTTACAGGTTGTTTTGGTTTAGAAAGCATCAATTTAATCATAACATATTTTTATTCGTACATGTATTTGTGGTAAATTAGTAAAATACCAAAAAACATATGTTAAAAACTATGTTGGATACTAAGGCCTCGATATGGATTCAATCTATCTAAGAAAAGTCCCATTATATGATTTCTAACATCACTTAAATAATAATAAAAATTCATAAATCCCTTCCATTATGGTGAATCAACAAGGTGGTGTAAGTTTCCATTATAGTTGTGATCATTTTTTATTCCATATTAGCCTTTTTTATCATTTGATTTTGAAAATAGAAACTTCAAATGAAAAATTATTGGATGTTTCTGAATTTTGTTTCCAAGATTTTTGGTACTAGTACCTGAGAATGAATCATAGTTTAATTTTTCATCCATGTTATATTTTGATGTCCCTCATTATGGAAATTTTGATAAACTTGTATTTTCCTTCCCATAAAATACAAAAAAATTGGGGAAAGCATGTATCTTTTTATACCCCAATCTAATTGGGCATTACATTTTCATTTTGTTATAATTGTAATCTAATATTTAGTTTCCTTATATAAGTATCTCTTTCAAATGTTCAAGAAATTCATAGAAACTTTTATCATGCAACCAATTATTGATCTTAGAAGTGTTAATAACACTACAAATTTAGTACGGCTTGGTAGTAGAAGTTTCTACGAATCTCCCTTCAAACCTTCAACAGTTACTAATTTATGATTTTTTTTTTTGACACCTGCATCGTGAATTAATTCTTCAATATGATCCTCTATCTCATAATGAATATTTTCATCAGCATTATAGGTTAAATATTTTTATTTCACAATACTAAATCCAAAATTTATAATTATGGATAAAACCCTAAAAAATGAGATGATCCTTGATTTTTATATAGTTTAAATTTATTATATTCAAACACTTCATGAAAAAATAGGAAATTGAATAAATAGTTAGATTATTTCTCTTAGAAAATTATATGAAATCATCGACTACTTTTTCATATTCATCAATTGTTCTTCATTAAATTATCTAATTATTATCCACCAATTACATAATATCAAATTTTATAAGGTGAAAATATTAAAACATATTGATGTTTAAAAATATATATGAACATATACATTTGAAACATAGAAACATACAATAAAAATAAGAAATTTTTTATAAAAACATAATATTGGAAAATAATTAAATGTAGTAATCAAAATATATCACTGAAAATTTTAAATGTGATTGATTAAACATATATTAAAATATATATTTTAAATATTCATAAATTTTTAACAAACAAATTCATAAAAACAATGTAAAATGAAAACCAATTTAAAACAAAAAAAATAATCAAAAATCCTTATATCGACAAAATAATTTTTTAATTTAAAAAATGAAGATAAACATCTATTTAATCCAAAAATAATTGAAACAAAAAAACTACAAATAAAAAAATTTGAAATTAAAAACATTTCCATGATTAATTATAGTGACAGATAAGTTATAAACATAAACAAATTGTAACATTAAAAATAAATTAACAAATAAATTAATAATTGATAATAAATTATACTCATACACATTAATGGATGAATAAAATTTATAACTAATAGATAAATAATTAAAAATAAAAAAAATATCTTATAAAATTTAGAGGTTGATAATGAAAAATAGGTCCAAATAAATAATAAACTGTCTCTAAGTCAGTAGTAAGAGGTTGAGTGCTACAGAAATGAAGAAAAATTTTTTTAAAAAAGAAGTAAAAATATAACAAAAAACATTGAATTGTGATTATTGGTTGACTAGAATTGGGTTTCCATAAACTTATTAATATCATTGATCATTAATGAGGGATGAACTGTGGATCATGGAAGAAGGAAATATTAAAATTTTATGAAAATTAATTGAAATATAATATTTATCTTCTTCATTGTTCATCAGGTTTCATGGGTGTCATCGAAGGTTGAGAGGGTGAGGGATACAAATGGAAAACAATGATGATTTTGGGGTGCCTGTATTTTTGATAATACGTATTTAATATCTATTATATTAATAACTAGTTTAGAAAGGTTTTTTTATTATTTGTAACATCATTTTTTAAAGTATCGATGTTAATAGTTCTTCGCATCACTTTTAATTTTTTGTATATAAGAAACCTACATCAAAACTGTGATGTCAAAGCTATAATTTATACTCATGTAACACATTATTAATTTAAAGATACATTACATATTTTTTTATTTGATAATCACATTCACCGAATTATTTTATATATTAATGGTTGAAACTAGTTTTGTTCATTTTATTATGCCTCATGGGTAAATATTATGTCATATTGATTTTTTTAAATATGTCATTTTTTTTGTAAAATAACTAAGATATTCATGTGGATAAAAATTGTATAGATTCTTGGTGGTATCCGACTAATATTTATTGAACACACACTAAGTTTTACTTTTTTTCAATTTTAGATGTAGTTTGGAAGGATATAGGTAAAGGGAATATATTCTTGTAGTAGATGGATATCCTAGTATTCAGGTTGACACTATTTTTTTTAGGATGGATGAAAATATTAAGAAGGGAACATTAATAATGATAAAGTGCTAAAGTGCTAAAAAATCCTGACTAGAATTAATGGACTAGACCAACTGAGAATGCGACAAACAATTGTGTATAAGAAGGATGGCACATCCCACCCCCCCCCCCATATGTACCACCAAAGGGATCATCAACCCATACATTGGGAACTACTGATTGAGACCTTCAAAGGAAACTCGACCAGTGTCCCCCAATATCCTATAAATAGGACCCTTAGTCTCTTCATTTTTACAAATGAAAAATCAAAAGAATCCCCATGCTTTGGTCACACAGCCTTTTCACCCATGTCATAAAAAATTCTCCTAGTAGCTCTCTAAAACCCATGATAAAAGAGAATTATGTGGCATAAGAGAGACAAAAGCCCCCTCATGGTATAAAACCCAAGATACCTACTTGAGGACCCATTCTCCCCTTGTGACAAAAAACCTATGTGAGGTCACTTTCCATAACAAGGGACCTAAATGGGACCCTGTCAAGAACACCAGAGGAGACGCATGGTGCCTATGCTAAAAACTCACCCAAGTGTTATTTCCCTGGTGGTCCCTTTCCCAAGGCATACCTAGCTCGCATTAGCCTAAACACCCCTACATGAAATACAGGTAGTTCCACTTAGTCTCTACACGAGGAACCTTTTGCCATTAAACTATGACCTATGTGATCCCCTCTTTGAGTCCCCTTCCAATCCCCCAATACCTAGAATCATATCCTTTTGGCTCTATTGTTTGAGTGGAACCATGTGGAAACCACCACAAAGGCCTCCGGACTCTCAAAACCATGGAGAAAGGCACACCATCATGTCTCCCATTTGGATTCATATTCTTTCATTTAAGTGTTTCCCACATTTTTCCAACCAGCTAGTTTGGGTCCTCAAGATTCATCTGGAATTATATCCCTTTAGTCACAAGGATATATACCCTAGGGACTATGTTTGGATGTTTATGGTCTCAGATAGAAGGGTTAGGACCATGTCATTCCCTTTTTGTAACACCCCAAGATTTTATGAAGAATATTATTTTAATTTAGTTGATGTCTTGTGTTGTAAGCTACACCAAAATTATCTTGGGGTATACGCGACACCGTATTAGCTTGCAGTATACGCAACACTATTCTTGGCTTGTGTTACACACAATTTCAAGTTCGTTTTGTAGAAATTATTCTACGCAATATTAAGTATAGATTTTGTTTAATGTATAAATGAAATAAGTTTTTAATTATGTTATATGAAACACCAAATGGAGATTGCACTACACGTAAACCTGACCTGGCTTGCATTACATGCAATCGCGACCTTCCTCGATAGCGTGTGGTGTACGCAATACCGTGTTTCACTAAACAATGATATACGGTTATAATATTATTATAAACTATCCGTTATGAATATTATTAACTAAATTTTTAATTTTATAACATTATTATTAATATTACACATTTTCTAGAACATGGTATGAAAACAAAATAATTTTTTTGGGTAAAATAAGCATTTAAAAAAATGCAGTTTTGCCGCCTTTTGATGGTGCACCCATTTTAAATATAATTTTTGACTATTTTATAAGTTAAATTTTACAAAATAAACTTCTTTTTTGGAATCAGGATATAAAATTTTACCTTGAATAAAATTTTCATATTATTCTGATAACTTTCATATTTTAATGAATAGTAAAAACACGCTATGTTTTAATTAAAAACAACTTTTTTCATCGTAATAATTTATGTGGTTAAATTATAATATTGAATAATTTTAAAGTATAAATAGAATATATTTTTACTATTTAATATAATTAATGTCATTATCATTTATTTTACAGTTAATTCGTAGATTAAATCAATTCAATCTTTTGCAATGTTTTAAACAAAACCCCGTATTCTTTCGACAACGGGATTAATTTTAATTTAATTTATGCAACTTCTATGTATTGAATTTGGAAAAATATATTCCATATTTGGAATAAATGGTTCCAAATTATATTAATAGTCTACTTTTTATTTTTGGGCATTATGAATAGTAACTACGGTAAATTTTATTTACCATAGTAAAAAGTAAATCGGGTAATTAAGGGTAAATATAATATTATAAAATTACCCTAACACTTGTCTTAATATAATTGGATGATTATATTTCGTCCTAAGTAATATTTGGGTCGAAATGTAATCCATTATAACCCACTTGGAGGTGATTAAGACCTTTAGTTTATTTTATTTAAAGGAAAGTGAAATATGTCTCACTCAAACTTTAATAATTAAAGTATTTTTAATATAAGGTTATACAGAATATTAATTCGGTTATAAATACTCATTTGAAAGATAAAATGTTTTTATTTATCATGGTAATTTATTTGTAATTTTTAAGAGTTATTTAATTACCTTATTAGCTTATACATTAATGATGCTGAAATTATTAATTTAGTAAAAAAATCAATAATATTGTTTTTATTGAAATAGTAATACATATTAAAGGGAACAAAAACCTGACCAAAACTTATTGTTAGAGTATATATACACCATAAACATCCAATTACCGAATATATGACCATTTTAAGTCTTATAAAAGTTATTATGACACTTATATTATTTTATTTTATATGATGTCAAAGTTGTCACCTTCATAATTTGATAAATATAACATTTTACAAGTTGGGTATTTTAGAATATAAATTCTACTAAAAGTATTATTATGAAATATATAATATTTATATTCATCCTAGTATTTTCTTTTTAATTTTTATGCAACAAATAAGTATATTTAATAATTATACAAAAATGTTGTAGAAATTATTTTATTAAGAGAAGTATCAAATAAATGGTTTTACTAATAGTAAAATAAATATTATATGAACTATTTAATGTTCTAAACTAATTTTTTAGATGAATATGACATGTTGGTAACCTATTAAACATTTTATTTCGAATATATCCTCTGTTTGGAATTTATTTCATTTCAAATAAATTAATAGTGTCCAAATTGACACTATTGTTATTTAATAAAAATAACATATTATTAAATTGTTCAAAAATCACAAAAATATTTAAAAATTATAAATTGAAATTTAGATAGTCTAAAATGTTATAAAGTATCCAATTATGTAAAATTAACAACACATAAGTGATTATTTATAACCATCTAAAATTTAGAATTTTATTACCACAAATAAAATCAAATATATTAAATAAGGATAAATCAAAATGATAAGGTCTAAAATAAAATCAAAACATGTCTAAATTTTATATTTTGATGATATTACAACCCTATCTCATATAATATTTGAATTGAGTCATTTTTGGAGGTTTTTATGTGGGGATTGAATTTATATTAAACTAATATTTTTGAGGATTCCAAAGGTTCCCCTCTCCTCCCTTATAAAAGGTCACCTCCTCCCTCTCATATTTACACAAATTTGAGCCTTCAAGCTCATCCAACCCCTGCACATTTCCCTTATAAACTTCCCTAAAAACATACTAGAGGTTCTTTTCTTCTTCAAAGACCAATTTTAGTATCCTAAGAGGAGGTTACAAAGAGGCGTGTCGAAGAAGAGGTAATATCCTTTACTGATTCTTTCAAATTCATTTATTCTTCTACTTCCTCTTTTTTTCATACTAAAGTAATAAAATAAGTATCACTAATATACTTATATGTTATTATAAATATTAAACATCCTCATTTTACCTTCTATACATCCTACGGAAAACGAAATCACCGTGTGTGCGTACGTACGGAATATCATCTCCACGTCGTGGTGTAATCTGTTTTTCCACCACCACCTTACATGGATGGGTATAATGATGTAAATAATAAATATATATGGTTATTATAACATAAAACTGATTCTAAGATATTATATCATCCACTCCAATTCCATTCAATAAATATGGGAACGATGTCATCGCTCGTGCGTACGTACGGATTACCGTCTCCACGACGCGATGAGATTCATTTTCCATGTTAACAATTCAAGAATGATTATAAAGTATATATAATACGTAATCATGAAATATATGACATAATAATGCTACTGTATTTATGTATATATATGTGTGTGTCATCTACTTAATTCCATTCAATTCAATAAGGAAACGAAAACAGCGTTCATGCGTACGTACGGCCTACCGTCTCCATGAACAGTGTATTTCTTTCCATTTATCGATCTATTATATATATGTATATTCTGAATATATATTATATATAAATCATGTTTTATATTCTGTAATTGATTAATCATGATCTAAGTAATCATATTAATAATTACAAGTCAAAACAGGGACGATAAATGAAACAATTTTACCCAAAACACTACATTAACAAGGAATTTACAAAAGAATGGGTAATATAAAGTCGTAAGTGAATCATATATGATATCATAAATATTATTATGGTTTTTTTACAAGTTAATAATATGTTTAAACCCACTATACAAGAGTATCGGACACATATAGAAGAAATTGGACATAAGGTAAGGGATAATGTTGCAATCTCAATTGTTTTCTATCCGAGATTGCTTATATGTAAGTATTTACTGGGGTTAAATTTATCATCCATGTACAAGTTTTATAAAACTGTTTTCATGTATGTTTAAATTCATTTTTACCCATTTTTGACTTTTACTACATGGTATGTAAGGAATGTTTTTTTGTTTACCATACAAGGTACTTTTTGACTTTTCTGACAAAAGTACGAGGAGAATGTTTTTTTAACTTATACGGTATGAATGGATTTTTATGGTATCACAACACCTTATTTTCATGAAGATTACTCTACATGATTTCATGAATATTTTAAAAAAAAATCCTTTAATTTTAAATTTTCATGTCATGTTTTGAAAAGAAAATGATTTTGAATAAGAAAGGATATTTTCCTCAAGAATTTATTTCAAGTGTTTTATCAAAACCATTTTCCATCTAAGATGACATTATTTCATATGTGCATGTTACAATTATAATGTCTCTATGATTTACATGGTTTCACTTTTCTTATTATGAAATGATATCTATTTCTTTTATATGGATTATGTGATGATGGGATGATGTTTATGAAACCCATTTTATTCATTGGATTATTATGAATGATGTATGTTTATTTTGTGGTACAAGTAAGGATTATTTCATTATGAGATGGGTGGGACCTATATCTCCCTCCAATGCATTGGGTAAATATTTATATCTCATGAGATAGACATGGCTGGAATGGTAAGTTAATCCGGTTCAGTATTACAGGACTGGAATGAGGAGTGAACTCGATTCTGAAAGGGACTTTGTCCACTAATATGGTCTTGGCAGCAATGTCTTGGCTACTATGGAAATCATATCATGTCCTTAATGGTTTTCCACAAATATGTGTTTTCTTCCCATGCAATTTTATCATGATTTATGTTCCATTATAATCTATGCCTTAGGTACTTCCATGTTTTATGTCGTTGCTCAAGATTTTGATGTTTAAACATTATGTTCATGTTTTTAAGTTCAAATGTATACGGTATGTTTTATTTTATCCATTCTTACCCTTACTGAAAATTTGAGCTCACCCTTTTTATGTTTTCTTTTCCCCTAGGATTAAAAGAAAGGTTTTAGTTAAGGAAACAAAAAGTGGAAGATCGTTATGGGATATGTTGAAGATCTTTCAACATGATTAGAAGTTTATAATCCAAGTTTCCAAAGACAATAAACTATTACGGTCCTTGAGTGTTTGTTTTTGTTATGTATTAAGTATTCCGCAAAATTAATGTAATGTCCTTCTACGTCAAGATTTAGGCCTTTACAGTTGGTATTAGAGGAAAGGTTTAGTCAACCTTTGGAAACTAGGATGTGAAAACTTTAGTGAGATCCCTAGAAATATTTCTAAGGTATGTCTAGTGATGTCCCTAAGGTTAAGTATAAGTATAGGTTATAGTCCTAGAATTACGGTAACGATATTAGAATTAAACCTAAGATGTTAGATTTCAAATGTACTCCCCCTTGATTATGTTATTTTCCTTAAATGATTTTTTCCTCTCACAGAATTATTTTTGTGTTTTAGTCAATGGAGGGAACCAGAAGGAATTCGGTTAACATTGAATCTAATGGAAAAATTGGTGAATATGAGCAACGAAATTGAGTAATGCCTAGAGAGAAAGATATTGTGATTATGCTGAATCAGTCATCGTGATATATTATTAACAAAGTGAAATTTAGTGGTATTCCTAATTCATCAAATAAGAGGAAGATAGACTTTTATGCATTTTCACATGTTGAGGAGCATAAAGAAAGGAAGATTGAGATTTCTAAAGAAGGGAAGAAGAACCTTGATGAATACATCAAATTTATGGGATGATGTTATCTGTTTGGAGAGAAGGGTCATAGAGTTACCGATTGTTATGGAGTTCAATGTCTTATCTGTGGAGAACATGGGCATTACCCAACTCAATTCTCTAACCTAAGAGGTTACTTCTAAATCAAGGATGGACTTATTCCATGACAATTATTTAAGAGGATGGATTGAAGTGTTTATGTATTTGTATTAAAGAATAATTTTGTTGAGGTAATTTTATGGTATATTGGAATATCTATGTATTGGTCAATTGTGGTTTTCAATAAGACTATGGTACTGGTAACAATGAAAAGTGACTGAAATATTTTTGGAAAGCATATGATATGCGCATAATGAATGGATAAGGAGAAAATAATATGTTTGATAGTATTCATGAGCTCATGACTGATATAAGGACAAAGTGATACCATGGATTGAGTATATCGAAATTTTTGGATTTTGGTATGTGGAAAGAGTTAGCTTTTGACAGAATCCATGTTTTGAGTAAGGTTCAATGGGTATTCATTTTTCTTGAGAATACAAGATTAAGGTATTCACTTGTTTGGAATGTGATCAAAAAGATATATCTTGTGATATATTAGGGATAAATCATGGTATTCAGGTTCTTATTATGTGACCTTTCAAGTAATCGTTTTCTTTATACTTTGAACTTGGACCAAAGTATTTCAGATAAGCCTAAATATTGGAATGAATTAAGTTAGACATAAGATAGTTTTGTTTAAGGCTAGAACTTTTTTTTATATTATTGATGGAAAGTTATAATAATGTAGTTTTAGAAAAAAGGAAATCTCGTAGGACATTCGACAACTCGTCGCGTCAGACAATGATGCGGGAATCGAACCCACAACCGAAGTATGACATGCCTTTATCACCTACCATTGGCATACAGGAAGTCCCTGGTTAGTATAAACTAGTTTTATTTTATAAAGAGGTATGATTGATGAAGTATAAGTCCATTTTTGGAACCATATATGATTAACCTCACCATAGATGGACTTATGTATATTTGATAACTTTTTCTACCCTCTTATTTGAGACAGATGGAATGACCCATCATTCTATCACATGATTTGCTTACACTTCACTAATGAAAATTTCAATAGATGAAGTGGAAATTGTTCAAGGCACGAACAACGATGATATTATACCAAATTAAAGTATTTCTTCTAATTCAAATTCTTCAAATTTAGGGAAATGATCTTGAAAACCAAAAATGTTTTCCTAGTGACCTTATATCTGATGATTCAGATGGTACCTTAGATCATCACAAATTTATGGCATTGTGACTGTTGGATTTTTTCATAGCCCTATTCTCTACCACTCTCCAATCAGAACATTACGGTTAGATTTTTCTTCCATATCCATATTTCTACCTATGTTCTCTTATGTGGAAACCTAGTGATGAGTTAATCTGGGTAATAGTTACATTTCTTAATTTACATTTTAAAATTATGTTTTGGTATTCCTTTTTACGATGTGGGTTTCTATTAAAGAGACTTTCAAGTAGTAAACCATTTATAACCCTGACTAATTTCGAGGGCGAAATTCATTTTAAGGGGGGTAGAATGTAACACACTAAGATTTTATGAAGAATATTCTTTTAATTTTGTTTATGTCTTGTGTTGTAAGATACACTAAAATTATCTTGTGCTATATGTGAAACCGTATTAGCTTGTAGTATATGCAACACTATTCTTGGCTCATGTTACACACAATTTCAAGTTCGTTTTGTAGAAATTATTCTATGCAACATTAAGTATAGATTTTTTTAATGTATAAATGAAATAAGTTTTGAATTATGTTATATGAAACACCAAAGGGAGATTTCACTACATGTAACCTTGACCTGGCTTTCATTACATGCAAACGTGACCTTCCTCGATAGCGTGTGTTGTACGCAATATCAGGTTTCACTAAACAACGATATATAGTTATAATATTATTATAAACTAGCCATTATGAATATTATTAACTACATTTTGAATTTTATAACATTATTATTCATCTTACACATTTTCTAGAATATGGTATGAGAATAAAATAATTTTTTCGGGTAAAATAAGTATTTTAAAAAAAATGTAGTTTTGCCGCCTTTTGATGGCGCACCCATTTTAAATATAATTTTTGAAAAGTTTATAAGTTAGATTTTAAAAAATAAACTTCTTCTTTGGAATCAGGATATAAAATTTTACCTTGCATAAATTTTCATATTATTCTGATACCTTTCATATTTTAATGAATAGTAAAAACACGCTATATTTTAATTAAAAACAACTTTTTCATCGTAATAATTTATGTGGTTAAATTATAATATTGAATGGTTTTAAAGTATAAATAGAATATATTTTTACCATTTAATATAATTTATGTCATTATCATTGATTTTACATTAAATTTGTAGGTTAAATCAATTCAATCTTTTGTAATGTTTTAAACAAAAACTCGTATTCTTTCGACAACGGGATTAATTTTAATTTAATTTTTGAAACTTCTGTGTATTGAATTCGGAAAAATGGATTACATATTTGGAATAAGTTGGTCCAAATTATATTAATAGACTGCTTTTTATTTTTGGGCAATATGAATAGTAACTACGGTAAATTTTATTTACCATAGTAATAGGTAAATCGGGTAATTAAGGGTAAATATAATATTATAAAATTACCCTAACACTTGTCTTAATATAATTGGATGATTATATTTCTTCCTATGTCATATTTGGGTCGAAATGGAATCCATTAGAACATACTTGGAGGTGATTAAGACCTTTAGTTTATTTTATTTAAAGGAAACTGAAATATTTCTCGCTCAAACTTTAATAATTAAAGTATTTTTAATATAAGGTTATACAGAATATAAATTCGGTTATAAATACTCATTTGAAATCTAAAATGTTTTTCTTTATCATGGTAATTTATTTTTAATTTTTAAGAGTTATTTAATTACTTTATTAGCTTATACATTAATGATGGAGAAATTATTTATTTAGTAAAAAAATCAATAATATTGTTTTTATTGAAATAGTAATACATATTAAAGGGCTCACAAACCTGACCAAAACTTATTTTTAGTGTATATATACACCATAATCATCAAATGACCGAATATATGACCGTTTGGAGTCTTATAAAAGTTATTATGACACTTATAATATTTTAGTTTATATGATGTCAAAGTTGTCACCTTCAAAATTTAATAAATATAACATTTTAAAAATTGGATTTTTTAGAATATAAATCAGAATAAAAGTATTATTATGAAATATAAAATATTTATCTTCATCCTAGTATTTTATTTTTAATTTTTATGCAACAAATAAGTATATTTAATAATTATACAAAAATGTTGTAGAAATTATTTTATTAAGAGAAGTATCAAATAAATGGTTTTACAAATAGTAAAATAAATATTATATGAACTATTTAATGTTATCAACTAATTTTATAGATTCATATGACATGTTAGGAACCTGTTAAATATTTTAGTTCGAATATATCCTCTGTGTAGATTTTATTTAATTTCAAATAAATGAATAGTGTCAAAATTGACACTATTGTTATTTTATAAAAATAACATATTATTAAATTGTTTAAAAGTCACAAAAATATTTAAAAATTATAAATTGAAATTTATATAGTCTAAAATTTTATAAAGTATCCAATTATGGAAAATTAACAACACATAAGTGATTATTTATAACCATTAAAATTTAGAATTTTATTACCACAAATAAAATTAAATAGATTAAATAAGGATAAATCAAAATGATAAGGTTTAAAATAAAATCAAAACATGTCTAAATTTGACTATTTGATTATATTACAACCCTATATAATCTAATATTATAATTTAGTTATTTTTTGAGGTTTTTATGTGGGGTTTAAATTTATATTAAACTAATATTTATGAGAATTCCAAAGGTGCCCCTCTCCTCCCTTATAAAAGGTCACCTCCTCCCTCTCATCTTTACACAACTTTGATCCTTCAAGCTCGGCCAAAACCTACCCATTTCCTTTATAAACTTCCCTATCAACATACTAGAGGTTCTTGTTTTCTTCAAAGACCAATTTTAGTATCCTAGGAGGAGGTTTCAAAGAGGCGTGTCGAAGAAGAGGTAATATCCTTTACCGATTCTTTCAAATTAATTTATTCTTCTACTTCCTCTTCTTTTTTTGTTTCATAATAAAGTAATAAAATAAGTATAACTAATATAATGATATGTTATTATAAATATGAAACAGCCTCATTTCACCTTCTATCCATCCTAAGGAAAATGAAATCACCGCGTGTGCGTACATACGGAATACCGTCTCCACGCTGTGGTGTAATATGTTTTTCCAACACCACCTTACTTGGATGGGTATAATGGTGTAGAGAATAAATATATATGGTCATTATAACATCATACTAATTCTAAGATATTTTATCATCCACTCCAATTCCATTAAATAAATATGGGAATGATATCATTGCTCGTGCGTACGTACGGATTACCGTCTCCACGACGTGATGAGATTCATTTTCCATGTAAAAAATTCAAGAATGATTATAAAGTATATATAATAACTAACAATTAAATATATGACATAATAATTCTACTGGATTTATGTTTATATATGTGTGTGTCATCTACTTAATTCCATTCAATTCAATACGGAAACGAAAACAGCGTTCATGCGTACGTATGGCCTACCATCTCCATGAACGGTGTATTTATTTCCATTTATCAATATATTATATATATGTATATTCTGAATATATATTATATATAAATCATGTTTTATATTATATAATTAATTAATCATGATCTAAGTAATCATATTAATAATTACAAGTCAAAACAGGGATGATAAATGAAACGATTTTACCCAAAACACTACTTTAACAAGTAATTTACAAAAGAACGGGCAATATAAAGTCATAAGTGAATCATACTTGATATCATAAATATTATTATGGTTCTGTTACAAGTTAATGATATGTTTAAACCCGCTATACAAGAGTATCAGACACATACAGAAGAAATTGAACATATGGTAAGGGATAATGTTGCAATCTCAATTGTTTTCTATCCAAGATTTCTTATACGTAAGTATTTACTGGGGTTATATTTATCACCCATGTCCAAGTTTTATAAAAGTGTTTTCATGTATGTTTAAATTTCTTTTTACCCATTTTTGACTTTTACTACATGGTATGTAAGGAATTTTTTTTTTTACCATACGAGGTACTTTTTGACTTTTCCGACAAAAGTACGAGGAGAATGTTTTTTTAACTTATACGGTATAAATGTATTTTTACGATTTCACAACACCTTATTTTCATGAATATTACTCTATGAGATTTCAGGAATATTTTAAACAAAATATTTTAATTTTAAAATTTCATGTCATTTTTTGAAAAGAAATTGATTTTGAATAAGAAAGGATATTTTCCTCAAGAATTTATTTCAAGTGTTTTATAAAAACCATTTTCCATCTATGATGACATTATTTCATATGTGTATATTATAAGTATAATGTCTCTACGATTTATATGGTTTCACTTTTCTTATTATGAAATGATATCAATTTCTTTTATATGGATTTTGTGATGATGGGATGATGTTTATGAAACCCATTTTATTCGTTGGATTATTATGAATGATGTATGTTTATTTTGTGGCACAAGTAAGAATGATTTAATTATGAGATGGGTGGGACCTATATCTCCCTCCAATGAATTGGGTAAAGATGTATATCTCATAAGATAGACATGGCTGGAATGATAAGTTAATCTGGATTAGTATTACAAGACTGGAACAAGGAGTGAACTCGATTCCGAAAGGGACTTTATCCACTAAGATGGTCTTGGAAGCAATGCCTTGGATACTATGGAAATAATATCATGTGCTTAATGGTTTTCCACAAATACATGTTTTTTTCCCATGCTATTTTATCATGATTTATGTTCCATTATGATCTATGCCTTAGGTACTTCCATATTTTATGTCGTTTCTCAAGATTTTGATGTTTAAACATTATGTTCATGTTTTTAAGTTCAAATGTATACGGTATGTTTTATTTTATCCATGCTTACCCTTACTGAGAATTTGAGCTCACCCTTTTTATGTTTTCTTTTCCCCCGGGATTAAAAGAAAGGTTTTAGTTAAGGAAACAAAAAGTGGAAGATTGTTATGGGAGATGTTGAAGATCTTTCAACATGATTAGAAGTTTATATTCCAAGTTTCCAAAGACACTAAACTATTACGGTCCTTGACTACTTGTTTTTTTTATGTATTAAGTATTCCGAAAAAGTAATTTAATGTCCATGTACATCAAGCTTTGGGCCTCTACACTTTTCATCTCTAATACACATAGCCTCGATTTACCAGTGGGGATGTTAAATATTATGCTTGAGTTTCCATACAACATGGAATGAGATCCTCCTCCCTTGATATGGGGCCAATTTTAGGGCATACCTCCTAGGTTAAGACCCTAGACATGTTTCATGAGTTTTTACTCCTTATCCTCCTTACACTCTTGTCTATTTGGTCAAATAGGGGATGAGCACCAAAGTCCTCTCCTCCCTCTACCATACCCTTGAACTCTTCCACTGGTGGAGGAGAATATGTATGGTTTTCTTGATCTTATACTTCCTTTATTCCATCAAATTCAATCATTACTCATCTTGACTCATGTGAACACAGAGGATAGATGTGATCACTTCATCCAAATAGTTTGATTCATATTTTATTATAGAATCATCTTTTGAATATTTCTCTCACCTTCCTTTAGAATTGTGTCTCACCATTAGTCCACATGGACATATATCCATCCTCTACTAAAACTAGATTGTTTGGTTTTCTGGATCATCCATTTACTCTTATTTCCCACAGTGATCATGACTCAAATGGTATTAAATGAGGAAGGTGGTCATAAAAACAACATGATCCCATCCCATCAAAGGGAATAATCCTCACTATTAATCCCCAATCACACCAATCCTATGGGTTTCCATATTAGTATAAGCCTAAAATTATTATCAATGGAATCATTCCCATGAGTAAGCCCAAAAAAACCTATGGGAATCCTCTATAGGAGTAATCCAAAAACTAAACCCCTAAATCTTCATGTGTGAATCCATTTCTCAGGGCCTCAAATTCATTATTATGGGAATACTATTCTACTATAAACCCCAAAATAATCCTCTCAAAGGGACACACTCCCATGCGAGGTGAACCAAACTACATGGGATTTGATACTTGTCCAACTAGGATACATATGAATCCTCCCTGTGTTTCAAACTAAACACCCCAAATCAACCACGTTCTCACTTCCCAATGGGGTATAATTCAACCAGAAAATAAATATCCCCTACAGGTTCCCTAGGCTTCTCTTTCATAAGTCTCAAACCATTCATTGACTTGGAACATTCTTCCTAGGCTTCCATTTCATATAACGTTAAACTATACAATTAAGACATTGTCACGTATTCTTATAAGTTATATCCTACCCCCATTAAGCAGCACCAAATTACTTGGCTTATAATTCCATTCATTAGGATATGTAGAAATCCCATCAAATGGGATTGATTCAAACACCAAAACAACTCCCATATCCTTGGTTGATGATACACTCTATATTTCCCCACTGTGTGGATCAAAAACCATCATCATCATAAAAGTGACCAAATAATATCTAATTATTACATATGAGGATACCATTTATGGGGAAAAAAAGATAAATATATACATCTTAATTAATAAATAACATATGATACAGATAGATGGTTATAAACTCTATACAACCTAATTATTTATTATTAATTCAATGGTGACCCACATCTTACATGGAAATTAATAAAGGATTCATTAACATATCGTAAATCTAAAAAAGATTTCTATAGTAGGAAAAAATAACCCCCCCCCCCAAATGTTGTGATCAACTATAATTATCATCCTCTAGAACAATGTAAATTCTTGAGCATCATTGGCCAAACGCCCCAAATAGCACCTTCCTTTGGAAAGAAAGACTATTGTAGATACAAAACTATTGGGTGTTTTCAATTCCATGAATGGCCCTATTAGAAACCACTCAGAAATATTGAACCCCACATTAATGATTTTACAAGACTCAACCCAAACCCATCAACCATTTCGGAATGTGTTTCCAAGGGAATAAAAAAATTATAAACCCTTTGTGAATACATAACCATGATGATAGTGTCACCCATCAATCAGGCCCCTCTCTCTCTTAAAATTAAAGTCGGATGGACCATAAAATCAATCAGTCATGAGTTCTATCAAATGAGGTGCTTGTTTGATGAGGTTTTCTTATATATATTTTTTGTATTCCCAATAACATTTTTTAGAACTTCCCTCAATCCAATCTAGTACTTCTAGCTTTCACCCATGCATGTTCTAAATAATGCTCAACTTGGGTCTCTATCAACACAGAGGATTTCATCGCTATCCTAGATTACTCAACATTGGGTCCCAAACTTGTTGGCTCAGATATATTGTTATCAAGATATGGTCTCAACTCTAGAGGATACTTTATAGGTCATCCATCTCATCATTCCCCACTAATCATCCAGTTATTGATGACCAGTTTTCCAAAAACATATATCATTGACTATTGTCTTCAACCATTTCAGGATCTTATCATTGGAATGTGACAACTAGTCCCTCCCTCATATTAGGGAGGTGAATCAACATTCAACATATGGACTAATATAGAATACATAGGGTTCCTACCAAATGGATCATACTAGAAATCATCATCACCAATGCCACACGATAGTTAGACCACAACATGATGAGGGTGCCATCCAAGACCGACTGGCCCCAGTCATCCAGCCTTGGGCTTACAAGATGACCCTTTTGGGGAAGTGACTAATCAACAAGGATTTGGGATACAACCCTCTCCCTTCTATGGAATCACACCAATAATATTTTGTGTCCAACATTAAGTGGGATCATAAACCAAACTTCATTAATTTAGTTGGCCATCAGTCTTTCCTGGAAGAATCCAAGGAATCTTATCATTCAAATCTTATGGCATGTCAGGATAAAAGATATAGAACGATCTATACCTACCACGACTACCAACATAAGTTTTTGGAATCACTCAAAGAAGCATGCCAACTAAGATAAACTACAAGCCGTTAGTAGCCACATGCACCTTCTTGCATTCATCAAGCCTACCAGAAATTTCTTCTAGTAGAATCCAGGGAATTCAGTAGGAAAGTCCCGATAATGGGTAGAGGTAGACCCAACTCAATTCTCCCACAAAATACTACTATCAATATCCATAGACAGAAATGGGAGGATAGGATAAATAATATACACCTACTCCAGATACATAATGGTAATATATCTCAGTTTTAATCACTAAAGTCACCAAGAATATCTTGGAAATGCTGATAAGGAAGATGAAAATTCATACCCACATCCTAATGACCTTAAAAGAAATCATAACAGATATGATAGTAGTGACCTAGGGATATACATATAACTCCATCCAAAAAAGTGGTGTGAATCATCTCCATGTAACCCCATAGTAGACACACACATCTACTCCCATCAAGGATGGTCATGGGGAAATTTTCCACATATTTTATGGAATCCCAGATTGGGAACATACCCCCACTCCAACTAGAGTTAATTTTCATATCCTCATGTTCACTCCAAGATAGTCACATATGATTTCCCATGAAAAAACCTCCCCCAGCATGTGTCCGTAGTCACTTACACTAATTTATCTAAGAAGAAGCCTTACCAAGACAACTTGAAAACAAGGACCTAATCTTAAATCCCACTCTACACAATGTTATTGTTCTTGAATCCTTAGAAAACTTATCTATGGTAGCTTAAGATGCTACTCTCCCATTACTAAATTATGGGGGTAGTAGCAGTAATTATAAAGTCCCCCTCCAGACACTTCCACATGAAGGCTTCCTTTATGACCACAATCTGATTGATCTCGAGAGGTTATCTCTTAATAAGAGCTAAAATATCCCAACGTGTGCCTAGAATATCAAGGGGTAAGAGGGTTATCCATTTAATATAATCCACCATTGTGGGCCTCCCCATGATGGTGGTTGTAGTGAAAATTTTCTCCATATTAGTGTTTCACATTTTCAATAGAATTCCCTAATTAGAAATGTAGTTATGGGAAATACAACATGAGATAATGAAAATGTCAAAAATATCATAATGGTATTTGGAAGATAGAAATTTAAGTTCATTTTGAATGATGAACTCCACCCACATTTGAATAAATCTTTGTATAATTAGAAGATTAGTCGTGGAAATAGTATACATGACTATTTTGGGACAACCCCAAAGCATTGGGATGGGGGATTTTTTTACCCAACCCTTAAGGTCAGAAAACCAGACCGAAAGGCTTGTGGATGTATAATGGGAACACCACTACCCCCAATGATGGAGGATTTTTCATCTTAATAACTCCCTCCTCAGTGGGAATTGGTATTATCCCAATTAGGTAAAATATCATTGAATGGGTCATCTAATTTCACCTCATTCTATAATCTGGTACCTTCATCAGGGATACGTATAATAGAACTGTTTGGATATTCCATTTTGATTAATGTTTTCCAAGAATCTCCCAGTGAATCAGAAAAAGAGAGGAAAATAAATGAAGTATGGAATAGAAGAATAAAGTCTTGAAAGTACACTAATAAAATTCTTGTAATGCATTTCTCATCAATGAATGTTGTCAATGTGGACCTTGAAGATTCTATAGAACATGATGCAAATTAAAAGTAGTCCGAGGAAAAAGTTTGGGGTCATAATGTTTCCCACCCCGAATCAATTGAAGGAGGTGTGGATACCTAGAGAAATAATATTTCCCAAAATCCAGTAATTCCCTTTAATAACTGATTATTACCACCCCAAAAGGAATCCAACAAGGAAAATGGTAAGGGACATATTTTGCCTCACTTCCCTCCTAGAAAGGATTAATCCCTTTCACTTGAGGAAGGATTTTCTCAACAATAGGATAAAATGAATAAATTGAAGAGAATAAATGAATAACTACTCCAAAGTAGACATCCTATTAGATATACACTATAATAAGATCCTCAATTCTCACCCTCAGCTGGAGTACCTCAACAAAGAAAGTTCGTTGTAGCAATTGAATTGGATTGAGAACACCCAATCATAATATAATATCAACCACCTACATACTTGGATTATGCAGTAGAAGATTGGTAATTTCTTCTTTTGGGATCACTACAAGAATAGTGCTAGTAACATCCTTACAGGCCTACCCCTATGGGCTACCCATGGCAGATACCAGCAGTACAACCACCTATGCCCCTACCCATTGTTATACCTGTGTAATATCCGGCCTAACCAGGCATTCATTGATGGATTATGAACACTCTTTAGTCACTCATATCCCCATTATAATCGATGGAATAAGAGAGAGTACTGGTACAAGTGGAAAATTACCCTTACCCTAAATGGTTAGATTTGACCCACTACTGGAAAACTAACCTTTACCAATGGTTTGGAACCATTGGTATAGGCCTCCAAACCGTTGGTATAGCCTATACCAACGGTTTGGAGAACCATAGCCAAGTAAGCCGTTGGGATAGGTCTATACCAACGGTTTTCCAAAAACCATTGGTATAGGTAATATGAAATCTATACCAACGGTAATGGAACCATTGGTATATAAATTCCAAAAATAAAACATCCGGTGGGATTTGATCCCAGGACCCCTCGTTTATCATTGAACGAATAAATCACTAACCTAACATGACTTTTGTGATCATAATTACATAAATATATATATTTACTCTCATAAATACTTTAAATTTTGATTTATATAATGTTATCGGTACGAAGTTTCGATAAAAAATGAAAGTACCTATACCAACGATTGTTAAAACCATTGGTATAGACCTATACCAATGGTTTTAACAACCGTTGGTATAGGTCTTGGTTGGGATTTTCATTATGTGAAGGATGTTGAATTTTGGCCCACTTTTCCCAACGGTTTGGCCAAACCATTGGGAAAGGTAGACCTATCCCAACGGTTTGGCCAAACCGTTGGGAAATCTGGCATATTTGGGGACCTTTCCCAACGGTTTGGCCAAACCGTTGGGATAGGTCCACCTTTCCCAATGGTTTGTCCAAACCGTTGGGAAAAGTGTCCACTTTGAGGGCCTTTCCCAATGGTTTGGCCAAACTGTTGTGATAGGTCTACCTTTCCCAACAGTTTGGCCAAACCGTTGGGAAAAGTGGCCAATTAGGGGGCCTTTCCGAACTGTTTGGCCAAACCGTTGGGAAAGGGGACCTATACCAACGGTTTTTGCAAACCGTTAGTATAGAAGCGTTGGGAAAGATCTAATTTCCAGTAGTGACCCCTCCGCCTAAAAACATTTCAAATCAAATATTTCCCATTTTTAATGGCTCAGTACACCTTGAGAAACACTTGATTAATTTCACCTCTCACTGTGATCCGATGATGGGGAACCCTAAACAATAGGTTCCAATGATTCCCAGGTGCTTCATGTAATCAATTCAGGGGACAACCTTTGTGTGGTACACATTTATAGGTCATTCAAATTATAGGTTGGGAAGACCTCTGTCATGTGTTTCTCTTCTAGTTTAGCGCAACCCTGTAGAAGACAATAATCTTAGATCAGATAAAATGAAAATATAAATAGAATGAAAGGGTCTCATATTTCATTGCTCAGTGGAAAGGATTGATGTAATCCTTAAAGTTACCACTTCCTCAAGAAGAATTACTTCACATATGTATAGTGAAGTTTCACAATGATTTGTTGACACCATTGATTCCCATGAAATATGTAGGAGGGTTTTGAGGCCTTTTGGTAATTTTTAAAAAGGTAGAGGACCCCATTGAAGATACTAAGTAAATTCCTTCAGTGATTCCATCGAAATACGAATGGAGATTATGAAAACTATAAAATTCTATAATTACATTTAAGCAATCACATGTACCCACTTCTACTCAAAATTATACACCAAATCATGGTAATCCACCTCCCATGCATCTGAAATAATGCATGACTTATCCTGATGAAAAAAAAAGTGAAGAGGTAAAAATAGTTTCAGGAGATGAACAATAAGGTCGATTATTTCCAATATGATCAAGTCCCCAACCTTTTTATAACGATATTGTAATACATAGTGATAATGTTTCAAAATCCTAGGAATCCTGACAATGAAGGTGACAAAGATCTCCCAAATTATATCCCCTTATATAAAGTACTAGGGAACCATGTCTAGTATTGTTTTGTTTTCAAAGAGATCCTATAAAAAATATTGGACTCTTGGAAAGTGAATATATAAAACATGAATACTATGGTAGAATATTTCACTTCCCCAGAACTGGTGGAAGGAATGAATATTATGAAATTAAAAAAAATGTATACGGAGTTTTGTTGACTAGATGGTTAGAAAAATAATCTACTGAACTCAAGCTATCCTCTAAGAGTAGTTGAAGAAGTTGATTGTGCCTCCATCTACTCCTGCTACAACACATCCAAATTTATTGATAGTTCAATATTCTAAAAGATATTCCTCCAAAAAAAATTACATGGATAGAAGGGTAAGAAGAAAACTAAGGAAGATGCTCTCATTTCAAGCCCAATTTTAGCCTTGACCATAGATGACTTCATGTTGATAGTCCAAAAATCATATGAACCACCGGAGAAAATAACACAACAATAATCGACCCACCAAATAGAATCTCCATCAAATGAGAATTTGATCTTCAATTACCTTAATGTTTTTCACTTAATGAACAAATTTTCATATTATAAGTGTGATTATGAACCCCCATTCCCTATACATTATTTGGTAACTAGAGTACAAGGCTATCGAAATTGAGGATATATGGGAGGAAGCGGTCATTCTAAGATTAAATACATTAATCATGCCTCCACTCAAATCATACTCATGGATGAAACCTATAGAAGATATCTCCAGTTATCTCATCTAAAACAAGGTTCTTTCCCCCCACATGATAGGGTCTTCCCTAAAATGACCATCTTAGATGATTGACTAGAGCATACACCACTTTCTTACTAACATCTGCATGTATCCATAACCAACCGACCTAATACACTATGAGTGGATAAACTTTAAACTCCTATTATACGGGACGGTTCATCTATAACAATAACATCATCTCCCAAATCATGTATGAAAGAACATCCCCATAATCTGATGTAAATAACTTTGGATCATATGTTTGAAATTTAGAATTATCTAGAACAAGGTCTAGAAAAGTTGTCAACCCCATATGCTTTGAACCAATCAAAAGACCTCCACAAAGCACTCATAGATGCCTTATCTTACCCCCAGGAGTTTGAAGTTAAGGTTTCCACTGCTGAACAATATCTTATAGATAATTATCCTAAAAAATTATATACAGACAACTCTTTCATAGACCAAATTGAGGATGTTGTCATACAAGGACACGTCATGCCCTGTATATATATGGTAGGATAAATGAAATTGATATTTGATGATCCTTTATTTACAATGGCTCAGGAGTCAACCTCATGTTGGTCTGCACAATTTGGAAACTTGGTTTTAAATGAGTATCACTTGAACCCCTCCATTATGAAGTTACAAGGTTATGAAAATAATGATCATAAGAATCTTGAAGAGATCACACTCAGTTCTTAGTTTAGGTATCTCGTTTTTGACTCAAAATTCATGGTTGTTTGGTAGGATAAATTCATCAATGTGCTTTTGGGAAGACCTTGGTTACATCATCATGTATCCATTCCTTCGTCGTACCACCAATGCATCAAATATTGTATCAATAGTCAAATTGGGATATTTAATGATGAAAAATACCAATTAAAATCTTTTGAGTAATATTACATTGATTCAAGTTTCTACTATGAGGAAGGGAAATAGTTCATGGTTGATAATTTTAGTCAGATCAATACCCCAAATGACCAAGAGGTGATCCCAACTAACCCATTCAAGAATCTCAGTACTAATTGTGTTCCTCCCATCAATCATATCTTAGGTATGGGCCTAAATTCAAGAACTCATTCAGTGAATTCGGTAATTTTATTATTTCAAATAAGCCTGATAGTGATGGAGAATATGTCAAATCTCAAACTAATAATGAATCCTAGATTAAAATTTCTTCATCCCATCCCCTAATCATCATCAAATATTAGTCCAATTATCTTTTTTGGAATAATTTTTCATGTCAATAGGAAAAAAATAAGAGGCTCATTATTAGTCCCTTGTTTCCCCATATGATCTCCAAAAATGCCTTATTCTCTTAATTGGGCGTCAAATTACGGCTTCATCATCCAGATGTATAAATGATGACTCTTGACCTAACTCTAAGAATCATGATTAATCACCTACCTCCCAGTAAGTGGCAATGGAATTTATGTGTGATGAAGTGGGAGAAGAGGTAGACCAATGTCATTGCCCTCCATCATTTGAGGAAGGCATCTCCACCACTATAGATGAACTTAGAGAAATGAATCTAGGTATAGATGATGATCTATATACCA
This sequence comes from Viscum album, assembly GCA_963277665.1. Lineage (NCBI taxonomy): Eukaryota > Viridiplantae > Streptophyta > Magnoliopsida > Santalales > Viscaceae > Viscum > Viscum album. The sequence goes on from OY728161.1 coordinate 1,076,137,573, forward strand.
CTATAATTAGTGAATCCTTGATTTACAAAGAATATGACATATATACCTCCTTTTTGAAGCAGCACCGGGACATATTTTCATTGAATTAAATAGATATTTTAGGCCTTGACCCTAAGGTGGCCAACCATGAATTGGGTTTTTCATAAGGTCATTGGGGATACAAATAGGCAACCAAAAGGACATACCTGACTCAGACCTCCAAAATTGTGGTTGAAGTGCATAAGTTCATCAAGGCCGACTTCATATGAGAGGTATAGTATACAAAATAGCTAGCTAGTATAATCCTAATAATGAAGAAAAATGTGAAGATAAGAGTTTTTATTGACTTTATAGATATCGACCTGAACTTTCTTAAAGATGAATTTTTAGTTCCAATCACAAAAAATTTAGTCAATGAAATGTCCAGTTACCAAGCCTTCTCCTTCATGAATTGATAATCAGGGTACTATGAAATTCAGATGGCCACTGAAGATGAAAATCTTAGACATAATATCCCCCAAAAGGGTATTTTTTATCGTGTAATTCCCTCTGCATTGAAGAATGATGAGAACACAAACCAATATTCCATTCACCACTTCCTCAATCATGTTTTAGAGAATTTTTTTGAATGATACATTGAGGATCTAGTGAACAAATCCCAAAAACTTTATAATCACTTGGATAACCTAGAGACTCTTCAAAAATCTATGGAAACATAGCCAAAAGTTTAACCCCTTAAAATGTACGTTTAGGGTAACCTCGGGAATGTTTTTCCTCTTTATTCTATGCCATAATATTAAAAAAGTAAACCTTGGTAAATCAAAATAAATAATTTGCATGTCACCTTTTTAAAACCTTAATGTTTTGTGAGGCCTTCAAGGGCACTAGGCCAACATCTAGAGCTTTGTGGCCAACCTTTAAGGAAAATGTATTCCATTAATGAATCTAATGAAGAAGGTGTCATGTTTTAGTGTATCAGATAATTCCATGAGATGATTGATAACCTCAAGAAGTGACTATTGATCCCACCAGTATTACTTCCACCAATTAGGGGAAGTACACTCATCCTACACCTGACAACCCTCAAGTGATCATTGGGAACCTTCCTCACACAATATAATGAATCTATAAATAAAAAAAAACTTTTATAATCTTATTCAAACCATGCTCAATGTAGTTACTTGTTGTTATGATATAGAGAGGAGTTGTATGGTGTTAATATTTATGGTTCAGAATATGAGTCACTACTCATAGAATCACATGATCAAATTATTAAGCTGAAATAACCCAATGAAATTTATCCCCATAGGTCCTATTTGTACATGATGTCTAGAAAGTTGGGCAGTTATTCTACACTAATTTGATAAAAAAAGTGTGCCTCAGAAAGGAATCAAAGAATAGGCCTTGGTATATTTCCTTTTAGAACACCCATTTACTGAAATAACATCATTAAATATTGAACTGTCAAATAAGGAGATATTATTGATTCAAGGTGGACCCTAAACATGGGAAATGTATTTTGATGGTGCATCCAAGATCATAACAGGTAAGAGAATGGAAGACTATAATCTCAAACATGTTGGTTTGGGAATTTTTCTCACTTACCCAATGAATGATGTCATACCATAATCCTTTCAACAGTCAAAAGGATGTACAAATAATGATTCATAATGTCATTCCCTCATTGAAAGCCACAAATTGGCACTCAAAATACTAATAGAACATGTATAGGTGAAAAGTGATTTAGAGTTGGTAATCAAGCATATAAATGGAGATTATTCCATCATAAAAGAGGATCTAATTACCCTACATGACTATATCCAAGTGTTGACAGTGGAGTTCCCCTCATAAACAACATTGAATCACATTCCATGATTGAAAATATCCTAATAAGAAGAATTATAAAATTAAACTCTACCTCTAGAAGATTCAATTTAGGATGAAACAATCATCGGTATTTCCCATCATAGAATTGTCTCACATTTTTTTATTTCTAAACAGTAGAAATTAATGAAATCAGTATCATCCATGATCAATATGGACCAACCACTTTTTGGATGATTTTAATCATGGACTACCATTAGGATTTAGTGCTATTATTTGAGAGAATTGGTAAATAGAAAATCTAATGGAGATCAGTAAAATTTACTCTCTATAATGACCTAAATAACCAAAAATCCCTCTATAAAAAAGGATTTGATGGATTAGTTCTCAGATGGGTTAATGGATAACATCCTATGGAAAATTTGGATAAAGTAAAAACAAGACCATGTGGTTCCCACCTATCAGTGAATAGTATTTTAGATTGAATCTGAAGGGTTAGATAATTTTGGCCTTTGTTAACATGGGATTTCATAAAATTACCCAAGAAATTTCATTCTTTCCAAGTTCATTCAAATGTCATCCATCAACCCCCATCGTTGCTACCAAAATTAAAATACATCTAGAAATTATCTATATGGGGAATAGATATTGTGGGGACATACCCTATATCTATGACCAAGTAGTTCAAATACATCATGACTCCTACTGATTTCCTCTCCAAATGGACTTTGGAAATACCCCTCAAAAAATTCATGGAAAATCCTTCTCAACTTCATAAAAGTGAACATCATTACTAGGATTGGTGTCCCTCACATGATACTGATAGAAAATAGAACAAACCTCTATTCTTCTAGGGTGAAAAAACAAATATCATGACTACAATATCAATTAAAACCACCAATCCTACTATCATGAAGAAGCTAACAGAAAGATATAGGATTTCAACAAGACTCTGTCAAACATACTCTATGAAATGGTATATAACTATAAAATTTATTAGCCTAAAATTATCTTTCAGCATTTATGAGATTATCATACTATAACCCATACCACTACACGTGAAACTCAGTACCCATTGATTTACAACAACAAAAAAGTAGTGCTACCCATTTAGGTTTAACTACCATCGTAGAATATTTTCATCTGTGACCAAAAATCCATAGATGAGTATTCTAAAAAACAAATGGATGAATTGGATCGACTAGATGAAAAAATATTTGGTACCTTGCATAACATGTAAGTCTATCAAAATCATATGGAGTTGGAATTTAATATGGTCTGCCTCCATCCATTCCTTCATTGAGAACTGGAATTGGTCAATATTAATCAAATGATACCAAGAAAGAACTCTCTAAAACATGGTCTGAAATTGGAAGGACCTTACTCCATACACAAATTCCAATATAACATATCTTATGTAAAGATCTCACTGGATCAGTAAAATGTTACAACTCTATCAAATGAAAGATTCCTGAATAAGTATATATTATAATCACATGAAAATCATCGTAGATGAATAATTCTAAAATTAACATTACCATATGAAATATTTTAAACTATATAGTTGGGATTTTTTTTAATGATCATAAAATTAATTATGTAATATCCATGTCACAAGACAATAAACAACGTGGAATCATCATCCTTGTCGCACTACACTAAACTGTATAAAATATGGTCATAGATGTATGACATAAAACTAGAAGACATCATTTATCCTAACAAGATGGAATTAAACTGCATGACTAACATCCCTGTAATTCAACATTAAGAAATGCCAAAATAGAATGAGTTGAGATACTCCTCGTGGTCCCTTAAAAATGGTCCTTCATCTCACATTTTGGTTCTAGTCACATCTGTTTCACCCCTCAGCGGGTCAAGATACCCTCTTGTATAGACATGAGGATGAAATGATGGGAAGATCTCATGAAAAATCCCCACTTACATAATTTCCACTATATAGTTTCATTTAGACTGCTTTACAGGTATAATCACTAGAATTCTCATATCCTTACTCAAAAATAGAAAATTAAATGAACAACATCCTCATTGCATGTGGTAAACTACCCGATCTGTCCAAGAACTATGTGTGGCTTGATTCTCATACCAATGAGATATGTAGTGACACCCAGAACACCACTTTTAGGTACATCCATAACACAATATATATATATATAATCATCTCTTTTCCCTATGTATGAATCAAAACTATCACAAGGGAACTTTTCGAAAACTATGTGTGGATTGATTCTTACTTTGGAAAGATACGTAGTGACACCCAAATATTATCCCCTAGTCCAGCAACAATATTTATTTCAAGTCATGAAACCAATATATTTACCATAAGATACTAAATTTCACAGTAAACATATCTAGTACATGAAGTTAAACTGCATGGTTATTCAAGAACTAAGTGTGGCATTATTCTCATTCTAGTAAGACACATAGTGATACCATAATCTCCAATCCTGGTCCGAGCCTTTTCTAAGAAGAAAATTTTCATTTTTTTCTATTTATAAACGAGATCTCTACAAGGAAATTTTCCGGAACATATGGATTGATTCTAATTACAAGATGGTTCATAGTGAATCCTAGAAATCATGTCTTTGGCCCAACCATTATTCTGGAAGTAATAAAAAATCTTTCCCCATGTCAAAGTCTAATTGATGTGGGAAAAATTTTCAAGAACTACATATTTTTTGAATCATGTTCTAGAACAAAATGTAGTAACACCATGATCTCTAATATAGTTTCTGTATACAATAAAAAAATCCCCACTCTATGTGTATGAATTAGAACTACACAAGAAACCCCCCATGAACAATGTGTGGCTTGATTGACATCCTAATGAGATATGTAACGACGCCTTTATCATATCTATTGGCTCATCACCCACAGAATCTAAATGACCTTATCCCACACATGTATTTAGTTATTTCCATGGAAGAAAATTTTTCCACACTTTGTTTCTCACACTGAGAATAGCCTATGTGGGCTTATGGTATTTGGTAAAAACATTCCCTATATAAGTAAGTCATACCAATTAACTTTGGGGTTCACATGGTCCCAGATTCCAGAACATATAATTCAAACCATGTGTCCTCATCTCATGTTAATAAAATGCATGGCTTCAGTATGAACTATGTGTATATTTAATCTCATTCCAATGTGGTGTGTAGTGACGTATAGAGCTTCAATTTTGGGACTACCCACAATAAAATATGATAAATTCCTTCACTACCTCATGTATGAGTTAAATCAACATGAGGGGATCTTATGTGGTTTCTCCCCTTATGGATGAACCAGTATTCAACCCCCCCACCCCCCCAATTTACTCCACACATGAATTTATTTGGTGTGGGGGACCTTTATTTCAGAACAACGTGTGTCTTGATTCTTTCTCTAAAAAGATATGTTGTGATTCTTGGGTATTATTCTTGAGTCAATATAAAAAATTTCATTATTCTTCATGTCGAGGAACCTACATCCTTTCAACAAGAAATTAAACTGGATGGTTTATTTCTTGAATGCATGCCATTAAAATCAATGGTACTCCAATAATTATATACAGACTACTTCTTATTCTAATAAGATATGTAGTGACACATAGGCTATAATTTCTAGTCCCAACCATAGGTTAAAGAAAAATTCCCCCTCTACTATATATAAACAAATAATTTTAGATGATATTTTAATTTAGGTCCCCTCGTCAAGGGGTCTGCTAAGGAAACAGTGTCCCCCCTACTATATATGAGTTAGATCTTTGTAAGGTACTCAAAAACTCATGGAAAACATCATTCCAAATCATTACATTATTCTTAAACATATCCCTTCTTCACAACATACTCCTAATAGTGAAAACTTTTGAGATCTTTATAATATCTCTTCATCTTCTGAAAGTAGAATTTTTTATACTTGAGAGCTCTGTTTCCTGATAATGATGTAACATTCCTATGTTGTATTTTAGTAATGTAATCCAAAAAATGGGTTTTCAGCCAAAGTATTTCGCTATTTGACTATTTTATAATACTGTATAGTTGTATTTTCAAAAAATATCCAAGAAAATATGGTTTTCCCCAGTGGTAACTTTTCCCTCGGGAGAAGCCTCTTCTATCTTGATAAGATTTGATGACATTATATTAGCAACTAATATTCGAGTTAGTATATGGTCTTTAAATTCATATTTTTCTTGTATCTTTATACTGATATGAAAATCTCCAAGATTAGTGTTTATAACTTCTTTCTTCATTTCTATAGTATGCATGAATGAAGTTGGATCAATAAGAAATATATCACATATTGTTTCAAAAATATTATGGTAATAGTAATATAAACTAAAACTACCAGAACTGTATTTCCGGTCTCTGGGTCAGAATTATGTACAGAACCTATTCACCTAATTATTTATAAATTCATACTTGAAATTCAACTCCTGTATTAAGGTCTTCTCCTCCCACAAATCAAATTCTATGTCTTGAGAAATATGAATTCCCACAAACAAATTTTGGCTTTTAGTGATAGAGTTAAAAAATAAAAGTGAACTTATTTAACTGATAATATTTTTACATTCCCCATTTGTCTTTTCATAAAATCTCCAACAAAATAGGTTTTCCAGACCACATATGCCACTATTGACTATTTTGTAACGTGTCCCAGTAGACTTTTCATAAAACAACCCACAAAATGGATTTGTAAATCAACAGTATCTTCATTTTCAGGATATAGCTCCTCTATTACCATGACCCCTTTCTCCATAAAACTCTTAATATCTAAAAATCCCCATGTTATAACTTCAAAATATTCACCCCCTCATACCTAAAAGTGATGGCACATTCTTATAAAAATTGCAATGAAAGGGGAAATAATCTATCCTTATGGTCAAAGACAAAGGCCTTAAATTATATCCCCATAATTTCCTTGATGAACAACATTAAACTACATATCATAATGTCCTAATTATATGACTATAATCTACATTTTATAATGTCCTCATTGAACAACTGTAAAAATAAATAGCATGATGTTCTAGTCATAAGACATTAATCCTTACTACAATGTCCTTATATTATTATGTTAAACTATGTGGTACCTCAACCCTTGTCAAAAAATGGCCTTCCCCTGATATTGACCATCTAAAATTATGTACCATCCACCACTCAATAAAAATTCATATAGGGTTTATTTTTCATTCATGACAAATTCCAATATAGATATTCCCTTCATTCTCAGACATCATCCTTTAGAAAAACCACCCATCATGGTCTTGAGAAATATAAATTATCACAAACTTCATTAATCAGCAATAGAATGTCCTTATTTTAGAGAACTAATTTTCATGAATTTTCATTAACATGCCCCAGATGGATTTTCATAAGTTTCTCAAATATTTCAGGGCCTCATAGTTAAATGGGTATATTATTCAAATATGCAGTAACATGTTGTAGTTGGATTTTCATAAAAAAGCTCACAAAAGAGGTTTTTCACCCTATAGTGACATAATTATTAGGAAATAAAAACTATATTCATTAATTTCATGATTTAGATTTATGGACCACAAAATCATGGCTCATCCATTGGATATCTTATGAATTTCAAAACATTCTTGACCTACAAGATTTTTTTCAGTCGTCATTCCAAAACTTATTTCCAATCTTTTTCTGACCTAATGCAATAGTTCCATTAGTCTTCTTGCATTATTTTAAACTCACAACAAATAGAGACATAACAGTAATGAAATTTAAAACATTCAAATGGAAATATAGATAAAAGTCAAATATCATCTCACCAGACCTACACTCTGTATGGTTTAGAAAAAAAATAATGTTGCGAAAAAAAATAAGAACAACACCTATTTGGCCAAAAACCCAAAAAGGGATTTCTTGTAATAATCCATGTCTCACCAGATAAGTCTTACTTATATAGGACTTATTAAAAAATTATTTTGGTGAAATAAAAAGACATAAAACATGTGGTGTATTCCATACAACCCTACAAATAGTCAAACTATGATATCTAGGCCTCATGTGTTAGAACAAAAATAGTGTATTTCCCCATCCCTATCACTATTGCTATAACCAACTCTTACAAGTATTACATTATATGAAAATCAGGTTGATTGTTATGTTATTATCATAAAAAGTAAAATAGAGATAAAGACATAAGTGATCAGGAACCAAAAACACTTTTTCATTTATGTTTTGAAATGTAAAGGATCTTACACATACTTGAGCTTCTCTATAAAAAAATTCATTTTACCCTTGAAAAAGGATTTGAGAAGATGAAATGTGCCCTGAGAAATTTTTGAAGCTTATCGAGGCTCGACAATTAATGCATTGGAATCATACTCAAATTTACATAGTTTATCCTACTCGGTAGTGAAATCATCCCCCATCTACACTAAACCCCCATCCAGGGATCTATGGAGTTGGACTAACTCTTCCTTTATGGAAATCAATTCTTCATCGAGGAATTTTATTTTCAAATAATTATCATCAAGGATATCTTGGTCCTCCTCAAAATTCATTGAGTGGCTAACCTTTGAATGGATTATGTATGCTCTGATTTCCTCAAACTTGTCTACATGCGGCATATCGATCTACTACAACCTTTTCTCTTCTTACCTTTTTCATATTATTATTTTCTCAATATTTTTGGATATCATGGTAATTAAATCTATCATATCGTAGTGTAACAAGCTTAAAATATAACACCGCAAGAATTTATAAATAAATTCATGAAACATTTAGTCTCTACAAAACACCACTTTGTTGCAACCTATCTGGTAAACATAATTCTTCCAACTTTGTGGTTTGAATTTCAAATAAATAACCATTATAGTTGCGTTCAGTAAGATATTTAATGTTTTATAAGAAAAACATATTTTTTGGTGAATTACAACATACCATTACGGATATTAATATGAATATTAATATGAACCTTATGAATAGTAAATAATATTATAATTATTCTTGTTTTATGGTTATATGAAAATGATATATTGATTAAATTTTCAATGTGATACAAAACTAATTATAGTTTTAAAATTTTTATTTTTTGAATAAATCATGATTTTAATTAAAAATTAAATTAATCATATTTAGATTATTATTTTGAAAAAATGGAGTTCATTTTTTAATTGTACATATCGAAAAAACTTTAAGGTGAATTTGTGTGATTTTTCTAAAATATTCAAAAAATTTATGAATAGTAAAATATGGTAATTTACCATATATATACATTATAAGTTAAATTCACTATTCCCATAATCATGTCTTATATAAGAACACTTGTTTTGTACTCACATGCACTTAATACTACTATGGTTCACATGAATCAACATTATTGGTTTTCTTGAGTGAAATAATCAAATAATGAATAACATATTCATAAATCACCCCTCTCGCCCACTATAACCCCCCCCCCAACTCCCTCTTCTCTACACTCCTCTAACTCCTTGTGCCTTGAAAACCTTTTTCTCAAATATCCTCGTAAGAACCCCCCCCCCCCCCCCATGACTAGAAACCCTTGGTCTCACAAAAAGACCAAAACCTCTCCCCAAAAGAGGCTCTCAAGGATAGTTACTTCAACAGGTAAATTCCCCTTTTCATTTATTTTATTTCAAGTTCAATTATTTTCTTTCCTCACCTCATTGTACCTAAATGAATTGATAAGTACATTACCTTACATGTAATTAAATTTTTTTATGATAAAGGGATAATTATTCATCATCCTTCCTTTCCCATTATTTTATACTAGAAATTAAAACACCATCATATATGTGTTAGTTTGTCTAATTCAATGACGACAATTTTTCAATTCCTATTACTGTCGTCAATTCTAGTCATGAAAATATTTTTATGGTTGCTCCAGAATATAATATATGTATTATCACTTATGTAAGGTTTTATAATTTTTTTTTACAATGGATATTAATATATAAATCAAAATGAGTTTTTTGTGATCATAAAACCCTCATTTAACCCAAACAATTGTCATTAATGATTTATATTATGATTCATCTTCACTTCCAATAACCAAATAAATTTTATAAACATTTAATCCTATGTTTTTTTCACTAATAACATACATGTTCTATTCTGGACAACCATTCTCAGTCTACCTGTTTATCCGTACAAGAATATAAGTAAACTGATCATGAAAACCAAGGAAGAAAACACTCTCAAACAATGAAATTGAATCTCTTAAATCATCAAAAGGCCATGGATGAACCTAATAAGTTTATAATAAATTAATTACATGAATTTGAGGTTGTGTAATAATTAAATTATGAACCTAAATTTTATTATTCAGGTCATTAACATGAAGTGAGGAACAAGTTCGAACATAAGGTAAGGGTTTTCCACAAGAGCCTCCATTTTCCTTCTGGTTACTTTTATTATCTGCTTACCTCAATGAAATTATTATATATATTATTTAATCCTCATAAATTCTGTTTGAGTGTTATTTATATTTCTACCAACAGTAATCCTTTTTATTTTATGGGGAGTTACATGTTATAAAAGGAACATTCAAAATACTTTCTGAAATATAAGCCTGGTTCAATTGAATTTCTCAAATTCTTTCCTATTTTAAAGGGGACTATATAATATATTTTTAGAAACCATTATCTTTATAAAATCAATCCTTTTATAATGAAAATAATCTCTTACTTTAGTTCTGGTTTTATAAAAAACTTTTCCAAAAGAAATTTCTTTTCAATGTAAAGGCGTATTTATCTTAAGAATTACTCGATTATTTTTTAAGATTATCTTCATCTATATCAACACTATTTTTGATTCTTATATATTATTGGGATTAATCTTTTATTATATCATATACAATATTTAATTTAACGGTTTATGATTATTTTTATTCTGGATGTGCAATCTTAAAATCATTCACCAAGTTACTCTGAATGGTTAGTGGTTATGCTTAATGTTCGGGAAAATTTATGTACATTTCATATATTAGTTTCAATATGAATGTTTATGTAGTTAATATTTATCCCAATTTATACGAGGAATTCATTGGACTTATTATGTAATGGGTGGTTCTCTTTACATCCCTTTGATGCATCAGTAGGTCTCGTGAGACAAATAGATATGGACATGGTTGAGGCCTTGCCCATTTGTAGATTTGTTTTTGGCTGAGGCCTTAATAATTTTTATGTTTCTTGGTTGAGGCCTTGAAGGTATGTTTTAGAATGTTTAGAATATTCATATTTTTCATTATGAATCTATAAATTCAAGTTTTATGAGGTTGTTTGACTAGTAGATTACTGATGGTTATGTTTATTATTGAAATATTTACTCAACTCGTATTCCTTCCATATTATATTAACATTTTTTGAAAGGCATGTGTTTTCAATTATTTTCCATGCCTACTTTTTATGTTATCTAATGTTTTAATTTTTACTCTTACTAAGCATCTGAGATCTCCCCTTCTTATGTTTTATTTTTTCTAGGACATGAAGAGGTATTTTATGATTGACTTGTGGGGATACTATTAGAGTGGTAGATCTTCCTAATGGAACTTATTTTTTGTTTTTCATTTAAATTTTTAATATTGAACTTATATATGTATGTATCATTCCAAATTTATTAATGTATTCATTCTTTCATGATACTACATTCTTTTAATCATTCCCATGTAATGAAATAATGCACCAGATCTGAGAAACTAGGGTCGAGGTGATATAGTTGGTATTAGATGAAGTTTAGTAGAAAACATGGAAACTAGATTTATAAAATGTATATTATAGAATAAAACCCTTAAGATAGTCTTTGAGGAGAAGTATACATAAACATCCTAGAACATTGGTAAGGGAGATATTATGTGGATCATTCTAGTAAATAAATCCCTGACAGGATACTATAAGTGGATGTGGTTCTAGTATAGATGTACCTAGGAGTAATAACTTCAACAAGGAGTTTCGAGCATGACCTGGGGTATCCTAGTACACGAAAAAAGACCTTACTATGAACCTAGATTGACACTCATGGTGGGTATACTTCTGATAATTCACATTTCATTTACCCACCATTATGAAGGACGTATTAATGTTTGGGGTTACAAAGAGTTAATTATTTTATGATATAATACATTATATGGTATTGATTATAGATGGTACCTATTAGAAGGAATGATAACTTCACTAATGCATGTGATGCATCGAGTAAGAAGGATCATATCTCTTATGGTCTTAAGCCATCATTTCAAAGAAAGATAGTCTTCCAAGTATCCTCATAATATGAGGAAATTTTATCATGTGTTAAGAAGATATGAAAAGAATTATTTGAGTCCTATAGAGTTTAAGGGAAGCAATAAATAAAAGGATGGATGAGAAAATATTAATAATGGGAAGAGGGGAAAATAAGGGTTTTCCCACATGTGATAACTGAGAAAGAATCACCATGGTAAATTCATGAATGGAATGGGAGTTTGTTATAAATGTGTAGAAAAATGACACCAATTTCGGGATTTCAAGGGAAAGAAAAATCTTTCCAATGTACAATTCTTCAACTACAAGAAGATGAGACACTATGTGAATCAATGTCCCAAGTATCAAAATAATATTCCCCATATAAAGTTACTAGATAATGGAAATGTACTGACACTACCACAGATGAAGTGGAATGATTTATATTCATTTTCAATAGACATTTAATTTGAACATTTTATCCACAATGTACTGGTTATAAGAATTATAAAATATATGAGGATTGTGTTGTAGTACTATTCCATTGAGTATTTTAGGTTGTTTGATGATTTGTACCATGGATAAGTGACTCAGTTGAATGTTAATCTGTTGGGAAAGAATATAGTTGAGGGAAAGATAACGCTGAATATATTCTTGATGATTAAGATAATTTTGAATAAATGATAGATTTGTATAAGTACTAACTAACCCAAAAATTCTTACTGACTTGTCGAAAAGCTGTCTATCCTATCATTTATGTAGTTTACAACATTTTTGGACATAAGGAATATATCCAATGTATCACCTGAGACTTTTATGAGAAATATTTTTTTTATGTTATATAAATCATCAAAGGAATCTTTCACTACACACAACACTAGCTTGGCTTGCTTTACATGCAATCGCGACCATCCTCGATAGCTTGCGTCGTACGCAATACCGAGTTTCACTAAACAACAATATGCTATTATTATTAAAACTAGCCGTTATGAATAGTAATACCCACTTTTTGAAATTTTGTAAATTTTATTTTTCAAAATGGACTTCATTTTTGGATTCGTAATATCGAAATTATCCTAGAGTGAAATTTTTGTATTTTTCTGAAAACTTTCAATTTTTGATGAATAGTGAAAACACTGGGTTACTATTTAAAAACTGACTTTTTATTTAAATAATTATTAAATTTATTTAAATTTATTTTAGGTCAAAATTGATACACAATACCTATATAAGTTCAATGCAATTCATTGTAGTCATTTTATAATAATTTTAGATATATAAAAAGTTTATTGAACTTTTCACCGTCTTTTACCCACCTCCTAGGAGAATTTAAAAATTCACATAAAACATAATTTTACCGCATCTGTGAGTGGAATTTCGAAAATACGAGAGACACGGTTAATATCAAGGACTAAAATTTGGTTCAATGAGATGAAAATAATTTTTTTTGAATAGTAACTTTTTACTTTTTTTACCACATTTAAAAGTAAATACGGTAATTAAGGGTAAAAATGATATTATTATTACCCTAACACATGTCCTAATTCTATTGGATAAGTTTAAATCGACCAAAAACAACCTTAGGAATAAAATATGACCATTTAGTTCCACTTGGATTAGATTATGACATTTAATATTAATTTATTTAAAGAAGGGTTAAAATAGTTAAAATCAATGTTTAATAACTAAATAATTTTTAATATAGGGTTATACATAAGATAAATTCGACTACAAATATTCATTAGAAATATAAAAATATTTCCTACATAATTTTAATTTATTTGTAATTTTTAGACTTTAAATAATTTAATTTATTTATGACACAATGATGATGGAGTAATTATATTATTAATGAAATATTGACATAATTGATGTTATAAATACCCAAATAAATGTAATTTAAGACTTTTTGTTAATTAAAATGATTTTATATGTTAATATGACATGTTATTATTGATTTAATTAACTTTTTTTGAACCAATATTTCTGTTATGATTTTCACAAAAATTAATTACCAAATAGTGTAAAAATTGATATAAAATAGTTTTTAAAACAAATATTATATTATTAATTGTTATTTTATTCCTAAAAATATAAGGTTCGGCCAAATGACTTAGATAAGGTTATATATGTTAATAATAAACAACTTGGGGTTCGTTTGGCTTTTTATATTAAGTTTATTAACCTTATAGTGTAAGGAAACAAGAAGGCACGGTAAAAGTTAAATTATCTAACTTAAAGTTAAATCTAAATGATAAGGTTACAATAGAAACCTAAACTTGTATAAATTAGATTGGATGAGAGTATTTAGACCCATACCCACCTTAGCTTCAAAATAAATCAATTTTTAGCTATTCAAAACCGAATATGACTTTATAATAAAATAATATTTTTAGTTTTTCCAAAGGTGCCCCTCTCATCCCTTATAAAACGGCGCCTCCTCCCTCTCTTCCTCACACCACTTTGAGCCTTCAAAATCGGAAAAACACTGCAAAATTCTCTTCTCCACTTCCATAGAAACATCCTAGAGGTCCTGGTCTTCTTCAAAGACCAATTTTAGTTCCCTAATAGGAAGTCTTAAAGAGGCTCTTCAAAGAAGAGGTAATGTCCGTTACCGATTCTTTCAACTTTATTTCTTCTTCCACTTATTCTTATTTAGTTTTTTTATTATGAAGTAATAACATCAGTGTCACTCATATACTTATATATTATTATAAGTAATAAACAACCCTATTTCACCATCTATCCATCCTATGGAAAATGAAATCACAGCGCGTGCGTACGTACGGAATACCATCTCCACGTCGTGGTGTAATCTATTTTCCACCACCACCTTACTTGGATGGGTATAATGATTTAAATAATAACAATATATGATTATCTTAAAGTGATATTGATTATGAAATAGTATACATACACTCCAATACAATTCCACGATCATGGGAATGATATCATCGCTCGTGCGTACGTACGGAATACCATCTCCACGATGTGATGCGACTCGTTCTACATGATTTTCATTTCATAATGATTACATAAATTAATTGAGTGAATAAATATTATATGTATACACTAATACCATTATGTAAATGAGGTATTTATAACCTAAAAATAAGAATAAGAATTTATTTGAAAAAACATGCATAAGAACAAAAAGCAATAAACACCCGAATAACAAGTAATAATGAAATATTACTAATAAGAAGCTAAGAATATGACCATATATGATATCATAAAAATAATTATGATTCTGGAATAAGTCAATAACATTATTTAAATCATTATACAGGAGTTTCGGACACTTACGAAGCAAATCGGACTTAAGTTAAGGGAAAATCTCACAATCTCATTTTTATTCGAGATTGTTTATACTTCAGAATTTACTGGGGAATATTTATCATCCACATACATGTTTCTTCAATATGTAATATTATTTATATCCTCCTACAGTTTTTTAAATCCAACTTTACCCTTCGGAGAGTTTTTGTAAAAGATATGAAAGGAATCTTTTTTCCTTTTTCGTACGAGGTACTTTTTGAATTTTCCGTCCAAAGTACAAGAAGAATGTTTTTTTTAACTTATACAGCATGAATGGATTTTTAGAACATTATTTCCATGAAGCTTCCTTTAAAATTTTTCAAGTTTATTTTTAATCAACTTCTTTTAGTTCAAAATTATATGACATGTTAAGAAAGGAAAATGTTTTTGAAGTAGAAAGGATATTTTCCTTAAGAATGGAGTTCAAGTGTGTTATCAAAGTTATTTTTCATATAAGATAATATAGGGTTCTATTTATATCCCTATTTTTAAATTGATTTGATTATGTTATGATGGAATTATTTTTACGATATCCTTTTGTGGATTATGTTATGATGACGTGATTTTTAAGAATCCCATTTTTATTACATGGGTTATGCTATGATGTATGGTTTATGATTTTGTGCCACACATAATAATTGTATCATTATGAGATGGGTGGGACCTATATCTCCCTCCAATTAAATGGGTAATGATTTATATCTCATGAGATAGACATGGCTGGAATGGAAGGTTAATCCAGTTCAGTGAAACCGGACTGAAATGAGGAGTGAAATCGGTTCAGAAATGGACTTTGTCTGCTAAGATAGTCTTGGAAATGAGTCTTGACTAATAAGAAATGATTATCTATGATTATGTGTGTATGCCACAAAGTTTCATGTTTTAAGATATGATTATTGGGATTACATTTCACTACTATGATTTATCCCATGTTATGAAATTCTGATCTCTTTTGCAGGTTAAGATTTCCAAAATGATATGTTCTTATGAATATGATGTGATTGATATTTCTTTTGTTTACCCTTACTGAGCATTTGAGCTCACCCTTTTGTATGTTTTCTTTTCCCCAGGTCATGAAGAAGTATATTATTTAGGATATTCCAAAAAGGGACTCTAGATATAATGAAATAAAAGGGAGAAAACGTAGTTGATTTATGAACCAGTTTTTTATGTTTCCTAATTTCTAAAGACACTATACCTATATGGTCCTTTCATGGTTTTGTTATATGTTGTAATAAGTGTACTTAAATTCTTAATTATTAACAATGTATGTAAATTATGGGTCATTATAGTTGGTATCAAAGGAAAGGTATAGTCATCCTTTGGAAACTAGGAAGTGAAATCCTTAGTAAGAACCCTAATGATAAGTATAAGCATAGAACACAATCTTAGTGTTTTAGAAATGGACATGAATAACCTATGATAAGACATTAGGTGTAAAATTTTATTCTTGATTATGTGTTTTTCCTATTATAATTAGTGTTTCTCACACTATTCTTCTTGGTTTTAGTCAATGGCGGGAACCCGAAGGAACCATGTTAATGCAGAATGTGACGGGAAATGCAATGATTGTCCCCCTGAGCAACCAAATGTCATGGGAGATGGAATGAAAAATCTTGTAGCCATGCTCACACAAATTTCTCAAGCTATGAATCATGCAGGACTTCCAAACGATCAAAAGAAGGAGAAACATTCTGTTGAATCCTTCATGAGGCAGCGTCCACCTTCATTCAGCGGGTCTTCTGATCCATTAGTGGATGAACAATGGATCAGTACCACTGAAAAGATATTTTCAGTTCTTCAATGTTCTGAACATGATAAAGTCATCTTAGAAGTATATTGTTTGGAAGGTTATTCTGATCAATGGTTGAATCTTATTAAAAATACGAGGCAAAGGGATGAAATTGAGTCCATGGAATGGGACGAGTTCAAGAACTTATTTTTCAATAAGTACTTCCCTCATATTCTTCGAACAAAGATGGAGAAGGAGTTTCTTGAACTAAAGAAAAAGGATGATTAATCTGTTGTTACCTATGAAGCAAATTTTACAAGAATTTCAAGGTACGCTTCTGGTATTATAATCCAACCTGAGAGTAAGATCGATCGATTCTTTAGTGGATTAAAACCAAGTCTTCGAAGGGCGTTAGACATAAGGGACTTCAATAGCTACAAGGAAATTATTCAATGTGATCTCAAGGTTGAGATGGAGATTGAAGTAACCCATCAGTCATATGGGTTTGATAAGAAGAGTAAAATGGAATTCAAAGAAAAATCTAAAGATCACGCTGAAAATAAGATGAGTTTTCCCTTATGCTCAAAGTGTGGAAATAAACATGGAGGGAGTTGTCTTAAAGGGATAAGTAAATGTTTCAAATGTGGAAAGGAAGGTCATCGGGAATTTGAATGCCGCAATGATGGGAAGAAGATGTCTAGTGATGCGAACAAAGAAATGGCTACACAGAGTGTACCTCCTACACTGCAATGTTACAAGTGCAAGGAAATGGGACATTATGCTAATCAATGCCCTAATCCAAGGGTTGTTGATGATGATCGACGTCAACAAACTCTTAAGGCTAAAGAAAAAGTAAAGTCACATGAAATTTCTACCAGCGATGTGGAGTACGATAACGAAGTGGTGAAAGGTACACTTACCATCCACTCTAAAGTAGTAAATGTTTTATTTGATTCTGGATCCAACCACTCTTTTATTTCTGAAGAAGTTTCTAAGGGTATCACTGTATTACCTCAACAATTAGATGTTGAGTTAGTTGTGACAACTCCTAATGGCACAACAGTCGCATCAAAAGTTTATAATTCTTCTTCGATTGAAGTTTGTGGGAAAGTGCTTCCTGCAAATCTTGTGATCCTTCCTATAGTGGAATTTTATGTGATTCTAGGCATGGATTGGATTTCTTTATATGGAGCTCATATTAATTTCCAAAGAAGGGAAGTCACATTTCATACTCCAGATCAATCTATGATCATCTATCGATGCAGGGATGAACATAACCTTCCAGTGGAAATTTCTTCCATCTTATGGGTCTTGATTCCACTAAATGAAGGTTATTTATCTCAAATGGTTGGTGAGAAACTCATGATTAAGAATATTCCCATTGTACGGAATTTTGACGATATCTTTCCGGAGGAATTTCCGGGTCTTCCACTAAATCGTGAAGTCGATTTTTCAATAGAACTCATACCGGGTGCTTTTCCTATTTCAAAGACACCTTATAGAATGGCCCCAATTGAGTTGCGGGAATTGAAGAAGAAACTCCAAGAGAATCTTGACAAAGGATTCATACGCCCTAGTGCATCATCTTGGGGAGCACCAGTTCTGTTTGTTAAGAAGAAAGATGGATCAATGAGACTCTGCATTGATTATCGAGAACTTAAAAATATCACTATCAAGAACAAATATCCTCTCCCATGAATTGATGACTTATTTGACCAACTACATGGATCTCAATAATTTTTAAAGATTGATCTTCATTCAGGGTATCATCAATTAAGGGTCAAAAGGGAGGATATACTAAAGACGGATTTCCGTACAAGGTATGGACACTATGAATTTATAGTAATGCCATTTGGTCTTACTAATTCCCATACTATCTTCATGGATCTGATGAATAGAGTCTTTAGAGACTACCTTGATCAGTTTGTGGTAGTATTTATAGATTATATTCTTGTCTATTCAAAGAGCAAGGAAGAACATGAAGATCACTTGAGAATTGTATTTAAGATCCTGAGAAAGGATAATCTTTATGCCAAATTTACCAAGTGTCAATTTTGGCTTCAAAAAGTTTCATTTTTGGGTCACATATTCTCAAAAGTGGGGATATCTGTGGATCCAGCAACTACAGAGGTTATTGAAAGATGGTCGAGACCAACAACAGTAACTGAGATCCGAAGTTTTCTTGGTTGAGTGAGATATTATCAATGTTTTGTGAAAGATTTTTCACGATTATCTAATCCACTCACCAGGTTGACTCGAAAAGGAGTTAAGTTCGTTTGGACGGATGAATGTGAATAGAATTTCAATGAGCTGAAAAGAAGGTTATCCAGTACACCTGTACTCACACTTCCTTGTAGTGGAGAAAGGTTTGTGATCTACAGTGATGCATCCAAGAAGGGGCTGGGGTCTGTTCTTATGCAAAACGATATGGTGATAGCTTATGCCTCACGACAGTTGAAAATCCATGAGCAAAATTGCCCAACTCATGATTTGGAGTTAGCTGCGGTAATCTTTGCATTAAATATTTGGAGGAATTATCTTTATAGAGAAAGGTGTGACATTTATACTGATCATAAAAGTCTAAAGTATATTTTCACACAAAAGGAGCTGAATATGCGCCAAAGAAGATGGTTGGAGCTGATTAAGGATTACGACCGCTCAATTCATTACCACCCTGGGAAAGAAAACAAGGTGGCTGATGCATTAAGTCGACAAGACCATGCTAGCTTATCCATGATGAGGATCACAAAAGATCAAATATTTATGGATTTACAAAGGATGGATCTTGGAATTATAATGAAAGGGGAAAATCATATCTTTCTCAAATGAATGTTTAACCATCTATTGTAACACCCCAGGTAAATAATGAATATGAAATTTTCATATTTATCCATATTTGTGAATAAAATATTAATATGACTTTAAAGGGGACGCTATGCTCGATGGCGTACCCAACACGCAACAACGAGTTTCTTGGGAATCTTACGTTGCACTCTAATAATAAAATAATATTATTTTAAATGGTAGTTAACATGTAGCCGTTGTATTGGCGGGAATGGATATAAATAACTAAAATATGATTATATATGTTCTTAAATATTTTTACATTTAGACAATAAAAGATAAAGGCTTAAAATACGGAAAGAATTCAATTTTTGGCATATATGCCCTAGTTTTCACTAAAGGTTCACTTATCACCTTTTGATGGAGAACCGTCATTAAAAATAGTTTTGTTCACTCTTAAACATTATTTTGGACCAAATAAAACTCTTATTAAGAATCGGGACATCAAAATTTACTTTGTGTAAATTTTTGGTATCTTTCTGATAAAGTTCATTTTTTTAATGAATAGTGTAGAATGTTGTGTTTTAATTCAAAACCTCTTTTTAATATAATTTATTTATATGATTAGATAATATTTTGAATTGGTTTTAAAGTTAAATTAGAAAATATTTTTACCATTAAATCCAATAGTGGTCATTGGAATTAATTTCACTTTGAAATCAGACTTAAACTAGTGTCAATCTTTTGATACTTATTGTTTTATAAAAACACGCTATTTGCTTTGACAGCGGGAATTAATTATTAAATTAATTAATGTGACTAATATGTTTTGAATTTTTTTAAAATAGACTTCATTTTTGAATTCGGAATATCAAATATAGCTTAGGGTGAATTTTTGGTAATTTTCTGAAAAACTTCAATTTTTGATGAATAGTGAAACCACTAAGTGGTACTTATAAAAACTGATTTTTCATTTAAATGAAATTTTGCCATAATTGTGTTTTGATTTTCAAAAATCCGACATACATGGTTTTCATTAATAAGTAAAATGTGGTTCAATGAGATTAAAATAATTTTTTGGTGAATAGTAACTTATTAAGTTTTTAATCGCGATTAGTGGTAATTAGTGTAGTTTAAGGTAAAAATGATATTATAAGAATGTGAAAACACCATGACACTTGTCCTACACCTATTGGGTGAGTCATGGCAGACCAAGACAAGCCATGGGCCAACTTGGGGACCCCATGGATCCACTTTTGTTGGGAAATGACATAAATTACTTTTTATTTAATGTTGAAGTGAAAATGACACAAACATAATATTTTTTACGAAAACAATTTTTAAGTGGGGTTATACAAGTCCAAATTTTGATTATAAATAGTCATTGGAAAGATAAAAAGATTTCCTATATCATAGTAGTTTTGTTATAATTTTTATACATTAAAGAAATTAAATTATTTATGACATAATAATGATGCAGCGATGACATCATTATTTGACGATTTAATTAAAATGGAAAGATAATGAAACATATACAAACTAAACATGGAAAAAACCAATTGGATGAGTGGATTTAGAAGCCTTATCACCTTATCCACGAATTCTATCAATGTGGGACCTTTAAAAACCCAAACACATTTGCAAATAAAGTAATATTTCTTACTTTCCAAAAGTACCCCTCCTCTCCTCTTATAAAAGGCCCCCACCTCTACCTCATTTCACACACTTCTCAAGCCTTTGGCTCGGCCAACCCCTGCCCATTTAGTCTCTCCACATCCCTCTACTCATCCTAGAGGACTCCCTTTGGGCAGAATCCTTTCAAAGTAAGCCTTTAGGCTTAAATCAAAAGGAGTTACACTTTTAAAGGTAATTCATTCTCTCATGTTCATTTGTTTTATTTTGCTTCTCCAACCCCCTAAACTCTTTTTATTTACTTCTTTTGTAACAAAACCAGTATCTTAAATATACTAGGATGTTGTTATAAGATTTATTCATGCTAAACTATCACAAAACTACATCAAATGGTTAAAGAACATACGGTTTCCGTGGATGGTGAAATTCTGCCTCCCGAAACAATGATTGTTCAATACTCATTTAACACCTTCAAAGGTGGCCATTATGATGTCACTATTTTTATATATGATATATAATATGTTTATGTTTTATTTATGCTTCTGCATTTTTCATTTTTGTCTTACCTTTGTGGCTTCCATTATGGGTATACGCGATATCTTCATTTAAGGAAGTGCGGACTACTGCCCCCTCAAAGTGATTTGATTCGTTAAATACCATATGTGGGATGTATAAAGGATGGAAATATGATATTATATATGATATTATACTGGAATTATAATATACCTTTATATCATTATTATTCCATTCTATAAAATACGAAATAGAAATGAAAGTAGCGTTCATGCGTACGTACGGCTTACCGTCTCCATGAACGGTGCATTTCATTTCTTACCTCTAAATGATTATGTAATGTTATAAATGCATGCATGTACTGGATATATATGACATATATGATATCTACATAATGAATACAATTCTGGATATAATAAACATTTGGCCACATGAACAACATGTAATTGTAAGAAGACCACTTTCGACTTAAGAACCAAATATCGGCAAAACAAATATTATTAACTTAAATGATTACATAATGTTTGTGACATGGTAATAAGTGGTATAAAAGTAATAATGAACTTGAAAAAAGGTTCTTAAGGAATTAGAAATTAACTCAAGTTTATTATTCAGGAGATTAAAGAACGATCGAGTCAAGTCGGACCCGAGGTAAGGGATCCTACAACTCTCTTTCTTTTTAAGTACACTCTTTTATGTAATTTCTTTTAAGCTCATCTTTCTTATGATTGGGATGTTATTTTATATTACTCCTACTGTAATTTTTATGTTCATGTGATGAGAAACCCTATTCTCTCTCATCAATCCTTTTGGAAGTTTTATGTGGCGCCGTTAGGCTGCCGAGTTTTCGTAAGGGATTTTTCATCTCACTTTTATCCCCGTGAGATTTATGCTACATTTGCCACAATTTCCTTTGAGTGGTGTATGTACTGACAATTATTCTACTATTTTTGTAATATACTTTCGTTTATTAGTGTTTACATCAATGATTTATTTCCCTTCTTTCATGGGGTGTATGTTTTGAAAGATACCCAAGTCGGTAAGGGAACCTTTCACCCTCCTCTTTTTAAAAGACTTCTTTTGTTGAGTCGTTTAATTTACATATTGTTATGTTGGGATATGTTCTCATATATCCTTAATGATGTAAATTTTGTGTCCAAGTGATGAGATACTCTTTTTATCTCTCATCAACTCATTTTGATGTGATGCCATTAGGCTGTCAAGGGAAATTTTTAACCCAATTTCGATTTCTTTGGGTTCAACATGTAGTCATTGAATATGTCATCCATTGAATATGTGTGAATGACCTTTTATTGTTTTACACTTAATATCAACTTATATTGGGTGTATTTATATTTGTCACACATATTTTGAGATTGATTTGTCCTTAATTTAAGGATACCTTCTTTATAAGGGATTTCATCACGTTTGACATTTCTATTGAGGGTTCATTGTTGTTATGCACCAATTCACTCTTATATGGTGTATATACTGCCCTTTGGAGTGTTATATCATGAATACATTTATTCTCATGATATTATAAAGTTCTGACTAAATGTTATTCCTCAATTATTGTATTCAAGTGTATCTGATTTTGGTAAAACCCCTTTAACCGAAATATCGTTTTAAATGTTTTAATTATTTGTTCTTATTAATATCCATGTTTTCAAAATGGTTTTAAGGATTTATTTATATGGATATTAATGGTTTAAAATTTTAAAAGCTTCAAGGTGGTATGGGACTTCGTCTCAATCTCCTTTCATTGAGGTATATTTTATTTTTTACACAACTATCTTTTATACGGTGTATAAACCCCTTTGACTTTTACGTTTATTCAAAAGAAATCTTTTTTATACTAAGCGTTTACTAAACGAAAAAAGGGAATGTTTTTGTCGTACGTATGCGGCGACAACGACTTTTCCGCCATCGTAACCGTTATTTGAGTTTCGGCTTCCTCTACAAGCCATACCTTCTTTTTAAAAGAAAAATAAATACCATGTTTTGCTTTTCTTTTATTTTGGTATTGACAATGGTTTTCATAATGTTTTTATATCAATGTGTTTTATTGATATCTCGTGATTGAAATATGGAAATTTTATGTTTCTTTTATGCATGTTTTATGTGATATGATTATGTTATGGTTCTTGAGAATTATTATGAAGACGGGTGGTTCCGTGATAAACTAAGGGCGGGTGAGCCCGTTATAGCTCTCCAATGCATTGGGTAACGCGAAGGAGTGAAACGTTAAGGTTTCTCCGAAGAGATTTTAGGGAATATACTGTGATGGGTATTCCAAACGTAACCAAGAGGGTTACTCCCTACGTAAGAATGTTATGAATGCCTCAAGTTACCTTTATGTCTTATGATTTCTATGATTTATTCATGATTTGATGAGGTAGGTTAAAGTGCCTATGTTTTATGGGTAAATTATGATTTCAGTATTATGTATATATGAACTCATGTTTCCTTTCCATATTTTTATATCCCTTACTGAGCTTTTTATGCTCATCCCAAGTTTTTGAAATGTTTTTTTCAGGTCAAGGGAAAGGTACATGATAGGATGATAGAGTCAAGGATGTGTTAAGAAAGAATCCATGTTTTATTTTCAATATGTTTCCGTTGATGGGAAGAATGGATACTATATTTTAGGTAACCACTTTTTTTAAATGTGGAATGTAATGAAAGTTTCATGATCTAATTCTCTAAAACTCTAAACCTGAAAAGATCCTCAATGTGTAATCTTGTAATAACTCAAGATTAAGTAAGGTTTAAGGTTGGGGCCTTATAGTTGGTATCAAAGGTCGGTTTAGATAACTTTAGAGGTTAGGGTATTCTTTAAGCATAAGTGACATTACCATAATGGTTAGAATTTCAGAAAGAGTCCTAATTTTAGATAAAGTGAATGAGTAAGTATATCTTGGAGTCTGCCTTCCTCATTAGTACATGATGTTTTTGTTGATATAATCACACTGACATTTATGTTTTTAGTGAATGGATGGATCTAGCAGGCACCAAAGTGACAATGGGTTTGAAGGAAACTGTGGTGGTTCTCTGATTAAGATACTAGATGAGATGGGGGATTCAATGAGGAATCTCATAGTTGTTCTAAACCAACTATCAAGGAGTCATGATCAATCACTTCAACCTTGGTGAGTTCTCTAATGCATCATTTACGAGATGGCCAACTCGATGTGGAAATTCAGGTAATAATTATTAAGGTAACCATTAGGGTTTATATGATCCTTACTTTTTAGGTAATTATGGGTTACTCTATGATATGATGGAAAAGGAAAGGAATGAGATAAACTTGAGGTTAAAATATGTTATGAATATTTTTGAAGATTTTATCTCTTTTTGGGGAATGTTTTGAGAATTATATAGTTTTGGAAAAAGGACAACACGCAGACCGTGTGACAACCCGTCGCGTCGGACAAAGCTGCGGGAATCGAACCCACAACCAAAGTGCGACTGGTATTTATGGCCTACCACTGGACTACGTTAAGTCCCTGGTTAGTTTGACTGATTCTTTTTGGTTATATGATTTTATGAATTAATAGTAAGTTGATTTTGGGTTATTTATGAAAATAATTAACCTATCATGGAGGATATGTGATTAGGATAATTACTTTTCAATACGAGACTTTAGGAGCAACTGATGTTGTTTGGAGATAAATGTTACGATTTAACTTGGAAGACTATGTGACTAAATCCTTCAAATATTTGGGTTTCAATCTTATATTGGTTTACTTTGAAAAATTTTATGGACAAATTGTTTATCGGATGGTCCTCGTTGAACTTTGGGTTTTGTTGGACAAATTTTGGAGATTAAGCATAGATTTTCTTTTTAATGGGTTATCCTTTTCTGGATTATCTGATCTTGTAGTAACCTTTTTGGTTTTAGTTTTGGTTAAGGTTTGAAGGCATGGGAAATGTATAGTTCTTTTTTTAGGTGCTCCTCTAGAAGTTGTTTATAGTACTCTTAATGTGAACAAGTCTTCCTAAATACTCATCTGTTGGAGAAAATATGAGTTTGTGTAAGGAATCTAATAAAGGTTGAGAGTCAATATGATAAGTGATTATGTTTCCCTATGAATAAATTCCTCAATAAAAAGTAACTTAAAACAAAAATGTTGTCTATTAACTTTTCCTACTGGGGAATCGAAGACCGTTTAACCCATTACAAGTTTGTGATTTTCTCGTGGTTAACTTTCTCCTAAACATGTTTTCTATCACTCTCCATCAGAACATGACCCTTTGTTTTTTCCTCCATGTCCATATTTTCATACTTGGAATCCTAGTATGGGTTAACTCGGGTGACCTTTGTACTTATCTTTCTTTATTTTAAAGTGTTTGTTTTACCGACTTTTGTTCCGATGTGGGACTTTCAGGGATGTTTCCAAGCGCAATTTTAAAATTGCGAGGACGCAATTCCCAAAAGGGGGGAAGGATGTAACACCCCAGGTAAATAATGAATATTAAATTTTCATATTTATCCATATTTGTGAATAAAATATTAATATGACTTTAAAGGGGACTCTATGCTCGATGGCGTACCCAACACGCAACAACGAGTTTCTTGGGAATCTTACGTTGCACTCTAATAATAAAATAATATTATTTTAAATGGTAGTTAACATGTAGCCGTTGTATTGGCGGGAATGGATAGAAATAACTAAAATATGATTATATATGTTCTTAAATATTTTTACATTTATACAATAAAAGATAAAGGCTTAAAATACGAAAAGAATTCAATTTTTGGCGTATATGCCCTAGTTTTCACTAAAGGTTCACTTATCACCTTTTGATGGAGAACCGTCATTAAAAATAGTTTTGTTCACTCTTAAACATTATTTTGGACCAAATAAAACTCTTATTAAGAATTGGGACATCAAAATTTACTTTGTGTAAATTTTTGGTATCTTTCTGATAAAGTTCATTTTTTTAATGAATAGTGTAGAATGTTGTGTTTTAATTCAAAACCTCTTTTTAATCTAATTTATTTATATGATTAGATAATATTTTGAATTGGTTTTAAAGTTAAATTAGAAAATATTTTTACCATTAAATCCAATAGTGGTCATTGGCATTAATTTCACTTTGAAATCAGACTTAAACTAGTGTCAATCTTTTGATACTTATTGTTTTATAAAAACACGCTATTTGCTTTGACAGCGGGAATTAATTATTAAATTAATTAATGTGACTAATATGTTTTGAATTTTTTTAAAATAGACTTCATTTTTGAATTCGGAATATCAAATATAGCTTAGGGTGAATTTTTGGTAATTTTCTGAAAAACTTCAATTTTTGATGAATAGTGAAACCACTAAGTGGTACTTATAAAAACTGATTTTTCATTTAAATGAAATTTTGCCATAATTGTGTTTTGATTTTCAAAAATCCGACATACATGGTTTTCATTAAGAAGTAAAATGTGGTTCAATGAGATTAAAATAATTTTTTGGTGAATAGTAACTTATTAAGTTTTTAATCGCGATTAGTGGTAATTAGTGTAGTTTAAGGTAAAAATGATATTATAAGAATGTGAAAACACCATGACACTTGTCCTACACCTATTGGGTGAGTCATGGCAGACCAAGACAAGCCATGGGCCAACTTGGGGACCCCATGGATCCACTTTTGTTGGGAAATGACATAAATTACTTTTTATTTAATGTTGAAGTGAAAATGACACAAACATAATATGTTTTACAAAAACAATTTTTAAGTGGGGTTATACAAGTCCAAATTTTGATTATAAATAGTCATTGGAAAGCTAAACATATTTCCTATATCATAGAATTTTTTTATAATTTTTAGACATTAAAGAAATTAAATTATTTATGACATAATAATGATGCAGCGATGACATCATTATTTGACGATTTAATTAAAATGGAAAGATAATGAAACATCTACAAACTACACATGGCCAAAACCAATTGGATGAGTGGATTTCGAAGCCTTATCACCTTATCCACTAATTCTATCAATGTGGGACCTTTTAAAACCGAAACACATTTTCAAATAAAGTAATATTTCTTACTTTCCAAAAGTACCCCTCCTCTCCTCTTATAAAAGGCCCCCACCTCTACCTCATTTCACACACTTCTAAAGCCTTTGGCTCGGCCAACCCCTGCCCATTTAGTCTCTCCACATCCCTCTCCTCATCCTAGAGGACTCCCTTTGGGAATAATCCTTTCAAAGTAAGCCTTTAGTCTTAAATCAAAAGGAGTTACACTTTTAAAGGTAATTCATTCTCTCATGTTCATTTGTTTTATTTTGCTTCTCCAACCCCCTAAACTCTTTTTATTTACTTCTTTTGTAACAACACCAGTATCTTAAATATACTAGGATGTTGTTATAAGATTTATTCATGCTACACTATCACACAACTACATCAAATGGTTAAAGAACATACGGTTTTCGTGGATGGTGAAATTCTGCCTCCCGAAACGATGATTGTTCAATACTCATTTAACACCTTCAAAGGTGGACATTATGATGTCACTATTTTTATATATGATATATAATATGTTTATGTTTTATTTATGCTTCTGTATTTTTCATTTTTGTCTTACCTTTGTGGCTTCCATTATGGGTATACGCGATATCTTCATTTAAGGAAGTGCGGACTACCGCCCCCTCAAAGTGATTTGATTCGTTAAATACCATATGTGGGATGTATAAAGGATGGAAATATGATATTATATATGATATTATACTGTAATTATAATATACCTTTATATAATTATTATTCCATTCTATAAAATACGAAATAGAAATGAAATTAGCGTTCAAGCGTACGTACGGCTTACCGTCTCCATGAACGGTGCATTTCATTTCTTACCTCTAAATGATTATGTAATGTTATAAATGCATGAATGTACTGGATATATATGACATATATGATATCTAAATAATGAATACAATTCTGGATATAATAAACATTTGGCCACATGAACAACATGTAATTGTAAGAAGACCACTTTCGACATAAGAACCAAATATCGGAAAAACAAATATTATTAACTTAAATGATTACATAATGTTTGTGACATGGTAATAAGTGGTATAAAAGTAATAATGAACTTGAAAAAATGTTCTTAAGGAATTATAAATTAACTCAAGTTTATTATTCATGAGATTAAAGAACGATCGAGTCAAGTCGGACCCGAGGTAAGGGATCCTACAACTCTCTTTCTTTTTAAGTACACTCTTTTATGTAATTTCTTTTAAGCTCATCTTTCTTATGATTGGAATGTTATTTTATATTAATCCTACTGTAATTTTTATTTTCATGTGATGAGAGACCCTATTCTCTCTCATCAATCCTTTTGGAAGTTTTATGTGGCGTCGTTAGGCTGCCGAGTTTTCGTAAGGGATTTTTCATCTCACTTTTATCCCCGTGAGATTTATGCTACATTTGCCACAATTTCCTTTGAGTGGTGTATGTACTGACCATTATTCTACTCTTTGTGTAATATACTTTCGTTTATGAGTGTTTACATCAATGATTTATTGCCCTTCTTTCATGGGGTGTATGTTTTGAAAGATACCCAAGTCGGTAAGGGAACCTTTCACCCTCCTCTTTTTAAAAGACTTCTTTTGTTGAGTCTTTTAATTTACATATTGTTATGTTGGGATATGTTCTCATATATCCTTAATGATGTAAATTTTGTGTCCAAGTGATGAGATACTCTTTTTATCTCTCATCAACTCATTTTGATGTGATGCCATTAGGCTGTCAAGGGAAATTTTTAACCCAATTTCGATTTCTTTGGGTTCAACATGTAGTCATTGAATATGTCATCCATTGAATATGTGTGAATGACCTTTTATTGTTTTACACTTAATATCCACTTATATTGGGTGTATTTATATTTGTCACACATATTTTGAGATTGATTTGTCCTTAATTTAAGGATACCTTCTTTATAAGGGATTTCATCACGTTTGACATTTCTATTGAGGGTTCATTGTTGTTATGCACCAATTCACTCTTATATGGTGTATATACTACCCTTTGGAGTGTTATATCATGAATCCATTTATTCTCAGGATATTATAAAGTTCTGACTAAATGTTATTCCTCAATTATTGTATTCAAGTGTCTCTGATTTTGGTAAAACCCCTTTAACCGAAATATCGTTTTAAATGTTTTAATTATTTGTTCTTATTAATATCCATGTTTTCAAAATGGTTTTAAGGATTTATTTATATGGATATTAATGGTTTAAAATTTTAAAAGCTTCAAGGTGGTATGGGACTTTGTCTCAATCTCCTTTCATTGAGGCATATTTTATTTTATACACAACTATCTTTTATACGGTGTATAAACCCCTTTGACTTTTACGTTTATTCAAAAGGAATCTTTTTTATACGAAGCGTTTACTAAACGACAAAAGGGAATGTTTTTGTCGTACGTATGCGGCGACAACGACTTTTCCGCCTTCGTAACCGTTATTTGAGTTTCGGCTTCCTCTACAAGCCATACCTTCTTTTTAAAAGAAAAATAAATACCATGTTTTTCTTTTCTTTTATTTTGGTATTGAAAATGGTTTTCATAATGTTTTTATATCAATGTGTTGTATTGATATCTCGTGATTGAAATGTGGAAATTTTATGTTTCCTTTATGCATGTTTTATGTGATATGATTATGTTATGGTTCTTGGGCATTATTATGAAGACGGGTGGTTCCGTGATAAACTAAGGGCGGGTGAGCCCGTTATAGCTCTCCAATGCATTGGGTAACGCGAAGGAGTGAAACGTTAAGGTTTCTCCGAAGAGATTTTAGGGAATATACTGTGATGGGTATTCCAAACGTAACCAAGAGGGTTACTCCCTACGTAAGAATGTTATGAATGCCTCAAGTTACCTTTATGTCTTATGATTTCTATGATTTATTCATGATTTGATGAGGTAGGTTAAAGTGCCAATGTTTTATGGGTAAATTATGATTTCAGTATTATGTATATATGAACTCATGTTTCCTTTCCATATTTTTATATCCCTTACTGAGCTTTTTATGCTCATCCCAAGTTTTTGAAATGTTTTTTTCAGGTCAAGGGAAAGGTACATGATAGGATGATAGACTCAAGGATGTGTTAAGAAAGAATCCATGTTTTATTTTCAATATGTTTCCGTTGATGGGAAGAATGGATACTATCTTTTATGTAACCACTTTGTTTAAATGTGGAATGTAATGCAAGTTTCATGATCTAATTCTCTAAAACTCTAAACCTGAAAAGATCCTCAATGTGTAATCTTGTAATAACTCAAGATTAAGTAAGGTTTAAGGCTGGGGCCTTATATCTATACATGTGAAGATTAAAGAGGAATAGAAAGAATATGTAGAGTTACAAAAGAAGGTGAGAAATGTTCCTGAATTCAACCTTGATTGTGATGGGATAATAAAGTTTAGGAATCGGGTTTGTGTTCCTCCCATTCCAGAATTAAATAAGGAGCCGCTGGATGAGGCTCATATTTCTTCATTCTCTATTCATCCTGGAAGCATGAAGATGTATAGGGACCTGAAAGAGTACTTCTGGTGGGATGGCATGAAAAGTGATGTTGCTGAATATGTCTCTCGATGCTTGGATTGTCAGAAAGTTAAAGCTGAGAGACAGAAGTCTAACGGGATGTTACAAACATTACCCATACCAGAATGGAAATGGGAAAAAATCACTATGGACTTTGTCACTAGACTTCCTAAAACATCCAAAGGCAATAATTCTATCTAGGTCATAGTTGATCGTTTTACAAAGCCGGCACACTTCATCGCTATTAGAGAGGATTTCTCTCTAGATCAGCTTGCCAGGATATATGTAAAGGAAGTAGTAAGATTGCATGGAGTACCAATTTCAATTATATCTGATCGGGATCCAAGGTTTACCTCAAATTTATGGTGAATTCTTCAGCATACTCTAGATACATAGTTGAGTTTCAGCACTGCTTATCATCCTCAGACAGATGGTCAGTCTGAGAGGACAATTCAAACTCTAGAAGATATGTTGAGAGCTTTCTCTATGTATTTCAAAGGTGGTTGGGATAAACACCTACCTTTGTTGGAATTTTCTTATAATAATAGATTTCACTCTAGTATTCAGATGGATCCTTATGAAGCTCTCTATGGAAAGAAATGCAGGACTCCAACTTGCTGGGATGAATTTGGGGAAAAAAAGCTATTAGGACCTGATCTTGTTGATGAGATGGAAGAAAAGGTCATATCTATTCAACAACACATAAGAGAATCTTAGAGTCGACAAAAAAGTTATACCGGTAACCGAAGAAAAGACCTAGAGTTTGAAGTGGGTGATAAAGTGTATTTATGAATATCTCCTTGGAAGAGAGTAATGAGATTTGGAAAGAAGGGAAAGCTGAGACCTAGGTATATCGGTCCTTTCAAAATACTGGATCATGTTGGGAAGGCCTCTTACCGATTGGAGCTTCCACCGAGTCTCTCTCAAGTTCACGATGTGCTCCATGTATCTATCATGTGAAAGTACATACCTGATCCTTCACATGTACTCAGCTCAGAAGTTGTACCGCTGGAGAAAGATCTTTCTTATAAAGAACAGTCGATAGAGATTCTGGATCGTAGTGAAAAAGTCCTACAAAACAAGACCACTCGCATGGTGAAAGTTTTATGGAGGAACCACCAATTAGAAGAAGCTACATGGGAGCTTGAGGATATGATGCGGGAGAGGTATCCTCATCTGTTTATTACAAAGTAACGAATTTTGAGGGCGAAATTCATTTTAAAGGGGGGGTAGAATGTAACACCCGAGAATTTTATTAGAAATGTTTTGTTTATATGTTATATAAATCATCAAAGGAATCTTTCACTACACACAACACTATCTTGTCTTGCTTTACACGCAATCGCGACCTTCCTCGATAGCTTGCGTCGTACGCAATACTGAGTTTCACTAAACAGCGATATGCTATTATTATTAAAACTAGTCGTTATGAATAGTAATACCCACTTTTTGAAATTTTTTAAATTTTATATTTCAAAATGGATGTCATTTTTGGATTCAGAATATCGAAATTAGCCTAGGGTGAAATTTTTGTATTTTTCTGAAAACTTTCATTTTTTGATGAATAGTGATAACACTGGGTTACTATTTAAAATCCGACTTTTTATTTAAATAATTATTTATTTTATTGAAATTTATTTGAGGTCAAAATTTATACACAATACCTATATAATTTCAATGCAATTCATTGGAGTCATTTTATAATAATTTTAGATATATAAAAAGTTTATTGAACTTTTCACAGTCTTTTACCCACCTCCTAGGAGAATTTCCAAATTCACATATAACTTAATTTTACCGCTTCTGTGAGTGGAATTTCGAAAATCCAAGAGACAAGGTTAATATCAAGGGCTAAAATGTGGTTCAATGAGGTGAAAATAATTTTTGGTGAATAGTAACTTTTTACTTTTTTTACCACAGTTAAAAGTAAATACGGTAATCAAGGGTAAAAATGAATTTATTATTACCCTAACAATTGTACTAATTCTATTGGATAAGTGTAAATCGACCAAAAACAACCTTAGGAGTAAAATATGATTATTTAGGCTTACTTGGATTAGATTAGGACATTTAATATTAATTTATTTAAAAAAGGGTTAAAATAGTTAAAATCAATGTTTAATAAATAACTCATTTTTAATATAGGGTTATAAATAAGATAAATTCGACTAAAAATATTAATTAGAAAGATAAAACTATTTCTTACATAATGGTATTTTATTTGTAATTTTTAGACTTTAAATAATTTAATTTATTTATGACACAATGATGATGCGGTAATTATATTATTAATGAAATATTGACTTAATTGATGTTATAAATACCCAAATAAATGTAATTTTAGACTTTTTATGAATTAAAATAATTTTCTATGTTAATATG
Organism: Viscum album; assembly: GCA_963277665.1. NCBI lineage: Eukaryota > Viridiplantae > Streptophyta > Magnoliopsida > Santalales > Viscaceae > Viscum > Viscum album. The sequence continues at coordinate 1,076,171,481 of OY728161.1, forward strand.
ATATGTTATTATTGATTTAATTAACTTTTTTCTAACTAATATTTCTGTTATGATTTTCACAAAAATCAATTACCAAATAGTGTCAAAATTGACATAAAATAGTTTTTAAAACAAATATTATACTATTAATTGTTATTTTACTCCTAAAAATCTAATTTTTGTCCAGATGACTTAGATAAGGTTATATATTTTAATAATAAACAAATTTCGGTTCTTTTGGCTTTTTATAGTAAGTTTATTAACCTTATAGTGTAAGAAAACAAGAAGACACAGTAAAAGTTAAATTGTCTAACTTAAAGTTAAATCTAAATGATAAGGTTAAAATAGAAACCTAAACTTGTCTAAATTATATTGGATGAGAGGATTTAGACCCATCCCTACCTTAGATTCTAAATAAATAAATTTGGAGCTATTAGAAACCGAATATGACTTTATAATAAAATAATATTTTTTGTTTTTCCAAAGGTGCCCCTCTCCTCCCTTATAAAAGGGCACCTCCTCCCTCTCTTCCTCACACCACTTTGAGCCTTAAAACTCGGCCAAAACCTGAAAAATTATCTTCTCCACTTCCCTAGAAACATCCTAGATGACCTTTTCTTCTTGAAAGACCAATTTTACTGCCCTAAGAGGAAGTCTCAAAGAGGCGCTTCCAAGAAGAGGTCATGTCCGTTACCGATTCTTTCAACTTTATTTCTTCTTCCACTTCTTCTTCTTTAGTTGTTTCATTATGAAGTAATAACATCAGTATCACTCATATACTGATATGTTATTATAAGTATGAGACAACCCTATTTCACCATCTATCCATCCTATGGAAAATGAAATCACCGTGCGTGCGTACGTATGGAAAACCGTCTACACGCCTTGGTGTAATCTATTTTCCACCACCACCTTACTTGGATGAGTATAATGGTGTAAATAATAACTATATATTATTATTCTAAAGTTATATTGAGTATTAAATAGTATACATACACTCCAATACAATCCCATGATCATGGGAACGATATCATCGCTCGTGCGTACGTACGGAATACCGTCTCCACGATGTGATGGGACTCGTTCTACATGATTTTCATTGCATAATGATTACATAAATGAATTGAGTGACTAAATATGATATGTATACACTAATATCATTCTGGAAATGAGGTATCTATAACCTAAAAATAAGAATAAGAATTTATTCGACAAAACACACATAAGAACAAAAAGCAATAAACACCCGAATAACAAGTAATAATGAAATATTACTAATAAGAAGCTAAGAATAGGACCATATATGATATCGTCAAAATAATTATGATTCTAGAATAAGTCAATAACATTATTTAGATCATTATACAGGAGGTTCGGACACTTACGTAGCAAATCGTACCTAAGTTAAGGGAAAATCTCACAATCTCATTTTTATCCGAGATTGTTTATACTTCAGAATTTAATGGGGAATATTTATCATACAAATCCACATTTTTTCAATATGTAATATTATTTATATCCTCCTACAATTTTTTAAATCCAATTTTACCCTTCTGTGAGTTTTTAGTAAAAGATATGAAAGGAATCGTTTTTCGTTTTTCGTACAAGGTACTTTTGGACTTTTCCAGCCAAAGTACGAGAATAATGTTTTTTTTAACTTATACAGCATGAATGGATTTTTAGAACATTATTTCCATGAATATTACTTTAAAATTTTCAAGTTTATTTTTAATCAACTTATTTTAGTTCAAAATTATATGACATGTTAAGAAAGGAAAATTTTTTTGAAGTAGGAAGGATATTTTCCTCAAGAATGGAGTTCAAGTGTTTTATCAAAATTATTTTCCATCTAAAATAATAGAGGGTTATGTATATATCCCAAATTTTACATTTATTTGATTATGTTATGATGGAATTATTTTTATGATATCCTTTTATGTATTATGTTATGATGACGTGATTTTTAAGAATCCCATTTTTATTACATGGGTTATGCTGTGATGTATAGTTTATGATTTTGTGGCACACATAAGAATGGTATCATTATGAGATGGGTGGGACCTATATATCCCTTCAATTCATTGGGTAATGATTTATATCTCATGAGATAGACATGGCTGGAACGGCAGGTTAATCTGGTTCAAAGAAATAGGACTGAAACGAGGAGTGAACTCGGTTCAGAAATGGACTTTGTCTGCTAAGATAGTCTTGGCAATGAGTCTTTACTAATAAGAAATGATTCTCTATGATTATGTGTGTATTCCAAAAAGTTTCATGTTTTAAGTTATGATTATTTGGATTACATTTCACTAATATTATTTATCCCATGTTATGAAATTATGATCTCTTTTGCAGGTTAAGATTTCCGAAATGATATGTTCTTATGAATATGATGTGATTGATATTTCTTTTGATTACCCTTACTGAGCATTTGAGCTCACCCTTTTGTATGTTTTATTTTCCCCAGGTCAGGAAGAAGGATATTAAGTAAGATATTCCGAAAAGGGACTCTAGATATGATGAAATAAATGGGAGACAATGTAGTTGATTTATGAACCAGTTGTTTATGTTTCCCAGTTTCTAAAGACACTATACCTATACTGTCCTTTCATGGTTTTGTTATATGTTGTAATAAGTGTACATCAATTTTTAAGTATTAACAATGTATGGGTCGTTATAGTTGGTATCAGAGGAAAGTTATAGTCAACCTTTGGAAACTAGGATGTGAAAGCCTTAGTAAGAACCCTAAGGATAAGTCTAAGCATAGAACACAATCTTAGTGTTTTAGAAATGGCCATGAATAAACTATGATAAGACCTTAGGTGTAAAATTTTATTCTTGATTATGTGTTTTTCCTATTATAATTAGTGTTGCTCACACTATTCTTCTTGGTTTTAGTCAATGGCTGGAACCCGAAGGAACCGTGTTAATGCGGAATGCGACGGGCAATGAAATGATTGTCCCCCTGAGCAACAAAACGTCATGGGAGATGGAATGAAAAATCTTGTAGCCATGCTCACACAACTTTATCAAGCTATGAATCATGTAGGACTTCCAAACGAGAAAAGGAAGGAGCAATATTATGTTGAATCCTTCATGAGGCAGCATCCACCTTCATTTAGCGGGTCTTCTGATCCATTAGTGGTTGAACAATGGATCAGTACCACTGAAAAGATATTTTCAGTTCTTCAATGTTCTGAACATAATAAATTCATCTTAGCAGTATATTGTTTGGAAGGTGATGTTGATCAATGTTTGAATCTTATTAAGAATACAAGGCAAAGGGATGAAATTGAGTCCATGGAATGGCACGAGTTCAAGAACTTATTTTTCAATAAGTACTTCCCTCGTATTCTTCGAACAAAGATGGAGAAGGAGTTTCTTGAACTAAATCAAAAGGATGATTAATCTGTTGGTACCTATGAAGAAAATTTTACAAGACTTGAAAGGTACGCTTCTGGTATTATTATCCAACCTGAGAGTAAGATCGATCGATTCTTTAGTGGATTAAAACCAAGTCTTCGAAGGGCGTTATCCATAAGGGACTTAAATAGCTACGGCGAAATTGTTCGATGTTCTCTCAAGGTTGAGATGGAGATTGAAGTAACCCATCAGTCATATGGGCTTGATAAGAAGAGGAAAATGGAATTCAAAGGAAAATCTAAATAGCACACTAAAAAGAAGATGAGTTTTCCCTTATGCCCAATGTTTGGAAAGAAACATAGAGGGAGTTTTCTTAAAGGGACAAGTAAATGTTTCAAATGTGGAAAGGAAGGTCATCGGGAATTTAAATGCTGCAATGATGGGGAGAAGATGTCTAGTGATGCGAACAAAGAAAAGGCTACACAGAGTGCACCTCCTACACTTCAATGTTACATGTGCAAGGAAATGGTACATTATGCTAATCAATTCCCTAAATCCAAGGGTTAGTGATGATGATCGACGTAAACAAACTCTTAAGGCTAAAGACAAAGGAAAGTCACATGCAATTTCTATCAGTGATGTGGAGTACGATAACGAAGTGGTGAAAGGTACACTTACCATCCACTCTAAAGTAGAAAATGTTTTATTTGATTCTGGATCCACCCACTCTTTTATTTCAGAAGAATTTTCTAAGTGTATCACTGTATTACCTCAAAAATTAGATGTTGAGTTAGCTGTGACAACTCTTAATGGCACAACAGTCGCATCAAAATTTTATAATTCTTCTCCGATTGAAGTTTGTGGGAAAGTGCTTCCTGCAAATCTTGTGATCCTTCCTATAGTGGAATTTGATGTGATTCTTGGAATGGATTGGATTTCTTTATATTGAGCTCATATCAATTGCCAAATAAGGGAAATCACATTTCACATTCCAGATCAATCTATGATCATCTATCGACGCAAGGATGAACATAACCTTCCAGTGGAAATTTCTTCCATCTTATGGGTCTTGATTCCGCTAAATGAAGGTTATTTATCTCAAATGGTTGGTGAGAAACTCATGATTAAGAATATTCCCATTGTACGGGAGTTTGACGATGTCTTTCCGGAGGAATTGTCGGGTCTTCCACCAAATCGGGAATTCGAGTTTTCAATAGAACTCGTACCGGATGATTTGCCTATTTCAAAGACACCTTATAGAATGTCACCAATTGAGTTGCAGGAATTGAAGAAGAAACTCCAAGATAATCTTGATAAAGGATTCATACGCCCAAGTGCATCACCTTGGGGAGCACCAGTTCTGTTTGTTAAGAAGAAAGATGGATCAATGAGACTCTGCATTGATTATTCAGAACTTAACAAGATCACTATCAAGAACAAATATCTTCTCCCGCGCATTGATGACTTATTTGACCAACTACGTGGAGCTCAATACTTTTACAAGATTGATCTTCGTTCAGGGTATCATCAATTAAGGGTCAAAAGGGAGGATATACCAAAGACGGCTTTCCGTACAAGGTATGGAAACTATAAATTTATAGTAATGCCATTTAGTCTTTCTAATTCCCCTGATATCTTCATGGATCTGATGAATAGAGTCTTTAGAGACTATATTGATAAGTTTTTGGTAGTATTTATAGACAATATTCTTGTCTATTCAAAGAACAAGGAAGAACATGAAGATCACTTGAGAATTGTATTGAATACCCTGAGAAAGGAGAAGCTTTATGCCAAATTTACCAAGTGTGAATTTTGGCTTCAAAAAGTTTCATTTTTGGATCACATAATCTCAAAAGAGGGGATATCTGTAGATCCAGCAAAAACAAAGGTTATTGAATGATGGTCGAGACCAACAACAGTAACTGAGATCTGAAGTTTTCTTGGTTTGGCTGGATATTATCGACGTTTTGTGAAAGATTTTTCACGATTATCTAATCCACTCACCAGGTTGACTCAAAAAGGAGTTAAGTTCATGTGGATGAAGGAATGTGAATAGAATTTCAAGGAGTTGAAAAGAAGGTTATCTAGTGCACTTGTACTCACACTTCCTTATAGTAGTGAAAGGTTTGTGATCTATAGTGATGCATCCAAGAAGGGGTTGGGGTGTGTTCTTATGCAAAATGATATGGTGATAGCTTATGCCTCACGACTGTTGAAAATCCATGAGAAAAATTACCCAAGTCATGATTTGGAGTTAGCTGCGGTAATCATTGAATTAAAGATTTGGAGGCATTATATTTATAGAGAAAGGTGTGACATTTATACTGATCATAAAAGTTTAAAGTATACTTTCACACAAAAAGAGCTGAATATGTGCCAAAGAAGATGGTTGGAGCTGATTAAGGATTATGACTGCTCGATTCATTACCACCCTGGGAAAGCAAACAAGGTGGAAGATGCATTAAGTCGACAAGACCATGCTAGATTATCCATGATAAGGATCACAAAAGATCCAATATTTATGGATTTACAAAGGATGGATCTTGGAATTATAATGAAAGTAGAAAATTTGTATCTTTCTCAAATGAATGTTCAACCATCTATACATGTGAAGATTAAAGAGGCACAGAAAGAATATGTATAGTTACAAAAGAAGGTGAGAAATGTTCCTGAATTCAACCTTGATTGTGATGGGATAATAAAGTTCATGAATCGGGTTTGTGTTCCTCCCATCACAGAATTAAAGAAGGATTTGCTAGATGAGGCTCATAGTTCTTCATTATCCATTCATCCTAGAATCACGAAGATGTATAAGGACCTGAAAGAGTACTTATGGTGGGATGGCATGACAAGAGATGTTGGTGAATATATCTCTCGATGCTTGGTTTGTCAACACGTTAAAGCTGAGAGATAGAAGTCTAAGGGGATGTTACAACCATTACCCATACCATAATGGAAATGGGAAAACATTACTATGGACTTTGTCACTGGACTTCCTAAAACATCCAAATACAATAATCATATCTAGGTCATAGTTGATCGTCTTACAAATTCGTCACACTTCATCGCTATTAGAGAGGATTTCTCTCTGGATCAGCTTGCCAGGATATATGTAAAGGAAGTGGTAATATTGCATGGAGTACCACTTTCCATTATATCTGATCGGGATCCAAGGTTTACTTCAAAGTTCTGGTGAATTCTTCAGCATACTCTAGTTGAGTTTCAGCACTGCTTATCATCCTCAGACAGATGGTCAGTCTGAGAGGAAAATTCAAACTCTAGAAGATATGTTGAGAGCTTGCTCTATGTATTTCAAAGGTGGTTGGGATCAACACCTACATTTGGTGGAATTTTCTTATAACAATAGCTTTCACTTAAGTATTCATATGGCTCTTTATGAAGCTCTCTATGGAAAGAAATGCGGGACTCCAACTTGTTTCGATGAAGTTGGGGAAAGAAAGCTATTAGGGCCTGATCTTGTTGATGAGATGGCAGAAAAGGTCAGATCTATTCAACAACACATAAGAGAAGCTCAAAGTCGACAAAAAAGTTATTTCGATAACCGAAAAAACACCTAGAGTTTGAATTGGGTGATAAAGTGTTCTTATGAATATCTCCTTGGAAGAGAGTAATGAGATTTGGAAAGAAGGGAAAGTTGATCCCTAGGTATATCGGTCCTTTTGAAATACTGGATCATGTTGGGAAGGTTGCTTACCTATTGGTGCTTCCACCGAATCTCTCTCATGTTCACGATGTGCTCCATGTATCTCTCCTGAGAAAGTACATACCTGATCCTTCACATGTACTCAGCTCAGAAGTTGTACCGCTGGAGCAAGATCTTTCTTATGAAGAACAGTCGATAGAGATTCTAGATCGTTGTGAAAAAGTCCTATGGAACAAGACCACTCGCTTGGTGAAAGTTTTATGGAGGAACCACCAATTAGAAGAAGCTACATGGGTGCTTGAGGATATGATGAGGGAGAGGTATCCTCATCTTTTTGTTACAAAGTGACGAATTTCGAGGGCGAAATTCATTTTAAGGGGGGGTAGAATGTAACACACGAGACTTTTATGAGGAATATTTTGTTTTTATTTTATATAAATCATAAAAGGAATCTTTCACTACACACAACACTATCTTGGCTTGCTTTACACGCAATCGCGACCTTCCTCGATAGCTTGCATCGTACGCAATACCGAGTTTCACTAAACAATGATATGTTATTATTATTAAAACTAGTCGTTATGAATAGTAATACCCACTTTTTGAAATTTTGTAAATTTTATTTTTCAAAATGGACTTCATTTTTGGATTCGGAATATCTAAATTAGCCTAGGGGGAAATTTTGGTATTTTTCTGAAAACTTTCAATTTTTGATGAATAGTGAAAACACTGGGTTACTATTTAAAAACCGACTTTTTATTTAAGTAATTATTTATTTTATTTAAATTTATTTTAGGTCAAAATTGATACACAATACCTATATCAGTTCAATTAAATTCGTTGGAGTCATTTTATAATAATTTTAGATATATAAAAATTTTATTGAACTTTTCACCGTCTTTTACCCACCTCCTAGGAGAATTTCCAAATTCACATAAAACTTAATTTTACCGCTTCTGTGAGTGGAATTTCGAAAATACGATAGACACAGTTAATATCAAGGACTAAAATTTGGTTCAATGAGATGAAAATAATTTTTGGTGAATAGTAACTTTTTACTTTTTTTACCACGGTTAAAAGTAAATACGATAATTAAGGGTAAAAATGATATTATTATTACCCTAACACATTTCATAATTATATTGGATAATTTTAAATCGACCAAAAACAACCTTAGGAATAAAATATGACCATTTAGGCTCACTTGGATTAGATTAGGAATTTTAATATTAATTTAATTAAAGAAGGGTTAAAATAGTTAAAATCAATTTTTAATAACTAAATCATTTTTAATATAGGGTTATGCATAAGATAAATTCAACTAAAAATATTCATTATAAATATAAAAAGATTTTCTACATAATGGTATTTTATTTTTAATTTCTAAACTTTAAATAATTTAATTTATTTATGACACAATGATAATACAGTAATTATATTATTAATGCAATATTGACATAATTGATGTTATAAATACCCAAGTAAATGTAATTTGAGACTTTTTATGAATTACAATAATTTTATATGTTAATATGACATGTTATTATTGATTTAATTAACTTTTTTAGAACTAATCTTTCTGTTATGATTTTCACAAAAATCAATTACCAAATAGTGTCAAAATTGACATAAAATAGTTTTTAAAACAAATATTATATTATTAATTGTTATTTTATTCCTTGAAATCTAAGGTTCGGCCAAATAAATTATATAAGGTTATATATGTTAATAATAAATAACTTGGGGTTCGTTTTTCTTGTTATAGTATGTTTATTAACCTTATAGTGTAAGAAAACAAGAAGACACGGTAAAAGTTTAATTATCTAACTTAAAGTTAAATCTAAATGATAAGGTTAAAATAGAAACCTAAACTTGTATAAATTATATTGGATAAGATTATTTCGACCCATCCCCTACATATATTTAAAATAAATCAATTTGGAGCTATTAAAAACCGAATATGACTTTATAATAAAATAATATTTTTAGTTTTTCCAAAGGTGCCCCTCTCCTCCCTTATAAAAGGGAACCTCCTCCCTCTCTTCCTAACACCATTTTGAGCCTTAAAAATCGGCCCACACCTGCCAAATTCTCTTCTCCACTTCCCTAGAAACATCCTATATGTCCTGGTCTTCTTCAAAGACCAATTTTAGTGCCCTAAGTGGAAGTCTCAAAGAGGCGCTTCAAAGAAGAGGTCATGTCCGTTACTGATTCTTTCAACTTTATTTCTTCTTCCACTTCTTCTTATTTAGTTGTTTCATTATGAAGTAATAACATCAGTATCACTCATATACTGATATGTTATTATAAGTATGAAACAACCCTATTTCACCATTTATCCATCCTACAGAAAACGAAATCACTGTGTGTGCGTACGTACGGAAAACCATCTCCACGCCGTGGTGTAATCTATTTTCCACCACCACCTTACTTGAATAGGTATAATGGTGTAAATAATAACTATATATTATTATTGTAAAGTTATATTGATTATGAAATAGTATACATACACTCTAATACAATTCCACGATCATGGGAATGATATCATCGCTCATGCGTACATACGGAATATCGTCTCCACGATGTGATGCGACTCGTTCTACATGATTTTCATTGCATAATGATTAAATAAATGAATTGAGTTAATAAATATGATATTTATAAAATAATACCATTCTGTAAATGAGGTATCTATAACCTAAAAAGAAGAATAAGAATTTATTCGACAAAACACGCATAAGAACAAAAGGCAATAAACACTCGAATAACAAGTAACAATGAAATATTAATAATAAGAAGATAAGAATATGACCATATATTATATCATAAAAATAATTATGATTCTAGAATAAGTCAATAACATTATTTAAATCATTATACAGGAGGTTTGGACACTTACGAAGCAAATCGGACCTAAGGTAAGGGAAAATCTCACAATCTCATTTTTATCCGACATTGTTTATACTTCATAATTTATCAGGGAATATTTATCATCCACATCCATGTTTCTTCAATATGTAATATTATTTATATCCTCATACAATTTTTTAAATCCAATTTTACCCTTCGGTGAGTTTTTAGTAAAAGATATGAAAGGAATATTTTGTCGTTTTTCGTACAAGGTACTTTTTGACTTTTCCAGCCAAAGTACGAGAAGAATGTTTTTTTAACTTATACGGCATGAATGGATTTTTAGAACATTATTTCCATTAAGCTTCCTTTAAAAGTTTTAAATTTTATTTTTAATCAACTTCTTTTAGTTCAAAATTATATGACATGTTAAGAAAGGAAAATGTTTTTGAAGTAGAAAGTATATTTTCCTCAAGAATGGAGTTCTAGTGTTTTGTCAAAATTATTTTCCATATAAGATAATATAGGTTTCTGTTTATATCGCTAATTTTACATTGATTTGATTATGTTATGATGGAATTATTTTTACAATATCCTTTTATGGATTATGTTATGATGACATGATTTTTAAGAATCCCATTTTTATTACATGGGTTATGCTATGATGTATGGTTTATGATTTTGTGGAAAACATAAGAATGGTATCATTATGTGATGGGTGGGACCTATATCTCCCTCCAATGCATTGGGTAATGATTTATATCTCATGATATAGACATGGTTGGAATGGCAGGTTAATCCGGTTTAGCGAAACAGGACTGAAACGAGGAGTGAACTCGATTCAGAAATGGACTTTCTCTGCTAAGATAGTCTTGGAAATGAGTCTTGACTAATAAGAAATGATTCTCTATGATTATGTGTGTATTCCAAAATGTTTCGGGTTTTAAGTTATGATTATTGGGATTACATTTAACTACTATGATTTATCCCATGTTATGAAATTATGATCTCTTTTGCAGGTTATGTTTTCCAAAATGATATGTTCTTATGAATATGATGTGATTGATATTTCTTTTGTTAAACCTTACTGAGCATTTTATCTCACCCTTTTGTATGTTTTCTTTTCCCTAGGTCAGGAAGAAGGATATTAATTAGGATATGCCAAAAAGGGACTCTAGATATGATGAAATAAATGGGAGACAACGTAGTTGATTTATGAACCAGTTGTTCATGTTTCCCAGTTTCTAAAGACACTATACCTATACGATCCTTTCATTGTTTTGTTATATGTTGTAATAAGTGTACTTCAATTTTTAAGTATTAACAATGTATTTAAAGTATGGGTCCTTATATCCAATAACATGTGTAAGGTTGAATTCAGGTTTCCAATAATATTTTATGATAATTTGAGTTATTACTATTTTTCAAGAGGACACATGATGAAGATATTCACATATTGGGAATGTAAAAATTTAGGGCTACTTTATGTTGATTAAAGGAAAATAATGTAATCGATGCATTGAGAAGGAATGATCAGAGTGATTTAAAAAAAATAGGTATTGAATGGGATCATGTATTCATGGATATAATATTGATGGACATGGGAATTATCAAAGAAGGTGAAACATCAAAACATCTTAAATTGGTTTCCCAGCTATGTTTTTTATAAATGATTAAAAGCTCTCAGTCTGATGATAAGAACCATCAAGGAAAAATTAATGTTGTGAAATTTGGGAAATTTGATTAATTCATATTTGAAGAGGTAATTCTAAAATTTGTGAAGAGGCTATTTTTCCCTCAATAATCAATATAAAAATAGAGTTATTGGATGATTCTCATAGCTCAAATTTCACTAAACACCCAAGTATCACTAAAATGTATAGATATTTGAAGGAAAATTTCTAGTGGGACAACATGAAGCGGGAAATTGTTGATTAGGTATCAAGATGTCTTGCTTGTCAAAAATTAAAGTCCAAAAGACAAAATCCTAGAGGAGTCTTGAAACCTATAACTTTTCTTACGTGGAAATGGGATTACATCACAATGTATTTTTTTCACTGAAATACACAAAAATCTAAGAAATGATTATGTGATATGGGTAATTGCTGATCGACTTGTGAAATCTGCACATTTCATCACTATAAGAGTGGATTTTCCATTGGATAACATAGAAAAACTCTATATAAATGATGTTATGAGACTTCATGGGGAACCTATCTGAATTATTTCTGATCGAGATTCATTATTTACGTCAAAATTATGGAAAAGTCATCATAACTCTTTGGATACAGAGATTTAGTTGAGTACTGCTTATCACCCTCAAAATGACGTGCATTCATAGAGGACGATCCAAATCTTAGAAGAAATGTTGAGATCGTGTTAACCTTACATTCAAGGTTTGTGGTATCAATATTTATCTTTAGTGGAGTTTGATTACAATAATATTTTCCATTCAATTTTTCAAATTGCACCATATGAAGCAATGTACGGGAAGAGATATCGTACACCAACATGTTGGGATGAAGTTGGTGAAAGGAAGATTGTGGGCCCAGAGATTATGAAGGAAAAAACATAAAAGGTAAAGACTATTCAAACCCATATCAAAGAATCTAAAAGAAGGAAAAATATCTATGTTGATAATCGAATGAAGGATTTAGAATTTCATTTAAGATATCATGTTTTTGAGTAGGTAACTCACTGGAAGTGTGTTATAAGATTTGGGTTGAAAGGGAAACTAATCCCTAGGTACATTGGACCTCTGGAAATCCTAGAGGGAATTGGATATTTTTTATATCCTTTGGTTATGCCTTAGAGCCTGTCTAAAGTACACTCTGTGTTCCATGTCTCATTGTTGATAAATTACATGCCAGACCCAATTCATGTCCTCACTTATGAAGGAATAGAATTGGAACATGACTTATCATACTTTGAAGAGCCAATACAGATTATAAACACAAAATAATATGTGTTTAGGGATTTTAAAACTCAACTAGTAATGATACTTTGGAAAAATCATAAAATTGAAGAGGCAATATGGGAGCCTGAGGAGCTTATAATGAAGAACAACCCAAATCATTTTGTGAGGTAACATTCTGGTAATTTTGAGGATAAAATTTTTGTTAGGGGATAATTTAAACCCCCGAGTATTTATAAATAAATGCATAAAGCATTATGTCTCCACAAAACACCTCTTTGTTTCAACCTAGCTAGTAAACATAATTTTTCATCCTCTGTGATTTGAATTTCAAAAAATTGACATACACGGTTGTGTTCAGTAAGATATTTAGAGTCTGATAAGGCAAACATATTTTTTGTTGAATAGTAACCTAACCATATGAATAGGAATATGACTGTTATAAATAATAAATCATATTATTTTTTTCTTATGGTTATAATATAATGAGATCTTGATTAATATTTCAAAGTGATATAAAACAAAATATTGGTTTAAAATTTTTATTTTTCGAATAAATTATGATTTTATTTAAAAATTAAATTAATCATATTTAGTGATTTATTTTTTAAAAATGGAGTTCATTTTTTAATTTTACATATCAAAAAATGGTTATGGTGAATTTTTGGGATTTTTTGAAATACTCAAATTTTTTATGAATAATAAAATACAAAGATTTTCCGTGTATATACATTATCAGTTAAATTTACTATTACTAGCATAATGGCTGATGTAAGAACGCTGTTTTCAAAATATCAAGAACTATTTACTATTATGGGTCACACTAATCAACAACATTGGTTGTCTTGAGTGAAATAATAAAATAATGAATAAGAAATTCAATAATCACCCCTCTCCTCCACTATAAAAACCCACTCACTCCCTATTCTCTTCACTCCTCTCAAGGCTTGTGACATGCCTAAATTCTACTCAAATATCATCCCAATCTCCTACCTGACATCCAGTATCCCTTGGTCTTGTAAAAATACCAAAACCTCTCCACTAAAGAGTCTCTCAAGGAAGATTACTTCAAGACATAAATTCCTCTTTTCATTTTACTTATTTCATGTTCAATTATTTTCATTCCTCACCTCCTTCCATCCAAATGTTTTGATGACTCCAGTATCTTATATGTACAATATTTTTTTATGATAAAGTAATAATTCTTCATCATCCCTCCTTTCTCCCTCTTTTATACTAGAAAATAAAACACCTTCCAAGATTTGTTAATTTATCACATTCAAGGATGACGGGCTTTCAATTTCTATTACCATCTTAAATTATGGTCATGAATCCATTATGATGACTTAACCAGACTATAATATATTTTGAATAATTTATTTAAGGTTTTGGAATTTTTTTTACACATTATAGTAATTTATAAATCAAAATGAGTTTGTTGTGATCAAAAAACCTCCAATTAACCCAAACACGTGTCATTATTGTTTTATCTAATGAATCATATTCACACCCAATCACCAAAGGAATGTTATAATCATGTAATGATATGTTTTTTCACCAATAACATACATATTCTATTCTGGAAAACCATCCTCATTCTACGTTTTTATCTCTACATGAATATAAGTAAATTGATCAGGAAAACCAAGGAAGAAAACGCTTTCAAACAACGAAATTGAATCTCTTAACCCATAAAAAGCCATGAATGAACCCAATAACGTTATACTAAATAAATTAAATGTATTTTATGTTTATAACTGATTATTTTATAAACCTAAATTTTATTATTCAGGTCACTAATATCATGTTATGAACACCTTCAGACTTAAGGTAACAGTTTCTACCCGAACCTCCATTTTCATTCGAGTTACTTTTATTTTATAGTTAAATCAATGAAATTCATATGTATTGATACATACTCTCCATAAATTCTATGTGACTATTCAATTTATGTTTACCAACTTGAATCCTTCTTTATTTTATTGGTATTTACACATTCTAAACGGAACATTCAAAATTCATTCTGAAATACAGGCCCGATTCAAGGGAATTTTTCAAATTCATACCTATTTTCAAGGGAACTCAATAGTGTATTTTTAGAAACAATACTATTTATAAAATCAATAATTTTATTATTAAAATAATAATTTACTTATTTTATGGTTTTATACAAATAATTTTCTGAAATAAATATTCTTTTCAAAGTAAAATATTATTTATCTCATGACTTAGTCGATGATTTTATAAGAGTAACTTCATCTGTTTCAACACTCTTGTTGATTCTTATATATTATTGGGATTATTATTTTATGATATCATCTAACATATTTAATTGAATGGTTTATGATTATTTTTATTGTGGATGTTCTATCTTAAAACCATTCACCAGTTTTCTCTGAATGGTTAGTATTTGTGCTTAATATTCAGGAAAAGTTATTTATATTTCATATGTTAGTCTCAATATGAATGTATAGTTTGTTTATGTTTATCCCAGTTTGTATGAGGAATGCATTGGACTTATTATGTGATGTTTGGGGCCTTTTAAATCCCTTTAATGCATCTTTTGGTCTTGTGAAACAAATATATATGGACTTGATCAGGGCATTTCCCATATTTAGATATGGTTTTGGCCGAGACCTTAAACATTTTTAGATGTCATGGCCAAGACATTGAAAATATGTTTTAGAATGTCCGAAATATTTATTTCCCTCAATATAAAGTTTGAAATTTATATATCAAAAGGTAATTATACTAGTTGAATACCCATTATAATGTTTTATTATGGAAATATTTACTCATCTCATATTCCTACCATATTATATTCACGTTTATTTTTAAAGGTGTGTGCTTTAAATTATTCACCATGCCTAATGTTTATGTTATCTTCCACTACAAAATTTTCCCTTATTGATCATTTGAGTTCATCCCTTATTATGTATCATTTTTTTCTAGGATATGAAGAGGTATATTATGATTGACTTCCATGGATAATATTAGAGTGGTGGATGTTCCCAATGGAACTTATTTTTTGTTTTTCATTTCATATTGTAATGTTGAACTTAGGTATGTATTTGGATTTCCGAATCAACTAAACTATTCATTCCTTTAGGATATTAATTTCTTGTAATCATGTCAATGTAATTAAATAATGAAAAATATCCAGAAAACTAGGGTTTGGGTGTTACATAAATGGACGTCAGTGAAGTTGTAACGGTAGTTCTTTAAGAAGATCCTCCTGAATTATCTTCTAGATATCCCGCTAGACCAAAAGTCCTATTTTTTGGAAAGCTTCATATGTATCTAGATCAGAATCACAATATATCTCTAAGGGGGTCTTAAACAATGATTAGTGTACTCATTGAGACGCCTTGTTATGGTCCCTCCAGAACATCCTCATCTTCACCTACAAATATTTTTGAAGCGAGCATGGAGGACCCCATCTAAATCCCAGTCTCTGAAGATGATGGAACTATATAAAAAATAAAACTTCTCATAAAAATTATAAGTTTAACAAGAATCAAAGTCATAAAAGTGAAAAAAATAGTTTATAAAACTCACCCATCATTGTGTCAATTATTGAGATTGTTCCTTCTCAAATGCCCCCAACATCAAATATTGGAGTTGGAACCTCTTTAAATGGAACATTATCTTATGTTTGATCTGTTACCAAGATCAAATTATCTTGGGGATTTTATACATTGGTATTTTCCTCCATTTCAGCTGGGTTCAGTAGCTCTTTAGAATATCCCACTTCGGGATTCTTAGCCATCACTCCCTCAATAATAAGAGTATGGTGAACTTGGATGCCTTGTTCATGAAGTGCCTTGTTGAATATCTCTACAATGAAAAGTATAAATGTTGAACTATGATGCCGTGAATTTGGAGAAATAAAAATAAACAATTTTTAAAAAAATAGGAATGAAAAAACTCACATCCATCCAACTCCTTTCAGAAATATATAAAATCTTTGAGGGAACATGGAATATCAATGAATGAATTAATTAGATCAAAAAGTTTATGGTACATAGCCTCATGTCTCACAACATCCTCACCAATAAGTATATCTAATATGAATTGATCATAACCTAAATTGTATCCACTATCGATCCCCTTTAGTAACTTTTCAATACACATAGTGTCATCCGGCCCTTCAGATCCAGGTCATTGTTAGCATATTTTTTAGACAATCCATGATCCATATCATCCTCCCTTGGGGAATCCTCCTATCCCCTTGAACGATCAGTACCTAAACCCTTAATGGAGGAATCTAATGCAGATTCTTCAAGAGAAAAGTAAAATTATAGAGTTCATGTCAATAAAGTATTGATAAAAATGATGGCACAGAGACATATTACAATGAATTTTTCAAGAAAAGTTTAATTAAATCCTTCGCTTCCTCTCTTGAGTTATTGAAGGAAACATCTTATTCCTCCTAGAAATTTATACATGAGGTGATAGTTGAGGGGTCCCCACCACCATCTCCACTATCACGGTCCTTTTAACTATGGATAACCCTGGATATTAAAGTGTCTCATTCATTACTGGAATGGGGTTTCCCATGGGCCTATACTTCAATGAACCAGGAACCTCTTCTTCTTCTCCTTCTCCAACACGTTCTTCTTATTATTCTTTTACAAACTGAAAAAATATCCACTAAAGTTTAATGATGGTATATTAATAGGAATAAAAGGGTAAAGTGAAAATATAAGTATATTATAATGGATGAGGTGAATGTCCCATTAATCTAGGTAATGAATAGCTTCCCCTCAATAACTCTTGGTTAAAAATGACAGATTCTCTCTTTGTGGCCATGGTCTGATCATTGGTTTCTTATATTGAAGCCTTCAACTCTTGAAATTACCTCTTCACCTTAGCCAAATCACTATAAGGGTGGATATCAGAGGGTGATCTAATATCTCCTATGAGTGGGATACATAGTAAAACATGGAAAAACTCCCATTCATATTTTACATATTTATTTATACTCTCCAAAACTTGAATCTCTAGGGGTCATACATAATTTTTCTATGATTTAGATTTTCATGAGGAAGACTTTACCCCCTTAGATTTAGTGTCATTTTCATATCACTTTGATTTCATAGGGTAATGATGTTATTGAACATGGGATTCCTCCCGATGATGGAGACTAGACTTCCATGGTGTGCGAGTTTTGGTTTCCTGAACTCCAGCCTGTCTGATGGTCTTTATCTGATAATTCTTTAAATAATCTTGAGATTCAGTAGTATCACCATTATCTCAGGCCTTTTACCTTGCATAACATTAATAGATATAGCTTTCACTTTTACTTGGTATATTCCCTTCACCAATAACCCATGAGGGTTCATAGATATTCATGCCTTGGGATACCTAGCCTCGAACATGACTGATTCATCTAATGGAGGTAGTGTGATTGATATTTTGGACACCTTTATAGACATTAAGATCTAAAGTTTTTGAGCTACCATCGGATTATTCTCTAGCCTAAATGTATTCTAAATTATTCCTCTCACTATATTTTATGTTATTTTATTAATGTATTGGATTTATCAACATAAATCCCACATTAATTTCCATGGGATGTCACATTTTATATTCAAACAAAGTTATGATATTTTATCAATGAAAAAATAAATTTAAAAATTGAATGGAAATCACATTCATTGTATTTGTTTCGATTCTTACACAAGAGGGGTTATTTTCTTATATTTTTGGGGAGAAACTCAAAATCATTGATATAACAATTGTTCCAAAGTTTATTGATGTCTTTCAGGAATTTTTTCAAACACTTCCACCAAATGTGATGTTTTTTTACAATTGAACTCAAGATTAGTGCCATGCCTATTTAAAAAACTCATTATAGAATGATTTTAATTGAGTTTCATGAATTGAAGAAGTAAATCTATGATAATTTCAAAAATGGATTCATTTAGAAATGTGTTTCACTATGGGGTTCACTAATTCTATATATAAAAAATAATGGTGGATTGATGCGACTTTGTAGCGATTATGAAAAAGTTGAAATACATCAAAATCAAGAACAAGTATCATCTACCCTGTATTGATGACTTGTCTGAATAATTGTGAAATGCATAATACTTTTATAGTAATGACCTTCATTTTGGATATCATCAATTATAGGTCAGTAAGGATGATATATCCAATATTTTATTATTTACAATGTATGGACACTATGAATATTTATTAATTCCATCTGGTCTTAATAATTCTCCCACTATCATCATGAATTTAATGAATATAATCCTTAGATATTACATTCATCTGTTTTTCTTAGTTTTATAGATGTTATTATTATATATTCAAATAGAATTTAAGATCCTGAATATCACATGAGGATTAAACTAAAGACCCAAATAAAATATAAATTTCATTAAAAATTTGCACAGTATGAACTTTATCAACAAAAAGTTTCATTTTTGGGTTATATAATCTCAAAAGAGGGTATATATTTGAATCCACCAATGAAAGAGGAAATTGATCATTGGAAAAGACCAACAATTATTATTGATATCCATTTTTTGGTTGGATATTATCTATAGTTTATGGTAACTTTCTCACAAATATCTAATCAAATCACCATGTTAACTCGGAATGGACATAAATTCCTTTGGACAGATGACTATGATGAAAATTTCAAAGAACATAAGGGTTTATTAGTTAGTTAACCTATTCTTATATTACCCTATAGTGTATAAGGTTTTTTAATATTTAGTTATTCATCCAAGAAGGTATTGGGATGGTTTATTATGCATAATAACATGGCTATGTATTATACTTTGAGAAAATTATTTGTTCACGAGAAATATTAACCATCTCATTATTTGGAGTTAGATGATATAATTTTTTCATTTAAAATATAGATGAATTTTCATTATGAGTAAAATTATGATATACATATCAATCAAAAAAATTCATGTATATCTTCATAAGGAAGAGGTTGAATATGTTCAAGATAAGATTCTTAGAGGTGATTAAATATTATGATCACTCAATACATTACCACCCTGGGAAAGAAAACATGGTGGTAAATGATTTGATTCAAATGTATTATAATATAAAATCAATGATAAGGAACATAAAAGATCCAATATTATTTTATTTTAAAGGTTTGTATATGGATATACTAATGGAAGGGAATAAATCCTACCTCTCTCAATTGATTTTTCAAACATGCATCCAAGTAAATATTAAAGAGCCACATAAGGAAAATGTAGGGCTAGAAAAAAAATGTAATTAATATTCCAGATTATAACATAGATAATTATGGAATGATGAGGTTCAGAAACTTTGTATGTGTTTTCCCCATAACATATTTCTAAATGGAGTTTTTTTAGGAAGCTCATAGATCTACATTCTCTATTAATTGTGGAAAATGAATATGTATATATATTGGAAAGAGTATTTATGTTTGGATGGAATAAAAGGATATATATCAGAGTTTCAATATTGGTTCTTGGTATTTCATCAAGTTAATGGTAAGGGGAAAATTATAAAGGGATGTTGCATCCATTAACTATACCAGAATGGAAATGAAAAAACATCAACATGGATTTTTTCATCAAACTACCCAAAATATTTGTACTAAAAGATTCTATATGGGTTATAGTAGACCACATTACAAAGTATCCACAATTAATCATGATAAAATAATATTTAATTATGGATCATATTTCCATGATATATATTAGGGAAGTGTTATGGATGCATTGAGTTCTATATTCAACTATATCTGATAGGGATCCAAGGTTTACATCAATGTATATGTGAATTCTTCTACAAGATCTTAATACAAATCATAGTATTAGCATTTAATATCATTCTTTGATAGATTTCTAGTCCTAGTGAAAAAGTAAAACCCTAGAGGATATGTTTATATCTTGGTTCTATGAGTTTCAATGTTTGTTGGGATCAAAACCTTACTCTAGTTGTGTTTCTATACAAAAATACCTTTCACATAACAATTCATATGGTTCCTTATGAATCACTCTTCAGAAATAATTTTAAAACTCTATAATGATGGAATGTAGTTTGAGAAAGAATGATTTTAGAAACTTTGATAGTTAAAGTAATGGAATAGAAGGTTATATATATTCAACAACACTTATGGGTAGTAAAAAGTCGACACAAAACTTATATAGATAATATCTAATGTTATCTTGTATTTGATGTATGTGATAAGTCATTTTGAAGAATATCTCTATAGAAGAGGGTTATTAGATTTATGAAGAAAGGGAAGATAATCCCTAGAAATATCAGTCCCTCTTAGATTGTATATTATATCAGGATGTATCCTATTGTTTATTGCTTCCACCAAACCTCTACCATGTGTATGATGTTTTACATGTATCTCTCATGAGGAAGTGCATACCCCAACCATGAAAATGTACTAATTATTGAGTTTGTACTATTGTAGAATTATATATCTTATCAGGAAAAACTAGTGGAGATTATAAATCATACGTAGAATTTTCTGTAAATAACCAATCACCTGGTAAAACCATTGAGGTGAAACCACAAGTTTTTCAAAAGCAATGTGGGAACATGATGATGCAATGAGGAATATTTATCCTTATTTGTTTGTAAAAAAGTGGTGGAATTTGAATGAAAAAATTCAATTTAAGATGGTAGTACATAAAACATAATTTTTATGAATTTATTTATTTTTTAATAAATTAAATTTCATCAATATCTTGTGTTACACACATCACCGAGTTTTAACAGACTATGAAAAACTTATAATCTTATTATTAAGGCATGATAATTATCACATAGCTGTTAAAATTGGTTGAATGGATAATAATAAGAACAGTTTTTATATTAAGTATAATTTAATGATATAAAAAATATTTATAAAAAAGTATGTAGTTTTTAGTAAAGTCATTCCATGTTTTAATGATTGTATTTTCTCAAAACAATTCATTATCTATTTTTTTTGTGAAAAATAATAAAATAAATTTTTACAATTTTATGAAATTAATTCCAAAAAATAAACATAATTCTGGAATTCATCATATGAAAATTATCAAAGGGTGGATTTTTGTTGTTTTTTGGAAAAAATCAATTTTTGGATCAATAGTTAAAAGTATTGGTTTCTATTGAAAACTACTTATTAATTTAAGGATTTTTTAAGGTTCCTTTTTTTAAATGGGTATAAAAGTAAATTTATTTAAATTATATATCAACTAATACATTTTATTTCTTTGTGATCATATTTATATTGAATGTTGCGAATAACAACATTTTGATCTTTTGAACATTTTCTCTTTTGAAAATTGATTTCTCATCACGACTCTGGGTTTAATTTTAAATTATACTTTTGAAATTCAGTGAATGGAATTAAAAAAATGAAATCCATATTTATAATAATAATAATTTATGTTATATAATAAGTTAATTTTTATTTTATTTCATTTCAAATAGTAAAAATTAAAAAAACATTTACCACAATTAAGGTAAAAATGGGTCTACTTAGTGGTTAAACTAAAAATATAAGGGATAAAAATGAAACAAAACATGTCCAATACACATTTTATTCAGAGATTTGTACGTAATATATTATATTATATATATTTGTCCCTTATGAGCCTTTTGTAATGTGAATAATGAGGGTAAACCTTTTACTTTTCACAAATTACATTTGTGTCACTAACCACATCTATAAAGTGCCACCCCCTCTCACATACTCCCTCATACTTATAAAACATTTTAATTTTTCCAATAACAACCTAAATACCTTACTTAATTCTCTAATATAATCCTATAATCCTTATATTTATCATCAATCCATCCTTTAAAGGTGTTTGGTGAAAACCCATGGTGGTACCTAAAAGAATATGTAACATTCATCAACGAGCATTTTTTATTTTACTTCATTCTCCACCTCCTTAGATTATTATTTCACCATGATGATATAATAAAAAAATTATCTTGAATATGATTATATTTTTTTAATTTTAAGTGCATAACCTAAACTTATATCCTCTTCCCTCAAATGGGAAAGGATAACATTGCTCTTGTATACAACAGACTATAACCTTGTGAACTGATGTGAAACATTTTCCATCAACACTTATCATGGTTTGGAATGAGGATAAATATAATTTATATATATATATATATATATATTTAATATTTTCAAAATAGATAAAATTATTTAAATATATAATCATATATATAAATTTTAGTTTCAATTCTATAGAGAATAAGATAATGTCGTTCCTGTGTACGGTGGACTACCGCCTCGTAAAGTGATGTGGTCTATTTTCACATACGTTTTACATGGATGATAATAAAGGAAATATATAATTAATATATGTCATATATATGACATATATATTATTATTTTCATTTAAATACATTAATTACATCCATTTTTCTTCATATATCAAGGAAATGGAATCGTCATCCATGCATATGTATGACCTATAGTCTCCTTGAATAGCGTATTTCATTTTATACATATAAAATTTATGGATTACCATAAATAATTATATAATGAATAAGTTTTTTATTTATATAATTTTAATAATTCTAGATATTATTGTTCTATAATAATATTAAGAGGTTCAAAAAAACAAATGCGAAAAACAAAGCACTTATTTCATAAAATGTGACATTAATGTAGAATTATTAATAAATTGGTAATAAAATTTCATTAATAAATAAAATAAGGAATTATATATATAATTTTTTTGTAATAGATTTAAGATAAATATATATATATATATTATATAGTATGTTTGATTGTGTATGAAGGAATTTGATACATAAATTAAAGGTATTTTTCTTCTCAATTTGACTTCTTTAGAACATATGTTATATTATGAACCTATATTCTTTCTTGATATGTATATATATCCAATTTGATATTTTATAGAATTAATATCATTATTTTAGTCATAATTAATGTTTTATTTTATTGTAATGTTTTATGGTACTTATGATTCAAAAGATACCAAGGTGGTAAATATTTTATGTAACAATCTCATCGATTATCAGGACTGTTTATGATAATGATTCCCATGATGAAATATTATGACCAATATTCTAAAAAACTCATTAATTTTATTCTCATGTGTTTATTTCATGAGAATTAATTTTTCCTCCATTTTCCTCTCTATGTACTCAAGAGACCAAAATATTGTTTTTAAGGATAATCACCTTTATTTTCCTCTCTTTGATAGAAAAACCTTTTTATATCAAAACCATGTTTATAAAAATGATTTCAAAATTGTTTTTTAAATTATATTAAACAAATTTTTACACATTTTTTACTTTATACAAAAAATATTTGAAAGGAATCTCCATGTCATTATCCAAAACAAGGCTTGTTTGGATTTTACCAAAAATGTGAATGGAATATTTTTCTTAATGTGAAGGGATTGAATGGAATTTAATGACATCATAGAATTTATTTTCATTCAAATTTCCTTTAAAATTATTTAATTTTAATTTTGAATAAAATTATTTCGAAAATATAATGTGAATTTTTAATTAATAAAATGTGATTTTCAAATAAATGATATTTTCCTCAAGAATCTTTCCAAGTGATTTTTCTTTCAAATACATTTTCTTTATAAGATGGAAAAATTTGATGTAAATACTTTTTTACTTTGGATATGATCCAATTATATCATCTTTATTCATTCTATAGATATATTTTTTTATTATAAATAGATAGTTAGGAAGCTTGTTTCTCTTTCATAAGTTATACCATAATAAAATAATTATAAAAACGAATTCTTTTTCCTTAGGTAAGGTTTTTATTAAATGATGAAATAATTATTAAACCTATTTATTTTCCATAAGATATGTTATGATGAGTTTTTATTAAACCCGTTTCCTTTCATGGGTTTTGACAAGACTAATTTTTTATGATCTTATGGAATATATACGTATGATTTTTATTATGAGACGAGTGGGACATATGTATTCCTCCAGTCAATTGGGTAAATATTGACATCTCATGAGATAAATAGGAATCGCATGAAGAGTTAACCTAGTTCTATAAGAGACTATATCCACTATCATATTATTGGGAGTAATATTTGACAACAATGATTGTTTATGGAGTTTTCGTATTCTATTATGATAGTCTCACCAACGTGCATTGAACTACTACAGATATGATTTTATGAACATATGTGTATTCTAATATTCTTTGTCCTAATCCATTATTATGAACTAATGGATCACATTATTTTATTCTCTTATTTAAAAAGTCTTATGAACTTTAAATCATTATACTATTACCCAAGATTATGATAAATGATATAAAGGGTATGGTTTTATAATGTTATGCTCATGTTATCTTACCTTTTTTAATGTTATATTAATATATATCTCTCTTGTTTAACCTTACTAGGAATTTGAGCTAACACATTCTTATATTTCTTTTCCCAACATTATGATGAAATTTATTATGTATGATTTTTCTTTAAAGGGTGATATTTTTGAATAACATAGTGAGAGAATATGTAGTTCACTTATGAACAAGTTTTTTTTTCTACAAGTTCCAAAGGCATCATACATTTTAAATCCTTAGGTGTTTGTTTCTTTAATGTAATTAATTTTGATAAAAATGATTTAATAATTATATATATGAATATACTACATATTTATAGGGAGGACCACATGTTTCCAAACTATGAAACATGGGTCTCAAGACCAAGAAAAACTAGCAATTAAAAATAGAGGCATCATATACAGTTTTTGAACAGTTTCTCTAACCATGTACCTCGACTATGTATGGTGAAAGCGTCTATGCAGTGATGAATGAACCATTTATGCATTATTTTTCTAGTGTGTTAACTATAAAAGGTTCTTGATCCTAGAATATAGGTTCACATAGTTTTGGTATAGTTCATAAAAGTGTTTTCCCAAACCAATTACCATTTTAAAAATCAAGAAAATATCATTTTCCCTACTTTCTATTAAAATATAAATCCTTTATCCTCCTACCTAAAAACACAAAGTATCATTGTTGTGGGAGATCTCCTTATACCCACTTATAGTTTTTGGTATATATCCTCCATCTTTTCATTGATTCCTTAACCCTAAGTTGTGTGGGATTTCCCTTAGTTAGTCTATAATTTTATTACCTTTTTTTAGTTTTCTTTACCATTTTAACATTATCATCATACAAGCTATTATTACCTATTTCCATGGTGTTTTTTTTGGTTTTCCATTATCTATCATTCTACCAAAAATATGAGCTAGATACTATATGATAAGTATACAACATTTCTATGAAAGTTTTTCTGTGGATTGTTTCTTAAAATTTATATTGTTTATAATTAATAATTATTGTGTTGCACACTAGACTTTCTACACATTTCCTATAAAATGATCAAATCCTTTCTTCAAATTCTTGGAGAAAAACTTATACCCTTTATTGGACATGTATATATTTTCTATAATGTCTCTTATTTTCTGTGTATTATTTTTAAATATTATATGGAATTAATTCGACACCATGTGCTGAGATGGCGTGCAATTATGAGGCCTGGTGTGCCAGAAATTAATTTATGAAATATATTAAATATATTAAATAACACACATGAGATATTTTTTCTAAAAAAATTGAATAACTTATAAATGGCTGTCTAGATCAAAAATATGAGGGAAATATTGTGTTTAGAGTAGTGATATGAACCTAGATGAGACCTAACATTGGACGACATGGTTCAACTGCGAAAAGTAGTTTTTAGTGTTTTAAAAACTAAAATAAATGATGAATTTATTTTATTTTATCATTTCAATGATTTATAAGTTTTTCATTTTTAGATAAGATATTGGAAGAATTCCATGGATAGATGGATAACCCTGTGATTTCCTAGAGGCTTTGGAGAGAACATGTAGAACTTTCTCCATGGAGAACAATGACAATATTGCAGATCAGAGATCGACATACACTGTTTTTGATGGATCTATCCAATGGAGGTGATACGATGATCGATCCTATTTAGTTAATGATCCAACCCTGAGGTAGGTCAAGGTGTTTTAATTTATTTTCCCTGTCATTATATTCAATTATGAATGCGGACCAACCAATGAACACTTTGATCTGTGTTTCACTTATTCTTATGGGATGGGATATGATTGTAGGTTTTTTTCTGTGTTTGATTGTTTAGAGAATTTCCATTATATTTCTAATCCTTATTATAGAAGGGATCAAGGCTATAAAAATGTTGAGGCGCATGGAGTAAGAACATCAATTTTTTAAAATCACAAAGAACACAATGTGTATTTTGGAATACACGGTGGGTGGGCCCTGATGAGTGGCGGTTAAGGTTTTGGGAGTCGATTACATGTCACATGGATTCTGAGCCCTATCACATGACATGTGGGCCCTTCCCTGAGACTCATCATATATCTTGTAATATACAAAAACATGAGGGTAACATGGGGTATGTACATAGAGTATACTCCCCCACCAGGCTTAGTTGGATCGGTTGTGAAGATTAACACATGTACAGGTATACATATAGGCATGCACTAATTGAAGCCATGTACTGGAACATGGTCAGCATTCAAGGGTAGACCCTAGACATAAGGACGTGGCGTATGACTCTATCTACACATCATGTCCTACCATTCTAGATGACATTTTATAATGACACCGGTCTTTGTACATGGGAAGTGTCTGGGTTAAGAAACATGGTGTTTGACCCTAATACACACCATATATTTCATTCAACATGGATTGAATCTCTTGTACACCATATCTTGGACAAGAATTATTTGGTTTCCTTCCATTGATTTCTTTTGAAAATGTTGGTGGGTATCATTTCGTACTCAAATGAGTATGGTCCCTTTAGCAATACTTTCTAGATTATGTCATTGGAATCCCCTAAGAGTGAACTAGATCAGGATCCTCTATTTATTCTTTGTGCCCTAGGTAGAGTATACGGTATTGACATGACCAAATTCTATAGGCTTCTATACTATAATTAGAGGGTTAATCAATATGGAGTTGTTGGTATCACCGCATGTCCCTAGATTTGATCCTCATTTAATGTATCATATCTCTCCTTATATCATTCATCATATCTCTCTCTCATTAAAGTTCCTTATAGACAACACTTCTCGAAGAAATTTCATCAGTACTATCATACTCAAGATTGAATACTCTCGGATGAGTGCTTCATTGAATCTTCTTATTGAATCCTTGGTGTTGGTATAGTGTAGTTGTGACTTACCACTAGACTATGTGCCTTGGTTTGAGTATATCTGGATATTCTTTTTATATGTCTTGTAGACATAAACTATATATAGCTGGTTTTATCTTCCTTTGTTTATTTCTATATGGTTTCAGGGTTTCCTACTGAGTATTGTTATACTCATCCATTCATGGGCTTTGCCCACACATGTCATGTCTTGTGAAGACGATCAAACATTTTATGATATCCAGGGAGGACTCAAACCAAAAACAACATTATGAGTTCAGGTAGGCCAAGGTGATCCTAGGTCTTTGAGTTGTCATCCCAGTATAAAATTTTTATCAATGTATGAAATTATATTTTACAAACACTTTCTTTTTGCGGGCTTGTATTCTATCCATTTTACATTAATACACTTTACTTTCATATTGTACTCTATTGGTTGGGATAGCGGAATGCATGCATTTATTTCATAGTGGTTTTTACATTTCATAATTTTTCAGCTTAGAGATGTGTGTGTGTCCATATAGGTACATTTATATTGCCTCCCATGTTATAGATATGCCTACTTGGTGCTCGTCACCAGCCCCTAGCCTATTAGAGGCGGGCTTGGGGAGTCACAGTACAGGCCACACTTGGATGGGTCATGACATTTATGGAGTTTTAAAACCTTAAGATGAAGCATCCTTTAGGTTGGGATTAATTAAATTCCAATTAAAACCATTCTTACCATGTGACCAAACCACCCCTTGCATGTGTTGAGGTTTTCACTTATTAGCAGAATTCCCTAATTGAACTAAATAAATTGTTAGATGAAATATATACAACATATGGACCTTTTTTTACTAGTAATTTAAATTTATAATGGAGTGAATTAAATTATTAAATAGAATAGATATATCTCATATCCCATGATTACTTGTACTATATTTAATGGTTTTTATATACCCTAATGAAATTGTTAAATACATGGACTATATTTTCTAAGACTTGGTTTCCTGACAAGGAATACCATGAGATAAATGTTAGAATTACACATGATTAATTGATATTACTTGAAAGTGGTACATCAGACTTAAAATTAGTCAATGTTTTAAATATGTTAATTCAATGGTTAGACACTAATGATTCAAAAATAAATTCCCTAAAATTAGAATTTCTAGGAAGAGATCCCAGGATTCACCTTGTTGTCCTTAGATAAGTACATTCATGTATTATCTTCTTATAATCAAAAAAAATATTTATCATGTTTACCTAGTATGTTCTCCTCGAAATCGGTGTTGATTCCTTGGCCATGTACCTTGGGTTACTGGCCTGCTAAAGGGTATTACACTTAGAGGAAAATAGCTTAAGATGAAGTAAGATTTATCATTTTTCAACTCCATTTTATAGTTTATAATTTTTTTTGTATATATAAATTGTACACAACTAAGGATTATATTAAAATATTGTATTTTCATTAGACATTATACCTAGTGTCTTAATAATTTTTAATCACACCATGTTGGGGTTGTAGTTAGGAACCTGGTTATATTGATTAGATATAAGTAGGGGCAAGGGGAATGAATGAACATTGGATGATTTATTGTCCATTAGGATTGGATATTAAGAGAATATTATTGAACCAATACTCAGGATTACCTTAGAGATGTCATTTTGGGTTTTTTTTGTTACATTTTTTGTATATATTGTACAATTGTATATATGTTTACATGTCTTCCAATTCACATACTGTATTAGTTCATGAAATAATTTATATATGATCATGTAGTTGGTTTTATCTATTTATTATAATTTGGATGGTTCACTTCCACTTCCATGTGAGTATATTTCATTACCTTAATATATGTAATAATTCTTTATTATTAGTTACCATTGTGATTCACTCTGATAAATAGGTTATAATATCCCAACCATAACAACATAGACCATCACTACTAGTCAGAATCCTTTAGCTTATGGAAAGAAACCCATGATGCTACATGGACCTCATTTTCAGTTACTTATGAGTGAATAGATCCCTTGATTTCAAAATACATTTTCCATAATATCATAAATAGATCATCATATATCATAACTCATGGAAAATAAACTGGTTTTATATACATTCCAACATTTTATCACAGCATAAATCATTGAAAATAAATGGTTTTCATAAAAATTTTATCATCATAATCATAAACCATATAGTTAATTAATAAGTATTGTATCCTAGGATAATATCACTATTAAAACTTAATTAATAGAAAAGGATGTTGTCATATATAAATATCTCTTTAAAATAATCTCTGGAATATATCATGAAGAAAATACCCTTTTCTTTTTCAAATAACATGTTTAAAATATAAAAAAAATCTTAAATATTAATGAAATTATATTATCTTAAACTATAATTAGAAACATTTAAAGGAATATTAAAATATATGATCATTCATAATGGTAATAAATTTTAATCATGTCATGTACATTAAAACAATTATTTCATTGACATTTTTAGTAAAAATAAAAAAGTATCTTATTCATAAAATTAATTGATGATGGCATTGAATTTTAAAAAAATCAAAAATGACTAGTATTGAATTTAAATAATAATAGAAGAATAGTAAAACATCTTATTAAAACATTTCATTTAAAATATGAACATGGAAGAAGAAGGATTGTCGATAAGATGGTGAAACTCAATCGGTTTTCAATAAAAAGAGTTTTTCTATCTATTGAGTATTGAAAGTGAGTAAAATGAAAGTAAAAAAGATTATTATACCAAAATAATTAATGGACATAAAAATTATTATGATTTATAATAAAAAGTATCCTATAATATTCAATATAAATTCAGGTATAAACAATCCCAATTAAAATATAATTAAAAAATAAATTTATTACGTCAAGTATTATCATTCTTTATATACATTTGAACCTCTTATATATTACATATATATTTATTACAAATTTATTATAAAATTATATTTATATTTATAAAAACTATTATGATTTAATTATCTGATCTTATTATCCATTTATTACAAATTTGTTATTAAAGACATCATTATATTTGATAGCTACTTTGTTTTACATGAATGTTTTAGTTCAGCAGTAGCAGTCCGTGTATATTGATCATGGTTCTACAATGTAACGAATATTAATAATGACATGTAAACCATATATATTAATTATATTTATATTTATATATGTATATATATTCATCCCTAAAATTTTGATAGAGATAAATGATTTACATCATTCATGGAGAAGGTAAGTTGTATGTATGTGTGAATGATGTTCCAGCTTTTTGATGAATTAATGAAATAAAGGGAAATAAAAATTCACCAATAAAAATAATTATTATATCAGAGAGATCATATATATATATATATATATTAAATCATTCATTATAATCATCCATAAAATATCTTCATGAAAAATTAATTTCACCGCAATAGGGAGATAGCAAGCCATAAATATGAACAAGCGATGTTTACATTTTCCATACCATAGAAAATTACTAGAAAAAGTTTTACAATAATTATAATAACAATTAAGTATATTTAATATAATTAATTGATAATTTTATAATGGATGCCATAGATTTATATGAGGTGTAATAATAAATGAAATTTAAAACACTCTGTTAAGAGTTATACTTCTTTGTTGAGAAACCCTCTCTAGATTAAAAATTGTGAATCAAATTGATAGCCTCTTGGAAAGAAAATAAGATCTATGATGTGGTGAATGAAGATATAATGATATTAGAGTCGGTATTGGGTGATAAATATTTCTCAAATATGAGTATTGAAAATATATAAGAGGAGTTTAATAAATGTGAGGGTAGGGGATCTCTTTGAATTAGAAAATAAATGAAAATATTATTGATTCAATTTAATTAATGATTCTTAAAATGGGAATATATTTGATGAAAATTTGTTTAATTTAAAAATAACATCAACCTATGAAATTAATAGAGTCTTTAAAGCCATATTAATCCTTGTGATTTATATTAATTGCTTCATTAACCACTTTTATCCTTAATTGTAGTAACACCAATTTAATTATTAAAGATTAAATAATTTACATATAAGATTAAAATTGATTCATAAAAGGAAAATTGATTTAATTTTAGACGATATCTTATCCACCATGTCCTCTTTAACTATTTTTATTATTTTTAAATAATTTAATAAAACATTATTTTGATAAAATATCATTAATTTCACTTTTTTACTAATATTTTAATTTGAATTTACAGACCAAAATATAAAGATGAAATTAGAATATAATCCTTCCAAAAATACCAAATATTTCATATTTTTCTAATAAACTCTTGAAACGCATTAATTTACTAAAATTTTGTTACTTTTAATATTTTTAATGTCATCTATTTTAGTTTTCTATTAATTGAATATATATTGTGTTAGTGTTGTGTATGATGTAAAGGTATTTATTCAATTAATACAAATTATAAAAAAATTATTATTATAAATAAATTACCTTTAAAATAAAAATTTATAACAGATATTATACTTGATTAGCCACTGAATGAGGCTAATATTCATTGTTAATATATATAATATCCATGTTATTTATTATTTATAAATACCATTTTAGTGCATTTTACACTTTGAACATCATTTCATATTTTGATTATACTACCTTCTTAAAATGAACTATTATGTGGTACATTTTTTAACATCATTTGAAGTACCCAATGATTCATCTGATTTTAAGGAATATAATTATACATATTTTAATTTGATATTTTTTTTAAATTTATCTACACTTAAATATGAACATGTTTGATTCAGGGATCAATGGATAATTCATGGAAGAAGATGGTGATATTTTGTGATGAAAGGAAACAATTCTGGAGAAGTCATATTGGACACCAGATCACTTATGAGACTGTGGGTCCCAACATACAGACCCAATATATCCCAAATTTCGTGTGCTGCTAGAATCCATGCATATGAACAAATCACTCTTCATGATCCAATGCTAATTCGTCCTCCATGGTGTCCATTTAGGCGGACCAAGTTAGAGATAAAATTTTGGGCCAGATTCTGAGGCCCAGAAAAACAGTCCACTAATATACTCATATCTCCTAATACACAACTCCAAATGGTCCCATATTTTACAGTCGGTTATAAGACATCCGGGGATCCATTTTCTTATTCTATGGCATACTCTTATTCGTCCATATAGAATGTCTTCCAAGTGCGTCTGTTCGGTAGATGAAATCTGGCTACCACCTCGGGTCAAGGGTGGAAAAATCAACTCTTTCTCAACTTTCCACCCACCTATAGCCTACCATAATCAAGTTGTAAGCTTTGTACGGTTGGAGGCACGACCCAAGGCTCCCAAAATTCCTATTTAAGGCAGTGTTGTTGGATTATTTTTAAATTATTGAGCTTTGTTTTCATGTTAATGTTATGCTGCCAATTTCTCTTTGTAACGTTCTTCCTTCACATGTAAGTTGTTCTAATTCATCCTAGTTTCTTAATAAAAGTTCTTATTATACTCTTATTATGTTGTTATACATATCACTTTGATACTTTTGGTTCAAGGTGTTAATTTATTCACACAATACTTTGTGATATTTATCACACAACGGTGGACTGATCGATTTTTGTTGTTTTTTTTACTTCTCTATTTCCTCCCTCGTAAGTCTACTTCCCGCTTCCATTGAAGACATGTCATCAATGGAGGGATAACCCACTTATGTGTTGATCTAAGGAAGTATCAAGGGGCTGGATTGTATTTTATTTATCACCCCATTAATGTATAATCACTTCTTTAATTGAGATTTTTATTTGATGATTTTTAAAACATCTTCATCCTTATTGAATTTAAGGTCACACATTTCAAGTGCTAATACGAACCTTTACCTTGGGGTGCTCAATGCTTTGATCCTTCAAGTGTATAGGTGATTAGTATTAGGTTTTTTAGGCATTAAACCAGTAAGTGATGATTATGTTTGATCTTCTTAAATGAACTCATCTCAATTATAAAAAATTGAAATCATTAAAAAAGGAATTCATCCAATCCACCTCGAGCGATAACCTAGGATCAACTCATTATTTTAAATCGAATTAACTTAAATCTGTTAGTGATATTTTAAGCCCATCTAAAATCAACCCAATTTGGCCACTTAATATCCAAAAAAAGTCTTTAGAATGTGTGTGTCTATAGGTTACTTTTTAGGTCTCTGTGGATTCGACAACCCAAGCTAGACAACAAGGACCGTTCTACCTTCATCTCTTCGGTAAATTTGAGCGAAAATCAAATTTTGGTGCCGTTTCTGGGGACCTAAGTAAGTTATCTTAGACGCTATCGTCATTTTGTTTCATCCCTATTCTCTATTCTCACCCCCTCACTCCTATGTAATTCAATTTTGAACAAGACCAAACTTGGGAAACCTATCCCTAATTTGATCACCCAACCCCATGTGTGATGTACAATGACCATCCTAGTTTATACTGGTGGGATAACCAACAACCGATTGAGACACAATGTTTTAACTCCTATTATCCACAAAACATTCCAACATATTATGAGTTCCAATCCCAATAAGGCCAATCTGAGCATCCACCTATGGAATTCCAACAACATAGTTATCCTCCTGGAATAGACCATCTGTCTCAACCCCTTTCCCATCATGATCCAAAATGATTACTTGAAAAACTATGTCAAAAAATGGAGATAATGAATTTTTATGTTTCATCATTGAGGTTATAACAACAAATCATTAAAACTTATGAGGAACCTTACCCTACACAAACTATCCCTTCCATAACCTTATGTGAAGTGTCTAGTTTCCCACAAACCTCTCATGAATTTACTGAAGAGAAAACCTTTGGATTTGGGGAAGATAAAGAGGGTCAATGAATTATTGAAGGGTATTTAAATCAAGAGGAAATTGACTTTTTGGATTCAAAAGAGGATAATTTGACATCATGGATTGAGTATCCTAAGTATAACCCCATTGATGATTTTTCAAAAACAAAAATTAGTGAAACACTAGGAGAAATCACAAACTTTGAGTCCATACCCATTCCTAACACTGATATTTCAAATTTTGTGGTTGAATCTTCTATTCAAAAGGAACCAATTTTGTTGAGAAATTTTGAAAATGAAACTGAGTTCAATTCAAAGTCCCAACCTATGTTTGAATGTTTTAGCCTACCTGAACTTGAACAAAAGGACTTTCCATCCACCCTCAAGTTTCCATTCATTGGGGATAGCCAAAAACTTCCAGTTTTCACAATTTCTTATCTTGAAACCAATAAAGAGGTAATGATTCTTAATATATTATAAAATAATACAAAAGAAATTGAATCCATCATTTCTGATATTCCTTGGATTTACCTGCTCATTTTAGAACAGTGGTTTTTGCATGAAACAAATTATAAAAATAGAATTAATCTCAGCCTAGTTGAATTGGTGAAACATGTGGTCCTTAAAATGTTGAAAGTTGGTATTGGGTAAGTTTGGGGGTTCATGTCGGGCTAACGACGTTAAACAAAGCGTTGCATGGGAGGCAACCCATGGTTTTCAAGTTTCCTATCATTTTGTTGTTTTAATAAAATTTATATTTTAATTAATAATTTTTATATTTAAAAAAAAGATTGTTGACATGTTCTTCTAATATGAGTATGGATGGGTATGAAAGGGGAGCACCATATTCATCTATGTCATGTGGTGTTATCCTTGAGTAATACCTTACCCAAAAATTTAAAAAGAAGACAATGTATCATCAGTTTGTTTTATTTTTATGTTTTTGTAGGTTAAAATAAAAATAAAAAAAATAATATAATAATAATAATAAGGGACACATCGTGGGTCGTGGGTCAAAACCCGTCACAACCGGAGAAGTCGCGGGGATTCGAACCTGGGAACGAAGGGAGACAGGGGCGCATGCTTACCACTGACCTACGGTTTTTTGTTCTTCCTTATTATATAACTTTTCTATATATACATATATTTTAATTTACTTATTATATAAATATATATATATATATATATCTTTTTTCTACTAGGGAACTCTGTAAGTGACATGGATATCAAAGGAGTAAAAGGGAGCAGTAAGGATTTCAACTTCAACCACCAGGTGACTTCATTCCATGATCCTTATATTTGAATTTCCTTTTTGAAATTCCCTTATCTGCCTCTACTCCTAAATTTTCATTTCTTGAAACACTGGGGACAGTGTTGTTTCAAGTTGTGGGGGAGATGAAATAAAAAAATTTGCTTTTCTGAAAAAAAATGATTTGAAAAAAAATGTGTAAATGGAAGGAAAAAATCATTTAACTTTGAACATGGTAATACGCATTTCATACTTTGAAACTGAATATCAAATAATTTAGCATGCCCTAGTTCTGATTTTAATCCTTTTATAATTTCATGAGCATAGATTTTGGAAATTGTGGTTGTCCAATGTGATATTTCATCGTTTATATTTTCATCCAAATAAAAAAAAGATCACAATGCACATCCTTTGGATAGTGGGGTATTAGTTTGAGTTCATGGGGTCCCCCAAATAAATATCATAGTTTTGGTGATCATTTTAGTTTAATATGAATATTCAAAAAAAATAAAAAAAATTGCTCGTAGAGCAATGAAATGACCTAATGTGTGGCTTTCGACACTTGGGGATCGTGACTCCATAGTTTTATGGCCCAGAGTTAGTAATTTTATCTCTATTTTTGGTAATTTGAATTTTTTTTGACTGATTTAACTTGATATGATTCCCAATTATGTGGGCTTTACTTGGTTCTCTAAGGTCTCTGAGCCTGGGAGTCATCGGCAAAGTCTCGCTACAGGGGTTGACTCTTTTGAGTGCAACTTCAATTACCATGAAAAAATTGTAAAAAAAACACAAAAATAACACACACAAAAATTGAATACTCATCTTAATATTTAAATTTGATTCCACCTAGAGCTTCCTTCATTTCCCCTTGAATAAATATGAACCCCCATGTCTATTGTGATGCACAACACATCCTCATACTTAATTGATATTGGATGAAATATGGAAATGAATTTGAACAAAGGAATGGGCTTGGGATTGGGATCTGCTTATGAAACAATCTTGTATTAAAATATTTTGATGGGTTTCATGATTGTTTGGTATAAGGTTTTTGGTGATCATTGTGTATTAAAATGTTTTTGGAAAAGGGAATTCGAATTTCATATTGTTGTGATATATTTTGCCCGGGACTAGCGAAATTCAAGTTGGGGTGTGATTATCCACTAAATGAGTCTAATATTCATTGTTAATATATATAATATTCATGTTCTTTATTATTTATAAATACTATTTTAGTGAATTTTACACTTTGAACATCATTTCATATTATGATTGTAATACCTTCTTAAAATGCACTATTATGTGGTACATTTTTTAACATCATTTGAAGTACCCAATGATTCATCTGACTTTAAGGAATATAATTATACATATTTTAATTTGGTATTTTTGGAAATTTATCTACACTTCAATATGAACATGTTTTATTCATGGATAAATGGAGAACTCATGGAAGAAGATGGTGATATTTTGTGATGAAAGGAAACAATTCTGGAGGAGTCATATTGGACACCATATCACTTATGAGACTGTGGGGCCAAAAATACAGACCCAATGAATCCAAAATTTCTTTGGATTCTATAAGGAATGTATAGGAACAAATCACTATACAGGATCCAATGCTAATTCGGCCTCCATGGTGTCCATTTAGGTGGACCAAGTTAGAGATAAAATTCTGGGACAGATTCGGCCCAGACAAACAGTCCACTAATATAATCATATCTCAGAATATACAACTACAAATGGGACCAAATTTTACAAGAGGTTAGAATACATCAGGGGATCCATTTTTTTATTATATTTCTCACTCTGATTCGGCCATCTAGAATGTTTTCCAAGCGTGTCTGTTCGGTGGATGAAAGTTGGATGCCACCTCAGGTCAAGGGTGGCAAAATCAGCTCTTCCTTAACTTTCCACCCACCTATAGCCTACCATAATCAAGTGGGTAGATTTGTAATGTTTTAGGATAGACCCAAGGCTCCCAAAATTCTTATTTAAGGCAGTTTTGTTTGAGGATTTTTCAATCTTTGAGCTTTGTTTTCATCTTAATGTTATGCTGCCAATTTCTCTTTGTAACGTTCTTCCTTCACATGTAAGTTGTTTTAATTCATTCTAGTTTCTTAATAAAAGTTATTCTTATACTCTTATTATGTTGTTATAAATATCAAGTTGATACTATTGGTTCAAGGTGTGAATTTATTCACACAATACTTTGTGATATTTATCACACAACGGTGGAGTGATTGATTTTTGTTGTTTTTTTTTACTTCTCCATTTCCTCCCTCGTAAGTATACTTCCCACTTCCGTTGAAGACATGTCATCAATGGAGGGATAACCCACTTATGGTTTGATCCAAGGGAGTATCAAGGGGATGGATTGGATGTTATTTATCACCCCATTAATGTATAATCACTTCATTAATTGAGATTTTTATTTGATGATTTTTAAAACATCTTCATCCTTATTGAATTTAAGGTCACACATTTCAAGTGCTGATACGAACCTTTACCTTGGAGTGCTCAATGCTTTGATCCTTAAAGTGTATCGGTGATTAGTATTAGTTTTGTTATGCATTAAACCAGTAAGTTATGATTATGTTTGATCTTCTTAGATTAACCCATCTCAATTATAAGAAATTGAAATCATTAAAAAAGGAATTCATCCAATCCACCCCGAGTGATAACCTAGGATCAACTCATTATTTTAAATCGAATTCACTTAAATCTGTTAGTGATCCTTTAAACCCATCTAAAATCAACCCATGTTGGTCACTTTATAGCCAAAAAAAGTCTTTAGAATTTGCATGTCTATAGGTTACTTCTTAGGTCTTTGTGGATTCGACAACACAAGCTAGACTACAAGGACCATTCTACCTTCATCTCTTGGGTAAATTTGAGCGAGAATAAATACTCCTTTTAACCATATTTAATTTTTTAGAGTTATTAAAGTCAAGGGATTTATATTTATTATTTATTATTTTCTTGAAATAAAAATACTTTCATAATGAAATAAATATCACACTAAGTGACCATGTATTAATGAAAACTATGGAAATATATGACATTCACTCATACAATAGGATAATGGAATGTGTTATATTAATTTTAAATCCTTATCCAAATCATTTAACCCTATTTTATTCATTTACCATTACTGATGTAAAAAACTAAATATGGTTACAATTAATGTTAACAAAAAATAAAAGGGAATTATTTATGAAATTTTACCCTCTTAATTTAAAAAAAAGGAATCCATTTTTAAGGATTTATTTTCTATAAGTGGAATAAATTCATTTTAAAATAAGTGTACAAGACGTTATTAAAGACATTTTTTTAGAAAAATATAATTTTATGCATAAAATTGGATATATGTATTCCAATCTCATGCCCAGTAAAAAATATTATATGAATGTTAAAACATTTGATTATATATTTAATATATAAATTTTATTAAAATCCTTCCCCAATAGTGATTAATTGAATTTAATAAGATAAAAATACAATGCATGAATAAAACATTTTTTTTTTGAAAAATAACTCTTTTTCTTTTAAATGGTTTTATTTTTTTTCTAATCAACTAGAAACCCCTGAATTTATTTTACATATTTGTAAAACATAATTATTTCATAATTATTTTATTCATACTCATACACACTAAATTAACACCTATATTATAAGAGTATACTATATTATGGTTCATTTAGAATCAGGGTTGTGTGTGTCACAACCTGTAAAATAAATAAAATTTATTTATAAAAAATTATCATAAATTATCATGGTGTTACATTCTACTACCCTTAAAAATGATGGTTCCCTAAAAATTGTTTCACACTAATACAAACAAATGAAAATATCTCTATTTCCTCAAATCCTTTGGTTCCCATGAAGCTTAATCAAGCATTTGATTCACCCATAGAACTTTTACTAGGTGAGTAGTCTTATTCTATTACATCTTATCTCGATGATCCAAGTTTTATACCAGC
Organism: Viscum album; assembly: GCA_963277665.1. Lineage (NCBI taxonomy): Eukaryota > Viridiplantae > Streptophyta > Magnoliopsida > Santalales > Viscaceae > Viscum > Viscum album. The sequence continues at coordinate 1,076,211,493 of OY728161.1, forward strand.
TATTACTTATGGGGAATATCATGATCCAGGGTATAACTGTTGATTTTAGTACATGTGAAGGATTAGGTATGTACTTCCTTATGAGGGATACATGGGACACATCCTAAAATTGGGAGAGGTTTGGTGAAAGCACCAGGTAATAAGATTCCATCCCTACTTGATCAAAAATATAGAAGGGAAAAAAATGTATCATCAGTATATTATTTACGAATATCATATTATTTATCCATAGATAAATTTGAAGAAATACCTTTTCAACAAATTCAAATTCTAGATTTCAATTATGATTGTCAGTATACCATTTATATCGACTCTAAGCTACATTGATGTAATACTGAATAGATCTATGTTTTTTAACCATTTCCTAAGCTATATTAGGTCTAAATTTCTTTCTTTCTACAACTTCATCCCAATACATCAGAGTTCTAAACTTCTTTCCATAGAGGGATTCCTAATAATCCATCTGAATTATCAACTAAAAGTTATTATTGTAAAAAATATCAATTAGAGGAAACTATTGATACCAACCACCTTTGAAATACATAGAAAAATATCATGGAATTTCCTTGAAGGTTTTATTGGTTCCCTTAGACATACCATCTATCAAAAGATGATAAGAAAGACTGAAAAATAATTCTATATCAAGATCATGCTAAAGAATTCTCCAGAACATTGAGGTAAACCTCAAATCCCAATTAGGTAAAATATAATGTGGTACTCAATAAAACATTTCCACATAAATAATATATATTTTTGAAAGTTGTTCAAGAGTGAAATATTCTCTGATATAAATTGAGTGTTCTAGATTTTTAACGATACTGACTAAATCCCAAATAGCATTATGACCTTTATATTTTGTGGCGAGTCTAATGATAAAATCATTTGTGATGTTTTCCCATTTTCATTCTAGTATGGTCCATGGTTATAACATCCACTTATAATTAAATATCTTATGCATAATTTCTTCCATACCAAGCATCAAGATACATACTCAAAAATATCTCTCATTATATTTTCCTTCGAAAATAATATTTCAGATCTCTATACATCATCATACATCTAGCATGAATAGAGAATAATAAAAAATGATCCACATACAATATATCCTTCTTCAAATTTATTATAAATTGAAAAAATACATAGTTTATAAACTTTATCATTCCATCAAAATCATGGTCAAACTCAGGAATATTTGTTATATTCTTTTATAATTATATATCTTCATCATTTTCATTTTTAATACTCACATGGATAGATCATTGACATTAATTTGAGTAAGATAATATTTCTTCCCTTACTTCAAGATTATCAAATCTATCCTTTTAAAATCCATAAATATTGGATGTTTTGTAATACTCAATATAGATAATGTATAATGATACTTTTGAATCATAGGTTCTACCTTCTTGTTTGGTTTCCTATAGTTTTTTTTAAGGACCAAGACACAATTTATTAAATCAATTAAGGGGGGGTTACAAGATTCTGAAATAAGGGACTTTTTTACAATCCCATTCATAAAGCGGAAGGAGCTCAATAGGTAACTCCTCCTTCCAAGTAGGATCCTAGGTGATACCCATGTTAGCCAGACTGTCACCAACCTTGTTTGCCTCATGAAAGGTGTTTGTGGAAATGTAGTTGATCTCCATGAGAGAGGCCAGGAATTTCATCCAGAGAGTAGTGATAGGCCAGGAAAGATGTAATTCCCCATTCTATATAGCTAGAACAAAATTGGATGAGTCACTCTCAATCTAGATGTTGTTCCAGCCATTTTGAATGATGAAGTCCACAGCGTGAATCACACCCATCATTTCTGCCTGCAAGGATGAGGTCATACCACAGTTACCAAAGAAGCATCCATGGCATCTCCCATTAGAATACCAGAATATCACTTAATAACCAACAGGTCCGGGGTTTCCTTTGGAAGCTCCATCAACATTCACTTTGATTCAGCCTAGAAGAGGGTTTTTCTAGAAAACTTCAAAGTTGTGCTTCGGTTTCCTATAGATACCATCAAATCTGAGTCGACGAAGGACCTCTAAATCACCAACCAAGTTTTCAAAATAGGATTTTTGAATAGAAGCAACATCCTTGATGGCCATTTGGATTCATGTACGACCTACATTAAGGTTGAATGAGTAGTTGTTGTGAATAATGGAATTCTGATCATACTAGATCTCGTATAGGAGCACTTCCACTGCTGCTAAGAAGAGATTTTTGATTTTTTGTGAATAATTTAGCTCCTCAAAGTATTTTATTTGAGTACTAATTGAGTTTGAATGTAACTATATATAGCCAAACAAGTCAGTAATATAATTCCAAAGCGTTGAAGTTGTAGCACAAGACAAAAATATATGGTTAGTGTCTTCCTTGTGCTGATGGAAAAAATGACACTTAGAACAAAGTTGTATTCCAAAAGATTGAAGACAGACCTCTGTGGGAACACAATTATGGGCAATACGCCAGACGAGATTATGTCTTGAGGGCTTAATCTAGTTCTTATTAAAGTAGTTTAACCAAACAAATCTTTGATTCATGTTAGTAAAGTTATGATTGTAAAAAAAATTGAGTCAAGGATCCCATTCGGAGAAGGTTCCCAAATAAGAATATCATCATTAGCATAGGGATAATTATCAATAATCTGAATGATGTTATCAGGCAGGTCGTATCCACCAGAAATAATTATATCTTTGACAGTCCAATTCATGTTTACCGAATTGGAGTTAGTATGTAACTTAGTGATAAGAGGAGATCCAGTCCAGTTATCCAACCAGAAATTTATGGAAGATTCAACACTAACCATACATCTAGAATTGGCCATAATTTGAGAAAAAGAATGTTTAATGGAGGTCCAGATGGACGATTGGACATAGTTCGAATTAATTTTCCTATGTTTTTCAATAAATCTATTTTTAAGGTAAGTGATGGAATCAGAGTTGTTATTAATCAATCTCCAGTTGAGCCTATCTTGAAGAGAATCATTAAAGTGACGAAGATTTTTAATACCAATACCTTCTTTATCCAACGACTTGCAATAAGTATCCCACGGTATGGTCACAAGTTTCCTTTCAAGAATGCTACCAGTCCAAACAAAATTCTTGATGTGGAAGTTAATTTTTTTTAGAAGACAAATGGGCCATTTATAGATCATCAAAGAGTATACCAACTTTGACACAATAATAGATTTCATCAAACAGATCCTTCCTTCCATGGAGAGGGATTTACCCTTTCAGGAGGAGATCTTGTTGACCACTTGGTCAGCAATAGCGGAAAAAAAGATAGTTTTAGGCCTTCCCCAAAAAATAGGCACCAAAAGGTAGTTGAAGGGGAAGGATCCTTCCTTAATATTGAGACAATTTACGATGTCATTTTTTCTATTAGGAGAAAAAAATTCCAAAGAAGATAAAAGATTTCCCCCATCTAATAGATTAACCATAGAGATCTTCATAATGGGTCAAGGAATTTTTAAGATTTTGAATATTTTTTTATCTCCTTTTTAGAAAATAATGATGTCATCAGCATAAAAAAGATGCGTAGGAACACTTAAATTTCTAGCTGCCTAAATAGGTTTAAGTTTGTTTTGATTAACCAGGTTGGTAAGAAGCCTACTAAGATAATCTTTGTCTATGAAAAAGAATGAGCACAGATAAAGGATCACCTTGTCTGACGCCCTTGGAACATTTGAAATAGCACTTAGGAGATCCATTCACAAGAATAGAAATAGAGGCCGAATTGAAAAAGGAATTGATTATACTGATGAAAATATTGCTGAAACCGAACGCTTCCAAAACTTTGAATATAAAGCTCCAATCAATGATGTCAAAGGCTTTATTAATATCAAGTTCAATGGCAACATTACCACCTCTGTTAGATTTGTTCAAAGTGTTGGTGCATTCCGAGGAAAGAAAAATACAATCTTGGATGTTCCTTCATTTTATAAAACTAAATTTATTCCATGAAATAATTTTTTGGTGTTGGCAAGCAGTTTAGTGATAATTTTATAGAGAGAGTTAATAAGTGCTATGGGCCGAAAAGATGAATTCCAGAAGCATTGTAAACTTTAGGTATTAAAGTAAGAAATTGATCATTAAGACCATGAGGGAGAACCCCATTAGAGAAGAAGGATTTCACAAGTTTGCACACATCCATATTAATGACATCTCAATGATGTTGAAAACCCCTTTATTAAAACCATCAGGTCCCAGAGCACTATTAGGTTTAAGGCCAAAAACAATGTCTTTGACTTCATGGTCAAGAGGGATGCTTATAATATAGAGGTTATCTTCTTCATTCACCAGGATCAGAATGACCTCAGGGAAAAGGTATTTAATAATATTTGGGCCATTAAAAATGTTTTCAAAGTAGCTAACCACATGGGTAGTAATGGCCTCCTCTGTTTCAAGAAGGGTTTCATTGTCGTTAAAATAGGCAAGGGGATGGAAAACTTTCCTCATTATTTGAAGAGAGTTATAAAAATTAGTATTTATCTCACCATCCAAAATCCATTTTACTATTAATTTTTTTTTACTAATGTTGTATTTTAAAACAATGAGAGAGTTCAGTTTGGGAGCAGTGTTGACTTCATCTTGAGGGTGAGTAGAAAAATCAGAGAAAGTAGAGATTTGCTGAATTAGGGATAACTCTTTTCCAAGGATAGTTATGTCATTGTCCATTTGCTTGTATTTTGAATTGAACCAACCCTTAAGGAATTTTTTTATGTGATTTAATTTAGTAATGCAGTCATAAGCATCATTGTGATGGTTCATACACTCCCAGCAATTTTTTATGAGGTTAGAGAAATCTAAGTTAGAAGACCAAGAATTGTAAAATATAAAAGGACGAATGGTTTTCAACTTAATAGATATAATACTAACAAGTATAGTATGATGATCAGAATTAAGCTTGGGTAAGGTGATTCTAGATATGGTATCCCAATAGTCTAAAGCCTCAAAGTTAGTGAAATCCCTATCCAGATTTCTTGCAACTACCCAATTGTAGTGTCTTCTGTACCATGTTTACTTGGTGCCAATGAGATTGATCTCTAAGAGATTGCAATTTTCAATAGAACTTATAAACTCACTCGAAGAAATGGAAAAGAAGGAATGACCAATCTTCTCACTGGAGGTAAGAATGGAATTGAATTCACCTAACACAAACCAGGGGTCATGAGTGTTGAGGGATAAATCAACAAGATCTTTGCAAAGGAACATACGATCTTTGTCACAACCCAACCCAACCCGGGCTTAAGCCAAAACTACCCCAAGCCCGCCTACATAGGCCAGGGGCTGGCGACCAGTGCCGAAGGCACAATAACTTTGGGAGGCCTTTGCCTAAGTTTGTGTACACACACACGCAGCATACTCGATGCAAAAGTGCGGAGTAAAAGTGAAAAGACAAGTAAAGTAAAGGGAAACTGCTATATATATAAACCAAAAATGGAATTGACCACTAAAAGTACAAATCAAGTGCTAGAAGTAAACTAAAAATAAAAAGGGGAAAAACACGTGCCCAACCAAAAAGTTCCACAACTCGGCAATAGGTAAACAAAAGGAAAACAGTTGGAAGGGTCCCCCACCTGGAACCTGACTCCGACCACCACACACGGTCCAAGCTCCCAAGCTCCTAAACTCCTCTGAAGTCACACTCAACCTGTCTGTCGTCTGAAAGGGCACACTAAGTGCGGGCAAAGCCCAAGCAGGGGTGAGTATAAAAATACTCAGTAGGATACCCCAAAGGCTCGAGGGAGCAACAAAGGAGGTAACGAAGGGTGAGAAGTAGAGAGAACAGGGAAAAGTAAAAGAGTACAATCGAAGGTGCAGTAAAGAGTACAGTAGAGAGTCCAGCTCAACCCAATAAGAGGAAGGAAGTAGACTCGTCTAGACACAAGGAGTTGGAAACATTGAGAAGATGAACTTCCCATCGAGTCTTCACTACCTATAGCAGGAGAGTAGACTCGTCCAACCACGAGAAGCTAGACACAGAAAGCACGTGGCATACCCCACGCGTCTTCGCCTCTCCTGGAAGAAGAGTAACTGAACCCAAGAAGTGGGATCTAGATCGAGGTATTCACATATACATATGTTCAAAAAGATTCTCGAACAAGGTCGTAAGGGGATATCCATCCCGTAGCTCAGCCTAAGAAAATTGAGTCGCCAATAGTCCCAGAAGTAAACACCATCGATGCCCAGCATCCCGCACGTCTGCCCCGAACTACAAGTCAAGGGGCTCAAACCACCACACCTCGACACTATCCGCTTTGGGCGGCACTAACTCACCCGCACGGTTTTAGGTCGTGTCACAAGGACGCGCCTCGGTGGGGGAAAGTGTCCCTCATACTTGAGAGTTCCGGGTTAAGTCAAACCACACCTCGTCACTGCCCTGCAGTCGAGAGGTCTCCTCAAAGCCAAGGTCGTTCCATCACCAACCCATAAAACCAAGGGTCCTACTCCAGTAATCACAGAGGAAGTCCACAGACTAGTCTAGTAGAAAGGACTGAGTCTGGAATGTCAACGGATGTCCCACTGCCCAGCCCTGCTGGAGGGTAATTCATAATATAATATCGGGTGACCCACTACCCAGCCCTACTTGAGGGTAAACCCTAACAAGATATCGGGTGACCCACTACTGATCCCTGCTGGAGGGTAAACCCTAATACATCATCAGGCGACCCACTGCCCAACCTTGCTGGAGGGTTGACCTGGAACTAGACAACAGGTGACCCACTGCCCAGCCCTGCTAGATGGTAGACCCTATGAGGTCGTTGGGTGACCCACTTCCCAGTCTCTGCTAGAGGGTAGACCCTAAGAGTATCGGGTGACCCACTACCTAGTCTCTGCTGGAGGGTAGACCCTAAGAGTATCGGGTGACCCACTTCCCAGTCTCTGCTAGAGGGTAGACCCTAAGAGGTCGGGTGACCCACTACCCAGTCTATACTGGAGGGTAGACCCTAAGAGGTCGGGTGACCCACTGCCCAGTCTCTGCTGGAGGGTAGACCCTAAGAGTATCGGGTGACCCACTGCCCAGTATCTGATGGAGGGTAGACCCTAAGAGTATCGGGTGACCCAATGCCCAGTCTCTTCTTGAGGGTAGACCCTAAGAGTATCAGGTGACCCACTGCCCAGTCTCTGCTGGAGGGTAGACCCTAAGAGTATCGGGTGACCCACTGCCCAGTCTCTGCTGGAGGGTAAACCCAAAACTACTCTGGCCATCTCCACTGGAGGGTATAACACTGGCCAACCGAACACAGAGTGGGTATCGTGCAACCACCCGACTCCGGAACAAAACCAAGGGAAACCAATCAACCCTATTGATCTAAACCATCGATCACAAAGCCAGGGGAAAAACCTAAACCCCTCTGGTCAACAATCGAGAACCAAGGGACCCTCTACATCGCGAGAGGTCAAAAGTACGTAAAGAAGAACATGGCACGCACATGGGGCCCACACGACGTGTGGCCCCAAGTTAACCCCAACCGAACTCAGAAACGTTCTCCGGTACAAACAACCACATGTGCCTCCAAGCATTGTTGTATACTCCCAGAGCATACCACATTCCAACCCAAAGGCTATCATGCCCACAACACACAACGTCAACGTGAAGGCGTAACGTAACAACTCAAACCTGCCACCTCAACGGCTGAGGCACAACCAACCACTTCTCTTTAGACACCAACCTCACTCTCCCAGGAGTGCACGCGATCACACGCCAAAGGTCCGCTACAAACATGGTAGAAGAACTACCACCCAGCAACCTTTCATATTTTCACAATTAATAAGATCGCTTAAGAGGCTCTGCTCGCCTGAATAGATTACACCATTGTAATCCTCGTGGAAATACATGTGAGATAGACTACTTACTCACCTCAAATGGATATCCGACGAAAATGTCACCAACACCGCCTCACTCCCGAACGGCGTCCCGTGGTCCCGAGCCTCGGCCCCGAAAACAGTCGGGTGCATCGCACCATTGCGATCTCCTCGGAAAAACACGTCAAAAAGACTGCTCACTTGAGCGCAATGGATATCTGGAGAAAAAGATTCATTTCGGTGTACCGCGCACGAGCGGTGCTACGTGGGACCCACATCCCAGTCCTGAAACACAACGAACGGATCATACCATTGCGATCCTCTCGAAAAATCACACAAGGTGGACTATTCACTTGTGCAAAACGGTCACCCGTTGATAGAGATGGAAAAAATCACCGTCGAAGCCCAAACGGCCCTCATGGGCCCCGCACCATCGTGCCGAATTAACATGGGCAGATTGCGCCAATGCAACACCCTCAGAAAAAACACCCAGAATCGACTGCTCGCACGCCCCGAACAGACGCCTGATGAAAAAGTTGTGAAACGCTGCACGTAGCTCAAAAGATGGGTCGTGGGGGCCGTGCCTCAACATTGGCCTCAATGCCTAAAACCACACTATAAAGTTCCGCCTTGGTTCGAGGGTTCCAACGCCACTGATGGAACTTGAATTGGACATCGGACGTGTCCGCGCCGCCCAAAACAAGATCCCCCAGAAAAATGTCGATTCACTAAAAGTCGCGTCGCGCCTCCGAGGCCCCTCGTTTCAGGAATTAAAAATTCCAGAAACCATCTCAAAACATTCCCCTCGATTTGATTAATGTGTCTCTATAGACGGTGCTCAAAATGGACTCCCGTAGCCCGAAATACGGGCGTCCAAATATTTTAAAGGGGGGGGAACCCCACTTAGGCCGGACCAGCCCGGTCCGCCCAGCTCGGGCCGGCCCGCTGGGACCACTGCCCAACCGCCTCCCGCGAGACCCCCCTCGCACGCGCGCCACGCGGGCGCCTCCTCCACCGACTGGCCGACACAGCCGGTCCGCTTTCCACGCGGAGACCCGCGTCACGCGGGGTTGCACGCCTGCGACCCCGGTTGAGGCCCCTCACCGGAGCCCTCTGCCGGTGCTCTCAGCCGATCGTTCGCTGGGCCGCCCCACTGACCGGCTCCCCTTGCCGGAACCCGCAGCTGCGCCGCCGCCTGGAGCTCGCCGGACCACCGTGTCGTCGCCGCTGGAAACCCGCCGGACCACCGTGCCGGCCAGAGAACCCCAAAAACTCGCGGATCTTCGCCGGACCGCCGCGGAGGCCTCGGAGATCAGATTTCGAATCTGAAACAAGCATCGGAAAGCTCGGATAACATTATATGCGATCATGGTAATCGATAGACGATCAGATAAGATTTCGACACTATTAATTGGGCTCAAAGATTGCAGGAAATTGAAAACGAAAATGATAAACCTCTACCTCGAAGGGTGTAGCCCGACGCTTCGTGTGCGGACCGTCGGAACCGTTGCGCCTTTCCGGAGTTCACCTCACTGAAGCTGCTTTTCCAGAGCTAGAGGAGAGGGGATGGTTTTAGGAAGAAGAAGAACAAGAGGGGAGGGGATACGTTTAAGTAGAAAATACTTAAACGCCCGCCCGAAATCCCCAAACCCGAAATTTCGGCAGGATTGGGATTAAGGCTCCCCTAGGATAAAAACCACGCTCTGAACAAAACAGTGGTCTCGGAATTTTAATCCAAGACCCCATTCAAAAGTTATAAAACTGAACGCCCAAAGATGCCAAATTACCAAAATGCCCCTAGGTCCATTTTTCACAGACGGCCCGCGCCCGCAAAACTTATACCCCTCCTAGGGTAAAAGGCACATTCCAAACTCAACGGTGCCCTTGGTTTTCAAATCCAAGCCACCGTTTAAGAGATACTTGAGTTAAGCCATTAATCGAATAAATTAATTATTTAATTTATCCGTTCCTTGCTCCGAAAGCGAGCGAGGGGTCCAAACATCCTGCGCCGACAAGTTTTATGTTGTTCCTTGGGTAAACACCCCATTTCGGACCCATCCGTAAACTCGGATCTCTGATCTAGATCACCGTTTAGGAGTTATGCCGTTTATTTAGCGTTCTTAGTGTGAACGCACTGAAAATTTAATTCCAGCCACACCGGGGCTCGGAATCGCACGCCGTCTGAAGGCGCTGCTCTGGAATAAGATCAAGAATATTCCAAAGTCTTTAGTAGAAAAATCAGGGTTCTTACATCATTCCCTCCTTCAATATTTTCGTCCCTAAAAAGCAAAAATAGGGAGCAACACAGGGTACTAAGCCCACACCTAGCGTTCCCATACCCAGAAGAACCCTCACACAGCTTTGTGCCACCGCACACAGACCAAAGGATTTGATCCATTTACACGAGTTCTACCCTAGCCGATGTCGTGCATAGGAGCACGCACACCTCTTCTCGGGTGAGTCATGTGGGAGACGCCATGCACCCAAACCAGCCTTTGGGGTTAGGGAAAGGTGGTAGGGAACCTCACCATCCCTTCGTACAGTTTCAAACGGTATGAAGGACCTAGGGGGTAGCTCACCTCCCCGGTCAAACCTCTACGTCGCACACCGTGACAGGAATCACCGCTTGGACATGGGACAAGGCCTGGTGATTCCCTCCTTTAGAATATCCATATGGTGAAGCACCCAAGGATATCTAGTCATACAAGATTCACAGTCGATCTCCCACGACCAAGACTCTCTTACACGCTCGTAAGACAATGGAGTCGACACCATCAACTAAAGAAAAAGGTCCCACACCTTTTTCCATACCAACATAGGGTTACACCGATGCCCCATGCCACCCTGGTAACACCTCAAGAAAGGCGCAAGGAGGAAATCATTACACACACACAGAGTCTATAATTCTGTTGAAAAAAGTAGAAGAGTTGTAGAGCGTAGCTCTTATCACCTTTTTCTCTGCAGGATCGTAGACATCCAAATCTCGCGGCTATCCGTAGTCCCAACTGTCAGCTCCTGGAGCCTGACATGGGCTGCCTAGTGGTGATGGGAAGACCTCATAAAGCCGTCCCCCACTACCAGATCCTCCCGCTCCTCTGCTATCACCACCTCTCTAGGTACTACTCTGATCACGACGTTGTCTCTGTCGTGGTGGTGCGCCCGATGCCTGCCCGAAGCTCTCTGCATGCCTGCTCAGGCAGTCTCGTGCCAGGTGACCTCGCCCATGGTAATCATAGCACCAAATCTCTCTGAGCTGCACTGGTTCCCTCTAGTGCCACTATGGTGTACGACCATGCCCCTGAGTCCGGTTGTCAGAAAGCCACCTGCGTTGAAGTTCTGCTTGCTGATGCCCGCTAGCTGCGGCAGACGTCTCAGCTCCAACGTGCCTGCTGCCACCACCAACTCTAGAACGTGATAGGAAGCTCTCTATCACCAGCACCTACTCTATCACCCCGGCATATTTGGAAATTCCCAACAGTACTATGACAGTACGAATATCTCGACGGAGACCCTGCTCAAACTTTCACGCTAGGGTGTTTTCGGCATGGACCAAGTCCGGGTAAAAGCATGCACGGTCTGTGAATCTAGCTGTGTACTCGGCCACTGTCATCCCTCTCTTATGAAACTGCAGGAGCTTCTGAATCTGAAAGGAGCGCAAGAAGGAGAGGCAAAACTCCTCACGGAACAACAATTGAAAGTCGCCCCACGAAAGCGATGACTTGTCAAGAAACTGTGTCACCAGACTCCACCAATGCCAAGATGATCTGTGGAAAAGGTTGGCTTCCAAAGACACTATAAGATCTGCTGGCATCTACACAATCCTAAAAAGGAAAACCACTACCTCGAGCCAAACCTCTGATGCCTGAGGGTCTGGCTCACCACTGAACTATAGCGGTCTCTGCCGCTGGAACTCACGGAGCGCGCTCAACCTGCGCTCAAGCTCAGCCTACTCTGTTGAAGCTGTCTGCTTCTCAACAGGTGGGGGTGCTGCTACCGGCCCACCCGGAGAAAGGGGCTCACATGATGGGTCCTGGACTGAGGCCCCATAGCTCACAGGGTCGTCGTCACGCACCAAAGCTGGTATCTTGGCTGGATGTCTTCGCGGAGACATCCTGAATATTATCAAGGAGTTCCGTGGTCAGATGAGCATATATGTATATATCAATAATAAAAATGGGGAGCTGACTCAAGAAGGATAGTCAAAGAAACAATCATATGTGATGCACAAAACAATTTTCCCTGAAACAAGTGTCTCATCATGCCGAGTCGACAAGCGGGTAATCAAGGTCCTGGTGATTGGATATGTTGGCTGTCGCACCATCACTGGACTCCCTGGCCTGAGAGCCGATCTCATGACACGTTAACATTGTTCCCCTAAATCCCAACCAATTTCTTTTTAGGGACATCCGAAAAATGCCCCAAGGAACAAACCACCTCTGATACCACTTTGTCACGACCCGACCCAACCCGGGATCGAGCCGCAACTACCCCAAGCCCACTGTCATAGGCCAGGGGCTGGAGACTAGTGCCGAAGGCACAATAACTTAGGGATTCCTTTGCCTAAGTTCCTTTACACACACACGCCGAGTCGACAAGCGGGTTATCAAGGTACTGGTGAATGGATATGTCGGCTGTCGCACCATCACTGGACTCCCTGGCCTGAGAGCCGCTCTCATGACATGTTAACATTGTTCCCCTAAATCCCAACCAATTTATTTTTAGGGGCGTCTGAAAAATGCCTCAAGGAACGAACCACCTCTAATACCACTTTTTCACGACCCGACCCAACCCGGGATCGAGCCGCAACTACCCCAAGCCCACCTCCATAGTCCAGGGGCTGGAGACCAGCGCCGAAGGCACAATAACTTAGGGATTCCTTTGCCTAAGTTCCTTTACACACACACTCAATGCAAAAGTGCAGAGTAAAAGAGAAAAGACAAGTAAAGTAAAGGGAAACTGCTATATATATAAACCATAAAGTGCATCGACCACTAAAAGTACAAAGAAAGTGCTGAAAGTAAATTGAAAAGAAAAAGGGGCAAAACATGCGCCCAACCAAAAAGTACCACAACCTAGGAATAGGTAAAAGAAAGGAAAACAACTAGAAGGGTCCCCCACCTAGAACCCGACTCCGACCACCGCACGCGGTCCAAGTTTCCAAGCTCCTAAACTCCTCTGAAGTCACGCTCTACATGTCTGTCATCTGCAAGGGCACACCAAGTGCGGGAAAAGCCCAAGAAGGGGTGAGTATAAAAATACTCAGTAGGATACCCTGAAGGCTCGATGGAGAAACAAAGGAGGTACTGAAGGGTGAGCAGTAGAGAGAACAGGGAAAAGTAAAGGAGTACAACCGAAGGTGCAGTAAAGATTACAGTGGAGAGTCCAGATCAACCCAACAAGGGGAAGGAAGTAGACTCGTCTAGACACAAGGGGCTAGAAACAGTGAGAAGATGAACTTCTCGCCGAGTCCTCGCTACCAATAGCAGGAGAGTAGACTCATCCAACCACGAGAATCTAGACACGGAAAGCACGTGGCATACCCTGTGCGTATTCACCTCTCCTGGAAGGAGAGTAACTGAACCCAAGAAGTGGGATCTAGATCGAGGTATTCACATATACATATTCTCAACAAGAAGCCCAAACATGGTTATATGGGGATCTCCATCTCGTAGCTCAGCCCAAGAAAAGTGAGCCACCAATAGTCCCAGAAGTAAACACTATCGATTCCCAGCATCCCTCACGTCTTCCCCGAACTACAAGTCAAGGGGCTCAAACCACCACACCTCGACACTATCCACTTTGGGCGGCACTGACTCGCCTGCACAGTTTTAGGTCACTTCCCAAGGACGCATCTCGGTGGGGGAAAGTGCCCCTCATACTTGAGAGTTTCAGGTTATGTCAAACCACACCTCGTCACTGCCCTACAGTCGATAGGTCTCCTCAAAGCCAAGGTCGTTCCATCACCAACCCGTACAACCAAGGGTCCTGCTCTGGTAATCACGGAGGAAAGCCATAGACTAGTCTAGTAGAAAGGACTGAGCCTGGAATGTCAACGGATGTCCCACTGCCCATCCCTGTTGGAGGGTAATTCATAATATGATATCGGGTGACCCACTGCCCAGCCCTGTTGGAGGTTAAACCCTAACAAGATATCGAGTGACCCACTGCCCAGCCCTGCTGGAGGGTAAACCCTAATACATCATCAGGCGACCCACTGCCCAACCTTGCTGGAGGGTAGACCTAGAACTAGATGACGGGCGACCCACTGCCCAGCCCGGCTGAAGGGTAGACCCTAAGAGGTCATCGGGTGACCCACTACCCAGTCTCTGCTGGAGGGTAGACCCTAAGAGTATCGGGTGACCCACTGCCCAGTCTCTACTGAAGGCTAGACCCTAAGAGTATCGGGTGACCCATTGCCCAGTCTTTGCGGGAGGGTAGACCCTAAGAGGTCGGGTGACCCACTGCCCAGTCTCTGCTGGAGGGTAGACCCTAAGAGGTCGGTTGACCACTGCCCAGTCTCTGCTGGAGGGTAGACCTAAGAGTATCGGGTGACCCACTGCCCAGTCCCTTCTTGAGGGTAGACCCTAAGAGTATCGGGTGACCCACTTCCCAGTCTCTGCTGGAGGGTAGACCCTAAGAATATCAGGTGACCCACTGCCTAGTCTCTGCTGTAGGGTAGACCCTAAGAGTATCAGGTGACCCACTACCCAGTCTCTACTAGAGGGTAAACCTAAAACTACTCTGGCCATCTCTACTGGAGGGTACAACACTGGCCAACCAAACACGGAATGGGTATCGTGCAACCACCCGACTCCGGAACAAAACTACGGGAAACCACTCAAACCTACTGATCTAAACCATCGAGAACAGATCCAAATTAAAAGCCTCAACCCCGCTGGTCAGCAATCGAGAACTGAGGGACCATCTATGTCGCGAGAGGTCAAAAGTATGCAAAGAAGAACATGGCACACACATGGGTCCCATAGGAAGTGTGGCCCCAAGTCAACCCCAACCGAATGCACAAAAGTTCTCCGGTACAAACAACCACATGTACCTCCAAGCATTCCCGTATACTCCCAGAGCATACCACATTCCAGCCCAAAGGCTATCGTGCCCACGACACCCAACGTCAACGCGAAGGCGTAACGTAACAACTCCAACCTGCCACCTCAACGGCTGAGGTATAGACAACCACATCTATTTAGACACCAACCTCACTCTCCCAGGAGTGCACGCGATCAGACGCCAAAGGTCCGCTACAAACATGGTAGAAGAAACACCACCCGGGCACCTTTCCTATTTCCACAATTAATAAGATCATGTAAGAGGCTCCGCTCGCCTGAACAGATTACACCGTTTTAATCCAAGCAGAAAGACATGCAAGATAGACTACTTACTCACCTCAAACAGATATCTGACAAAAAGTCACCAACACCACCTCACTCCCGAATGGCGTCCCGTGGTCCCGAGCCTTGGCCCCGAAAACAGTCGGGTGCATCGCACCATTGCGATCCCCTCGGAAAAACACATCAAAAAGACTGCGCACTTGAGCGCAACGGATATCCAGAGAAAAAGATGCATTTCGGCATTCCGCACACGAGCGGTGCTACGTGGCACCCGCATCCCAGTCCCCAAACACAATGAATGGATCGTACCGTTGCGATCCTCTCGAAAAAGCACACAAGGTGGACTATTCACTTGCGCAAAATGGTCGCTCGTTAATAGAGATGGAAAAAATCACCGTCAACGCCCAAACGGTCCTCGTGGACCCTGCACCATTGTGCTGAATTAATGCGGGCGGATTGCGCCAATGCAACACCCTCGGAAAAACACCCAGAATCGACTGCTCGCACGCCCCGAACGGACGCCCGACGAAAAAGTCGTGAAACTCTTCACGCAACTCAAAAGACGGGCCATGGGGCCCGCGCCTCAACTTTGGCTTCAACACCTGAAACTACCCTGGAAATCTCCCCCTCAGTGCCCGGCTTCCAACGCCACTGACGGCGCTTGAATCGGACGTCGGACATGTCTGTGCCGCCCAAAACAAGATTTCCCGAAAAAACGTCGATTCACTTAAAGACGTGTCGTGCCTCCGAGGCCCCTCGTTTCGGGAATTAAAAATTCTCAAACCCATCTCAAAACATTCCCCCTGATCCAAGGAATGCTTCGTCGTAGACGGCGCTCAAAACGGATGCTCGTAGCCTGAAATACGGGCGTCCAAATATTTTAAAGGGGGGGGACCCCCACTTAGGGCGGCCCGCTCCGGCTGGCCCGCAGGGACCGCGGCCCTGCTGCCTCCCGCGAGACCCCCCTTACCCACGTGCCATGTGGGAACCTCCTCCACTAACCAGCCGACACCGCTCGTCCTCTTTCCACGCGGAGACCCGCGTCACGCGGGTCTCGGTCTCCCCGCAGGGTCGCGTGCCTGCGACCCCGGTTGCGGTCCCTCACCGGTGCCCTTGGCCGGCGCTCACGGCCAGCTGTTCGCTGGGCCGCCCCGCTGACCGGCTCCCCTCGTCGGAACCCACAGCTGCGCCGCCTCCTGGAGCTCGCCGAACCACCTTGTCACTGCCGCTGGAAACCCGTCGGACCACCGTGCCGGCCAGAGAACCCCAAAAACCCGCAGATCTTCACCGGACCGCTGCGGAGGCCTCGGAGATAGGATTTCAAATATGAAACAAGCATCAGAAATCTAGGATAACGTTCTACGCGATCATGGGCATCTATCGATTATCGGATAATAGTTTGACGCTATTAATTGGGCTCAAAGATTGTGGGAAATTGAAAACGAAAATGATAAACCTCTACCTCGAAGGGCGTAGCCCGACGCTTCGTGTGCGGACCGTCAGAACCGCTGCGCCTCGCCGGAGATCGCCTCGCTAGAGCTGCTTTTCCAGAGCTGGAGGAGAGGGGAGGGTTTGAGGAATAAGAAGAAGAAGAGGGGAGGGGATTCATTTAAGTATAAAATACTTAAACGCCCGCTCGATAGCCTCGAACCCGAAATTTCGGCAGGATCGGGATTAAGGATCTTCTAGGATAAAAACCACGTTCTAAACGCAATGGTGGTCTCAGAATTTTAATCTGATACCCCTTTCAAAAGTTATAAAACTGAACGCCCAAAGCCGCCAAATTACCAAAATGCCCCTGGGGCCATTTTTCACAGACGGTTCGCGCCTGCAAAACTTATACCACTCCTAGGGTAAACGGCACATTCCAAACTCAACGGTGCCCTCGGTTTTCAAATCCGAGCTACTGTTTAAGAGATACTTGAGTTAAGCTGTTAAACGAATAAATTAATTATTTAATTTATTTGTTCCTTGCTCCGAAAGCAAGCGAGGGGTCCAAACGTCCTGCGCCAACAAGTTTTATGTCGTTTTTAGGGTAAACACCCCATTTTAGACCCATTCGTATACTCGGATCTCTGATCTGGATCACCATTTAGGATTTATCCTATTTATTTGGTGTTCCCAGTGTGAACGCACTAAAAATTTAATTTCGGCCACACCGGGGCTCGGAATCGCATGCCGTCTGAAGGCGCTGCTCTGGAATAACATCCAGAATATTCCAAAGGATTTCGCAGCAAAAACCAGGTTCTTACAATCTTGATATCTATTTTTGGCCTAGATCATAGTACAAATATTAGTCCTTCCATCTAGAGAAAATTTACAAGTTAACATTTTCTCAGTGGAAAATAAAACACTAACATTTTGTAAAGAGTTGTGATAAAACATCCAAAGAGATTCAATAGAGGGCCTAGTTTTGCAAGAACCTAGATAATTGTATCCATAAGCACATAGATTCCTAAAATTTAAAGAGAAATTCATTTTTGGCTCAGAATTAGAAAAAAATTTAGGATTGTGCATCAAAATAAATCTTTTATGAGTAGAAAAAGTGACAGGGCTCACAATGCCCTGACAGTTCCAAAAGAGGCAATCCATTAAGACTTGTTCTTGGAGCTAGAGCCCCCTTTTTTCTTTTTGGATCCCCCAGAGCCCCTATTCCTTTGTGATCTTTTGACACATTGGGAAGGAGGCTGATTGGATTGCTTAACCTGTTCATTCATATGAGAAATAGAAATTTCCTCAACTCAATTACACTAATTCTATATGGAATCATTGAAATTGATATATCACTAGGTATGAGTTCTATTAAAAACAAAATATCACTATTTGATATAATAATAAGAATATATTCAGGAAATACATCAAAGAAATATCATATAATATCCATATGTTCAATTTTGTCTTTCTCACCAACCATCTGAGATAAAAACCCCTCGAGAATAGGAATCACTACTTATAAAAAAATAAAATTTCTTTAGGAAGTTAATATTTATAATCACACTAATATCAAATAATTGGTTGACTTTGAATATCAAAAGAGAGTTACCTTAATCAAAAAATTATTTGGGATTTATGAAATAAAATATAATCCATGAATAATATAATATTAAATTAAAATATTGGGAGAATAATGAGATTTTCAGGAAGTATATTCCCAAAAACTTCAACTGAAAAAGAATCATAGACAAGAGATGTGGTCATTATACTATTAGGGGATTTAACTTCTAATCTTGTAAATAATCAGTGTGGTGGTATTATGATACCCTTATAGAATAATTAGATATAAAAGACCCAGTTGATCCATAATCGAATAAGTAATTGGCTACACTAGAGTAGAATGTGTGTGTTACTTTCACCACTTAATTATGATATTCCACATCAGAAATAGAGATCACATGTTATTTCCCTTTGTCTATGGGATTAATAGGATACTACTATTGATTATCAACATTAGTCTTAAGGTTTAGAATTGGTTATCATAATGCCTATAATCCATGAATTTATATCTTTATAGTATGGGTGGTTCATTATGTACTACTTTATCTCCATCATTTTATAACTTATTCTTTTCATTACCTTGGTATTCTATTGTACAATAACTTTTCTTTCCATGATTAAAACATTTACCAGTCCATTTAAGAAAATTTTCTCCATATTTCTTTAAAAAATTATTTTATAAAGAAATTATAATCTTATTCTCTCTATGGTTTTTAGAATTTCCTTTAATTCCATATTTATTTTCTTCTCCAAACTATGATGATTATGGATAAATCCAATATTTATCTACACCTTTAAAGCACAACAACCAATTTATTCACATATACTAAAGTCTCTTATAGATAATTCCCTTCAGATACATGGTTTTAATCCATTTAACAATTGATCAGCCGTAATTTTAGGTTTTATGATAATACTAGAAGTGTACATCATAAACCTAGTAAAATATATCTCATAGGTACTAACAGAATCATCATCATTATAAATTAGCTTGTGGAATTTCATATCTCTCATATTATGAAGAATTAAAGGAAATTAATTATTGAAAATTATAATATTGAAATCATCCCACTCCATGGAATAAATTTCATCATGTTTCCTTGTGTTCATAATTAGATTCCACAATTGATCTGGTTCACCTTGAAAATTATAAACCGAAAAAATAACTTTTTCATGTATCGGAATCTGTATAAAATAAAATATTTATTTGTAGTAGTGATCTATTTATTTGAAACTAATAGATTAATAAACCAACTAAAATAAGGTGGGTTCTACCACATGAAATACTTAATAGATATATCGATAAAGATTTTAAATCATAACAATGACATGTTTTATTACATATCCTATAATGTTTAGTTTTTCTAGAGAAAATCTATTTCATTTTCTATCACATTAAATATTAGTATGTTACCTTTAGGTTCTACTATTTGACTAGAACTAAAATCATAGTGTGATAAGAAATAATCATAGTGGTAAACCACATAATCATAAAAAATAATTTAGAATATTTCTAAACCATGCCACATTTTTTCAATCTATGAAACCTTATGTTTAACCTAGGCCATCACATATCATTACCAAATCATTTGTATGTTATCATATACTTAGACCTCTCCCAAATTTTTACACTGACATTTTCCGATCCAAGTTTCGAATAGTAACTAAACCATGATTTAATACCAACTATAGTGACCCTAACAATTCTTACAAAGACATTACATCTTATTGTATGAATATTCATTATATAAATTAACGATCCACACCATAAAAATATATTTCTAGTTCCTTTGTAAACATGGATAAAAAAACTTATCTACATATGATCTATAACATCTCCGACTTAATTATAGAAAACTTAATCCATTCTTAGACATATTACACATAAAAATATCCTCTATATCCTAGGGTAGGAAAACATTAGAAATAGTGATCTCAAATTCTCATCAAGGTTATGTGTGGGAGGTATCAATGATCACTTGATCATAAAATGGGAATAAGGGTATGATAATGTGGTAATAAATTTTGGAAACCATACCCTTCATATCATAGATCCTAATCTTGGGTAATGGAAAAAAGACTGGTATTTAATAAGAAATGAATCATAAATAAATAAAATAAAATGAACCATGAGAGAATACCATTTAAATAAGTAATATATTTTTGTAATACACATAAGCATATAATATCATTTACTATGTAGTCAACGCTCTCCTACAAGACTATCATAGTTGAGTGTGCTCACTCTCCATTCCATAGTAAAGTATGACTCCATTACTATTATAGTGGATTGTGATTACTCACCATTCCATAGTCAAGGTTCACTCCCAAGACTATGAATGTGGATTGGGTTCACTCCCCATTTCATAGTCAATGTTCAGTCTCGAAACTATCATAATGGATTAGGTTCACTCTCAATTTTATAATAAAGGTTCAACACCAAGACTATAATATTGGATTGTGTTCAATCCATATTCAATAATCAAGGTTCACTCCCAATACTATAATAGTGTAAAAAGTCTATAATTTTATTGGGTTCACTAACTATTCCATTCCTGTTCAACTCATGAGATATCTATATTTACCCAATTAATTGGAGGGATATATAATTTCATGGCCATCCATCAAATAATAATAATACATTCATATTTTTATATAAGATCAAAATTCAATAATTATATGCCATAACCTATGGAAAAGAAAAGGGTCTCATAAACATTTCATTATTTTATCACAGGATAACCAATAGAAAATACATGGGTTTCAAAACAAATCTCACAAACATAATCATTAACAATCAAAATAAATAATAATAATGGTATAATTGGATCAAATAATTTTGAAATAAAATTGACACAAAAGGATGTTATAATAGATGAATATTACTTTAAATGAATCATTGTAATATTTCCTAAGGAAAATACCCTTTTAATTTTTTAAATCACATAATAATAATATAAAAATATTTAAAAATATTATGGATAAAATTTTCATTTAAAATAAGTTTTTAATATTTTTTATGAATCTACAAATAATTGAGTGTTCATGATGATAGGAAATTCCATTCATGTTATGTTCAAAAAAACAAATATTCATTTAATATTTTTGTTAAAAAGTTAAAAGTACCGAATTTGGAAAATAAAAAGAATATTCATTTAACACAAGTTTGGAAAAAATTCAAACATGGGTAAAATTTTAATTAAATAGTCATAGTATAATAGTAAAACATTTTTGAAAATATTTTAGATAAAACATGGACATGGAATAATAAATATTTTCAACCTGATAGTAAAACATGGTCAATTTTCCATAAAAACATTCTTTCAACATCTTGAGAGCTTAAATTATGGAAAATGAATTGGAAAAATGTATTCCTACTAACTTACCATATTATAACAACATTAAATATATTTATCATTAAATTATCATACAAATTACCCATCATAAGTTCAAGAATAAACAATCTTCATTAAAATTGGATTGAAACATAAATACTCTACCTCAAGTATCATCTTTCATCAAACGCATTCAAAACTCTTGAATAAAAACTAAAAATTTATCATAAATGGGTTCAATAACCATAAACATATTTTTCATACAATTTAGGATTTACTTATAAAACATATATCATTTTTATTGACAATTGTTTATTTAGATCATTTTTTTGGGTGATAACTCCTTCATTTTTCTTAGATGTTTCTGTTGAGAAGTCCTAGTAATTTTCTATTGGTCAGGATTCCATAATCTCAAAATTTTTAATAAAGATATAAATAGTATATATTTTCATTATATATGTATATATTTTAATAAAAAAAATGGTAGAGATATAAATAATAGTTACATCGTTGATAGAGATGTTAAGTCGTACCTACAAATGAACATCATATCAATTTTTTTACTAATGGAAGAAAATAAAGTTAAATAATAATTTCACATATAAAAATTTATTATAAAAAATATATAATACATAAATATTAAATATATTATTTTAACCATCCACGAATTTTGGTGATGAAAAACAAATTTCATTCTTATGTAAAGACTATAAGTTGTATGTGCGCATGAGTGATGTTTTCATTTTCAATATGTTGAAAAAAAGTTTAAAGTGGTTGTATCACAGTAATAATATAAATTATGTAAAATAAATATAATTATATAAATATTTTATAGTGTATTCCATGGATTTAGGGGAGGTTTAATAAGAAATGAAATTCAAAACACTCTATTAAGAGTTATACATCTTCATTGAGAAACAGTTTTCGGATTAAACCTTAATATTTCAAAGGATTGTGTTTTTGAAAGAAAATAAGCTATAGGATGTATTTAAAGAAGATATAGTGATATTAAAACAAGTATTTTATAATAAAAATGGATCAATGTTGTGTAAATAAAATAAAGAAGGGGCATCCTTTTATAAATGGGGAGGGGCACTCTTGGAGATACAAAAATGATTAAAATATAATTGATTAATTATAAAGATAAATGATTCCCAATGACCATATATTGGAATAAAAATATTTTGAGGTTGAAATATCATCAAAAACATAAATTTACACAAGTTCAGTTGACAATTTACACCATAACCATTGAATTAACTGCTTGGATAAATAATTTTAACCTAAATGGTAGTAATGGATTTTTCAATATCCAATGGTTATAATTTTAAAAATAAGGTAAAAATTTGATCATAAATGGATAAGGGGTGAAATTTTAGACCATTTTTTATCTACCATGTCCTATTTAAAATTTTTTATGATTTTTAAATAATTTAGTAAAATATTGTTTTCATAAAATATTATTAATGTAATTTTTTACACTATTAATTTAATTTGACTTTAAGGCACCAAAAATGATATGTAATTAAAATGTATTCCTCAAAGTAATCAATGATATTTATTATTTATTTTAAAAATTATTCAAATAGAGTAATTAACTTAAATTTTATAACTTTTAATATTTTTAAAATCATTTATTTTATTTTTCAATTAATTGAATAAATATTTTGTCTACATTGCATAATCATTTAATATAATTAATAAATGAATAAATTTTAGAAATAAATTACTATGATAAAAAATTAATGTACAATTTAAATAAAAAATTGTAAATAAACTTATCCTATATTTATCCATATTTAAAAAAATTATTATAGTTAGAGAATGAAATTATATATTATTTATTTTCATGAATAAATATAAGGGTCACGATCAAAGAAATTTGGAACCAAGTAACCACATATTAATTAATTTAATATAAATTACAAAATTCCACTCATCTAATAGGATAAAATCAAGTGTTAGATAAATTTTAAATCCTTATCTCAAATTTTTAACCATATTTTTCATGTTTTACTCATACTGTACTGATAGAAATTTTCTATGGTTACCATTAATATTGAATACAAATAAAAGGGACATATATTATAAATGTTATCCTCATGATTCCAAATATTTAATAAATTATTCATGATTCAATTTCTATAAGTGGTAGAAATTTATTTTAAAATAAGCATGATAATTATGATAAATCTTATTTTTTAGAAAAAATACATTTTAATGATAAAATAAGATATATATTCTTATCTAATTCCAATAAAAAATATTTGATTAATTTTAAAAAAATTATTGAAAATATTATATATATAAATTTCATTAAAATAATAGATCGGTAATGATTAATTTAATTTAGTAAGTTAAAAATATTTTCAGATCATAATGTTTTTTCAAAACAACTTATTTACTTTCAAATTATTTTATTTTTATTTTTAATCAATTGGTAAATAATGAATTTTTTTTATAAAAGTGTAAACCATAAATTTTTAAAAATTATGTTAGTAGTATTCATCCCTTCAAATTTAATAGTGAGGTTATGATTATATGCTATATTACGATTCAGTTAGACTCGGTTTTCCATGTATCGTATGATATCAGAGAAATAAAATTTATTTATAGAAATATATCATAAAACATAGAGGTACAGCATGATGTCATTTTGATCGAAGCTTATTATTTTCATGTTTAATATTTCTAATCCTTCAGGAAAGAATTCATAGTAGGGTTTCGGATGTATATACTGTTCGGGGATGATTGATAATCATGAAATCATATGGTTATTTTTAATTCTTGATCTTAAAATATTTCATAATATAATTGGAATAGATTGGGTGATGATATATAAATCCCAAATTAATTTCTATCATCATCAGTTTCATATTATATTCTTATGGTGTAACTCAGGTACATTAGGGTGAGTAAGACCCAAGATTGGGGAGAGAAGGTCTAGTTGGCCCTAGTGCAAAGATGATCTCATTCTAATTATCATGGATATTTCAAGATGTTATTGGTCTGAATCCTAGTGGATATCTTCTTTTGTTATTGAGTAACTATCAAGAGGTTTTTCTATATAATTGATCTATTTTTTTCATCCCATAAATAAGTAGTGTTTTCTATCAAATTTACTTTAGGGATCAGGCCCATTTTATTCCATTCATACCATATAGGACCCTATAATTTAAATGATTTCAATCATCATCTTGAGTATCAACAGGAAAAGAGATTTATTCATCCTATCATTTCCCTTTGGGAATCACTAGTGAACTTTTAAATAAGGGAGGATGTGTGTCTAACTTTTTTTGATTTTGGATAACTAAAATAGATGATAGTTAAGAACAAATATCCATTTCCTAGGATTCATGATATTTTTTATCAACTCAAGGGAGCCTAGTGGTTTTCATAAACTGATCTAATTTCATGGTACCCTTAGATATTTCATTTTTTTCCTTTTGTAGTTTCTCTTTTAATGATATAATTCTTTATTTCAGATCAGATCAAGATCATATTCAACATTTGGGTATTATCATCTATATATTAAAATAACATCTATTATAAAGAAATCTATCCAAATGTATGTTTTGGATTCAAGATGTAAAATTTATAATTCATGTGAATTCTGATGAAGGTGACTTAGTGGATCTCAAGAACATTTTGATAGTTATATATTAGAAACAACCTATAAATGTGTTCTATATCAATAGTTTTATAGTATTACCTAATTAATATATTTTACTTGTTGGGGACTTCTCCTATATTTCATTTCCTATGAAAGAATTAATATGTAAAGGTATGAAGTATTTTTAGAGTGATTAGTGCCTAAGATATTTTGTGGAGTTGAATGTGATATTGACTTCATATCTAGTCATGATTCTTCTTGATTACTATCACAATATATCCCCTGGGGACTGTGTTGTGACTACCCCAATCCCACCTTCCATAGGCCAGGGGCAGGTGACTAGAACCGGAAAGGGGTATCCCTAAAATCGGGAAGGAATTGCCTTTAAACCTGTAAACTCACACAAACCAAGCACACGGCAATATACAAGAACAAAGTAAACTATAAAGTAAACAAGGTGTGTACTATAAGTAAGGGAGCCAGAAAACAAGACCAACTGGAAAGTACAAGTAAAACTGAAAATAGCTCCTCTGAACACCCACCAAGGACCCTACCTAAATAGTAGGTACATCTCTTGAACGATCATCTTGGCAGTATGCCTCATCTAACGTCCACCCCCGAGAAACATCCAGCCCTCGTACCCTCATCCTCGATCAACTTTGTTCATTGTATGCACAAGAAACTGCAAGGTGCAAGCATAGCCTGTGTAGGGGTGAGTATAACGATACACAGTAGAGACCGCAAGACCCCCGATGGTCTCCTAAAATCCACAAAGGATAAACCACAAAGAAAAACCTCAATCTCAAAGCATGGAGAAATAGTCATCAAAACTACTTAGGAATATGCCCATACATACACCTAAGTTATCCATATATACTCATCTCACATGTGAGGGAAGAACACCACAAAGGAAGGAGTACCACATAGGTAACAGCGTGAATATAAGAGTACCTCACAGGTAACACCAGGAAGATGAGAGTACCACACAGGTAACACCACAAAGGTAAGTACCACAAAGGTAACTCTGCACAGATGAATACTATGAAGGTATCTCGACACAAAAGTGTACCACAAAGGTCAAGACTCATCTCACACCAGGTATAACTTAAGTACAAATGTATAGATGATTAGTTGTATTGCTAGATCATCTTAATTATTCGAGAAGCTCTGCTGTTGACCCACTCAGGATCAATGATGACCCACATAGGATCTGAAAATGACCCACATAGGATCTGGAGATGACCCACACCAGATCGGTATGCGCTGACCTACACAGGATCTCTGAGCGCTGACCCACATAATATCTAAATATGACCCACACAGGATCTGAAGACTCCTCAAGTATAGTCAGCCACAGGGTTACCACACTAAGCATGCTTGATTCCGGGAGGCCCCGCTCCTCAATCCATCATTCAATAATTCAACTACCACAATTTCTCATGAATATGTATCGCAAAGGTCCGTCACATCATAAGAGACCCAACACGACAGATGACGCGTCAATCAGACGCTCAATTATGTAAGTTATCAACGTTTCTGTTTCGGGGGCCCGGTTGGATTTAGGTTCGATCCAACCCGGCCATACTCCAACATTAACCAAAACACAAGTGTATTATAATGAAATTACCATTTCAATCCAAGGAATCTAGTGCCATAGATGGTTTGTCAAATGTACGCCCGGTTCTCAAGATATGGCTGAAAAGGTGTATCTGGGTCTAGATGGGCCTGGGTCTGGGTCGGATGGGCTGGACCAAGGAGGACCTAGCCTACGCTGGGCGCAGCCTACTTGGCCGGTGTGGTCAGACATGGGGGGTCTCACCCTAGCTGCTACCCGAGAGGGATGCACCCCCTGGTATTATGAATGGTCCAACGGGCCGTTCGGTTTGGCCACCCTGGCGGCGCCATGTGGCACCGCCTACTGGAATGCAGGACCCACTGGGGTCCCGCTAGGCCTGACTCAGTTGGCTAGAAGACTGGTTGGCTCCCTCCTTCCAGCAACACGATGGCTCCGCTGTGCACCTGCGGTCGGCTGGATATCGACTGCCCTCCGATTTCACAGTCACGGCTATGCAGCCGCGACCCTCTCCTCTACCGGCGACGTGGACGCGTACCGCCCTGCCTCCACGTTGCCAGCCGACATGCCAGCTGACGTACACTTCTCCGCCACAGTAAACGGTCTTCATCCTCCTCCTCTACGGGTGGCGCATCTTCTAGTTCCATGCGACCTGTCGGTGTGCCATCTGCCGTCCTCCTCCCCTACCTGATGGAACCGCTGTCGACCAGTTGTCGGCCTCCCTCCTATTCTGCTGTTCACCGTAGCTTCATTCTAATCCCAAAAAATATGAAGACTGCATATTCACGATCCTCAGGTTGAGGTCTCTGCATCCATATTTATTTCTCAGCAAAACATTGTGTTTTTATCATGCTTAATTATTTGGCGTTAAAGAATGCACGAAGAACACACAAAGAACAAATAGAAAAGTTCATGGTATTTTCGTGGTTCGATGGCCATGTTTGTTTGGCCATCATCATTGATAATCAAGAATATGAGGAATCAAAAAAAGATAATTATCATATCTCAAAATAAAACCCATGCCTTATTTTCTCATAAGAGGTGGCGTGAGGAAGTAGATGAAGACGATGAAGATACTGACGTCTGTTGCTCCCACAACACGCTCCAAATACGGTTCCTCATTCTTGATCCGGAGTATGTTCTTCGTTAGAAGATGATCTTCCAAGCCTCTCCCCAAGTTCTCCCTTTTCCAACAATTACCCCACAAAGAGGTGAGGTTCCAATATTAATTAAGTTAAGTTAATTAATTCAATTAATGTTGGCACATTAATTGGGGGAATTCCAAGGGTTTCCCTGCATTAAAGGGGAGTTTGGGTGGTCCCAAGCACCAAGATTCAAAATGGTGGTTTCAAGATAAATAAAATAAAGTTATTTATTTTATTTTTTAATTCTCCCATGAAAATCTGAAAAACTATCTTCCACCCTCGACCCACTGCGGTTGGGGTGAAGGTATCCTTAAGAGAATATCGGCGTTGTGAGTTTAATGGTGTCCTCGGATTTTAATTCCGAGAACCGGTTCAAAAGTTACAAAACTCCACTCACGCATTTACATAATGTACTTGAAAAAAAATTCAGAAATTCATTCTGGGCACACTGGGCCTTGGAATCACTCACCGTCAATTTTCACAGACTCATAATAATTTCATAAAATAAAAAAATTACATGAAAAATCCGAGTCTTTACATTCTCCCCACCTTAGGGCTTTGTGTCCCTGAAAGCAACAACATAATCTAGGGAAACATGTGGGGTAATGAGCATGAATCTGATCATCTTGCTCCCATTTTCTCTCCTAGAGGTTCTCATGCTACCAACAAACACGCACCAGAGGTATCGACCACCCATAAAGGACCCACTCATGTCGATCCTCAATCTCCATTGGAACCTCCGAAAATGTCGCCCCATCGTCGATGTCCAACTCACCCCATTCAATGATGTGCGAAGGATCATGTACGTATCTCCTTAGCTAGGATACATGGAAAACTTCATGCACCTGGTGCAACTAAGGTGGAAGAGCTATGTGGTACGCCACCTCGCCATCTCTTCTGAGGACCTGAAAGGGTTTGATGAACCTCGGAGATAACTTGCTACTCTGACCAATTCTTTGCAAACCTCATCAAGGTGGGACCCATAGAACGACATGCTCACCATCCTAAACTCAAGAGGTATTTGTCTCTTGTCAGCATAAGACTTTTGTCTGCTCTGTGCAGTCTTCATCCATTCTTGGATGATCTGTACCTTCTCTATGGTAGCTCGTACCATCTTAGGTCCCATGAGTGATAACTCCTGGGGGTTAGTCCAGCATAAAGATAATATGCAAGTTCAACCGTACAATTCCTCAAATGGTTCCATACAGATAGCAGGGTGATAGTTTTTGTTGTATGAAAACTCCACCAAAGGCAAGTGATCCTCCCAGCTGCGGCCAAAATATTGGACATAAGCATGCAGCATGTCCTCAAGGGTCTGAATGGTCTGCTCTGTATGACCATCCATGTGAGGATGGAAGGTGGTTCTCAACCGAAGATGTGTCTCGAACGCCTCCTACAACCCCTTCCATAGCCGAGAAGTAAAACGTGAATCATGATCAGAGACAATCAGAGATGGAACCCCATTAATCTGCACAATCTCCTGCATGTAGAGGCGTCCCATGCCCTTTATTGGTCCCCGGTCTCTAATAGGAAGGAACTAGGATGACTTGGTGATTCGGTCATCGACCACCCAGATAGAATCATGACCATTGGACATACGTGGAAGTCCTATCATGAAGTCCATGTAAATTTCATCCCACATCCACTCTGGCACCTCTAGAGGCTAAACTAAGCCTGCTAGAACCTGATGCCTTGCCTTCACTTGCTAACAACTGAGGCACCGTGAGACAAACTATGCCACTACTTTCTTCATTCCTAGCCACCAGTGTTGATGCCAGAGGTCCAGGTACATCTTCTCCACTCCTAGATGTACCTCCATATGGGATGTATGGAACTCCCTCAATAGTTACTCTCTTAGTTCCACTGGTACCATAGTATTCCCTCTAAATAGGATGACGTTCTCTCTAACTTTAGATAATCCATCAGGTTCATGTCCTATGGATATCTGAGCACGTTGTTCCCCATAGTCAGTGTCCCCAAGCCGCGCCTCCTTGAATCACTAAATGAGTGGGGGAGTGACTATCAAAGACTGAAGATAAGCTACTCCATCTCGATCCACATAGGATATCCACAAAGCAGCTAGCTGCTCTATCACCTCACTCAACAACTGTATACCAGATCTCATGCTAAGTGAATCTACTACAACGTTCCCATTCCCATGAGTATAGATTATCTCGAAGTCATAGTCTAGGTGGAACTCATGCCAACTTCATTGTCTCTAGCTCATATACTTCTGAGAGAAAATATATCTGAGACTCTTGTGATCAGAGTAGACTATAAAATGTTCTCCCATCAAGTAATGTCGCCACATATTCAAGCTAAAGACCACTGCTGCTAACTCCAGGTCATGGGTAGCGTAGTTCTTCTCATGTTGTATCAGTTGTTGAGAAACATATGTGATCAATTCTCACTCCTGCATCAGGACACATCCGAGTATGGTCCCAGATGCGCTGCATTAGAATACGTACCAAACGCCCTTCTCTGGTAGTCTCAAGATGGGGGCACTTGTCAGTCTCTACCTCAGCTCCTGGAAACTCCATCGGCATCTCTCCGACCACACGAAGGATTTCCCCTTATTCTTCAATACTGATAAGGGTTCCATAACTCTGGAAAAGTTAGGCACAAACCTCTGGTAGTAACCACACAAACCTAAGAAACTCTGCATGTCTTCCATACTCTTGGGTGGCTCCCAAGAAAACACAGCCTCAATCTTCACTGGATCCACCGTAACTCCAACCTATGGAATGACGTGTCCCCAGAAGTGAACCTCTTGGATCCAGAATAGGAACTTTGAGAGCTTCCCATAAATCTACTGCTCTCAGAGTGTGTCTAGAACTATCTAGAGATGATAGGCATGCTCCTCCTCCATCACTGAGTATATCAAGATGTTTTCAATGAGGACTTCCACAAAGCAATCGGGGTATGGCCGGAAGATCATGTTTATGAGTCCCTCGAACACTTATAGGGTGTTGGTCACACAAAATGGCATAACCAATAACTCATAGTGGCTATACCGACATCTGAAGTATGTCTTCTGCACATCCTTGTCTTGTCCCCTTAGCTGGTGATAGCTTGATCTGAGGTCTGTCTTTGAAAACCATTGTGCTCCCTTCAGATGATAAAAGATATTGTCAATCCTCAAGAGTGGGTACTTGTTATTCACAGTCACCTGGTTCAGGCGCCGATAGTCTACATAGAGTCTCAAACCCCCATTTTCCTTCTTGGTGAACAAAATTGGGGTTGGCCAAGGAGAAACACTGGGCCTAATGAATCCATTTCTATGAAAGTCCTCCAACCGTACTCTTAGCTCTTGAAGCTCCACGGGAGCAATCCGATATGATGGTGTAGATATCGGTGTCGTCATGGGGTATAAGTCGATGTAAAATTCCACCTCTCTGCGAGGAGGTAGACCTAAACCATCTTCAGAGAAAACATTGGCGTACTGGTCCACCACTACAGGATATCTCGGACTCTCCACGTCAACCAATTAGAGGGTAAGGCTAGCCAACTGATGTGTGATCGGCTGCACCCTCCTCTAGGTAGGTCCATCCTGTGCTGCAAAGGATCCCTTCTTTCCAGTGAAGGAAAACCTGGTCCCATTCTCATGGACACACTACACATTGCGCCTAATACAGTCGATCTGAGCATGAACTGTTGATAACCAATCCATACCCAAGATGACTTCGTAAGGCCTTGATGTAGCTACTAGAAGATCCCAGTCGAAGCGCTCGCCTACTAGAGTAATCTCACGCTGCCGGAACTATTTTATAATCACTGAATCCTCTCCTGTAAGAGTCTCTAGCTGTAAGGATCGAGCCAACGGATCCACCAGAATCTCCGAGCTCCAAACGAGGGTCGTGGTAATAAAAGAATGTCTAGAACCAGTGTCGATAAGAACTGCACCTAAGGTGGAGCAGACACATATCGTACCTCATATCATCTCTGGAGCATCGTGATCATAGGCCTCAACTACCTGGATTTGATCTCGTCCCTATCCACCTGCTCCCTATGGTCGGGGGTGGACCACATGGATGTGGTGTTCGTTAAACCTCGAATCACTTCCCACCGCATGTGGCACGGCTAGCTCCTCTGCCATGTTCGTCTGCTTCCTATGGACCTCCTCGATTGAATCTTCGCCTCTACCTAGGCAGTCCTTCGACCATCTTCTAGTCGTATATATGGGGGGTCAAGTAGTCACTAGCCATGTGACTCTTCCTGTCGCACGAGTAACACAACCTACTCTCTACCTGTCCAACTCTGTCTCGAGAGCCCCACACAACCGAACTTGAATCCTGTTGTCTCCCACCTATAGTCTGTTCCTCTAAGACCTCTACATCTTTTTTCTGCTGACAGTTGTAGATGATTTGGCTATGTGATTTCTGGTGGTGCGTCTCGCTACTGGTGACTTCTTAGCAAGGAAGCTCTCCACTAAGAGATCTCTCTATTACACCCCCGCATACATCGAGATATTGAAATAAATCATAAAAACTCTGATCTCATGTCTAAGCCCCTGTTCAAAGGTTTGGTCCTGGAAAAAAGGGTCTTGCACCATGCCAGTGGAGTAGTGTGAGAGTTCGGTGATCCTCATTGAATACTGAGCCACGGTCATGTTGCCCTACTATAGGTGGAGAAGCTCATGTATATGCACAGAGCATAGAGTCGCTAGGATGAACTCTGCCATGAAAAGGCTATCGAAGTCCAACCATATGTGAGTGACCTCATCATGAACCTGAGAATCATGATCCTCTATCTGCTCGCTGCTACATGAAGAATATTGGAGGCAAGGATCACTATGAGATCTGCTGGTGTCCCCACCAGTCAAAAAACTCTAACCACGGTCTCCAACCAGTCCTCAGGTGCCCGTGGATTCATCTCTCCCATGAACCTCGGTGGCCTCTGGCGTTAAAACTCATGAAATGAGCTCAAGAGGCGTGCACCCTCTACTATTGGGTTTGGTGGCCTCGCCTTCCCAATGGGTAGTGGTGTAGCTGGTACACCACCTGATGGTACAACTACTGAAAAGGTTCCCATCACTGAAACCTCATCGCTCAGTGGGTTGTCATCGCGTACTCTACCTGGGACCCTGGATGGATATCTTCATGGAGGCATCCTGGAAAGAAACAAGTGCATCACGATCAATAAGTTATACCTAGTGAGCTAACTCAAAGATTTCACAAAGAAAACTTCTCAAAAACACACACACAATCAGTGATTTCATGCACTGAGTCGGAAATAATAAGTCAGGGTCTGGGTGTATGGATACGTCAGCTATAGCACCATTACTGGATTCCCCAAATGTATAAGCACACTTATAACACTTAAAAATATTTCCAATTAAAATATTATAGTCCATATTATTCGGTAGAACTGACTCCTCTTATACCAATTTGTCATGACTAGTCCCCCGGGGCCCGTGCCTTGACTACCCCAATCCTACCTTCTGAAGGACAGGGTATGGAGACTAGCACTGGAAAGGCATATCCCTAAAACTGGGAAGGCATTTCCCTTAAACCTGTAAACTCACACAAACCAAGCACACGACAAGATACAAGCACAAAGTAAACTATAAAGTAAATAGGGTGTGTAAACTAAGTAAGGGGCCAGAATAAAATCCCAACTGGAAAGTACAAGTAAAACTGAGAACATCTCTTGTGAACACTTGACAAGGACCCTACCTAAAGGGTAGGTAAAGCTCTCTAATGGTCATCTCTACAGTATGCCTTGTCTAAGGTCCACCCCCGATAAACCTCTAGCCCTGGTACCCTCATCCTCGATCAATGATGTTTGTCATCTATACAAGACACAGGAAGGTGCGGGTATAGCCTGTGCAGGGGTGAGTATAACAGTACTCAGTATGGACCCTGAGACCCCCAAAGGTCTCGTAGAATCCACAAAGGATAAATCACAAAGTAATACCTCAATCTCAAAATATGAATCAATAGTCATCAATACTACTTAGGTATATTCCCATACATATAACTAAGTTATCCATATATAATCATCTCACACATGAGAGAAGAACACCACAAAGGTTGGAGTACCACACACGTAACATCATGAAGATAAGAGTACCTCATAGGCAACACCACGAAGATGAGAGTACCACACAGGTAACACCACGAAGGTAAGTACAAAAAAGGTAACTCCACATAGGAGAATACCACAAAGGAATCACCACAAAGAAGTGTACCACAAAGGTAGAGACTCATTTCACACTAGGTATAACTTAAGTATGGAAGTATAGATGATCAGTTTTATTGCTAGATCATATTACTTCATCGAGAAGCTTTGTTGTTGACCCACTCAGGATCGAAGATAACCCACACAGGATACGAAAATGACTCAAAAAAGATCTGGAGATGACCCACACAGGATCAGTATGTGCTGACCCACACAAGATTCCTAAGTGCTGACCCACACAAGATCCGATGATGACCCACACGGGATTTGAAGACTCCTCAAGTACAGTCAGCCACAGGTTTCCCACACTAAGCATGCTTGATTCCGGGAGGTTACGCTACTCATTTCATTGATCGATACTTCAAATGACACTAATTCCCACAAATAATTATCCCAAAGGTCTGTCACATTTTAAGGGACCCAACGTGATAGATGAAGTGTCAATCAGATGCTCAGTCTGTAAGTTATTAGCATTTCTGTTCTGGGGGGGGCCAATTAGATTCGGGTTCGATCCAACCCAGCCATACTCCAACTATTTCCAAAACTCAAGTGGAGTTTACCAAAAATAATGTCTCAATCTAAGGATTCAAGTACTATATATGGTTCATCAAATGGACACCTGGTTCTCAAAATACGTCCGAAAAGGTGTGTCGGGGTCCAGTTGGGCCCGGATCTGGTCTGGCCTAGGTAGGCACATATGGGTCGGACCATGGCTGGCCCAGCCCACTCGTCTAGTACGGTATGTAATGGCGGGGCCCACCCTAGATTCTACCCGAGGGGAGGCGCCCCCGGTATTCGGAACGGTCCAACAAATCATTTGGTTTGGCCAACCTGGCAACGCCATGTGGCACGGCCTACTAGAACGCGGGACCCGTCGGGGTCCCTCTTGGAGTGACGCGGCCGACCGAAAGACCGTCTGGCTCCATCCTTTTAGTGGCATAACGATGCTACTATCCACCAACTTCTAGCTAGGTGAAAGCTGCCATTCAGGTGCACCGCCCCGGCTAAGTAGTCATGACCCTCTCCTCTACCAGCAGTGTGGACGCACACCGCCCAACCTCCACACAGCCGGCCAGCGTGCCAACCACCATCCCCTTCTCTTCCGCTATCAACGGACTATGGCCTCCTCCACTATTATCGGTGCAGATGTGCGCAGCCCCGGTTCCACGCGGCCGGTCGGCATGCCAGCCGCCATCCTCCTTCGATGCCTGTTGGAACCGTGGCCATCTGGTTGTCGGCCACCTTCTTATTCTGCGGGTCACCGCAGCTTCGTTCTAAGCCCGAAAAATACAATGACCTCATATTCGTGATCCTCAGACCAAGGTCTCCATGTCCATATGTTTTCTAAAAAAACACTGTATTTTCATTACACTTAATTATTTGGCATTGAAGAATGCACTAAGAACGTGTGAAGAACAAATAGAAATGTTTATGGTATTTTGGCGGTTCGATGGTCATGTTTGTTTGTCCATCATTGTTGAGAATCAAGAATGTGATGAATAAACAAAAAGATAATTATCATATCTCAAAATAAAACCCCTACCTTGTTTTCTCATTGTAGGGTCGTGAGGAAAGAGATGAAGACGATGAAGACGCTGACGTCTGTTGCTCCCGCAACATGCTCCAAAGATGGTTCCTCATTCTTGATCCGGAGGATATTCTTTGTTGGATGATGATCTTCCAAGGATCTCCCCAAGTTCTCCATTTTCAAAATATTCCCCCATAAACAGTTGTGGTGCCAAAATTAATTAAGTTAATATAATTAATTCAATTAATGTTGGCACATTATTTGGGGGAATTCTAAGGGTTTTCCCACATTAAAGGGGAGTTTGGGTAGTCCTTACCACCGAGATTCAAAATGCTGGTTTCATGAAAAATAAAATAAATTTATTTATTTTATTTTTCAATTATCCCACAAAAATATGATAAACTATCTTCCACCCTCAACCTACTGTGGTCGGAGTGAAGGTCTCCTTAAGGGAATATTGGCACTGCGAGTTCAACGTTGTCCTCGGATTTCAATTCTGAGAACCGGTTCAAAAGTTAAAAAATTCCACTCACTTTTTTACTAAACATACCCGAAAAAAAAAGTTATGAAATTAATTCCCAGTACACCAAGCCTCAGAATCACATGCCGTCAATTTTCATGGACTCGTAATAATTCTATATAATAATAAAAATTACATTGAAAAATATGGGTCATTATAATTATGGTTCGGTTATGATGACTACTATGATGATGTGGGTATGGGTTTAGGTTATGTTGTTATGCAGGGGAGATAGGTTTTATCACATAGCTCTCAAAAATTACACCCTCATGAGAAGAGGTATCTCATTCATGATTTTTAGTCGGGAGTAGTTATGCACACTCTTAATACATGGTACCCCAACCTCTTTTTAGGGATCTTTTTAAATTGTATTCAGACCATAAGTGTCTAAATAATATATTTACTCTTCAATATATGATTTTTAAAAAATATATAGGGTGTATTACATTCGTAACATTTATTTTGATATTTCATACACCCTGAGGAGAGGAAACATGGTCATATATTCTTTGACAAGAAAGTTTTTGATTAAATTAGTAAAGGAATTTGTGAAAGTGTGGTTCATGATGGACTTTTATTCTTAGATTCAATTTAATAATGATAAATATGATAGATAGTTTTATCTATAAGGTTCTATGGTTGGATAACTTTTATATGATAATATTTGTCTAGGGAATGCATAAGATGTGGAGTATTAGTGTTTTTATGGGAATCAATATGGTGTGGAGACCTCAGGTGAGTGGGCTTAGCCTCTGGATAGAATGTTGTGCTTCCATGTCAATATGGTTTTATAAAAAACATTGTAACCATGATTACAGGATGATGAAAATAGATCTAATTGGTCTATTCACCTAGGAGCTTCAAAGCTACATCATGACATTAGATTTCAATACTTATGGCTAAGAATGATATGATCAATCATGGATTTTCTATCATGGTGCCTTATGTGACTTATAATTATAGTACAACACCATAGAACTTATAGTTTTATGTAACCCATTCTCATTCCAATATGGATTTAGGATGAGTTTGAAATAAATTTTTTAATCAATCAACTGCATAATACTAGTAGTAAAGATGTGATATGGGTAATTATTGATCAACTAACCAAATCAATACATTTATTACCCATGAGGGAGTCGATTAAGGTAGAGGATCTTGGATAGTTTTCTATAAAAGATATTTTCATACATCATTATGTACAATTATCTATCATTTTAAATAGGTACCCTAACTTCATATCCTTTTTTGGAATGGATTTCATGTAGTGATGTGTTCTAAGTTGAATTTGATCATGGATTATCATACCTAGATTGATGTCGAGTTTGAGAGAGCTATCCATATTCTTGAATACATGATTTGGGCATGTGTTCTTGACTTTAGTGGATTATAGTAGAAATAACACCCCTTAATGGAATTTTCCTACAATAATAGTTTTCAAGATTCAACAATGATGGATCCATTTGCAGTATTGTATAAGAGTTATCATAGATTGCCTCTTTGATGGGCATAGCTTGGTTTAATTTCATTGGTTTGACTAAGTATCATTTTATGAGTGATATATATTTTGAATTTGATCAATAATTGATTAGTGAATGATCATCACAACCAAATATCATATGATGATTTGTGTAGCTATCCATTTGATTTTTTGGTAGGTGATCTATTTTTTCATATAATTTCTTATAGATTGTGATATAGATGTTTGGGGAATCTAGGTAACTTTGAACCTCATTTTTTCAGCTTGTTTTAGATTTCGGCTTGACTTTAGATGTTGGATTGTCGATTATACTTACTTTTCCACTTACCTTATTTCCATTATTTGTTTCATTTTCCCAACTAAATAGGTCTTATTAAATCCATCCCAAACTATCAAGTGGGAGGATGTTGATATTGAACTCGGTATCTTAGTGTTTGAAAGAAATGTTTGGATAGTGGACTGATAGGATAATATTTTTCTATCCTGATAATCACATTAGTACAATTGTGATAGAAGAGTTGGTTGTACATCTATGAGAACAGGGAGCATGAGGCCTTGATAATGTATCAGTTATCTTAATTATTCTCAGGATTTTTATCCTAATCCTTTTGGGGATAGAGATATTTTATGGTGGGGATAATTTTGACACCATTCAAGTAATATGTATACTTAATTTCAATATTTTTTTTCTTGTGTGAAGTTCTAAATGGATTTGTAATTTAGGGTTGAAATTTTTTAAATTTTTAGAAAGTATTCTAGGAGAAAGTTTGGGGCATTATTATTCATAACCATACAATAACCATGATATATGTTTCAATGAGTTCTAGTTGTGATTTTTATAGTTTAATCATAGGTTTTTTAACCATTCCAATCACATGAAAACCTTTTGAGATGATGTGTTTTTCTCTAGAGGTTATTTAATAGCTTGAGAACATTTTTAAACCATGTAGATATTTTTAGGAAATTTTTAAACATGGTTTTCAAGGGATAGTGGTTACTTCATTATTAGAATATATTTTTTTCAAATTATATATCCTAACCATACAATCAAATCCAAACATCATAAAATGGAAAAATGCCTTAGTGAACTAGACTATTTTTAACTCTAATATCTTAATAATTCCACATTTTCTCAAATAAACCCCACCATGATGATTTAGAGGATTTTCCTCTTGATTTCCTGGTGATTAATGATCATTTTGGGTTGATATCATCAATGTATTTTTCGTTTTTCAATTGTTTTTCCTATTTTATCTAGATCTATCATTGATATCTCTTCCCCTTGATCTATTGGACCCCATTTGGGATATGATTATGAGATCTAATATTTTATATTTATAATTAATGAAATTATTTATACATTTTGACTTATGAGGACAATATCTCTTCATTTACCATAACCAATTTATAAGAAAATGATATTTTCATTATTCTTGGGGCAGGTGTACTTATTATATGGTATATCCCTTTTAATGCCCTATGGTCTTTTTCTCATTAGGTTTTGAGTTTTGAAATTGATTACTTGAAATCCATGAGAGGTGAATGTGGTATTTTATGCTTATTGGAATGATTTCAAAAAGGTGGATTTTATTGAAACCACTTTTGATTCACATAATATGTTTTATAGATTTCCTTAAATATGATTTTGTAAATTAAAATATTTCTCAAAAATGGAATTAGTGTGGTATGACTATATAAAATGTTTTATGAAAATATAATAATAAAATTAAATGTATTTTCCTTGGAAAATGATTAATGAAATTTGAACTTGGTTTCTTATTTAAAATGATGATGTATTAAAACACTAGGAAGATCTTGGGGTATGGGGAAACATGACATATGTGATTCCTAGTGAAGTTACATATCACTGAGTGATTCTTCCTTGATAACATGTTTTCTATTTGGTATCCTTTCTATGTGGATTACATTCTCATAAATTATTGTTTACTTATGTCATCTAGTGTCTATTTATCTTAGTTGTGTACACCATTGTGTTGTAATTGACACATTAGTGATTTTAGGATACATTATGTGATTTTAAT
Organism: Viscum album; assembly: GCA_963277665.1. NCBI lineage: Eukaryota > Viridiplantae > Streptophyta > Magnoliopsida > Santalales > Viscaceae > Viscum > Viscum album. The sequence goes on from OY728161.1 coordinate 1,076,251,051, forward strand.
TTTATATGCTCATTATCTCATTTATTTTGTACATTTATACTTGAAACCTATTTATTTAATTTTCATATACCTCGTGGAATAATGTTATGTCATATTAATTTTTTTATTTGAATATTAAATGTTCTGATAAAATGATGATTTTATATTAAAAATGATTTATTTTTGAAATGTTTTAGAAATATATTTTATAAAATATATAATGGATTCATGTGGATTGAAATTGTTTAACTTCTTTGTGGTATCCTTCTAATCATTAATTCTCAAACCCTATTTTTCCCTTTGGTCATTTTCAGCCATGTTTTGTTGGACACAGGTAAAGGGAAGATAGTCATGTAGAGTATGTCTCTCCTAGATCATTTATCATTCTTAGTGGGTAAAGATGGTGGTGAATAATGGTTGAAGGGATATGGACCCATGGGTTTCTTTGATTTCGAGGTTTATGGTCTCTAATTTTTCTTTTAGGCCATGTTGTCTAGTTATTGGATGTTTCCTTTTATAATTTTATTTTATTTTTATCATATGATATATCTTGGATATATACTATTATAATTTATTGTTTATATATAATCTTATGCCTTTCTAGGTTCAAACCATTCCCAAGTTCCTTTGTATGATACCCTAGTTCTTATATCCAACTCCTGGGGATCAAGAATGCACTTTAGGCCTCACAGCGGGCAAATTCAAGTGAATCTATGAGTTGAATCAGGTTGGTCTTTAACATATAATATGGTTTTGGTCCCAATTATATCCTATAACTATGATTTATACTTGGGTACCAACATGTATCCTAATTAGGGTATGAGTACAACACAGTAATCCACCAACAATGACATCTATAAAATTATATTTTAGGATTAAGTTCACACTATAGTGATGAAAGTACATATGCATGTACATCATGGTGGAAGTTAATAAAAGACATTAATGATTCTAAAGTAACAAGGTGTCACATGATACCAAATATATCTGTCTCACTACATTCTTGATGTCTTTGAATGGTAGGAATATAACTTGGGGAAATATAACCATCCCCATAATAAAAATACCTCTATGAAAAATGTCACTATCCTACTAATAGTAACACATGGGGAAATTTATATATCCAATCTACAATAGTCACACCTATTAGAATGGAAATCTCTATAACTATTGAAGAAATTCCAAACAGTAACACAAACTCCAGAACCATTACTTAAGGCTGAACACCATAAATCATTCATCGCCTCACCATGCTCGCATTTCATTAAATTTAATTTTCCATAAAATAAATATATAAGGGAAATAGAAACCCTTTTTTCCATTAAACACAAAAAAATGTTAATCATTAATCTGAAATCATCCTTTAACATTTTTAAGAATCATCCTTCTACATTTATAATTCATTATTTTAAAATTATAATCTAGATAAACAATTAAGGTTTTATCACTTTATCAAATTCATTTCATCTATATAAATCCCTTTCAAGTAATTTTAATAGGATGTCTTCCAATTAGGGTTCAAAAAAATAAAGGAGTCATCTCATAGAATAATTTCCATCATTTAAATTGTGTAATTTAATTTTAATTTGAGCACAAAATAATCTATTTCATCCACACAATGCATACACAATCAAACTAGGTTAGAATTGTATGAAAATTTACAGAGAACCTACCTCATGAATAATAGATCATAATCATTAGTAATATATTAAAAAACAAACCAATATTAATAAATTAGATTTCATAAATACCATATATGGATTTATGATAAAGATAATATAAAATTGAGAAAAAATGAAACAACTAGTAACCATAGAGTCATAGACCTACCAAGATGAATCAATTCACTTAAATTGAACTTAGATCCTCTGTGAAAATGAGGATAGTCATCCTTAGAATCTAAAATTAATTAAAACATGAATGAGGTCAATGGAAAAGAAATGTGTGATTTCCCAAGTGTTTAATATATAAATAAGTACATTAAATAGTGCTCAGGATAATATTATGGTTTGGACAAAAAATTCATGATCTAAAAGTTTGGACTAGCACTCATCAAACCCTAGCCACAAATTTTTATTGTATGACATAATTATTCCCACAATTTAGGTCCACTTTTAGCTCTTCAATAGTTATAGGTCTACCCAATTCCTCCCAAACTAACTTAGAAACAATTATGAAATATATAATTGTAAAAAATGATCATGATACACAATTATAGAGATAAATCTTAGGGTAAACAGGCCTCAAAATTTTCAAAGGGTGCAATAATGTCCCCCACTAAGGACATATTGGCCCTAAGAAGTGTTTGTAAGTGTTTATATGAGATACCCTATACACTAAACTCAATAGCTAACTCACACCCTAGAAATCCATTCTTAGAAATTTCCCTGAATCCACAACACTTGAGAAGGAATACACCCCATGATTTTCTACAAGATTCACCCTTGAATCATGAAAAGAACCATCGTTCGACTACTTAAATCATGTCAGAAAACCCTTCAAAAACCACTCATAAACCATAAAACATTAACACTAAAAAACATTTCATTCATTATAAAATAAAAGTGTTTTTACCTCTTAAGGCGTATGGGGGTTTTAAAAACTCCCAACCATATGGCATCTCATCTCCAAGATGCTTTCAAGAATATCATGAGGGTTCATAGAAAAATAACTCAAAGTACTCAGCAACCATGTTTGTGTCCAGATACCATATATCCTCGTGGTTATGGATGTTCTTACACCGCACCTTCACCGAAGGAACTATCTCACTACATAGAGAATTTATTTTATGACAAACACCATAAACTAGAAACCCCTTAAAGGATATGTAATAAACATGATCAACAACCTTCTAATGAAACCAAACTTAGGGTCCCACATAGACCAAAGAACTACAATATCAACTTCCATCATTTACGTAAGCACTAATGTCGCAAATTATACTTAAACTATATTTTTCATTTGATTTTTCCCTGTAATCATATGACGAAATAGATTCACATCCTGAATAAAGTGAAAACATAGGGTTCCACCCACTAAATAATGTGAAAAAATAAGGTTCTATTCCACTGAATAAGGTGACGAAATATGGTTTAATATCATTAAACAAGTCAAAATATACAAATAATGGTCATCATATAAATCGTACTTACTCTAGGTAGATATCTCCCATTTATATATCAACTAATCATGCATCATAGTTTCTTGTATGAGATTTTTCCTAACCACTACTAACTCACTTGACTCCATCTGATATAGATGTGGGCAGCACTCAACCAAGTGGTTCTCACAAAAAAACTTTGAAATATTGGAGACACACTCCCATTTTTTCTCTAAAATTATGTATAGTACACTAAGATTTCTAGTTAGTCTGTGGATTATTGGCAGTGCTCAAATGCACCAACATACCTAATGCTTTCTACAACCCTAACAAAAAATGAGATGTAAACAATTGTATTTATCCAAACAATGTTTTGGGGGACCCCATGTGACTAAATGAAATCATGGACATATATTTTTCTAATCTCATCCACTGAGAATGTTTATCTAATTGGTAAAATGTGACCCCATTATTAGAATATCCACCACCACTTTACTACATCACTACCCTATGATTTCTTATGGAACATCATCAAAAAATCTATAGTATCATTATCATATTTATAATTATCACAACCATCTAGTATCATCATATTTAAATCAATTATTTCCACTAACCCCACCTTGATTCCCAAATTTTAATTGAATTCTTGAACTCCCAAAATAATGACATCACACATCAATGGTTGTTTCAACTAGTCTACACTAGTTAATTACCCACTAGAACATTCTTATTAGAACCCATAATCTCAAAAGTAAGTACACTTCTATCATTTTTTCCCTATTCATTATTTAGATCATTGTGTTAATCTAGAAGACCAAAGTCCTAGAACAGGCCACTCACTAACTAAATTCTTATAATCAAACCAGTCGCACTACCTAACAATAAGGTCATATCATGATATATTCAATAACCAATCACACTAACTCCACCCAAATTAAACAAACAATACCCATACTTGGGTGCCTTCCATTTTCTATATCTGAATTAGCTTTTTGTTCCAAAATGACATCATAAAACTATGATCGTGATTGAATTGGATTATTCATCACTCTAATTTCAATGTTTACTAAAAAATAATTATAATGATTACCCCATGATCAATTTATCCATGGTGTGCTCCCTACCATAATACTTTCTTATTATCATTCAACAAACCCAATTCTTCTTCATATCTACCATCTTCCAAACATTGGAATTATCTATCCCTACTTAAATTAATAGAATAATATCTTAACTAAACCACTTCTTGGAACTCTATTAACATTATGGTCCCCCAAACAACAAATTCCTAATTTTATCTACAAAATCTAACACACACCTAGTACTAACAGTTCCAACTCAAGGTCTACTACCTTTCCCAATACCACACATCTCATTTATTTATTACCCTTTGGGACATACCAAAACCTACTAGAAATTTATACTCATGTCATCACTATTATCACCATAACTGAGGAACTTCTTCATTTTATAACCACTAATTTGATTAGCTCAACTCCTTGATGTCTCATTAGTAAAAACGATTGTCACACCATAGCTCACTAATTACATATACAGTTACAAACTCATCACTCACCTAAGATGACCATATATAATATAAAAGTCCTCATGAGCATAAGATGGATTATTTTTATCTTATAAGGACCTCATAACATGAATCAAGCATATCCTGATGCATCCATTTTCTAATATAATCTAGATTAAGTCATACTTTATAGAAACACTTTATCTTACCATTATATATCATATCCTCAAGGATCGAAAACCACATCCTATTTTTGATTAAAAAAAAGTCATCACACACCATTCCACCATTATATCATAATGAATCATACAATGATTCCATAAATGAAACAAGATTAAACTTCACATAGTTAGGATAACTAAGTATTCTTAGAGACCTCCAAAACATATAGGGACCTTATAAGGTCCTAAATCTAATGGGTCTCTAGGGATCAAATACATATATCTGAAAATGGTCTATCTACACACTAGGAACATAAAAAGTCCAAGTTATATTTTTATATTTTATCATCATTATTTCCTAGGAGTCAGATAATTTTCTAAGATTAAACTCTACATCTCATATATTTCTAAAAAAACCATGTCAACATGTCTCAATTGACATCTAGATCAAATAAGATAAATTTAACCCCCAATATTACAACAATAACGATAATATAAGGTTACACCAAATCCACCTACTATGTAGGTTAAACAAAATAAATACTCTTAGTATATAGTTAAGGAATATATCATTTAATTTTTCCTAATAGAACTTATCTATTTTTGTTTGAAAACCAAGAACACCTATTAAGAATACACCCAAATATCACTCTTTTATATAACTTGACATGACTATCTCGATTTGTATACCCTTGGTCCTAGGATCACACACCTAACAAACCTTATCAAAAAATTTATCAGTTTTAAACTCATATAGATAATATCATATCACTCAGTACTTAATTTCCAATGATCCTTAGGTATCTTGCTCATGCCAAGGATAACAACTCGATTATTAGTGACTTCATATTCACCACCAAACCAAAATAATATACCCATTCTATACCCATTATTGTTTCAACCATTAGGGGTCACCATTTATTCAGAAGGCTTAGAAATATAATTTATCCTATCCTTCAAACCATATACACCACATGTAAAATTAATGTTGGGCATCTATATAAGTACAAAAAAATATTTACACCCATTAAGTTATTTTTTAAAACATTTATATACCAGTATAAAAGAAAATAAACTTTTGTGATTCGCATATCTATGGTATCCATATTCCTAGATAACCCCTCTATTGGGTTACCCTCATTTATCATATACATATCTCCCAATTGTACGAAAATATATTGTTACTCCCCCAAAATGTACAGATCACTAATTTTTTGAGATAATACTCACATTTTATAGTAACTTAATAACCAACACACCCCTTCTATAGGGTTATCATACTTTAATATATCAAAAATAGCAAACGTAATAAAACTACCCCATCCAAGGTTATCCATAATTCACAATCTGGTATTATAGAGGAATAATAGTGAGAGACAACATGTCTCATCGCTCTTTTAAATAGCTACAACATAAAGGTATAACATATTGGTTTGAGTTTAGTCTACTCTACCCATAATAAAGTTTGGAATAAATCTATAAGTTTCAAATTTAGTCACAATATATCACAATTACCAATTTCATAGTTCAAAAAAAAGTGTTAATAGTCATAGAACTCACTATCATATACGCCACACCTCATAAATATCTTAAAATTGGGGATCTCTCTCTAACAACCTCTACCCAATCTCATATATTATGATTCTTATAAATTGGTTTCTCTAAATATCCCCAAAAACTCATCCATAGGTTAAACAAAATCTACACATAAAGGTCCACATTATATACATAGGATTCAAATCATCATGCTTTAATTCTATACATTATTCATAATTCCATAACCAAGGTAAGTAAACAAGATGTTGATTAAAAGTTACATAGGAAAATACATTATAGATTGAATTGAAAATTTTATTTAGCAAATTATTAATATAAAATTTAACCATTTTAATGAAATAACATTTTTATAGTTTACATTATCTAGAACGTTTCACAAATAAGGCTTGGTTAAATGAATATTTAATTACAAGTTATTAAATAAAATCCATTATATGATGAAATTTTAATTTTATTTATCATACACTATATAAAAATCAATGCAAGTTATATTGTAGAATTATTTTATTTCACATAGAATTCAAAAAAATGATTTCACAAAACATTAACATGTGAAGATACCATATAAACTATTTCAAAAACTTTAGATAACCAACACATTTCATAGTCAAAGTAAACATCCATAGGAAATCAGGAATATTCCATGTTAATACTATGTAATTAGTTTGATGAATGAATATATGTTGTGATAGAATACAATTATATATACCAATAACCACAAAATCATGTGCATTAGTTAATGTGAAATAATTCAATAGAAAAAGTTATATATAATCACATAAGTCTCATCCCAAGTAATTTGTGGACTTCCCTCACATAAGGGTTGTCTATTTTCATGCATGAGTTCTATAAAATGTTTTAAAAACACCACATCTATTTTCAATAATATGTAAATATTTATATAAAAAATTTCCTTTGATATCACTTAGTAAAATCCCCCAATCCATGGATACAAATTATTGATACACCAAATATCACCATGTGACCTCATGTATACATCCCTGTATAAAATAATTTTCTAACTATCTTTTCTTGTCTATGATGGTATAGTGGGGAGACTATACCTGCATATTAGAGTAAAAACAATAACATAAAAATAATATCAATTGTATACATCACTATAAAGTAGTAAAAATAAATGTAAGAAAGTTATGATAAATAAACACAACATATAATATAAAAAATTAAGCATATATAATCCAATAAACTGATATTTCATCAATATATCATACCCATAAAATCTTAAAGAGAACAAATGAAAAAATATGGAAAAATAATAAAAATTATCTCAATTACATACCCAGACGCAAACTCCCATGCTCCATCCTAAAAACCCTTATCCCTAATCAATCATAGGTGACATTCACTTACCCCATACTACAATAATAATGTCTACTCAACAACCAACTAGCCTCCTAATAAATGTTTGAGTACAACATAGTAGGTCCTCACCAACTACATCTATAAATATATCAAGTCTGAGTAGGTGCATGTAGATGTGAAAAACTAATATATATATATATATATATCTCAAAATATGTAAAAAAATTCACTTTTGGTCCTTGGCTTCTGAGGTGAAATATTAGACAACCATAACTGGATCATCTAGTGTTAAATTCCTCTAAATTGTATGAATCCAGCTGAGGAAAATATAACCTTCTATGTGATAGGAATAAATCAAGGTGAAATATACCCATCCTAGTAATTTTTTCACTTAGTTAAATATTCCTATCATAGAATTTCTTATTAAACTTGTATAATGATAGACATCTCAGAAAAATAGTCACACTATGAAAAAAATACCCAACCTGGAATAATATATCACACCTAGAGTAAAGTCCATCTATAGAAACATGAAATAAATGAGAAAGGGTAAAACCATCCATGAAACCATGACTTATGTCCAATAATATTATATCATACATAATCTCTCTATGATCTTTTCATTTCAATTAAATCCCTTTTCCTGAAAAAAAAATACCCGTGGAAAACACCAACCCCTTTTCTATTTAATCCAAAAACCCATTAACTCGTGATATAGAATCAACCTTTCCTTTATTAAAAATCCACATTATTAATTTATAAATAATTATCATAAAATTATAATTCATTCTAAATGATTATGGTTTTATCACTTTATCGAATATATTCTATGGAAAAAATACATTTCAAAGAATCCTCTTAGGGTTCCCTAAAAATATAACTTATAGATGACTGAAAGGGTCTTCACATAGCATAATATCTATGAATTAAATTTCATAATATATTTTTATGTATATCACATGGTAAATAGACATGATCATATAACACATGCACTAATAAATTTCTTAAGACATATGTTAAAAAATATATACCACTTACCACATGAATAAAGGATCTTAGTCATTATGAAGCTCCATCTAAATCGAACCCAACAAACCAAGATCCGTAAATCGTAATTCATCAACACCATAATAGGGTTTATGATAAGGATAAGAATAAATAAAAAAATACTTCTAGGGAAGAAATAATCTCAAAAATACTAGGAGGAATCAATCACAATGAATAGGTCTTTGATCCACCATGAAATGAAGGAGAGTCACCCTATGAAGCCAAAATTAGTCAAAATGTGATTGAGGTCAAAGGATTAGAAATAAGGGGTTTACCATGAAATAAACCTATCTAAAAATTACTTAAAATTTATATATAATATATTCATAGTGTGAAAATCCTTTTTGGACTATGAATTAACTATTCATCACTCATCAAAACCTGACAATGATTTTTCAATGTGTAGAACACAAAATCACACAATGAAAGTCCACATGCTGCTACCAAACAACTATAGGCAAATATCATTTCCCCAAAACTCTAAAAACACTATATATGCACTTTTAATAGCCAAAAACGTCCATGACACACATGTAGAGTCTATAATATAATTCACAACATGCATCAAAATATTCAAGGGGAATTACAAGGTTCAAGGTAAATACACTATACAAGAAAAAAGTATATCTTAACTGAATGTTTTATTTGATAATAAATATGAATTAGAGATGTTAAGATCAACATGGTTGTAATTAATCTTGTATGTAGGATGTGGAAATCATAGGTAATTTATAAAAGTATATAATGATACTAAGATATTACATAACTAAAACCCTATGTAAAGAAAACCATAGGGAAGAGAGTAACTCAATCTATATCAATGACTAATTTTTATTTTAAAATTAAGATCCATGTGTTGAAGTGGTGTTTATTACATTATTAATTTAAATGGATCATATATTTTCTCATCGGGATTTTTATAAATAAGGAAAATTAATCCTATAAGATTTATATAAAGATAATAAATAAAAAATATTTAATAAATATTTAATGATAAAATGTGAACTAAAAATAGATAATGTATAATAAATTAGTTATAAATATTTTTATTTATATAATTTTTAGGTTACAGAGGATTACATATAGATAGAGATTGATAATATGTAAAAAATATTAGGAACATTGATATTCATAAAAGTATTTTCCAAAATAATGTCTAAATAATTGATGTAACCATAAATCTTAAATATCAATTTTCAAGATTTTTTAAAATAGATAATGGTCATGTAGAAGACGTGATTAAATCATATTTTTGAATAATTTTGATGTTAATTAACGTATATTATAAGATAAAATAAAAATCATTCAATTATTAATATTTTAAAGGTTGTAATCCCAGATAAAAAAGTCTTGGTTTTATTGAAAATAAAAACAAGAGGTATTGAGTTTTATGATGGAAAAATATCATTCTAAATGAAGGTATTTCAATGAATTTGAACACCATTCATTAAATAAAATCCCAATAAGAGATGGTATGGGTAGGAATTTGTGAAAGACATTATCTCACCAAAATGAAATTTTATTTAATATAATAATAGTCTCTCACATTATAAAATATGAATAAAATTATAATTTAATTAAATTGAAGGTTCAAAATATATCTTCAATATTAAATAAAATTATAATTCATGATGAAATTATAGATAAATTTTTTATACATTTTAACTAATCAGTTATGTGAATAAAAACATTTATCAGTATATAAATCTAGTTTATATTTTTTTAAATATATTTTTTGAAAATGTATTTATAAACAATTGGTACATAAAAGGCCTCAAATAGATTACATACAATAATATAAATATGATGGATGGACTATACATTATGGGAATAATTTTAATATTCAGTCACATTGATGGAATTTCAGAGTTATTGGACCCTTGTAAAAAAAATTATGGTACATAAATCTAAAAATTTATAATAATAAAGATGGATATTTTCATTAGGAGATAGTTTGTATGGATTTATTGAAATAATAAACTAAAGAAGAATATATTTGTTATCATTAATTATTTTTCGTGAATTAATATTTATTTCAATATGTTCATTTAAAATTCTTAAATGAGTTTTTTATTTTTATTTTGGTCTTAAATTTTTTATATAAATTCGATTTCATCTTTTATGTCATCAAATATTATGCGGTATGTGTTCCCATTAAATTTACACCATGTGAATTTACATAAATCCAAAACATAAATTAAATAGAAATGGGTAATTTAATATTATTATTAAACGATATAGTCAATTCAATTGGAGTTGACAATTTGTATTCCTAATATTTTAAAATAGGGTTAGTTATGTTATATAAATTGTAATGTGATTTATGGTTTTTTATAATGATATAATATCCAATAGAGGAGGATTAACTATTTCATGTATATATAAATTATTAATTTATTTAGTGTATAATATAAAATATGTATTATAATGATTTCAAGGTGTCTCATTATTTAATATTAATATAGTATGTAAAAAATAAAAGCGTGAATAAATATAATGGTGATGAATTACCGAATTAATGACAATTGAAGATAAATGATGCATTGTATCAATATTAATTCATGAAAAATTTGAAATAAATAAATTTAAATTTATTATTTATTTAAAAGACAAGATCTCATTATCCTGAGAAATATTCAACATTAAAAATGATGTTTTCACAAAAACATTTCTATAAAATGTGGTGTGGTTACATGTACCTCTCTATGAAATTTTTATTTATATAAATGAATCTATCTGAATGAGGATGTTTATAAGTGAAACATAATCATAAATTATGATTTATTGTTGTTGTTATTTAATAAATAAATTCTTATTAGTTTACATTCAAAGAATATGAGATAATTTTAAGGAATAATAAAATAACTAGAATAATAATAATAATAATAATGTTCATAATATTATAATTATTATTAAAAAATAAGAAAAAGAAAAATGGTAAAGGCTTTAAAAAAATTCAGATTTGAAGATGACTCTAGTAAAGTATGATAATCAAGACATGTAACAGAACAATAAAACTTAAATAAATATACATGTAATGAGATATGAGTTACACCGTTAATATAATAATTCATCAATATTGTAGAACATTGATTTTTTAGAGACATAACTTTATTTTATGATGGGGTTCAAATTACCACTCTATTAGAATTATATATAGATATTATTATCTAACACAAAAAATATAAAAAATTCATAAATTATTATATATTATTGTGTTTTCTTATTTATTTTTTTAATATAAATTCATGAATTTGTTCACATCGTAAAGAAGTAATATTTGTTAAATTAAATGATGATGAACCTATAAATTTTATACTGAATAAACGTTTTTTAACATATAATAAAAAATGGTAACACTCTTATAGTTGTTATTTAATCCAAAGAAATTAATTTATATTTATTTGATATATTGTGAAAATGTTAAAGGAGTAGTGATATTTTTATTATGCAAGGGAAGATTATTAATGGTATTTTTATTTAGTAAATGGGATATTATGGTATGAAATTTCATGTCTTAAACATTATAATCATGTTATGTGGATATATATGACAATATACCTATTAAAATTTATTAAAATATTTTTGAGTACCACCAAAACATCTTATGTTGAGAGTGTGAGGGACATAGAATGATTTTTAAGGTTTATCATATATTTGATAGGATATAAACATTCTTAAAAAAGTATATTTTAATTGTGATAAATAATAATATTCTAACTCATTTTTTAAATATATAGGATTAATTTTTTACATTAGATTTAAATTCTAAGTATAAAACTCAAATTAACTCATGAATTTAATTTTCTCAATCAAAATCAAAGTAAGCTCTAAAATAATTTAATCAAAAGAGAAATATTTTAATAATATTTTAAATTTGTTGCATCAATAGGATTATTTTAATTTATAATTTCTTATAGAACATTTGGTGAATTTGAATTAAATATAATGAATAAATGGATACATTATTTTCATATTCAATATGAGAATATTGATTCATAATAATTGGATTGTTATAGTAATTATTTTATACATATCTTAAATTACATGTATGATATTTTGATAATAAGGCCTTGTGGCTGATTTATATAATGAAATCTCCTAAAAAATGAGTTGACAAAATCGAAAATGAAATATTTATTTATTAGATAATAATTTTTTATACTCAATATAATATTTATCTTGTCATTTCATTTAAAAGGAAAGTAATGAGTAAATTTTGTTTGAAATGTTTGAATGTCATTTTCTGAAAATTATAAAAGCTAAATGTTGATTATTTCATTTAATGGTGTTTGTGTATTTTTAGATAGAGAGAGAAAAAGAGAGATGTGTTTTATAAATTAATATAATGTAGAAATAGTAGTTGAAAGTATACATTAATTCAATTATTCTTAAAATATTTGAATTTTTCATAGAATAAAAATATATAATTAAAAAATGTGGACATCCAGAATAATTTCAATATAATTTAATTATTTTTTATAAAATAATTATGTATTTGGGTGGACATGAAATTTTTTTTTAAAAATGTTAAGGGTTTTCCATTACTTAAATATTCCACTAGAAAAAAATAAATTTGTGTATCTTCATATAACAATTAGTGCACAACAAACACCAACTCTCACATTAAGAATGATCTATATAAAATTAATTTTATTTCCATTCATTAGTTATTTTATGTGTATAAGGTGATTAAACAAAAAAATATTGACTCATTTATATTTATTGAAAAATGATATATATGTATTATAAGATTAAAAATGGAAATTTTAGACATTATTTCGCTTCATCCCCCACTCAATAAATAACTTTTTTAATATCTAGAAGGAAGCATCATTAGGAAAACACAATATTAATCTTCTGTCATTATATAGCTTAAAACCATTATAGGTTAGAATAATAAAGATGAATATTTAAAAAATAATCATAACGGTTTTAACCAATTTATTTCATAATGGTGAAATGCATGACTAATCATAAATTATTTTTCTAAAGAATATTGTATCATTGGTTATCTATGGGATAACTAATTCATGTAATAAAATGAGGACCATTATTGATTTTAGTATAACACTCTACATATAATTTCATTGTGGAAGATCTTTTTAATTATGTGTCTTCATTATTTATGAAAATATCACATTGGTTAGAGATAGAGAGATTTCATTGATTATATTTTTAATTCACCTATCCAGTTGATTATATACAAGGATACAATTAGTTACAATCATTCTTGTGTTTTCCGTCAAACAATAATGAATAAAAAGTTCTATTGAACTTATTAAGTTTTATATCATTGTAGAATTTTTTCTTCACTTCATTCCCAAATTAATATTATTATAGACATGTTCCAAATTATAATGTATTTATGTTTTATAATAATCTAACAAAACCCAATATAAGTTAAATTTTTAGATATTTTTTATTTTATATTATATTTACTGTATCCACTACATTCCAAGATGAATTTCATCAAATGAATAATTCATAAAAGATATCGATATATGGGAACCATATAAGTTGTATAGATTTTTAAAAAGATAAATCATTAGTGCATGTATTTGTGTGTTTATAGTAGTAGTTTTAAAATGAAATTTTACATTGGTATTTTAATATATTAGTTATATATATTAGACATAACATGATATTTATTGAATGTTATGATATAAAAAATACTCACATAATTTAATATGTTACATAACTTTTACTTAATAAAAAATATAATATAACATTTAACAAAAAATTTAGATTTATAATTACATAAAACTGAATATGTAACTAAACATAAAAAATATATTCCTAATATTTATAATAAATATTTGTTTATATAATTAAACATTCATTTCTACAAAATAAAATTTGAATTAAATAATCTTATTTATGATGAAAGGAGAAAAAGGAATCATAGAATCAACGGTAGACACAATCTAATAATCCTAAACCCCAAGGAGAAAATGACCAATCTAAAAGATATGTGTTTTGTATCCAAAATATTCTATGTGAAAAACATGATTTGATGATAAAAAATGAAATATTAGACCAAAACCCACTATTGTCATTTAGAAAAACATAATTAGTGAGTTTAACTGAATTAAATGGCTAGTAATTTTTTTAGTGATCATAATTTTTTGAATGATATTTTAGACAATAAGATCAAAAAAATAATTTATACTCTAATGTGTATGTTAATGAATACGATTTTTTATTCCATGATTTTTTCCTCAAATTTTTTAAAAATTTATTCTTTACATAAATTATTGAAACAAGCCAAAAAGAAATCACTTGTAAGTTTATCCGTTAAAATTAATGGGTGCTGAATCCATGATCTAGTTAATTATTATTTTGATAATTATTACAACTTTTTTATAGCATTTTTTTATAATATATAGTTTTTTATTGAAGTATTTTTTATATAGATATTGTGATAAGAAGAATATTGGTTATTATTGATACTTTACATATCCTTTCATGTATAGTGTTGTGTTCACATCTCCCCTCAATTTGTAATTTTATTTCGCCCAATAAAAATGAATAAATATGAATTTATAAAGAATTAGTTTTTTTCTCTATATTATAATGTATTTTTTATGTCCATAAGGATTATATATGAATTTTTTTAATATATTACTATGTAAAATGAGATGGTTTTTTTAGAATGATTTTTTAGTTATATTTTAGAGGAAGTTGAATAGTTTCTTTCAAATAGTATTTAAAGAGGTTATTATTAATGTTAACAAATTATAATTAAATTGAATTGTTTCTGTTACTTATACCTCATCCACGTGGCATTTATCCATCGGGATATAACCCATTGTATAATATTATTTATTACTACAACTCATAGGATTCTAGGTCAGGTATCAGTCTATGTGTGGTTGATCATCCTTGTAGACTAGCTAATAATTTCCGCCTTAGTAATCCAATTTATTTTCAACTATCTTATCAGATGTGAGCACCACCTCAGAGAGATTCCCCCTTTTTCCCCTCATCCTTATTCTATAGGGCATTGGAAATCATTTATAGATTATAATTATATACTCATTATATAATTTACGCTATAAATGGACTAATGAAGAGTTTATTAATTATACATTACATTGGGATATTTGTATTATCATATAATGAGAAAAATAATGTTGATCGATAACCATGAAGTGAAGAAAATATTTTTATATGTTCATTATAAAATATGTTTTGGTAGGTTGTTCCAATTTATAAGAAATATTCAATAGAAGGATATGTGGAAAATTTTATTAAGATGGTATTATTTAGACAAAAATATATAGAAACACTATGTTTATGATAGTAAAAAATGATTTATATATTGACAGTAAAATAAGGATAATTTTTTTTAAAAATCAGACCTAAGAAATGAGTTCCTTGTAACATAGAAATAGTTTACCTAGAATATGAAAATTGTAACGTTGGTGCTCAATGGTAAAGACCAATAGGAGGGATATTAAATGGAAATTTTTAAGATAATAAATATGTATTTTAATATATTTAAGAAGAATAATCATTAAATACATGAATCAGATAATTATTATTCTCAAAAATTACGTTCCTTGTATTTTTATATACCAAGTTGTTTATTATTGAAATTTTATAATCATATCTCTATTAAATTAGGTATCTCTTATATTCTCTATTGATATTATTTTTTTATTATAATAAATTTATTTTTAGTTTGTCTATGAAAATAGTTATATGTAACCATGTTGTTCTTTAATTAAATGTAGTTTTTAATTTGGTTATTCATCCCTATCGAATGATTCATTTTTCTGTTTTTGAACCAAATAAAAAAATTTGTTCATATTTTGTTTCACTATGATATTTATTTTACTCTCTCAATTTAAATATCATCACCACTCGAGTACATAAAAAATTTATCAATAGTGGATTATGATCATTTTGATCCGTACCAGTTTAAAAACCGTGTGTTATTACGATTAATCATTTATCTAAATTTAATTTTTAAATTTTTAGATAACTTCAATCCTAAACAATAAAAAGTATAGAGGATGATTTATTTATTATAGATTATCAAGGGATAACTAATGGTACGATTCTTTAATAACCACCTTACCTTGATATTGGTGATAATTATTTCTATAAAATTAGAATGGAAACCTACTTGGATAATATATGAACACCACACTATAAAATTAAGTTAAAACCATATATAGTTGTTTAATTTGATACTTCCTTTCATAAATGATGATGTACTAAAAAATATATGTTTCTCTACAATTTGATGAATTACTATATTGCATAATAAATACAAGTATTTTAAAAAAAATACAAACATAAAAACCTTTGATATTTAGAGTAATTTTCAATAAATAGAGAATGGAAAACATATTATATAAATAACAAATCCTTTTATTTTGAGAGGAGAATGTAAAAGCATCAATGTGGTAGAAAATGAAATATTTTAAAAATTCACAATAGGTATACAATGATCATGACAAATGTTATTAGATTAAGAGATAAATGAGGACTCAATACCCACTAAAATAATTATTAAATTCTTATAAAAAAGTTCCTTCTTGGAAATAAGATAAAGAATAATGAAAGAAAATAATATAATATTAAATTGATGATTTGATTCAATATATTCTCGAATATAATCATGCAAAAATAATATGAAAAAATAAGATAAAAAGAATAAAATTATTTTCCTTCAACACTTGTAATATTTTGTATAATTATTCCTCTATAAATAATGATGTGAAATACAATCATGATGAAATATATAATATTTTCTAAAAGGATAAACTATTTTTTATAAAGTGAGATAGATTCTATAATATTCCAAGAACAGGTGGCCTAAAGAAGGATTGTAAAGGTAAGAGTACATCTTAATGTTTTAACTATACTTATATAACTTTTTATGAGTACATAATGAAATCACATATCATAAATAATTATTATAAAATAAATAATTAAATAATGGCTTAAAACATTAAGGTAAATAAATATAATGTCATAAAAGATTCAAATATTTATATTGAGGTTAATTTCTCTTGATAAGATTAAAAAATTAAAAGGTTATTTTCAAATTTTTTTAAGGATAAAGTGGATCATGTTATTCTTAATGATTATTTTTTCACCTTGAGTACCCATTCATTAAAGTGATAAATTAAATTTATTAAAAAATTATACATTAAATTGAACATGTATCTATATTGGATAAGAATTTGAATAAATCCCACAAAATTATGGTATATGATAATTACACTTGTTATAAAAACATAATAGTATAAGAAATTTTTTCAAATTCATTAAAAAAATCAAATTTATAGAGAACTATAATATTGGGAGTGATAAAAAATGAAAAATTATTTTCATTCACTAATGGATGCTAGAATATAGACAAGGTTTGGTTTGTGTAAAGAATTGCTAAAAATATAAATATAATTGGATACAATGGATAACATCATAAACTATATCAGAATTTCATTATTAAAATATCTAATATAAATATATCATTTTTAAGTTATTTAATTAGGATAGTATAGTCTAATTTTCTGTAACATTTTAATTGAGATTATTTCAATATTCAAGAAAAAAAGGTTTTATTTTAAAATTACATCATTGGAGAATCCCATAAGTTTATAGTGTTAAGGATGAAATGTTTATAAATAGTTATTTTCTAATCTAGTTAGGCAAAATTTATATAGGTACCTAAATATTATGGGGTTTAATAAATCTAAGAAATATGTGTTGGAATACCTAAGAAATAAATGGTGTATACTAACAGTGGGTGCTCAGTAATAAGACATGAGAACCATTAAAACTAAAATAATTCAAAAAAATAATATATTTCCCTTTTTTAACAACTTATCCTATCATAACTATGACACTAAGGTGAAATGTCACATCGACCCAAGTTCAATCCATGATTAAAAGAGGTTTCTTCCAATAACCTTGGTACTGTAAGTATTTATCAGGGATTTATTTACCCTTTAATTTTACATAATAAAGAAACTTCCAAATGAAAAATTCAATAGCCACATGTAATGAAAATATTTGGTCACATCTATAAAAATTATAAAAGTGAATCCAATAAATACCAAATTTAAAATAAATATCCATATGATGTACAAAATATGTCCATGTTTAATGTCATGGATAATTCAATGAAAATAAAAAATGAATTATGTTATGATAATCCACTTAAAATGACTAAAAAATTCAAGAAAATAAACTCCATGATGTTTCCTAACACCATCCCAAAGATACTAAGGCACTTTTCCATTACTTGTACTATAACTAATATAATCTATATGCACAAAATATGTGTATTTACACTATTTGAAGAATATTTCTCTATAAAACCATTTAAAAAACCATCACATGAAATATAATTGATCATATTTAAATGGTGTAAATATATTGAAAAAATTGATAATATATTTCATATAATATATCTTAAAAATTAAGTGAAAACCATGAAAACTAATAATTAATATTCATTTTTTAACTAATTTTTTTAGAATTTTTTAACACCGTCCATAGAATATACTATAAAATAATATGGATCATTTAGAATTATATAAAAACATTGACTATAGTATGTCTATACAAAACACATGGAATAAAAAATAATACAAGGCCTAAAAAATGTCCTTAGCCAACCCCATGGATAAAAAATCCTTATATCGTGTCATTTATTGACTCAAAGATCTATATTAATTATAAAAAATCATGTAATTAAAAAAACCTCGTGATGTCCCAAATTTATTTTTAAAATAAATCAAAAGAAAATACATTATTTATTTCCTCATTCTTATCACATTCATATATCTCAATTATTTTAAAAAACTCTTGGAAACACACAAATCTTCTTCACATTGTTTTTTATTTAATTTAAACTCCTTTCTATGTATGTGTCTTATTAAATCTCAACTCTAAACATGTAGTTTAAAAATTTCTCTGTCAATAGATAATTACTTAGTATCTCCCCTTAAATTTCTCTATTATATTTATTAAAATATAATATCCAGTAATTAAAAATCATTTTACAACTTTTAGCCTTGATTATAAATTTTTTATAACCCATCTAAAATAAATCTAACTCATGCCCATGAGTTTTACCCCAAGCCACATAATCATTAATATAATAAATAATTATTTCAATACATATTTTCCAACATAACAAGTAATTTTCACCTAATTTATTCTACAAGATTCATTAATATTTATAAAACAACAATATAATATTCGTAAATATAAACTAAACATTAAAATAAAAATAAAACATAAAAAAAGAATTACTTTTTAGAACACCAAAATCATTAATAAATAAATTAATAATTATAACATATAATGTAAATTGTTATTAACATAATCTCTTATATATTTAAAATTTACACAATATATAATAATAATTACTCCATGAATATCAAATAATTTCTAAAATAACAAACTAATAATTTTAAAATCATTTTAATAAGGTTAACATCAAATTCTATCACATTAATCTCATGTAAAACATTAAATCATAGTTGGAGTTAAAAATTAATTTATAAAAACTAAATTAATTTCACTGATGTCAGATAGGTCTCTTAACTCCTATTTGAAAACAAAGTGCACAAAAAATTAATTTTATCACCTTATAAAACACAATGAACTCTCAATTCAGTTAAACAAGAAGGATATAATAAAATTTGAAGATGTCATTAAATATACCATGACAACTACAAAAATAATTATTTATCATTTAAAGATCTTAGTTCTCTGAATCCAGCACCCTGAAAATATCATAATTCTCATTTTAATCAATAAATAAATGATTCAATGGAAAAATTTGGAGTATTGAAAGTTTATAAGTATTTCTTAATAGATAATTAATTAAATATAAATTTCCAAATATGATGGCTATAATTATATAAATACCCCTATTGAGAAAAGTACTTGAAACACACTATGTACCTAATGCCAAACCACTAGGAACACAGTTGCTATCATCCATCCAGTTTCAGACAATCAACCACCATGTGGTTATAATGATAACTTAAAAAAACCCTTATTCCTCCTCTTCTAGGTACTTCTTGTATTACTCCCATTTATCAAGTAACACTTGATACAAAATTTTATAAATATCACCATATCATTCCTCCTCTTATTATCTCCTTCACTAAAAAATAAAAAATTCAAACCATATCAATAATTAAATAATAAATTCAATTAACTTAGAATTGAAAATTTACTGAAAACCCAAATATGCTTTAAAATTTCACCATATGGATTCTTATCATCATGATGGATCATTTTATATATCTATTGAATAACTCTAACCATTAAGGCATCATTTATGCTTCTTAATCCCATATATCCATTTAAACACATCTATGTTTCCATAGAAATATACTTATAGAACAAATTTCACCTAAAATATCTTATAACTATGAAGTACAATAAATACTAGTCATTTGATAAAAAAAATTAGAAGTCTCTAATCCCATATTGTAACAATGAAGTACATATGATGGATCTAGTTTTTATTTCCCTAAATATGAATATTTAAATACATTAGCATATCTGTATACATTTCTGGTAGTTCAAACCATTATGAAACTATCAAAATACCCTAAAGTAACTCAAATAGTCTCATTAATTATGCATGCAGTTACCCTATATTGAAAAATTACTAAATTGATAGATGTGGAGAGACATGAATAATGTTATTATCTCTAATAATAGAATCAAGAGGTCAGTGTATACTATCAGTATATGAAATATTTCTTCACTAAATTAGATTCTCTTTTTTATCATCTTCAATTATTAAAAAGTAACTTATTCTTTAATAGGCCCAACAAATGATACCTCTCCATCTTCTAACCATAAAAATAGATATCCAAATTCCCTCCCATATAATGCCTCAAATTGTTCTATATGGATATATTATTTATAGATATTATTATAATAACAAATATACCAAAGGTATAACATCTTATAATGAACCAACAAATAACATATACAAGAATGAAATATATCATGAATAATATATATAGTTCATGTAGATTTATTATTGGTTGTTGGATGAAAATTCATACTCAACTTCACTTTAGTACATAATGACTTTTTCAAAACCTTCCAAAATCAAGTTGTAAGTATTGCATTATGAAATGATAAAAAAATATTTTGTATCAAAAAATTTCTCAAAAGATATTAATATTTTTTAGGTATTCAATTCTCTATGTCTTCTTAATTATATTAAAACAAAAAAAATTAGTTAAAATTTTGATAAAACGCCAAATATATTATTTACCCATCGATTATATGGGGAAATATGTCACTGAATACATAGTAATTTCATCCCATTTACTCTAAAGAATATGTCATTATTGAAATTTTTTTATTAATCATTAATATTTATTCATCAACCCCTAATAAGTAAAACATCTTAAAATAACTTTAACCATGTTCCATTTCATTCATAGCTACCAAATGTGTCATTGAATTGACTATCTATAATGGGGTGTCCATGTAACGTCCCGGTTCCGGGTGCCACTCAAAGGGTGCCCCGAACCCGGTTCGCCACGTGACCTCAAGCGCATTTCCCCAAATGCCAGAGGCTGCCGACTAACAGCGAGGGCCCAGGTCTGATAGTGGGGAAACTATGCCCTCATTTGTCAAAGTGTAGCACAGCGGAATTGAAATAAAACATACAACAAACAGCGGAAGCAGTAAACCATACACAACTGAAATAAACAACAGTATATAAATAATGATTCTACATGTCTCAAGTACTAAGAAAACAGCCAGAACATGTTATACATCAATATAGTACAACAAAATGCAGAGTAAAGAAAAAGAAAACACAAAAAATGGAAGTGGCATCGTGAGCCTAGGCTCGGTCCCATGCCCTCCTACTTCTCAGTAACAGTCAAGTACCTGTATAGGGACTCTTTCCCCTAACTACACCTGCAGAAACATAATTTGTTTGGGCTGAAAAGCGTGACCCAAACAGGGTGTGAGAAATACATCTCAGTAGGCACCCACCAAAGGCATGTGCTCAATTGTGTGTAAAACATGCAACAAGTGTGCAGTATTAAAATGCAATAAACTAAGTTGTACTCAAAAGTAACTAACTTAACAGTTAAATTTCCATTTAATTATTTATTTAATCCATTAAATATTAGAAATCACCATAGTGAATTTCTAAGTAAACAGTCCACGTCCTCAGACAAGAAAAACCTTACCCTCAGGTAAGCAGAACCCAACCCACAGGTAATTTCCCTCAGGCGTAATAGAATTTTTCCCTCAGGCGTAGGTATTGTCGCCCTCAGGGACAGAATTCAAGCCCTTAGGCAGGAAAGGTTTCCCTCAGGCAAAATAACTACAGCCCTCGGGCTAAACAGTGCAGTAATCACAACAATTCCGTCAGGCTAAACAGGTAACAGGTCCATTCCCAACAGGTAAACAAGCAATTCCTCTCAAGACAATTCTACAATTACTAATTTAAAGGTATACCCTTGGGTATCTTGGCCAAATGAATAAATAGTGGAACACACCCCTGGGGTGGTTCTGGATCCAGGAAACGATCCCAACCAGCATTTTAATATCATATTTAGATACCTAATCAATTATAGGTGTTTAAATATAGCAACGGCCTCAGACAAACGACACCCCAACATGGGTTCGTGGCACAAAATGCACAAAAACACGATAGTTGGAAGAACAAACACCAAGCCACCTACCTTATATTCCAAACGAGCGTTATACATGAACGTCGATCCAAGAAACGCCCAAAAATGACATAGATCTGACAAAGAAGATAAACCGTTCAACCACAAATAACTCTCCAACGGGAAAGAATTGGTAAGAACTACACCAGGAGGAGGAAGAACTCACCCGTGCGGTTCCAGGGAGATCGACGGTGCAGAAATCAGATTCCTGACGGGTGCTCGGTGGATCTCCAAAGCTTCATCCTCCCTCTTCAACTCCTTCCCGTTCTAAGCCTTCCCTATGAACAGGGGAGTCTACTTCCTGTTTTAAGCAGAAAAAAAGTACACAGTGTGTACTTATGAGTACACGGCGTGTACTTCCTTCATTTAATTTTTCCCCTGGCAGCACCGCCATACTGTTCATCCGTCGACATGAGTACACAGCATGTACTCCTGAGTACACAGCATGTACTATTGCCCATCTGGCGGCTATTCCACCACCTTACTATTCAGTCTTGCAGACTGACTACACGGCGTGTAAAGGACCACTACACGGCGTGTAGTCGGTTCCTACACCCTTCATCGCCGACATGGCTATACGCCCTGTGTACCCATCCCACACGGCCAAAAGTACACGGTGTGTGGAAAAGTACACGGTGTGTAGTTCCAAAATTTGGGATTTTTCCCCATTTTCCATATTTTCTCAAAAAAACACTTAAGGAAAAGGGAAAATAAGAAGCCCATTTCTCAAAATAAGAACCGGGTTCTTAAAAACTTCCCCCCTTATAGAAATTTGTCCCCGAATTTCCCTTCTAAGGGTGGAGAAGATATAGCCGTGAAAAAGTCTTTCCACTGAGCACGCACATCGGTTTCCCGCTCCTAGGTTTCATCTTGCACTCGGCCATGCTGCCATAGCACCCGCACGAGAGGAACTGACCAGCCTCAGAGAACCTTCGTGCTCCTGTCAACGATACGAATCGGATGCTCCTCAAAGGACGCATCTGCCTCCAACTCAACCTCATTGGGCTGAAAGACGTGAGACGGGTCTGAATGATAGTGACGCAACTGAGACACATGGAAGACGTTGTGCATGGCTCGGTACCGTTGCGGTAACTACAACCGATAGGCAACCAGCCCGACTCTATCCAGAATCTCGAATGGCCCCACATACCAAGATGAAATCTTACCATGTCTCCTGATCCACTTGTGTCCCAGCCTCGGAGAAACACATAAGAAAACCTGATCCCCGACCATGAACTCTAAAGGTCATATGCGGCGATCAGCATATGACTTCTGTCGAGACTACGTGGTAGCCATCCGCTTCGGAATAAACTAGACCTGCTCAGATGTCTCTTGTACGAGCTATGGCCCCAGTAAATCTGCCTCACCTGCCTCTAACCAACACAAAGGTGAACGGCATGGCCTACCATATAAAGCCTCATATGGTGCCATCTCAATAGTCTCCTTAAAACTATTTTTATAGGCAAACTCGACTTGGGGTATATGCTTCTCCCAAGAGCCCCCAAAGTCTAGGATGCATGCGTGCAGCATGTCCTCTAGCACCTGTATTGTACGCTCTGACTGGCCATCGGTCTGAGGGTGGTATGTTGTACTTAGAAGCACCTGTGTACCCAGCACCCTCTGAAAACTCTGCCAGAAATGAGATGTAAAGCGGGCGTCCCTATCAGAAATGATAGAACGAAGGACCCCATGAAGACGTACGATCTCTTGGATATATAGCCTTCTAAGCTCGTCAACTCTGAAGGTATCCTTGATCAGCAAAAAGTGAGCTACCTTCGTGAGTCTATCCACAACAACCCACATGGCGTCATTTACATGAGGTGACCTTGGCAATCCCGTCATGAAATCCATCGCAAAATCATCCCATTTCCACTCTGGAATGGGTAACTACTGTAACAGCCCAACTGGCCTCTGGTGCTCCGCTTTCACCTGCTGACAGGTGGAACACCTCATAACAAAACCAGCTATCTCTCTCTTCATACCCGGCCACCAGTACTGACGCCTCAAGTCACGGTACATCTTGGTAACCCTGGGATGAACTGCCCAAGAATGAACCATGAAACTCCCACATCAGCTCCTCGCATATAACCCTTAGAACCCACACTCATCCATGGAAACAAAAAACCTCATCATCGCCTATCGTCCAACCAGGAGGAGGGTCCTCACTTGCCACCGACTCCCGTATAACTAGGCCTTCTGAATCAAATAGTGGTCTCATCCTCACTCTGTCCAGGAGGGTAGAAGTAACAGCTAAAGAGGAAAGATAATTCTGACCCTGACTATCGTGCACCTCCAAACGCATCTCAGAGAAGAAGGCTATGAGATGCCACTCACCACTAGCCTCCTGCACTGCCTGTATCTGAGTCTTCCTGCTCAGTGCATCAGCTACTGCATTACCTTTACCAAGTGTATAGGCAAGATCAAAATCGAAGGACTGTAGGTACTCGACCCACCTCCTCTGCCTCAGATTCAGGTCACGCTGAGTAAAGATATACTTGAGGCTTTTGTGGTTGGTGAAAACCACAAAATTCTCCCCCAGTAGATAATGCCTCCAACAGCGCAATGCATGCACAACTGCAGCCAACTCGAGATCATGCATCGGGTAATTCCTCTCATGTGGCCTCAACTACTGAGACTCGTACGCAACAACTCGATCGCCCTGCATCAACAATGTTCCCAACCCAATCCCTGATGCGTCACAGTAAAATGTATAGCTCTTCCCCTACTCTGGGACTATCAGGATCAGTGCCGATGTCAACCTTCCTTTCAAGCCCTAAAAAGCTATCTCACAAGATTCTGACCAAATGAACTTCACACCCTTCTTAGTCAGACCTGTCAACTATGCTGCTAAGCGGGATAAGTCCTGTATGAAGTGTCTGTAGTAACCAGCTATCCCTAAGAAACTCTGTATCTCAAACACATTCTTAGGCTGCTCTCAGGAAACTACTGCCCTCACCTTCTCTTGGTCTACTAAAACTCCTGCCTCTGAGATAATGTGACCCAGGAAGTGAATCTGGTCCATCCAAAAGTGGCACTTCGAGAGCTTAGCATATATCCGATGCTCTCTTAGTTTACTCAATACGATCTTAAGATGGGTGGCATGGTCATGTTGAGTGTGAGAGTACACCAAGATGTCATCCACGAATACTACCACAAATGAATCAAGATACGAATGGAACACACGATTCATCAGATCCATGAAAATGGATGGAATGTTCGTGAGTCCAAATGGCATAACCAAGTACTCGTACAGACCATATCTGCTCCGAAAATCTGTAAGCGGTATATCCGATGGTCTCACACGCAGCTGATGATATCCCGATCTCAAGTCAATCTTTGAGAATACTCGTGCTCCACGAAACTGATCAAACAGATCATCAATCCTCGGCAAGGGATATCAGTTCTTAACCGTCAACTGGTTCAGCTTCCGATAATCCACACAGAGTCTGAGGGTATCGTCTGCCTTCTTTGCAAAAAGGACCGGAGAACCCCAAGGAAAAGTATTGGGTCGTATAAAACCCTTCACTTGTAACTCCTCTAACTGCCTCTTGAGCTCCTTCAACTCTGGTGTAGACATCCTATAAGGAGGAATGGACACCAGTGCTGCCCTTGGCACAATCACAATAGAGAAATCCACCTCTCGCTCTAGAGGTAGACCTAAAAATTCATCTGGGAAGACATCCCTGAAATGATCAACCACTAGAGGGAAATCTGTCTAATAAGTCCCCTGGTCATCCAGATATAAGCTCGCAATCTAGGCTGTGACTCCACCTCACCCATGATGCTCTAGTCTAGCTCGACTCGCCTGAACATACCATTCACCCTTGTATAGAAACTCTCTGCCCTCTAGTGACGTGAAATGAACCCTGAGACTATAGCATTCTACAAAGGGTCAATATGGAACCAACCAGTCCATCCCGAGAATGACATCATAAGCTGTCATCTCTAAGATATAGAGGTACCATAGAAAGTGACACCCACCAACCTCAAGGGGGCACTCCTTGCACTGACGCACATCAACCATTCTAGTTCCCAACGGAGTATCTAGCATCATGATATCAGAAGAAGTAGAAACACAGAGCCCAAGGCTCTCCACAATGGGTACAGATATGAAACTATGCGTAGCACTCATATCAAAAAGTACTAAAGACAAGACAAAAGCTACTAGAATAGTACCTATGACTGTAGAAGGTCCGGGATCCTGCTCCTGCTGGGTCTGCTACACTGCATAAGCCTACCCAGTGTCATGGCCCTACGACACAGCGTGACTACCCTGAGTTGTCCCGCCCTACTGCCTCTGAGATCCTGGTGTCTGGCTACCACGGTCGTGACCACCATCTCTTCCTGAACGCCCTGACGTATTCCAGTTCCCCGATTGGTAAGAAGCCACTGGTCCTGGTCCCACATGTAGAGTCTTCACAGAACCCCCTCTCACTAGCTTCTGGTGGAAACACCCTGGAAAAGCACTTCAAATTCCCTATCTTGTTGCAAGCTCGGCACTCCACTGGGTCTCGTGGACACTGCGGTCTCTTGTTCCCCTCTCTGCCACACTGGTAGCACCTGACTGGGCCACCTGAAGACGATGTCTGGCTAGTACTGCCACCTTGAGAGAAGTACATATATCTCTTCCTCTTGCCAGCAGAAATAGTATCAGTCACTGGTACTGAACCGCCCTGGCCCACACCATTAGCTTCTCGCAGGTTCCTATCTCTAATCAGCGCCTAGTTCACAATAGCATGTACTGAAGGCAACCTGAAAACATTCACCAGCGCTCGGATGTCATAACGAAGACCATCCTTAAAACGCTTGGCCCTCAACGTCTCATCACCCACCAGAACGGGTGAAAAATGCTGAAGCTCGGTGAAACGAGTAGAATAGTCTATCACCGATATAGCGCCCTACTGCAAATTCATGAACTCTCAATCTCTATCTACCCTCTACGTCTCCGAGAAAAAGAAGTCATATAAGACTTCCTGAAAATCTTCCCACGACATGTCCTTGTGATGCTTTGACTGGGTGGTAACATCCCACCACCTCTTGGCGGAATCACGCAGCATATATGTCGTGAGCTTGACCCTCCGCCCTAGAGGCGTCTCAAGATGCTCGAAAATAGTCTGCATCGACCCCAACCAAGACACTGTAGCCTACGGTTCACCATACCCTGAGAACGTAGGCGGATGCTGCTGCTGGAAGATTCGCGTCAGCTCTTCCATGGATGTGGCAGCCTGCGGTGCTCCCTGAAAGGTCTGCATGAACCGCATAAATCCTTCACGGAACTATGCCTCCACTCCTGTGTCTGGTATAACAGCAGGCGTCGCATTTGGCTCTACTATAGGATCAACTGGTAGCTCATGGCCCACCATCTCTGGAGTATAGTCATCGTCGCTCTCCTGGCGAACAACGTGCGGTCGTCTAGGCGGCATGACACTACAAGGTCAAAACACGCCTTAGATTCACGATTATCAAAGACTGAAAGTGAAGAAACCACATAGGAAACAAGAGGAAGAAGGCATTTAAAAATTTGAAAAACAAGACTACACGGCGTGTATACTAACTACACGGCGTGTACTTTACTTCTCCTCCTCTGCCCGGGTCCTTCTACATGGCTAAGCCACACGGCTTCCGTTGAACAAAAACTACATGGTGTGTATATAATCTACACAGCATGTATGGTGTTATTTTCCAACTACCTGTGTCATCTGTGACACGGCCGACTACTCGGCTTACAACTACATGGCGTGTTACACCCGCACACGGCCTGTACACCACCTCGTTTCCCAGCCACACTGCTAACACCACACGGTCTGTCCTCGGACAAGACTACACCGCGTGTCCCACAGGTACACAGCGTGTTCAAGGAGAGGTGACACAGGCCCGTGTTGTTAGTTACACGGTCGAGTCCCCAGGACACACTACACGGAATGTTCATCATTGACACGGCGTGTTCGATACAAGAGTTCATCGACCCGTGTTGTTAGTTACACGGCCGGACTCTGGGTCAACACTACACGGCGTGTACAAAAGCTACACAACGTGTTTTACCCAATCTCTTCCCTTCCCTTTGTCGTCGTCCACACGGTTTGTGACATGGGAAGAGACTACACGGCGTGTACTTAGGGTACACGGCATGTACTCAAAAAGTTTATTTTTCTTCCCAAATAGAATTCCATAAACGGCGTGTTTAATGTACTACATGGCGTGTATACTGGGTTTCCAGACAGTATGCCTCAGAAACTTCCCTGGAACCCAGAAAATACTAAAAATCAACACGTAAGTGTCAAATTTCGATCTGTGAGGGCCCATAGTCCCCTTGAATCAAAGTTTGATATCTTATCTGTGTTATAACAAATAAATAGTCAATGATCCACCAAATTTCGGTTGATGGGAGCCCATACTCCCCAAAAACCGAAATTTGGTGTCCATTCTATAAACAGGCTCACACAAGAAAATACCCTATCACAAAGCAGGTATTGATCAAGCATCTATCACAACAACATGATTTTCTAGCACAACAACTATCATAACAACATGAAATTTCTAATGCACCTACATGGCATGGAAACGATGCATGGAATTTGATATCTAGCATGTGCCTATATAATGCATGAGACGGAATAACCTCATCTCATCGGGTTGCAACTAAATAGAACCCATAGATAAGTTATAAAAAGAACAATCCCAAGTGTGTCACCCAATGGTGAAAACAAATCAACTGTAAATTGAAGAATTAGTAAAATTGCAACACGAGGTAAATTGGATTTTCCCTGTATTGGGGTTAGCTACGCCCGGGCACAGCTTATTACCAACTACCGTTCATCCTATCCCATACTATGGCTCCAAATAGTAAGTCAAACAAAAGAACCCCTCTGATACCACTTTGTAACGTCCCAGTTCTGGGTGCCACTCAACGGGTGCCCCGAACCCGGTTCGCCACGTGACCTCAAGCGCATTTCCCCAAACGCCAGAGGCTGCCAACTAGCAGCGAGGGCCCAGGTCTGATAGTGGGGAAACTATGCCCTCATTTGTCAAAGTGTAGCACAACGGAATTGAAATAAAACATAAAACAAACAGAGGAAGCTGTAAACCATACACAGCTGATATAAACAATAGTATATAAATAATAATGCTACATGTCTCAAGTACTAAGAAAATAGCTAGAACATGTTATACATCAATACAGTACAACAAAATGCAGAGTACGTCAAAACAAAGCACAACAACTGGCAGCAGCATCGCGAGCCTAGGCTCAGTCCCATGCCCTCCTACTTCTCAGCAACAGTCAAGTACCTGTATATGGACTATTTCCCTTAACTACACCTCCAGAAATGTAATCTGTTTGGGCCGAAAAGCATGACCCAAATAGGGTGTGAGAAATATATCTCAGTAGGCACCCACCAAAGGCCTGTGCTCAACTGTGTCTAAAACATGCAACAAGTGTGCAGTATTAAAATGCAATAAACTAAGCTATACTCAAAAGTAACTAACTTAATAGTTAAATTTCCATTTAATTATTTATTTAATCCATTAAATATTAGAAATCACCACAGTACATTTCTAAGTAAATAGTCAACGTCCTCAGACAAGCAAAACCTTACCCTCAGGTAAGAACAACCCAACCTGCAGGTAATTTCCCTCAGGCGTAATAGAATTTTGCCCTCAGGCGTAGGTAGTGTCACCCTGAAGCACAGAATTCAAGCCCTCAGGCCCGAAAGGTTACCCTCAGGTGAAATAACTACATCCCTCGGGCTAAACAGTGCAGTAATCACAACAACGCCCTCAGGATAAATAGGTAACCGGGCCATGCCCAATAGGTAAACAAGCAGTAAACAATAAATTCCTCTCAATGAAATTCTACAATTACTACTTTAAAGGCATACCCTCGGGTATCCTGGCCAAACGGCTAAACAGTAGAACACACCCCCGAGGTGGTTCCGGATCCAAGCAACGATCGTAACTAGCATTTTAATATCATATTTAGATACCTAATCAATTCTAGGTGTTTAAATATAGAAACGGCCTCAGCCACACGACACCCCAACATGGTTTCGTGGCACAAAATGCACAAAACACATGACATTTGGAAGAACAAACACCAAGTCACCTAACTTATACACCAACGAGCGTTATACACGAATGTAGATCCAAGAAACGCCCAAAAATGATGTAGATATGACGAAGAAGATAAAAAGTTCAACCACAAATAACTCCCCAACGGGAAAGAATTGGTAAGAACTACACCAGGAGGAGGAAGAACTCACCCGTGCGGTTCCAGGGAGATCGATGGTGCAGAAATCATATTCCCGATGGGTGCTCGGCGGATCTCCAAAGCTTCGGCCTCCCTCTTCCGCTCCACCTTCCCGTTCTAAGCCTTACCTGTGAACAAGGGAGTCTAGTGCCCGTTTTAAGCGAAAAAACAAAGTACACAGTGTGTACTTATGAGTACACGGCGTATACTTCCTTCATTTAACTATTCTTCTGGCGGCACTGCCATACTGTTCATCTGTCGACATGAGTACACAGCATGTACTCATGAGTACACGGCGTGTACTGTCGCCCAGCTGGAGGCTATTCCACCGCCTTACTGTTCAGGCCTGCCGACTGACTACATGGCATGTAAAGGACCACTACATGGTGTGTAGTCTGTTCCTACACCCTTCATCACCAATATGGCTACACACCCCGTGTACCCATCCCACACGGCCAAAAGTACACGGCGTGTGAAAAATTACATGGCGTGTAGTCCCAAAATTTGGGATTTTCCCCCCATTTTCCATATTTTCTCAAAAAACACTTAAGGAAAAGAGAAAAGAAGAAGCCCGTACCTCAAAATAAGAACTGGGTTCTTACAGTCCATATATAAATATATAAGTCTCTCAAAACATATTTTCTCTAATATAATGGAACCAAAATAAATCCATGATAATATCTGAGTGAATTAGTATCAATAGTGCAATCAAGTATCTTTTCCCTGTTATAGATTCTATCATAGAAGACCTGATGTCTATAATTCAAATTCTTATCATCCTTCACCTGCTTCATCGTAGGTTATGTGATGTTCAATGGTTCCAAGAATACACTACCAAATTTTTTTCAAATATATTAATGTGAAACATTGAGAAATGAGGCATATGATTTCACCCATATTTATATTACATAAATATATCGATATAAAATAACTTTATACACCAAATTTTCACAATATCATGAATTACACCAACTATAAAGTAAAATAACAACTCAATCCAAGTTATGATAATAGATATTATAATTATTATAATTCCACCTAAAATATAAAGACACATAATTCAAAAAATTATCCCTCTCTATTAGCATGCACCATAATCCCATATTTAATGCATCAAAATAAACATTATAGTGACTTTTGAGATCTAATAAAATGAGAGAATGTGTTTATGAAATAACCCAAACTAAACTTTAATTAATAATACACTAATTCATGATATAAAAAATACATATAAAAAATGTGTGTTACTATTGGATATAAAGGTTTAGTGACATGTTTATTAGCTATTGAAATATCATATTTTACAATTATTAGGAAAATCCTCAATAATTTCACCCCTATAGACCATTTTATAGAAATATCATATTATATAATCATCTTAATAACATACTTAATTGAAACATAAGAATGGAGTGAGCTCATATTCTCATTAAGGAGAGAATATCAATTCATCCTAATGGTTCGATCATAGATAATTTAGAAACATGAATTGGAGAGAGAAACTAGATTGAAAGATATTTGGAATGTAAGACCATAATATGTTTATCAAAGAGGTATAACAATAATAACATATATTAGGAGTATAGAAAAATAATCTCTAATCATGGGTTCATAACATAAAATTAAATAATATCATAGTAAATAGGAAAAAACGGGGAATTTAACATAGTATGAAAATAAAAGAAATATATAAAGTCTATGGAATCATAATAATAAGAAAACCTTGTGAAAAAACATGTTATCTATATGAATTAAAATGTGATAAAACTCATCATATCCATGCCTTTGGGAACAAACTCATTATGTACACACATTAAAATGTTATAAGGAAAATTATTTTCATTCCTTTGTGAGAAAAATTAATATTTCCACACATTAAAATTTTATGAGATATCAAACTTAACCAATGCATTATATGGTGATATATAACCCCACCCATTATCATCCACACATATATGTTCCACATAAAATCAATCATCATCATATCATAGATAACTCATAGAAAGAGAATGGGTGTCATAAAATTTTCAAAATACATCATCTAACAAAAACTTGAGAAATCCTAAGACATTACAAGTCATGTTTACAGAAGGAATCATATCTTAATAGAATGTATAAGGTAATAAAAACATTTCTTCATGAGAAAAAAACCTAATAAGAAACTATTGGTGAAAATACAAAATTTTTCACAAAAAACTTGTAAATATTGTCATTAAATATATTATGATTCAAACTCTATTCAAAAATAAATTAGGAAAGAAAAACGAAATTTTCCAAATCCTTAGTAAAATATTTCCAAATAATTTATCTTTGAAGGGAAACAAGGTTCATGACAATATATTAAAAGTGGTAAAAATTGTTTTGAACATGAAAAGAAATGTATTTCTTAAACATTAGGGGTTTTAAAGGAAACCCACATTAGATAAAAGTTTAAATATTTTATTTCTAAAAGTGTTAAAAATGGAAATGAGGTAAATAATAAATATATAAAAATATTTTTATTTCATTAATGAAAATAATTTTTTTGGAAACACATATACATGTAAGTGAAATATCACTTTGTAAAAATGGGAGTTATTATTACAAACATCGTACATTTATTTGTGGAGGTATTCATTTAAAAATATATTATTGATGAATATGAGTAATTTTAACAGAAGGAAAATTATAAGAATAGAGTTTGGAATAGGATAATGGAATAATCAATTAATTCTTTAGGTTCAGTTTAAATTAGGAAGCTCAATGACCCCATGATTTAGAAATTATGTTTTTTAAGCCCTTACATTGAAATCCCATTTATTTGAAGAAACTATGAACTTCTGTATAAAAAATATTACCATCTTAACTACCTATTTAAGACCCTTATCCAGGTCCATAACCTTTTATAAATAACATTTATAATTATTCTATACATGAATATTGGTATATATATTTTATATTTTCAATATCAAGTGTGAGTAATCTTGATTGTTTTTAAATAGTTTCATTAAAGATATATTTTTATTAACTATTTTCTAAATTCACATCATTCTAATATTATTCATTAAAGAATATTTTTTTAAAATGATTCCTTAAATCTCATTTAATTAGGTAAAATTAATATATATGATTCATGAAAAAGAAGATTATGGTGGACTATTTTTGCTTGTTTAAAGATCGAATGGTGATATAATAAATACTATATTAAAAATTAATGAAACATTTATATAATAATAATAAAATGCATTATTATTAAATTATTTAAACATTCTATAACATTATATAATAATTCATTATTAAAAAATTAAAACTTCATTCATAGAGTTGGAAAAAACCAACCCAAATGAGAAAGTGTTATAATGATTTTTCTAGTAACGAAGGTTTTATATAATGGTAATATAACATTTACATAAGAAAAAAAATTTCAGAAACATAATTTTCCTTCATTAAATTCATTCTTAAAACTATCTGTATATAGTGGAGATGAAAAATGAAATTCATCATTTAGGGAGGCGGTAGTTCATATGTATTTATGATTAATTATTCCCCTTCGAAAAAAATATGATTAAATGAAGTTATGTGATAAATTATCATTTTAGAAACCAACTGTGAAATAGTAAATAAATTACTTCGTTATATTTGTCCTTATTACCCACTATGAGAGGAAAATTTATGACTCAATAAATAAATATTCATTATTTAGTAATTTTTAACATAATTTTACAATAAATATTATCCAAGGATCTAGAGGTCTAGTTTCTTGGGAATATTATGCATATAAATACAACATATTAAATGTAAAAAATATTAATTTAAAACTCTCCATAGAGATCCTAAGTACCTTAGATCTCATAAAACTTTATAGGATACCTTGGGTAAATTACATATGTAAAAGTGTGGTATAGAAATCCTTTTATGGGGAAAAATGAAAATAAATCATAAAATGATATCCAAGTGTCATAACATGATAACATTAAGAAAATGATCATGATCATGAAACCAAGGAATATGGAAATGAAAGTATAAGATCATTGAATCATGGAATATGTTGGAAAAAAAATAAGAAATTGGATATTAAATATATTTCAAGGGTCACTCCCATTACTATAATATTAAAATGACAAGGACTCATGTTGGATTAGGTTCACTCCCCATTCCAGTAATCATAGTTTACAATGCCCCATAGTGGATTAGGTTCACTCCCTAATCCCTTATTTAAAATATCAAGAGATATAAATCTTTATCCAATTAATTTTAGGATTATATAATTTTTATTCCACCCATTACATAAAAAAATAATAAAAATGTCTGACACATTAAGATAATAAATTTTACATAAATCATAGGTTTAATCAAACCCAAGATAAATAAATGGGTTTCATAATTCTTTTTTATGGCACAAGAGAAGGATAATTCATAAGTATTACCAAGAGAAAACTTAATTAAATAAAATTAAACATTCATAATTGAAAATGGAACATAGGTCTGGAAAATTTTGTTCCAATGTATAAAATTTACAAGACGGATTTTGGAGAATTGATAAAAAATAAACCAATTAGGGGATGTTTTCCAAAATAAGTAAGGGTCTTTTTAAAGAAGGAAAAGAATATTATTTTCCATAAAACCAGAATTGAACCAAGAGAGTTATCTAAATAATAATAATGTTTTTTATAATCCATTAAAACTTTGAAAACATTTTATGGGGTGATTCTTAATAGGAGATAAGAAATAGTAATGTTCCCTTAAATCGGGATTACTTAGAAGTGTGGATTTTTAAGTGTATTGAAAATAGATATAACCTCAAAAATAAAGAGTATATTTTTCAAGATATATATATATATATATATACAGTAAATATATTAAAAAAGAGAATAATTTCATGATATTAATATTTCAAAAAATATATAAAAATAAAGGGAACATGCAACTAACATGTAACGATGGTGGTGCGGAAGATGCCTTACCTTCATGTACAAAAGTTATCTAAAATTTCACCTAACATATTAAATAATAAAATAAATTTCATTAAATTTATTTCCAAAAATATTCTTCACATATATTTAAATTTATAATTACCAATTATTATCATTTGTTATTTATTTTTAATATACTTTCGTATTATATTGGTTACTCAAGGTTGTTCGGTTATTTTCTTTGTAAAGCATTTGGTCAGTTAACCATGGTCAAAGATATTGTGAAATAAATACATGTACTTGAAATTTTTTATATATCCTTTATTATTAATTAAGACAAATACTTATACAGTTTTAATTGTTATCACAAAATAGACCCATGTTAATAAATGTTCCTTGATAAGTCCTTTCAATGTTGTTAGTGTTACTATAAGTGATTATAATTTATATTAATTATATATTTATATATATTATCATTAAATAATATTAATAGTTTACAAAATATTGTTTTTATATAGTAAATATAGTTTTAAATCCATTCATGTTAGGTGTTTAGGGAAAACAAAACCTGACGTTCAGAGAGGTGGTAGTCAGCACACACGCGTGATGACATTTTTGTTATTCCAATGGTTTATGGAGGAAATTATATAGTAGATATTCCATTAATATAATAAAATTTTTATATTTTAAAAAATGGTTTAATAAAAACTTCAAGGATTTATGGGACCTTAGAGTTTTAAAAGAATAAAATAACATAGAAGTGTTTATTTTAGAGTAATATCTTTCCATTGGATGTTGTCACATGGGTAACTTCTTAATAATTCTTAGCCTGGTCTTTTTGTAGAGACCCCAAACTTGATATACATGTACATTACATTACTTTTGTGGAAAACATAATACATTACAAAAACCAACACTCAAGGACCATAATAGTATAGTGTCTTTGGAAACTCGGAACATAATCTTCTAATCATGGTGAAAGATCTTCAACATCTCCCATAAAGATCTTCCCCTTTTTTGTTTTCTTACCTAAAACCTTTCTTTATATCCTGGGGAAAAGAAAACATATAAAGGGTGAGCTCAAATACTCAGTAAGGGTAAGCATGGAGAAAATAAAACAAACCATATATATTTGAACTTAAAAACATGAACATAATGTTTAAACATCAAAATCTTGAGCAATGAAATAAAACATGGAAGTACGTAAGGCATAAATCATAATGGAACATAAATCATGATAAAATAGCATGGTAATAAAGCATATAATTTTGGAAAACCATTAAGAACATGATATGATTTCCATAGTATCCAAGGCATTTCTT
This sequence comes from Viscum album, assembly GCA_963277665.1. Lineage (NCBI taxonomy): Eukaryota > Viridiplantae > Streptophyta > Magnoliopsida > Santalales > Viscaceae > Viscum > Viscum album. The sequence continues at coordinate 1,076,288,901 of OY728161.1, forward strand.
CCAAGACCATCTTAGTGGACAAAGTCCCTTTCTGAATCGAGTTCACTACTCGTTCCAGTCTTGTATCACTGAACCGGATTAACTTACCATTATATCCATGTCTATCTCATGAGATATAAAACTTTACCCAATGAATTGGAGGGAGATATAGGTCACACCCATCTCATAATTAAATCATTCTTTCGTGTGCCACAAAATAAACACACATCATTCATAATTACCCAACGAATAAAATGGGTTTCATAAACATCATCCCATCATAAAATAATCTATATAAAAGAAATGGATATCATTTCATTAGAATAAAAATAAAAACATTTAAATAATATATAAACTATAGTTGAAACATAATCATACTTAATAATGTTATCTTATATGGAAAATAGTTTTGATAAAACACTTGAAATGAATTCTTGAGGAAAATATCCTTTCTTCTTCAAAATCATTTTCTTTTCTCAAAATTACATGAAATTTTAAAAGAAAAGGATTTTTATGAAAATAATAATGAAAACTTGTAGAACATTCTTCATGAAAATTAGGCATTATGAAACCGTAAAAATCTGTTCATGCCGTATAAGTTAAAAAAAACATTCTCCTCATACTTTTGTCGGAAAAGTCAAAAAAGTTCCTCATATGGTAAAAAAAAGAAATATTCCTTCCATAACATGTAGTAAAAGTAAAAAATGGGTAAAAATCACATTAAACATACATGAAAGCAGTTTTATAAAACATGGACATGGATGATAACAATAACCCCAGTAAATACTTACGAATAACAATATTGGATAAGAACGAGATTGGAATAGTTATCCCTTACCTTATGTATGATATGCTTCATATATATCTGAACCTCCTGTATAATAAATTAAATAATTTCATTGACTTATTACAGAATCATATTTATTATTATGATATCATATATGGTTCACTTATGACTTTATATTACCTGTTCTTTTGTAAATTCTATGTTAAAGCAGCATTTTGGGTAAAATCATTTCATTTATCGTACGTGTTTCGATTTTTTGTTATTGATATTATTACTCATATCCTGATTTACATAATTCTATAATTTAAAACATTATTTATATATAATATATATTCATTATATAAATATATATTATAGATTGATAAATGGAATGAAATACACCATTCATGGAGACGGTAGGTCGTACGTACGCATGAATGATGTTTTCGTTTCCTCATTAAATTGAATAGAATTAAGTAAATGAAGCATATGTTTACATAAATCCAGTATCATTATTATGTAATATCTTTCATGATTATTTAATATATATATATACTTTATAATCATACTTTAATGGTTAATCATGGAAAATGAATCTCATCGCGTTCGTGGAGACGGTAGTCCGTACGTATACATGAGCGATGATATTGTTCCCATAATTATTGAATAGAATTGGAGTGAATGATATAATATCTCAGAATCCTTATGATGTTATAATAACCATATAAAGTTATTCTTTACACCATTATACCCATCCAAGTAAGGTGGTGGTATAAAAACTAATTACACCACGGCGTGGAGACGGTATTCCGTACATACGCACGTGCGGTAATTTTGTTTTCTGTAGGATGGATAGATGGTGAAATGGGGTTGTTTCATATTTATAATATCATATCAGTATATTATTGATACTTATTGTATTACTTTACAATTAAACAACTAAAAAAGAGTAAGTTGAAGAATAAAGAAACTTGAAAGAATCGGTAGAAGAGATTACCTCTTCTACGACGCACCTCCTTTAAGCTTCCTCTTAAGGGACTGGAGTTGGTCTTTTGAGAAGACCAGAACCTTCAGAATGTTTCTAGGGAAGTGGAGAATATAATTTTTAGGGTTTGGCAGAGATGTAAGGCTCAAAGTGTTGTGAAGCAGAGAGGGATGAGGTTCCCTTTTATAAGGGAGGAGAGGGGCACCTTCGGAAACATCAAAAATATTGATTTATAATAAATCAAACCCCACTTAAAAACCTCCACAAATGACTCATATTCGATGTTTAGATGAGATATGGTTGTAATATCATAAAAAAAATAAAATTTATACCTGTTGAAAATTTATTTTAAACATTATCAACATGATTTATCCTTATTTAATCTATTTAATTTTATTTGTGGTAATAAGATTCTAAATTTTAAATTGTTATAAATAATTACTTATGTGTTGTAAATTTTCCATAATTGGATAATTTATAACATTTTCGACCATATAAATTTTAATTTAAAACTTTTAAAGATTTTTGTGATTTTTATAAAATTTTATATTATGTTATTTTTATAAAATAAAAATTGTGTCAATTTTGACACTATTCATTTATTTGAATTTAAATAAAATCCACCCATGAATATATGTTCAAAGTAAAAGATTAAATAGATTAATAACATGTTATATTTGTCTAGAAAATTCTTGGATCACATTAAATAGTTCATATAATATTTATTTTAATATTTTTAAAACCATTTATTTGATATTTCAATCAATAAAATAATTTCAACATCACTATTCTGTCACCTTTAAGGATAATTATTTAATCCTTAAAAATTATAAATAAATTCACATGATTTATATAATATTATTATCTTTCTGTAGACTATTCATGTTCTAAGTTTCATGAATTTTATCACTAAATTAAAATTATTATACTTATAAGATTTAAGACAGTGACATGTTGTCACTTTCTTTGGTTTTAATACTAATTAAACTATTTCCATGGTCGAAAGTCCATAAAATGAATTTATTCCAATCCTTAGGTGATATGGTTCAACCTTTATTCATCCAATAGAATTTTGGTAGGTGTTATGGTAATTTTATAATCTTATTTTTACCCTTAATTACCAGATTTACCTTTAACTATAGTAAATAAAAATTATCGTAGTTACTATTCATAATATCAAAAAAATAAAAGTAACCTATTAACATAATTTAGACCCACTAAATTCAAATATCGAATTCATTTTTCAAAATTTAAAACACAGAAGTTGTAGTAATTTATTTAAAATTAATCCCATTGTTAAGAAACCGGGTTTTAAAAGTTAAAACATTGCCAAAGATTGAAATGTTTTTACCTATTAATTATATGTAAAATTAATGGTAATGACATACATTATATTAAATGAAAAAAATATATTCTATTTATACTTGAAAACCATTCAATATTATAAATTTATCATATAAATTATTGCGATGAAAAAAGTTGTTTTTAATTAAAATATAGCGTGTTTTTACTATTCATTAAAATATGAAAGTTATCAAAATAATATGAAAAGTTTATCCAAAGTAAATTTTTATATCCTTATTCCAAATAAGAATTTTATTTTGTCAAATTGAACTTATAAAAATGTCAAAAACTAAATTTAATGTGGGTGCGCCATCAAAAGGTGGCAAAACTGCATTTTTTGAGAAATACTTATTTTACCCGAAAAAATTATTTTGTTCTCATAACATGTTATATAAAATGTTTAAGATAAATTATAATGTCTTAAAATTCAAAATGTAGTTATTACTATTCATAGCGGTTGGTTCATAATAATATTATAACAATATATCGTTGTTTAGTGAAACTCAGTATTGCGTACAACACACGCTATTGAGGAAGGTTTCTCTTGCGTGAAACACAAGCCAAGAATAGTATTTTCATATAATATAATCTAATATGGTGTTTCCTATAGCATAAGATAATTTTGGTGTAGTGTACAACACAATACATCAATGAAATTAAAAGAATATTTTTCATAAAATCTTGGGTTATTACATTCTACCCCCCTTAAAATGAATTTTTCCCTCGAAATTAGTCGGGGTTATAAATGGTTTACTACTTGAAGGTTTCTTTAATAGAAACCCACATCGTAAAAAAACAAAAATTAACTTTAAAAACTAAATTATGAAACGTAACGGTTACCTAAATTAACTAATCACTGGGTTTCCACATAGGAGAACATATGTGAAAATATAGATATGGAAGAGAAATCTAACCATCATGTTTGTATGAAGAGTGGTAGAGAACATGGCTATGAAAAATCCAATAATCAGAAAGCCATAAATTTTTGATGATCTAAGGTACCATCTGATTCATCAAATATGAGGGCACTTGGACAACATTTTTGGTTTTCAATATCATTTCCCTAATGTTGAAGAATTTTTGAATTAAAAGAAATAATTACTTGATTTTGGTACAATCTCACTGTTGTTTGTGCCTTGAACAATTTCTACATCATCTCTTAAAGAAATGAAGTAGAATTTTTCTTCCGTGAAGTGTTAGAAAATCATGCGATAGAATGATAGGTCATTCCAACTGTGTCAAACATAAGATTAGCAAAAGTTATATACATAAGTCTATCTATGGTGAGATTAATCGTATATGGTTCCTAAAATGGAAATATACTTAATCTATCATACCTCTTAATAAAATAAAACTAGTTTCTACTAACCAGGACTTCCTGTAGTCCAGTGTTTGGTGATAAAGGCATGTCACACTTCAGTTGTGGGTTCAATTCCTGCAACCTAGTCCAACGCAATGAGTTGTCGCCCATCCTGAAGGTTGTCATTTTTCTAAAAATACATTATTATAACATCCCATCAATAATATCCAAAAAATTTCTAGCCTTAAACAATACTAAATTATGTCCAACATAATCTATTCCAATCTTTAGGCTTATCCAAAATACTTCTGTCCAAGCTCATAGCATAAAGAAAACAATTACTAGAAATTTCATCAACCAAGCATGTGAATACCATTATTTATCCCCCATATATCATACGATATATCTTTTTGGTCACATTACAAACATGTGAATATCTTAATCATTTATTCTCTTGAAAAATGAATACCCATTTGACATTAGTGAAAACATGAATGATGTCAAATGTTAACTCTCTCCACATAATAAAATCAGAAAATTTCTATATACTCAAACCATGATATCACTTTGTCCTTATATCTATCATGAGCTCATTAATAATATCCAACATTTTATTTTCTCCTTATCCCTTCATTATGCGTATATCATCTGATTTCCAAAAATATCTGAATAACCTTTCATGGTTACTGGTACCATTCAACGTATACTTTCAAATACTCAAGGAAAACAATAGTGTAACAATCTTTAGATGTTTCTTTATTCCATAGTACCATTAAATTACCTATACAACATTACTCTTGATAAACATAAAATCATTCCACTACCTTCTTAAACCATTGACCGAGCTTCAACAATTATTTCATCTCACATATCATTTGTAGTATCTTCATCATCATCAACATAGATACTACCCATACGACCATGGTGATTCTCTTCATGAGACTTTCCATTAGGGAATTGGTTTGCATAATGCCCGTAAATTCCACATTAAAAACATTTAACCATTGTTGATGTCTTACCAATACCATTATCTTTGTCCATGGTGTTAACTGAACGTTTTCCTTTGCAATTACTGGCTTTGTGTCCTTCTTTTCCACACCCAAAGCATATTCTAGTTACTTTGAAACATTCTCCTTGATGTCTCTTACCACATGATTTACATGAGGAAAATTGAAAATTCTTTCCACTATGATCATCATGAAACTCCTTCTTTCTCTTATTAACTGAGTCAGGAAACTTACCAAAGTTGAGATTATTGATCATATTATGAGATTGTTGATTAGGAATAATAACGATGTTTCTCCTTCCAAATCCCATTTCATTTTCTTGATCATGAAGAATATCATTCTATTGTCCATCATATTCTCCATTAACATGAATCTTCTAGTTTCCATCCATTTTATAAAACCCAAAAATAATGGTGTGAGAGGCAAAAACTCATGCTAGTAAAATAACATAATCAAGGGGAGTACTTTCAATATCTAATATCATAGGTTTAATCCTAGGTTATTCATGATCATTATCATAATTCTAGGACTGTAACCTATAGTTATAATAAACCTTAGGGACATCCCTAGACATACCTTAGAAATATCTCTAGGGATCTCACTAAAGTTTCACTACTGGAAAGGGGGTCTATCCCCACACATCTATCCCCACGGTTTGATAAAGCGTGGGGATAGGCCTTCTTTGTTTATCAATACCCACGGTTTTTTTGAACCGTGGGTATTCAATCCACAATTTTATCGGGGTCTTCTCACTCGCCCGTTCTCCTCCTCACTCTCGTGCTCCCCCGCTCGAACCCCAGGTTCCAGACCTCCGCCTCCGGCCCTCTCCACCCTCCCCGACCACTGCCTCTCGGCTATCCGACCTCCGCCTCCCAGCCCTCTACTCCCCTCTCCGACCTCCGCCTCCTGGCCATCCGACCTCCGGTACCCGGCCATCTCATCCCCACTCCGGACTCCACATCCGCTCCCGACCTCGACCTCCCGGCCTGCATTTCCACCTCAATGTCTCGGCCTCCGCCTCCCTTCCTCCAGCTCCAGCGACGTGCCCCTTCCCCCTGTAGGATCCCTCTCCTCCGGCAACGTCCCGGCCGATTCATTGCATTTAGGTTTGTAATTTTTTCTCCTTGATTTTTTTTTTATTCTCTATGAATTTTTGGATCTATTTTTTTGTCAAGTTTTTTTGATTTTGGGCCTTCTAATTTGGTCAATATTGTGTTGAAGAGTTTTTGGGTTTAGTTATTTATTGAATCATCAAGTTTAATTTGGGTTTATTTGAGGTTTTTGTAAATTAAACTACTAATTCTTCATATTATGGTTTATTCATATTTTATTGGGTATTATCTTCACCCATGCTGACCATTTTTTGTATTTAGTTAGAAAAATAGGAATAAATTGTTATAAAGATCCTCAAGCCTTGAAGGTCCCAAAAGTTATTTTGAAATAAACTTTATGAAATATGAAATACTAAAAATGTTTTACAATATTCCATTCTTTATTTTATAGTTAAATATACATAAAAACTGATGATCAAAACATGCTCAAAATTATAAGAAACATACTTCAACACAACAGATGGTTTTGTTTGAAAATATCCTGGTCATTAGAAGTGGAAAGAAACTTAAAAACTGGAAGATCTATCTTCAAGAATAAAATGTATAAATAATTCAAGAAACCAAGGTAAAAAAAGAACCTATATTTTAGATACAACAAGAACATCCATATTCTTCCTTCGATTTCAGTAGAGTCTGTTTGAGGAAGACCATAAGGATTAATGAACAAAATACCCATACCTTCTGCAAGATGAAGGGTCATGATGAGGCTAGATGCAGGAAAGTAGCTGATCTGAGACAGAAATCTTCCTCTTCTGACTTTCACAATTCACTATCATAGCAAGTGGTATTACAAGCTGATTTATTATCCATTGTTGGTATTATTGAGCTTGAACAGGATGAAAAAGAGGCTCCTGCCACTGATTTGAATCTTATAAGTATGCCTGATTCTCCTTTCCATACTGATAATTTGGAGGATAACATCCAGGCTGCTGTTCAGGAAAAGTTTATATGCACGACTCCTTCTATTAGTGACCATATTGCTACTGAAGAACATCCTGCTGTGTCACTGGATCAGGTTTCTTCCCCTGTGAATCATGTTAATATTATTGTAGGGGGTTCTGATCTGAATAAGGGACCAAAAATCCCTACTTCTGACTCTGCAACAACTATTATTCAGGATAATTCTCCTTTGGTTTTGGATAAGTCTTCTAATTTGATTCCTGTTACTAATTCTGAAGGTCATTGTTCGAAAGATCCTGATCCTAAGGCTTCTATTGGGGAGGTCTTTACTCAAGTCCCCACCAATAAAACTGTGAAGAGGAAGAATGATAATGAGTTTACAATAGAGATTGACACCTCCATTAATAAGTTCAGTCCACTCTCTGGGGCGTTTTGGTCCGATTGTACTGGGGATGGGGATGAGGATGTCCATGAGGATGAATCTGATGATGTTATAGTATCTGACTCAGACTTTCTACATAAGGATACCAATGATAATGGTAATGGAAAGTCCAAAAAATATATTACTAGGTGTGGGGTCCAAACAAGGGCCATGTCTGCACTGCATTGATGAAACTTCTATTCTGGAATTGTCAAGGGCTTGGGAATGCTCCCACAGTCAAGGCCCTTAGACATATAGTTATGACCAATAAGCCCCTCATCATTGGTATTGTTGAGCCAAGGATGAGGTTCAATAGTTGTAAAGCTTTCAAATGGTAATCACTTGGGTACTCCTTTGTTAAGCATAATTTGACTGAAGGAAATGTGGAGAGTTTATGGGTGTTCAAGCATGACTCTATCAGTTTAACTTCTTGCACTCAAGGGAAACAAATTGTTTCTGTTTCTTTTTGTTTGAACAGGCAATACTTCTTTGTTTCATGTGTGTATGATTCCAATTCATATTTGATAAGGAGAGAAATATGGAGAGACATATCTACCTTATCCTCTTCTCTTCCTTCTAACTGGATCATCATTGGTGATTTCAACACTATTTTGAGACCAGATGAAAAAACTGGATCCTTCTTTCACAAAACTGCTGCAACTGACTTTTCACATTGCATTGATACTTGTAATATCATTGAAGTCTCTATGGTTGGTGCTGATTTTACCTGGGGAATATATACTCTTAATGGGAGGCAGGCCAGTAAGCTGGATAGGTGCTTCATTCAAATTGATGATAATAATGGTTTTATCAGTGCATCTGGGCTTCTTCTTCCTAAAATGCACTCTGAACATAACCCTTTGGTAGTGGACATTTCTTATGGTGGGATAAGTATGGACCCCATTCCCTTTAAATTCAATAATTTATGGATTGTGATACAGGGGTGTCGGGAGATTGTCATTGATGTCTAGAATTCTGGGAGTATGGGATCTGCCTCTCAGATCTTATCCTCTAAGATTAAAACTACTAAGAAGCAGCTTAGGGAATGGAGTAAGTGTATCTTTTTGAAGCTTGATGAATATATCCATGATGTTGAGACTCATCTCCTCAAATTTTAGTATGCTAATCAATTGAATTCTATGCCATCAAGTGATGAAACTTAGGCTATTTCAAGGCTGGATGACTTGCTCAATACGAAGGAGAATCTGGCTAGATCTCTCTACAATATCAAATATCTAAAGGAAGGGGATATGAAGTCAAATTTCTTCCATTGTCTTCATAATTAAAGGAAATTTAGAAGGGGATGTCTGCTCTTAGTATTAATGGAAGAACCTTCACTACAGAATCTGAAATTTCTAATGCGATTGTGAGCTATTTTTAGATTTATATTCTGAAAATGGGAATGATAATTCTCATCTGATTGACTAGAATATCATGCCAACCATTGATGATCAAAATAATCTGGATCTAATTAAGACTCCAGGGGTAAATAGTTTAGGGATGCATTATTTTCTCTGAACATTGATAGTGTTTCAGGGCCGGATGTGTTATCTCATAAGTTCTTCATTTTTTACTGGGAGATTGTTCATGAGGAAGTTGTGAATGTTGTTAGGCAGTTCATCATCTATGCCTCTATGAATTATGGTGCTAACTCCAACTTCATTAACATGATTCCCAAGAAGGAGAATGATGAGTTTTAGGTACATGAATCTAATGAAACTCCTCATAATTTATATACTAAAATTCCACTCTAACCCATCCTATGAAATCATCTATCTAGATTCTTTTACTGAACAGAAACATTGAGGCTCTATCAAAGTTTTATTCAACTAGAAATTGTACTTATAATATACTGACTTCAAGTTTATGAATCATAATTTTGTATTGTGTTGTTCTACTATATCTATCTAGATAATCTACTGTAACATCTGATGGCTGAACATCTTTAGATTCCAACACTTAACCTAGAAAACAGATCTCACACAAAACCCTAAAAAATCACTTTAACAAGTGACAAAGGTTGATTTATTTGAAATTAGAAAAGGAAAAATGGAAGTATTGTTCAAGGATTCATCCCTCTAGGTGAAGTCACACCATACTTGGTCCATCTCAACATGACTTATTAAACTCATTCCTAGATAAACAGAAGTCTTCAATTATTAAAATTGAATACCCAATAGAACTTAGTAAACTTATTTTTAGATAAAATATAGACTCTTATTCTAAAAAATAAAGACACTACCACGATAACTCAAAATAATTTATTATATCATAACATTGTAACATAAATATAACATGCAACTGTTAAACTTTTTCAAAAAATATACTTTAAAAAAAATAAAATCATCTTTTCATTTAAAACTATAAAACAAATACAAAACTTCAACATAAAACACAAAACATTAATTTTTATTGATTATCATATAATTTAGATATCAAGTCATTTGAAATAAAGTTAAAGTATAAAAAAGAATAATAAAAGGAATAGGTAAAAATATTTAAATATTTACTATTATCATATTGAAATACACACTGATAAGGATGAGACACTAATATTATATATATGGAAATAATTTCACAACTGCTATCCCCCAGATGCGCTAAAATTCTTCCTTGAATCCATACTTGTGGATGGAATCAAACTTGGAGAATTCAAAATAGTATCCAAATAAATATATAAGGTATATAACCAATTATACTCAGTGTTATTAAGTAATATTGTTATCATGTGCTGTTAGTGTACTGTATATATCTTGTATTGAGTGACTATCCTATATTTTTAGTTTACTCGGAGCACTAGGGGTAGAATGACTATCATGTACTATTGGTGCACTCAGTGTGATAGGTTTTAGAATGGTTATCCCATTTTACAAATGTACACAATGTAGTAGGGAAAAAATTATCTTATTCTCAATGTGTATCATGTGTTGTACATGTGTTCTTTAGTGTCTAATCACTAATGTATCTAAACCTCTTCGAGTGTGAAATTTTATTAAAAAATATAAGGAAGCTAAATAAATCTATAAAACTTGAAATTAAATTAAAGTTCATTATATATATATATATATATATATATATATTCAATTAAACCGTAAAAACTAAACAGTATTCATGTGGTGACTAGTGATTTGTGTATCCACTATGGGTGGTGAATCAAGTTGACCTGTTTTATTGAATTATTTTGTACTTAAACTCTTACAATTTTTAATTCCCCTCTCAATAATTCAACCCCTGCTACTATTTAGGATATTTACATATCTGTTTCATTTTTTCCTATCACACAATAGCACATGAAATATAGAATGTAAATTAAATATTAGTATAAGTTATTTTCACAAGGTTCTACCCTTAGTGTGGGTTATGACATCTTTACTGAGTTCATGAAAAGTCTGATACACTGATTTCCACTAATATATGAAGTGGTATAATGGGGTGGGTATTATCTTAGAATTAAGTGTAGGTATATTTAATTTTCCTAAAGGATATCTCTTAAAAATACTTTTACAACCTCCCATTGTGTTTTATTTCTGGATCTTTCTAGTTTATAATATTTTATTAAGCTACTAGACAAAATCACAAAAATAATACAACATTTCATTACCTTAACTGATCTGATATTGTTCCACAACCAGAGTATTTGGTAGGCTTAAAATAATCCCCTAATCTATATGAAAACTCATTTCTGAAAATAACGTAGTAACATAATCTTACACAAAATCTAGAACACTAGTCTTCCTCAACTATTAATCCAACTATGATTTTAAAAATATAGTAGATCCTCAATATCTAAGAGTCTTTCAATAGATGAATGATAACAGAAGTAACATTTTATCTAATTAGTAGATCCTCAAGCCTTGAAGGTCCCCAAAATTCTGCTCAATTACACTCCTCTAGTGAGTTGAGAGCCTTAATATATATCTCATAAATCTACTATCAACTTTGTTAGAAATGGATAATTTGATCAATGATAGAATCTATTAACAATAGTGATTTATTTTATCCTTTTATCAGTAAAAATATGTTTAACCATGAATGTCACAAATCATTAAGAAATATACCATTTTAAGATCCAAATCCTAATTTTCTATATACATGCATATATGATCATGTGTTTTCCTCAATAAGAACTCCTCATCACACAAAAACCTCACAATGTTTCATGATTCATGGTCACTCACTCTTCAACCCTGAAACCTATACTTTCATTTATTATACATGATTACACAATAACTACAAAAAAAATTCATTCCTATGCATTCACCTTTCATACACTTCTTACAACTTGGTGCATTATATACCATTCATGCGATACTAAAAATATAGCCTTTCCTACCGTGATAGAAGCATAATCTTCATACTAAAACCCCATGATGAACATCTTTCTTCAATGACCACTTGGGAGTGACTTTTTTACTTTTTTATTTAGTTTACATCTCAAGGTAGAACATTTTTCCATTTTTCCTACTTTGTCAATAATGGACTCCTCTTGCCATTAAATATGTTTTGATAGCTACTAATATGCTTTGATTAATTTAATAATGAAATTGATTGTAATGAATTTTTTAAATATGATTTACATTGTTGACTGAAAGATATTTTTTTCTTGATATAGAATGGATAGAAGCTGGATGTATCGTGCCGATCGAATTTCAACCGAGTTTCAAAATAATTTGGAGAATTTTTTAGATTTTGCATTTAACAATGCGTCAGATGGAGGTTGTATACAATGTCCCTGTTATAATTGTGTTGTAAGACCATGGTTAAGACGAGAAGAATTTAGTTACCATTTAACGAAATTTGGATTTCAAGCAAACTATAATGTTTGGTTTCACCATGGAGAGATGAGCCAATCTTCGACTGTTCATAAACGAAATGAAAGAAGTGACATGGAGAATTTGATATTTGATCGGTTTCCATATGTGCATCATTCCGAGAGAGACAGTATGTCGGTGCAAGAAGACAATGATATTAGTAGACATGAGGAAAATACTGAAGGCGATGATGTTGAGAGAGTGAAAAATTTATTGGATGATGCCAGAACTCCAGTATATCAAGAATGTACTAAAATGAATAAGCTGGAATTTTTAATGCGGTTATATCATGGGAAAACCATGTATGGGATTTCTAATACCGCCATTGATTATATTCTTACATTTTTGAAGGACTTGCTTCCTGATGGTGCAGATATTCCCTCAAATCATTACATGGCATGGAAGTTAATTAAGCAGCTTGGATTTGCTACTAATAAAGTCCATGCTTGTCCGAAAGATTGCAGTTTATTTTTGGAGGAAACAGCTGACCGTAATGACTATAAAGTATGTGGTACATCTCGATGGAAGACAAATGCAGATGGAACACCATCTCGTGTGCCACAGAAAGTCATGTGGCACTTTCCATTGATTTCCAGACATCAAAATCTATTCATGTCTCCAGAAATCTCAACCAATATGCGATGGCACGATGTTGAGAGAATTAAAGGTAATGATGAGCTGGTCCATCCTGCAGATGGATTAGCATGGCGGACATTTGATTCACAACATCCTGATTTTGCAGCTGAGGTGCGTAATGTCAGATTGGGCCTATCATGTGATGGTTTTAATCCGTTTGGTCAGATGCTTACTGCTCACAGCACGTGGCCGGTTTTTATTCATGTTTATAATCTTCCTCCGTGGATGTGTATGAAAAAACCATTCACTTTCTTGAGTATACTGATTTCTGGACCTTCAGATCCTGGTAATGATATAGATGTCTACTTGCAGCCTTTAATAATAGAATTGAAACAACTTGGGGAATTAGGCGTGCAAACATTTGATGCTTCTTCAAAGAATACATTTCAGATGCGTGCTGCCCTTCTATGGACCATAAATGATTTCCCTGCCTATGCAATGATGTCTGGGTGGAGCACGAAGGGAAAATTATCATGTCCCGTTTGTATGAAGAATACACGATCGAAAAGGCTTAAATATCATCGTAGTTTCAGTTTCATGGGGCATCGTCGATTCTTGCCAATGGATCATCAATACAGGAAGAATCATCGGAGGTTTGATAATAATGTTGACACTGAAGAACCACCTCAACGTATGTCTGGAAGTGATGTGCTTAATGAATTGAAAGATTTCAGCTTTTCATTAGGGAAAGGTCAGTTGAAATCTCAAAATAGGAAGACTGCTGATACTCAAGTCACTTACAATTGGAAAAAGAGAAGTATTTTTTTTTGTGTTGCCATATTGGTCTACTAATTTGTTACGTCATTGTTTAGACGTAATGCATATTGAGAAAAATATATGTGAAATGTTGCTTGCAATTCTTCTGAATATTAAGGGGAAGACCAAAGATGACTTCTGATCTCTTCGGGATTTATTGGACTGGGGTATTCGACCAGAACTACACCCTGTTTGTATCAGTGAAAACAAATGGAAATTTCCCTGTGCTTCTTATGTGATGACACCGACAGAGAAAGATCAATTTCTGGCAATATTGGAGAATATCAAGGTTCCAGATGGTTATTCCAGCAACATATCTAAACGAGTCAACAGAAGACATTTGAAATTGAAATCCCTAAAAACTCATGATTATCACATTCTTCTTCATGAATTGATTCCAATAGCAATTCGGCATTTGATACCCAAAAATGTAAGAGTGACGGTGATTCGCTTGTGTCATTTTTTTAGAGACCTTTGTGCTAAAAGGTTATCCAGAGCATTATTGATAAAAATGCAGCAAGAGGCACCATTAATTCTGTGTGAGTTGGAAAAAAATTTCCTCCATCCTTTTTCACTTGCATGCTGCATTTAACGGTTCATCTTCCAACTGAGACACTTCTTGGGGGACCAGTCGCTTTTCGGTGGATGTATCCCACTGAAAGAAATATGTGCACAATGAAATCATATGTCCGAAATAAGAATTATCCTGAAGGTTCCATTATGAGGAGTTATCTGGCCCAAGAATGTATGGATTTTTGTTCAATGTATTTGTCCGATGTGACCACAAGACATAATCGACCAATGAGAAATGAAGATGAGCAGTATGAGGAAATTAAACCCTCGTTTCCCTCTCTTCCTCAAACAGGTGGAATTGTCGGGTCATATACATTGGTTACATTGAGCTTTGAAGAGCGGAATATGGCACATCGTACAGTCTTGTTTAATTGTGGTTTGTTCGATGCCTATATCAAGTAAGTAATTTGAATATCTATATGTCATCTCATACGATATCATATCACATATACCTTATACTATTATTATCATTTTATGTAGGGAACATAAACAAATTATAGGTAGATTTCATCGATATTTTCCATTTAGAAGGAGAGAGGCTATACATATCCAAGAGTTCCCAGCTTGGTTGAAATCAAAGGTATGACCATTACTTTAAATACCTTAAAATATAGATATATGTTTAATTATATTAGTCATATGTATTCCAGGTATTGAGTTTACCTACTGAGTTCATTTCTCAAGAATTAAGAGCGTTGGCTTTTGGTCCCAATTCTTTGGTTCGTGACTGCAAATATTTAATAATCAATGGATATAAATTTGTTACAACCGATAGAGCAATGACAATGAGAACACAACATGATGGCGTTATGTTAACCGCTGGAACGGATTGTTATGCCAGTGCATCAGATAGTCAACCTCGATATGAAGATGTGTATTATTATGGACTGGTTGAGAAAATATTGTTATTGGATTACTACTCTCAAGGTCGAGTCACTATGATGAAATGTAAATGGTTTGATTCAATGACGCGACATGGTACATTTATTGATGATTGTGGATTTAGAGTTATTGACATGAGTCGATTCTTGCATATTGATGAACCATACATTTTGGCATCAATGGAAAAACAAGTGTTTTATGTGAAAGATCATTTGAAACCTGATTACGGTGTCATTAATGAAGTAATCCCAAGACATATTTTTCATGATGCTGGAGATGAAATTGTCACTATTGATGCCCCCATAGGTGTTAGCCAAACTACTATATTTGATGATTCAAATTGTCCCATTGTGAGAGATGATGTTGAACCTGAGGTGGTGGAGGGTAATATATAACAACAACCATATATATTCAGAGTTCATTCAGTTTAACTTGATGTGAGTTTCTCAGGTTGGTACTAATGAAATTACATTGATTTAGTTTTAGTTTTGAATGATATGTATGTTTTAGTATTGTTTGGTTTCGTTTCATTTAATTATATTTATTTCAATTCAGAAAACTCGGTTTAAATGTGGTTTTAAAAATTGTATAACTTGGTTCTGAATTATCATTACTGAAAAATGTTATGACATTATTTGTCTTCTTTTACTTCTAAGTTGTATGTATGATTTGTAAAAATTGTTGCTAAAAAATATTTATTTCATTCTTATGCAGATTATGAAGAAAACTACAAAATCTCGCAAGAAGAGATTATTTGATGTTGATCATGTTAGACGCGACCCTGAGTTGTCTTCAGTGAGTATAATAATTATAATATTTATCTTCTGCATTACATATAATGTAATCTTTATATTTTTGATAAATTTTTTTAGGGACATATAACTCCAGAGTTCCCTCTTCCCACTATGGGACCGAGCAGGGATTCTCCTAGGCCTAGGCCGAGCTCCCGTCTTACCACTCCCCCCACTGACCCATCATTGGACATCCCATCTACCACACATGTACGCCCTCCGCTTGAGACCCTTGGGATGTTCCCATACATGCCGCCATCACCATCCCATTTACCCTATTTTTCCCATTCCATGTCCATGCCGACTCGACCGATGTTCTCACCTGCACAATTTTCATATCCATTCATGTATCCCCAGACTTACTACGCATATTCTGACATGTCTGCACCACCTCCTTTTCCTACCATCCTTCCTACACATATTGAGTCTGTTCCTTCAGTTTCCACACCTATTCATGAAGATCATCCGGAGCATGCTATGGAACAGATACTTCCTTCGGAGGATGCTGATCCAGCACAGTCTACAGATGCCTCACAGTCTATTCAGGAGCCTGCATCAGGTGTTTTTATAAATCTTTCAAAATATAGCATTTCACTTCTGTCCTATTGTATTGTCACTTAACTCTTCTCTTTTCACCTCTTATCTTATTTAGTGGGATCTTCTAGTAGGAAACGTGGACGCACTCGAATGCGGGATGCCTGGAATCGTGAAACTCAGATTATGGTGGATTATAATCCTCAAAATCAAATGGTAGGTAAAAATTCTAAGAAGTGTAGAAGTTTCATGGCTACTTTAGCCAAATATCATGATATCGTTCCAGTGGAACCGGTCTCATGGAGACATATCAGTGCTGACATCAAGGATAGGTCATGGGCGCAGATATGGATATGGAAATTTTATAAATTTATATTTATATTAGTAATGTATTTATATGACTTAACATGTTCGTTGCAGAGTAGGTTTAACTTTCCTAACGGTGAAGCTGCCAAAGCTGCTAGGTTGAGTGATCTTGGAGAGTATTGGCGGTCATACAAACATGAGTTATATATTGGTTGGAGGAGTAGAGTGGGTACTGAGTTAGAGGGTGTACCCACAAACCCTGACTGTCCAAAAAGTCAATATCAAAAAATGACCGCACATTGGAAGACTGAACGGTTTAAGGTACTACCAATCTTTAATGATTTTTATATAAAAATTTAATTCTTATTACTTTTATTGTTTTTGTGTTTCTTAGGTAGTGTCAGAGAGAAAAAAAAACAAAGATGAATTGACATATTTACACACATTAGGGCGCACTACAATGCCAGAGCATGAGAAACAACAGGTACGTTCATCTGAATTAAAACAATGTCCTTATTTATAACATGTCATCATAATTTATTCATGCATTTACTTGGTTAGTCTACCAATTTTTTGCATTTCTCATATATGGTTGTAATCCAAATTTTTGCATTTCTCATATGTAGCAAGCTGTATTGGGCATTGAAGGTCCTGTACCTCGTGCGAAATTATTCTGCTCCAGTAGAAAAAAAAAGATGGAACTGCAGTTAATTCACAAACACAAGATAAAATTGTAAGTTTTTTTTATTTATATTTCAAACATTTATACGAAATTCATAATTTAATATGTTTATAATTTCAACAGTCTGCCTTGGAGGACATGGATGAAAAGGAAGCTGACAACTTAGGGCCAAATGATCATTTGAGTCAGGTGTTAGGTGCGGAGCATCCAGGAAGATTCCGTTGTAGACCAGGCAAAAACATTGTCCCTTCTAAGTATTGGTCATCATCGGAATCCTCTAAGGCCTCTGAGTTGGAAAGCTCTGCTGAATTAGCTGCAACAAAGAAAATGGTATTAGAGGAGCGTGAAAAAAGTAAGCTAATGAATGAACATTTCATGAAAGCAATGTCAGTTTTGAGTCAGTTACTACCATCAGAGGCTGCTGCCACTTTTCATTCATGTATGGCATCAATGCGCTCTTTAAATTATGCCTCGGGTGATTCCCATGAGGGTCCTAGTGGCGGTCAGGGTGGTGGTGATGGAGTTGGTGAGGATGTTGGAGCTGGTGAGGATGTTGCTGATGTTGTTGTTGGTGATGAGATTGCTGATGATGATGCTGATGGTGCGGTTGGTGATGATGTTGATGATGATGATGATGATGCTGGACATGGGGATGATGATGATGGCGATGGGGGGGATATTAATCCCCTCCATTTTTGACTTAGCAGACAGACTTCTGTTGGAGTTTATTTTTTTTTTATTGGTGGACTGCTATATGTGAATTTCTTTATGAAATGAAATGCATTTTGGATTATATTTTCATCAGGGTTGTTATTTGAAGTGTATCGACCTGAGCTCTCATATATATAATATCAGTCTGAAGAGTGCCAACCTGATCTCTCATATATAATATCGGTCTCTCTAACAGTGTGTTATGCCCCTTCATAATGTTTCCCATGCATGATTTTCAAAAGATTTGGCCAGCCCATATGGCGAAACCATGTCCAATGTATATTTTGGGTAAAATTACAATTTCCTTTAACACCGATTTATGTTTTTCTTCACTGTAAGAGGTGTAAGAGGTGATGGTTGATTGAAAATTTCTACACATATTGATTTACAAATTCTGTTTAGACTATTTGAAAATTTCTGTTATTTGGGTTGTCTGGGCAGGGGGGGAGGGCTGGGCAGTGGGGAGGGAGGGGGAGGGGCTGGGCATGGGGGGAGGGGGAGGGGGCTGGGCAGGGAAAGGGCTGGACAGTGGGGGAGGGGGAGGGGGAGGGGGCTGGGCAGGGGGAGGGCTGGGTAGGGGGGGATTGCTGGGCAGTGGGGAGGGAGGGGGAGGGGCTGGGCATGGGGGAGGGGGAGGGGCTGGGCAGGGGGAGGGCTGGGCAGGGGGGGATTTCTATATTAGATTTTTTAAAATTATTTTCTGTTTGCCTCAATTGGAGGTGAAAATTTTTAACTTAACATGATATTTGGACATGACATGAGTTAAACAGGTTTGGGTTAGACATAAAGTGGTTCAGGTTGTGAAATACTAGAGAGAGTAAACTGAAAATTGTCCAATCTACCCTACTTCATTTTCTATACATTTCATATTTATATACATTCCATTTTGGTTAAAATACACTATTGGAATGTATAGAAATTCTATCAAGAAAAGAAAGAATGTGTAGACTCCCAATACTTGAATGATGTCAATGACACCAATGACAATAAGACCACTACACTTTCTAACCAATACATGAATGTTCATGAATTTGTCTCATGTATAGAAACCAGCAAAGGAATTGCTTGCAAGACTCAGGAGGCTTCTAATCCTATCATCCCTGCTGATACCAACAAAAATATTTATTCTACAAGGGATGTCATCCTAAGAAGAAAGAGCAATCTGGCTGAAAGGTCTCATGTTAAACTTGACAATGGCCTGGTAAGTTCTCTGAAACCCCAGCATGTGAATGACTCACTTATTTTAGCTGGATCAACATCTCTCATTTCCTGTTCTCCTGAAGTTAATACTGTGGTTCCATCTCATGCTAGCAGTTCCAAGATTGCTCAAACAGGTACCCCTAATCACCCTCTCCCTGCACTTCTTAGCACTAATTGCACAGTCACTGAGAGGTCTTTGCTAACTGATGCTGATAAATATGTTTCTTCTGAAATGGGCAAAACTAGCATGGTCCCTTTATATAATACTGCTTTTTTCCATACTGTTTCTCCTGCTATTATTTTGCATTCTGCTATAGAAAATTCCGCTACTCCTGCTGCTGGACATCCTGTTCTCAACACTCAAGTTATATCCTAACTGAACTCATATTTACTGTGGAGATAAAGTGACTATTGTGATGTGAATTATGGTTTTCAGAGCATTGAAGGTTCACAAAATAGAAATATATTCACCAAAATCTTGTCTAGTGTCAGGTTGAAAGGATTGATGTGTAGTCAATGATAACATTACAAATATATGAAACACCAAAAAAAGTTTATAAATATAAATATATTCTTAGTGGTTTAGAGGTGAATCTTTCTCACACCGGTCTTCATTAAGATAGATTTCAATGTTGTATGGTACGTTGTCCAAAGTCTGGATGAGATCTTCCACAAAAATAATCTTCCCATTGAAACCATTTTCTAGTATGCCAAGATGATTGTGGATCCAGACACCTTTCTCCTTGGAGTGGCTAGCCTGAAGATGCCTCCCCAGTAACTGGTCATATTCCTCTTATGTAGTAATTACCTGAAAGATCTTGTCACAAAAAGCTTCCTTACACTAGTGGTAAACCCTTCTGGATCGAGAAGAGTGTTTCCCCCTTCCTTTAAGTGGTTATAATTTATTCCCCATCCATGTCCACTTCCTTAGACTCAATGAGCGCATCTGAATTAGAATACCTTTCTTTATTGGGAGCCTCCAAACTCTTATAGAGGTTCACATCTTGGTAATACACCAAATCATTCCTTTCCTCAAGTGTATGTCCTTCTACTCTCAACACTGAAAACCGGTTTTTAGAAAGTATGACCTTTCCTTCTGACTTAACCATATCATTATAGGATGGTCTTGAATGCAAGACTTGTACTAGAATGTCTGGACCTGTGGGCTTCTCATATCCACATCATATAAATTGAGGTTACTTGTTAGTGTCTTCCCAGTCCCAAATAATGGATCAAGCAGGAGAATAAATCCATGACCCATGAACATGAATCCGTAGGCTTATCACCCTACACTACTATTGGAGTCACCATAGAATGGTAATGCAGGTGTTGATCCACTCCTAGAGTACTTGGACCCTCCCAGGAGCTGGCTTCCAGAACCTTTGTAATGGAAGGAGAAACCCGATAATGAATAAGATGATCTTATTCAATAATTGGTCCTTATTGATGGTTGACACCCATGTAACACTTCATTATATCAAAAAAATTCAGAGACCATGGCATCATTAGAAACCTTATCATTTGGGGGATGGAAAATCGTTTATGAGGCCTTTCCACCCAGATTTTCAATAGCTAGAGAATTGGGAGATGTATACCCATTCTGTGGAACTTCATTCATTTACCATGGGTGAATTGAGCGACCACGCCAATAAACATTGGATAAGTACCCCAAATGGTGTCATGAAGAGAAGTCAGTCCAAGATTCAAAAATCATAGGTTTCTGGCACTTGAATTTCTCCCCAAATGTGATCCAAACATAGTCGATGGGAGGTTTAGAAACATCGACCTCAAAATAGATGTGTAGGGAGATGTGATGACAAATCGGCTCGGTTTGACTATTTGAACACAAGTAGTGATGAACCCTATTTCCAAGCATATGAATAATTGTAGGATTTTGAAAGGGAAGGGGGTGTTCAGAAAAACTATCCCAAATTGATGTCGATAGAGCATCATGATTCATGTAGAAATCATAGGTCCAATGAGAAAGATAGAATCGAAATTCATTGCAAACACGAGGAGTTCTAGACCACACTAGTATGAAGACTTTGTATGGAAAAAAACAATCCATTATTTTCTACTTGTCCGAAATCCCCACAACCACTCTGTACTGTAAATTATAGGTAGCGAAAACGAACCTATCAAACTGGTCGACCAAATGATGACGTTGCCTAAAAAGGGGAATATCAGTGAGATGGTTGGTTTGTTAGAAGGTGGGGGCCCTCTTTAAATAGGCGGGGAGTGCTCTCGGGTGGTTTAGTTTTGGAAAACTCTTTCATAACGGGTGACTTGCTGGGAAGCAACCGCAGAGGAGAGGGGGGGTCTCTTTCCAGTTGAACTACTGGTGCCAAGTGGAGGGCATCGGAGGTGGTCTCTCCTGCGTCTCCAGGGCCATACCTCTCCTATAGTGTTGTTGTCTTTGTTTTACTTCTTCGATGTGCCCTAACCGTAGACAGAATGTAAACAGAACCAAAAAACAATAACATATTCAAGCAAACTGTGACTCCAGAAACTGGAATATGCATGCAATTTATATCAGAAACATGAATCATGACCTCTACTTCTGGACCTGAATTGAAGCTGAAACATGACTCTGCTCCTGAAAATGAAATCACAGACTACTGGGGTATTTTTACAAACAAGGAGTGTGGATTCCAAAGGAGAGGTAGAAGGCTTATTGGCCTCTGTGAGGAAGATCATTGTTCATATTACCCCTCCTGTTGCCGTGTTGCAGATCCTGGGAGCTCGTGGAAGGCCTAGATCCAGGCGAAGGGGTAGAAGATGAAACACATGACTAGTTTTTATCTGAAATAGCTTGTGACCTGGAAAATATAACTGAACAACTCCTAGATTTAGAATCGATCATTCGAACATCTTCCATCATCTGGAAAATTGAAGAACACACAAGACTGGAATGGACAATAGGAATCCTAAAAACTAAGTATGAAAACTAAGAAATTACTGAATAATTGAAAAATGAAAACTGGAAATCAATCTTTCTCCTCAAAACTGGAACCAATACCCCAAACCTAGAATGTGCGACTCCTTGAAGAAGAGGATTTTATCTGCTTTATTGATTTTTCTGGTTTTTTTATTTGATGCTCATTGAAACTATGTGATGGTTTTGTGTTGCATTTTTACTATTGATTTCACTCTCGTCCCAGTTAAAGCTTTCAAAACTTAATTTTCAGTTGTTGAAACATGGGCAATATGCATTATTTTGGTGTGTATTTTCAGGTTGAGGAGAACATTTTCAAGCTTGCAAAGAAGGGTCTGACACCTTCTCAAATTGGCATCATCCTGCGTGATTCCCATGGGGTTGCACAGGTAAAAAGTGTCAATGCAAGCAAAGTTTTAAGGATCCTGAAGGCCCATGGTAATTCTTCACTCAATATGATGATGTTGTTCCTGATTTATAATCTTTTTTTCTGGATGGATTAATAAAGCAGTCTGCTTTCCCCCCGTGAATGGAGACAGGGCTGGCTCCTGAAATTCCTGAGGATTTGTACTACCTCATTAAGAAAGTTGTTGCTATTAGAAAGCATCTGGAATGGAATAGGAAAGACAAGGACTCAAATTTTAGATTAATCTTGGTCGAAAGCCGAATTCATCAGCTTGCACGTTATTACAAGAGGACTAAACAACTTCCACCTGTCTGGAAATAGTAAGTTTTTGATGCTTCTAATTTAAATTCTGATCTTATTAGAAATTAAAAACAGAATTTGTGGCTGTTAATAATTGATCAGAAATACGATTGATTTATTACAATACATGATTCTGAATTTAGAAAAGCATTTGGTGGATTGAACTGTTCTTGACTCATTTTTGTGCTCTGGTGCAACGAATCCGCCACAGCGAGCACTCTTGTTGCTTAGCTGACTGACGATTTTCAGCTTCTTCAGCATGCGCGAGGAAGAAACTTAGTTCAGTCGGAATGGCTTGTGTTTTGTTTTTTTCTCTCTTCTTTTTTGGATGGTGCTTTTTGTGAACTGAATCTGTGCTGTTGAGATTTTTGTCGGGCCTTGAAATGGGGATTTAGCCTTTTCTAATTTATATGTTGTTTGTCATTTTTTTTCACCGATCATGCTTGGGGTATTTGTTTTGTTCAATTATATGTTCACCGTTTGGTTTCATTGGATTTCTTTTTGTAAACTGATACCTGTGTCCTCCAAGCTGTCCATTTCCAGCATCCAGATTCTTTGTGTTTGATTGAACAAAGGGGATCGTCCACTTTTACTGCTTTCATGCAGAAAAACAACATACTATTTCAAAGGGGAGCATCCACTTTTACCTGTTTCCTCCAAGCTGTCCATTTTCAGCATGCGCGAGGTGAGATTCCTTTGTCTGCTTCGTTTTTGGGCATTTTGGCTTTTGCATTCTGGTTTGAAGGATCAAGGTGAGATTCCATTTTGGGCATTTTGGCTTTTGCATTCTGGTTTGAAGGATCAAGGTGAGATTCCATTTTGGCTTTTGCATTCTGCTTCGTTTTTGGGTTTCTGTCTGCTTCTGTGGGTTCTGGGTGAACTGTGTGACCTGTGTTTTTTTTCAGGTAAACCATATATACCCACAGTTATATAAACCGTGGGTATATATGCTGTTGGGAAACAAATGTATACCCACGGTTCTGTAAACCGTGGGTATAGATGTATACCTACGGTTTATCAGAACCGTGGGTAATATGAAATATTAGTGGGCTATACCCACGGTTTTCAGAAAACCGTGGGTATAGACCTATTACGACGGCACTGCAGCGCACGGTTTTTGAAACCGTGGGTATATCCTATACCCACGGTTTTAGAAGCTATACCCACGGTTTAAAACCGTGGGTATAGGTGATATTTCCAGTAGTGCTTTTTCATCCTAATTTCCAAAGGTTAACTAAACATTTCCTCTGATACCAACTGTAGAGACCCCAAACTTGATGTACATGGACATTACATTACTTTTTCAGAAAACATAATACATAACAAAAACCAACACTCAAGGACCGTAATAGTTTAGTGTCTTTGAAAACTCGGAACATAATCTTCTAATCATGGTGAAAGATCTTCAACATCTCCCATAAAGATCTTCCCCTTTTTTTTCTTACCTAAAACCTTTCTTTATATCCTGGGGAAAAGAAAACAAATAAAGGGTGAGATAAAATTCTTAGTAAGGGTAAGCATGGATAAAATCAAACAAACCATATACATTTGAACTTAAAAACATGAACATAATGTTTAAACATCGAAATCTTGAGCAATGAAATAAAACATGGCAGTACGTAATGCATAAATCATAATAGAACATCAATCATGACAAAATAGCATGGGAATAAAGCATGTAATTGTGGAAAACCATTAATCACATGATATGATTTCCATAGTAGCTAAGGTGTTTCTGCCAAGACCATCTTAGTGGACAAAGTCCCTTTCTGAATCATGTTCACTACTCATTCCAGTCCTGTATCACTGAAAGAGATTAACTTACCATTCCACCCATGTCTATCTCATGAGATATAAATCTTTACCCAATGTATTATAGGGAGATATAGGTCCCACCCATCTCATTATGAAACCATTCTTTCATGTGCCACAAAATAAACACACATCATTCATAATAACCCAACGAATAAAATGTGTTTCATAAACATCATCCCATCATATCATAATCCATATAAAAGAAATGGATATCATTTCATCATAAGAAAAATAAGACCATGTAAATAATAGATACACAATAATTGAAACACAAAAATACTTAATATTGTTATCTTATATGGAAATTTTTTTTTATAAAACACTAGAAATGAATTCTTGAGGAAAATATCTTTTCTTCTTCAAAATCATTTTATTTTCTAAAAATTCCATAAAATTTAAAATGAAAAGGATTTTTTTGAAAATAATCATCAAAACTTGTAGAAGAATCTTCATAACAATTAGGCTTTATGAAACCATAAAAATCTGTTCTTGCTGTATAAGTTAAAAAAACATTATCCTCGTACTTTTGTCAAAAAAGTCAAAAAAGTTCTTCGTATGGTAAACAAAAGAAATATTACTTCCATAACATGTGGTAAAAGTAAAAAATGGGTAAAAAGGACATTAAAAATACATGAAAACATTTTTAGAAACATGGACATGGATGATAAAAATAACCCTAGTAAATACTTACAAATAACAATCTCGGATAAGAACAAGATTGGAATAGTTATCCCTTACCCTATGTCCGATATGCTTCGTATGTATCTGAACCTCATGTATAATGATTTAAATAATGGCATTGACTTATTAAAGAATGATATTAATTGTTATTATTTCATATATGGTTCACTTATGACTTTATATTACCCGTTCTTTTGTAAATTCTATGTTAAAGCAGCGTTTTAGGTAAAATCCTTTCATTTATCGTACGTGTTTCGATTTGTTGTTCTTGATATTATTACTCATATCCTGATTTACTTAATTCAAGAATGTAAAAAATGATTTATATATAATATATATTCAGTATATAAATATATATGATGGATCGATAAATTGAATGAAATACACCGTTCATGGAGATGGTAGGTCGTACGTATGCATGAACGCTGTTTTCGTTTCCTCATTGAATTGAATGGAATTGTGTAAATGAAACATTTATTTACATAAATCCAGTATCATTATTATGTAATATATTTCATGATTATTTAATATATATATATAATTTATAATCATACTTGAATGGTTAATCATGGAAAATGAATCTCATCGCGTTCGTGGAGACGGTAGTCGGTACGTACACACGAGCGATGATATCGTTCCCATAATTATTAAATAGAATTGGAGTGAATGATATAATATATCAGAATAATTATTATGTTATAATAACCATATATAGTTATTCTTTACACCATTATACCCATCCAAGTAAGGTGGTGGTAGAAAAACTAATTACATCACAGCGTGGAGACCGTATTTCGTACGTACGCACGCGCGGTGATATCATTTTCCACTGGATGGATAGAAGGTTAAATGGGGTTGTTTCATATTTATAATATCATATCAGTATATTATTGATAATTATTGTGTTACTTTATACTTAAACAACTAAATAATAGGATGTTGAAGAAGAAAGAAACTTGAAAGAATCGGTAGAAGAGATTACCTCTTCTTCGACGCACCTCCTTTAAGCTTCCTCTTAAGGGACTAGATTTGGTATTTTGAGAAAACCAGAACCTCCAGAATGTTCCTAGGGAAGTGGAGAAGATAAATGGGAAGGGTTTTTTTGAGCTTGAAGGCTTAAAGTGTTGTGAAGAGGAGAGGGAGGAGGTGCCCTTTTATAAGGGAGGAGAGGGGCACCTTTGGAATCCTCAAAAATATTGATTTATAATAAATCAAAACCCACTTAAAAACCTCCATAAATGACTCATATTAGAATATTAGATTATATAGGGTTGTAATATCATCAAAAAGTAAAATTTATACATGTTGGAAATTTATTTTAAACCTTATCAACATGATTTATCCTTATTTAATCTATTTAATTTTATTTGTGGTAATAAGATTCTAAATTTTTAATTGTTATAAATAATTACTTATATATTGTGAATTTTCCATAATTGGATAATTTATAACATTTTAGACTATATAAATTTTAATTTATAATTTTTAAATATTTTTGTGATTTTTAAACAATTTTATATTATGTTATTTTCAAAAAATAACAATAGTCTCAATTTTGAAACTATTCATTTATTTGAATTTAAATAAAATCCACACAGAAGATATGTTCTAAATATAAGCTTTAATATATTCATAACATGTTATATTTATCTATAAAATTAGTGGATCACATTAAATAGTTCATATATTATTTATTTTAATATTTTTAAAACCGTTTATTTGATATTTCAATCAATAAAATTATTTCAACATCACTATTGTGTCACCCTTAATGATAATTATTTAATCCTTAAAAATTATAAATAAATTTACATGATGTAGATAATTTTATTATATTTCTGGATACTATTTATTTTTTAAGTTTCAAGAAGTTTATAACTAAATTAAAATTATTATACTTATAAGATTTTAGAGAGTGACATGTTGTCACTTTCATTGGTTTTAATAATAATTAAATTATTTCCATGGTCGAAAGTCCATAAAATAAATATATTCCAACCCTTAGGTGATATGGGTCGACTTTTATTCATCCAATAGAATTTTGGTAGGTGTTAGGGTAATTTTATAATATTATTTTTACCCTTAATTAACTGATTTACCTTTAACTATAGTAAATAAAAATTACCGTAGTTACTATTCATAATATCAAAAAAATAAAAGTAACCTATTAACATAATTTAGACCCACTTAATTCAAATATGGAATCCATTTTTCAAAATTCAAAACACAGAAGTTGCAGTAATTAATTTAAAATTAATCATGTTGTTAAGAAACCTGCTTTTAAAAGTTAAAACATTGCCAAAGATTTAAATGTTTGTACCTATGAATTCAATGTAAAATTAATGGTAATGACATAAATTATATTAAATGGTAAAAATATATTATATTTATACTTTAAAACCATTAAATATTATAATTTTACCATATAAATTATTGTGATGAAAAAAGTTGTTTTTAATCAAAATATAGCGTGTTTTTACTATTCATTACATTATGAAAGTTATCAAAATAATACGAATAATTTATCCAACGTAAATTTTTATATCTTGATTCAAAAGAAGAATTTTATTTTGTCAAATTAAACTTATAAACATGTCAAAAACTAAATTTAATGTTGGTGCACCATCAAAAGGCTGCAAAACTGCATTTTTTGAGAAATACTTATTTTACCCGAAAAATTTATTTTGTTCTCATACCATATTCTATAAAATGTGTAAGATGAATTATAATTTCATAAAATTAAAAATTTAGTTACTACTATTCATAATGGCTAGTTCATAATAATATTATAACAATATATTGTTGTTTAGTGAAACTCAATATTGCGTACAACACACGCTATTGAGGAAGGTTGCTCTTGCATGCAACACAAGCCAAGAATAGTGTTTGCATATAATATAAGCTAATACTGTGTTGTGTATAGCACAAGATAATTTTGGTGTAGCGTACAACACAAAACATAAATGAAATTAAAAGAGTATTTTTCGTAAAATATTGGGGTGTTACACTTTTTGTGAGAAAAAGATTAACAGGATTTGTGAGGTTGTCTAAAAGATAGTATATAATTTTATCATTAAGAAAATTATTTTTAATGGGTGGAGAAATGGGGAGGAGGTTCCCTCCTTTTATATGTGAATAATCATGAACTCTACTAAAAACTCATTATTTCTCAGTAATATCACACCATTATTTATGGAAGATGGCCCAAAAATGGAAAATATTTATCTGAGAAAATATATAATGTCAATAATATCTCCACCATCAAATATAAAACATGTTTCAATATTTTTTTAACTATTTTCACTTTGTTGAACCCCTTTTAACCTTATTTACCATAACCGTTGTAACTCAACATTCCCACAAGGAAACTAACTTCAATTGAAGAATTTAAAATATGAATTATTTACATATTAGAACATTATGATTTAAAATATATAAATTATTCTATAAAATCATATTAATATGGTTTATAAGAAATAAATTTAGTATTGCCACATATAATTCTTAAAACCTCGTATAAAGAAAAAAATGTACTTTTAGAATAAGATTTATTTTTAGCATAAAATTATAAATGATATTTATTATATTAAAATTAAAATGTATATTATTATTCAATTAATATTTATTTAACAATAAAATATATAGAAAACATAATTCCCCCATGTTAAAAATTTATTAAAAGAAACATATTAAAAAGTGTTTTTGTTAAAACATTACATAAATTTTCTATGATGATATGAATGATGTTCATATACCAAAATATTATTATAAAATACATAATTACATGTTATAAAATATATTTAATATTATTATATAATCCTAAATTTTTATGAAATTCTACTATAACAATGTCATAAATGTGATTGTCTTAGTAAAATAATTATTTTTAACTATTCATCAAAAAATAAAATATATTTAAAAATCACCAAAATTAATACAAAGTTATTTTTTACTTGATGAATCAAAAATTATAATTCATATTTATTTATTCAAATTATATAATTGATAAAAATTAATTTTAAAATAATAAATTTATAATTTATTTAATGTAATTTTTTGAAAAATTTACCGTACATTATAAAAAATAAAATATGTGCCTGTCAATTAAAAACAACAATTTTAAAATTTTAAAGTCATATAAAATACATAATTGGTCTTATAAAAATGTTTCACTAATCTTCAATTCATAGTTATAAATTTATAATGTCATAAAATTCATGTTATTTATAAAAATTTTATATCGCACAATTCACATAAATATCATTTTTTATAAAAACACTAAAAATCATATTAAAATAATATTGATATACTAAATCAAAAAATTTAGTTTTTTTCAATTTAAATTTCTTTAATTTTCAATTTTTACTTTTAAATAACAAAAAAATACAATAAAAAGTTGTTCTTATATGAAAATAACATTTAAAAAACTAGTTATTCTTATTATTAATTTCTATAAAAAACTAAAAAATCTATAATTAATCAAGTGGTATTATAATTTATTAAAATAAATATTTTATAATAATATACCTAGTTTTATTTAATAGAATGAATAATACATAAAAATATAGTATCTGAAACACAAAAATGAATTGAATTAATTTGTATAAAATAAACATTATAAATAAATATTATAATTAATATATTTTGTAATCTGGTTTATCTTATTAACACATATGAATTCAATGGATATGTTTTAATGATCTAAATATATCATGGTTTTATTTTCTTATCATTATTATTTGTGAAGAAAGTTATCAGTCGTATTTGACATAATTATATGGAAAATATTTTAAAATATTGGGTTGTTATGTGAAGTGATGAAAATTGAACTGCATTGCTTTGTGGATGTGATAGTTTGGGCATACACACAATCGATGTTATTTTTTTCTTAATAAATTGAAATAATTTAATAATTAATGCTCTATTTAAATATTAAATTTCATTTGTATTAATAATAATGGTTTCATTATTTTAGGGTCTTTAACTAAAGTTTGGAAAAGGATGATTAAGAAGAAATGGAAAGGGAGTTAGAAATACTCTTGTTGAGAATGTATTATTTATCTTTAAAATCCATTTAGAAATGGGGGCATTGGAATAATTAAAAAAGACCAAAGCCTTATGAACATAAGAATTGAATATAATATGAGTAAAATTTAAATTTTTAGGATTGATTTATAAATTTTAGGTGTGTAATGAATCTTTGGAAATGATCCCCAATTATATGTGAAGGAAAGGGTAATTTTTGATATACTCATTACATTTTAATAATGTTAAGCCACTATAGAATTGTAAAAGGTTAAAAAATTGGAAAATTATAGAGGTAATCTTGGTTTGAGGATCCATCATTCGTCTACAAACTTATAGGGACATTTTTAAAATATTATATGTCTTTTACACTTAGGAAAACTTTTTTTACACTTTTTAATTTTACTAGGGTAAATTATTTTTCTCACCATGCTAAATAGTATTATTGTCCAAAACTGAAATTAAAATTATTAACTAATTTGAAAATGGGATTTAAAATATAAAAATCATTTTTTCAAATAAAATATGTAATGGTAATATAATTTAATTTTAATATTAGCACACATAATATATAAAACCCCTTATTAGAAAACATTATTTTAGAATGAAATTTATGTGTTTTATAAATTTTTCAACTTCATTGAATTTATTGATATAAAATTTTTAATTATAAAAACATTGTTATTTTTCTTATAATGAAATATAAAATTGAATATCATTATTAAAATTTTTAATTAAAAAACATCAAAAATGGTTTTGAAATTAAAATGGAATGTTATTTATGTACTAAAATATAAAACATAGGTTTTATAGGATTAATATATATTTAAAAGTAAAATATACATACTCCATAAATACCAATTTCTATCATTTAAATTATTTCATTAAAATCTAGTTCTTAATTATATAATAAAAATTTCATAAAAATTATATCATTCTTGACAAATATATTTTTTAGTAATGACCTAAAGATTAATTATTTTTTGATTAGTCCCAAAAAATCATCCTGGTCTAATTTTAGATTTCTAAATTAAAAAATTAATTTCATTTAAAAAATAAGTTTATAGTTTATACATTTAGTTTTTAAATAAAAAAATATTTTATTAAATATTGAACTTTTATATTGTTAGTTTTCAAAATCCCATTTTTTTCATTTCAAATCTATTGTTCGTTTTAATGATGTTATAATTTTTGTATTTAAATTTTACTAGATTTTATTATTATTATTTTTTTTGTGTGAAAAAAATTTTAGATGCCATATTTATTTAGGGAAAATTATTTACTAAAAGAATGGGTTGTTACATTCTTCCTCCTTAATAGAATTTCTTCCTTTAAATTTTATTATGTGGAGGAAAATAGGTGAAGGAAATTTTCTCCCATACAATCCTCATGTTACAATGTATCCTATTCAAACATATTATTATGCCACAAAACATTAACTGCATGGGTGGTCTATTTCATCATAGACATTTAGCTTCGGTCCAAGATCTTCATAGGTTGTTCTTTATATGAAATATCACATTACAATTTTATATCTTTTAAACACATAACATTTTATGGATTTGGTAGTTGATTCCATAAAAGAGATGTATGGAATATAATGTGTACTTGATAGCAGTTTTTAATTAGTGTTAAGCAATATGCAATGACCCCGACATGATCATGGATCTTGAAGGGATCAATGTATCCATGGCTCATCTTTACTTTATTCCCAAATCTCATAAACTTATTCCATAGATATATACAAAGGAAAAAAATTTCACCAACAACAAGCACTGAATCTCATTGGTTTTTATCTGTATAATTTTTATAGTGAATTTTTACAACTTTATAAAAATTTGAATTGTATGAATCGTCTCCATAATTTCTGGTATAAGGATCGGACCTATCATTATTCTCTCTCTAACTCTATCCCATCATAACAGAGTCCTGCATCTCTTCCAATAATGTGGTTCATATACTACCATATGAATTATATAATAGAAACTATTATTGTATAAGAATTACATCAAGGGAGGTATTTATTACAATATCCATATAAATCCATTGAATAAGATCTTTCCATTTTATTTAAAGTTTAAATGGTATTCTCTGTCATACCCTTTTTCTGATAATGAAAATCACTATTAGAAATCAGCTCTAACTCAAATGATTTATGAATACTTCTCCAGAAACTCTAGGTAAAACATTGATCCTAATCAAATAAAATGGATAGTGTTACTTCATGAATCCTTATCATTTACCTAATGTATATCTTTGAAGGATATCCAAGATAAAAATATTCTATGTTTTAAATAAAATGTGTCAACTTCATAATGTGGTCAACTATAACCCAAATACCATTATGGCCTATCAACACTTTTGGGAGTCCTATGATGAAATACATAGTGTAATTTTCTCATTTCTATACTAGTATAGGTAATATTTTCAATATACTCATATATATTTATCATTAAACCTTAATTTTTTGTCATTCTAATGATAGAGATATGTATTCTAAAACTTCTCTCATCACTCTATCCCACCAAACGTTTTGTTTTAGACCACTATATATCCTCTTAATTACTGCATAAATATATAATGATGAGATATTTGTATCATGTCACGACCTTCTTTCACCATGATGAGGGAAGGGACAAAAAAGTCCAGGCTCGTCCTTCCTTATGTTGAAAGAGAGGTAAGGACCCCCGAGTCCCTCCATCAATAGGCCCCGTAGTGGTGACTAGCACCAAGGGTATAGAATCACATGTAATATGGAAGGCATTGCCCTTTTTATTTAGTAGGATCGGGAGATATGATGGAAAAGATCCAAATAACTCCAAAAATGAAGGTAAAAGTAAACCCCAAAACCCATTCCCATATGCATGTTCATAGATAAACCCATACTAGTACAAGAAAACTTCAAAGGGAATGTACCAAAAGAAAGAAAAATAGCAATGAAAATTGTCTCGACATCTGAGCTAGTATGTCCCCACATGGTCCCCAAATTCCTCCTAGAAACCTAAAAGCAGTTTTATATATGATTGGTGAGTATACAATTATACTCAGTAGGAAAAACCCAAAGCACTCATGCACTAGTGGGGAGTCCTTCTAATGCCATGTGAAAAAGGAGATAACCAAAGCACCTAGCGAGGAAACTATCCACCCAAACCTCACCGTGGCACAATCCCAAAATAATGCAAGACAAGTAAGTAATAGTATTATTGTATCAATATTTGGGTACCCCTCACCGCTTCCCCATTGGTTATTGAAGACATCCTGCGCATTAGACCTCCCCCTCCATTTTAATTGTAGTCCCACTTCCACCCCAACAACAACCTTATGGGCTCCCTGAACCATATATATCACCCACAGACACCTAGTATATCACAACCATGCATCCTGACCACAGACACCTGGGCCATCATAAGCATATGTAACCATGCCCGCAGACACCTGGAATAGAACAACTACCGCCACGCTCGAAGCCACCTGAGCCTCATCCTAGAGACACTTGGGAAACAACATGCCGACACACACCTGGGCCAACCACCACAATATACCCTTCTCAAAGAGTCTTGGGAAAAAATGGACCCAAGGCTATCACAGCCTACCAGAAGAATATTGTGCAACTTGGGAGAGGGATTATAAAGAATATGATAACCATCCACCCACTAGGATGTTGGGAAAAACACCCTCCCACATGAAATGGGGGTGTTCGGTATGAATTGATCAACTATGGTGGTGTGAGAATAAGAAACACAAAAACTAAATTTATACGTATAGGTAAAAAAGTACTCATCCCAACCTAAGGGTTTTAATACTAGTCCACACACAAACATCCTCATTACTATTCATTCATACAAAATCACAACAAACCCAACCAGAGCGCAACTCGTTCTTGGGAAAAAATTCCCCATTGAACCCAATATTGTCATCATATTCAAGTGACTCCATTTAAATAATTCTTCACTACCGAGAAACTAACAGGAATAGCCACATTCTAAGGAATACAAAATATTCAATCAGTAATTTAAGAATTCACACTTGGTTCTCTTGTAAAGTCACAACAAAAAAGGGATATTTGAGATCCCTCGAAGTACTAGAACCAAACAAGGTCCCAACATATGGCTCCACATGGCCCAAATTCACAAACTAAAAACTTCACAACAGGGGATCTTATCCCCATCCATGTCACCTAACAAGAATCATGAAGAACAACTATACATATCACCAGAACAGGGTAAGGGAGTGTATGGATTTTAAAACACACCATTAGTTAAGTTCCTCCTTTCAGTTTGGTAAACATGGGTGATCACATAGGGATTCTTGTTCATTTTGAATCTATTTAATCAACCGAGTTTACATGATTAACCAGTTTCTATGTTATAGCCATTTAATCACAGGATTATCCAGAAAATAGAGGTTTATTAGTGCGCAAGAAAAGACCTCCAACAGCCACGATTTTCAGCAGAAATAATCCCATGAAATTCACAACATATAAGAAGGGATAAAATAGTATATAACCATAATAAAAATTTCCCCTTCATTATTTAAAAACCATTCATGGTTTCATCCCTACATGAAGAAGCATTATTGTGCCCACCCTGCAAGATACATAGTAAAGAGAGACGAAGTAAAAAACCTTACCAGGTTGATCAATGATCGAAGTTTTTATTCTCGTTCCAAGAACTAGGGATGCACGAATTGAAGGGGAGAACTCCAAGTACTCCAAGAGCGAGTAGGAAAGGCTCTAGCATTGGTGCACAACTATCCTTGGGAAGAGGAAATCCAAATGGACCACAGAAAAAAAGGAGACTAACCAGGAATAAGAATGAAACTCAGTGTGATAAAAGGAAAGATCATGGAGTTACTAGATATGACATATTGAATGAATTTAAAGGTTTATCATGGTTTCTCCATGTGGTTGGGAGGTTAAAAATGATGGAATTAATTGTTATTTAAAAATTCTCATCAGAGAGGTGTCAATAAGGGTTGTGAGTTAAAGTGTTTCCTTTAAATGGAGAAAAATTTATAACAGGGGGAGAAACTAAATACACGGGGTACATGTTTTGGTATCCCCATGGGTCTACCAATTAATGAGGGTTTAAAACATTTTTTACTGCCTTTAAAATGGTATTAAACATCTTTAAAGAGGTATTAAACTTAAAGGAGATTTTATGGGGGAATGAAACCCCGAAAACCCACCAGTGGCACCGATCAGGTGACACCCTAGTCGGGCCACATCGCTCGGTGACACATCGATCAGGATGCACCGATCAGTGACACACTGATTGGGACACACCGATTGGTGAAAACCCTATTGGGGCACACCGATCAGAACACACCGATCAGTTTCACGGATAGGTGACATCATAGTGATGCCCTGCAATCAACATTGACGCCATCCTCACTCAACCATAGCGTCCACACAACCCCAAGAACTAGATTTTGACAATGTAATGTACCATGAGGGTGATGGTCATTACATCAGGCACCACTTAAACTATTCTCACCCTTGAGATTCAAGATTAAACCCAAATAAAATAGAGGGGTCCGAACAACCACCTTGTAAGATAGCGTTCATGAAAAAAACAACCATAGAGTTGTTAAAAAGCTGGAACAAACCTCAATCTCTATGAAAATATCTCTCTCATCTATCTCCTGAACAAATATGGATACACTACCAATCCTCTCCCCTAAGTAAACACACAAACATGTAAAGGTCATTGCATCCAGTCATATTGATTAGGGAATCCCTTCCTCCATGTCAAGATACTATCCACTTTGGGTGGTACTGAATCACCCGCACAGGTTTAACCGCATCCACCTTAATGAATCTCTATTAGAGATCAAGTCCTCCATTCCCCATAGTCAATACCATTCACACACATTATAAGAACAAGGAAAACATCCCATCCCATAGCTCACAAATTCAAGTACTTCATCACAAACAAGTACAAAATAAAACAGAATAAAACTCAAAACATCTCTGGGTACTGGAACACATATATGCCTCTTGTTCCCAGGTACTCTCCTCGAGACCTCCATGCCTCCATAACACAAAAACCAAGGGAATGGTTCATCCACAAATCACATTCTCTTTACAATCATCGGTCCTCATTGGTCACTTTATGAACATTGTGTCATCCTCGATATCCTAATTCCCCCAGTCGAGGAAGTGTGAATCGTCATGTAGATCCTGACGGAACTGAGACACATGGAAGAAGTTGTGAACCCTCAGTAGCGGAAGTGGTAGTGTCAGTTGATAAGACACTTCTCTGACCCACCAAAACACCTCAAAGGGTCCAACAAACCTAGGATAAAGCTTAAATCCCCTGACAAAAATATGTTTCCAATGTTGAGGGGAAACCTTCAAGAACATGTGGTCCCTGACCATAACCTTCAAGGGTCTCCTCCTATGATCGGCATAAAATTTATACCGGTCTTGATCAGTCTTCATTCTCTCCCATATAATCTGAACCTTATATATTTTTCTCTGCACCACCTCTAGGCCAATAACACCTGCTTCAGTAACCTATGTCCAGCAAACAGGTGAGCATCACTATCTTGTATAAAATTCATCGAACAGACCCATGCCAATAATATAGTGATAGATATTTTTGTAGACAAACTATATTAGAGGAAAGTGTGGCACCCACGATCCTTTGAAGTCCAAAACACATGCCTGTAGCATATCCTCAAATGTCTAGATGGTCCACTCAGTCTTCCCATCTGTCTAAGGGTGGAAAGAAGTGTTGAGGCATAGCTGGGTTCCGAAATCATGTTGCAATCCTTTCCAGACCCGTGAGGTAAACCATGTATCCCGATCTGAGACTATGGACCTTGGAACTCCCTCCAACCACACCGCCACTTCCACGTACCTCTATGCTAATGAATCCACCACACTCGACTCCTTGATTTCCAATAATTGAGCGGATTTCATCATTTGATCCACCACTACTCAGGTAGCATTGTATCCTCCTTGAACTCTTTGTAGTCCTGTGACAAAATCCATGGAGATGACGTCCCACTTCCACTTAGGGACATATAAATTCTACAATAGTCATCTTGGGGCATAGTGTTCAACCTTCACCTACTGACTCATGAGGAACTTTACTCAAAACTCTGCCACTACCTTCTTCACCCCAGGCCACCAAAACTGACCCCTCAATCCCCAGTACATCTTGGAAACTATTGGGTGTACCTCTAGGAGTGATTTGTGGAACTCACCAAGAATTATCTTGTGCATTTCCTCCGGTACTAACAACTATCCATGAAACATCATCTGA
This sequence comes from Viscum album, assembly GCA_963277665.1. Lineage (NCBI taxonomy): Eukaryota > Viridiplantae > Streptophyta > Magnoliopsida > Santalales > Viscaceae > Viscum > Viscum album. Next base: position 1,076,327,030 of record OY728161.1, read on the forward strand.
TTATTCCTTTCTTCCAAACATCCTTTTGTAGCATCACCATGGATAACACGATCAGGCATCACTTCATCCTTAATGTCCCCCCATTGGGACTCCACCACATACTGAATAGAGAGGACTGCACTGTCATTTGGAACACACATCCTTTGCCATTCTCCACCCATGAATCTAGCTGTATGGAATCCAACTCTTATATCACCTTCCAAGCATCTTTTGAGTCTTAAACCATATCCTTCCATGACTTCCTACTCAAGGCATAGGCCACCATGTTCCCCTTTCCTGAGATGTAAGAAATTTCAAAGTTGTAGTCCTGAAGAAACCCCATCCACCTTTGTTGTCGCGAGTTCGAGTCTTGCTGGGAGAAGATATACCTCATGCTCTTGTGATCTGTTAAGACCACAAAGTGTTCCCTGATGAGGTAATTTCACAAAAAAAAAATAGTGATAACATGACCACTACAAGCTCAAGATCATGAGTGGCATAGTAACGCTCATTTGGGTGTAACTACCTAGACTCATAAGAGATCACCCCTATTTTTGCATCAGTACACACCCCAAGCCTTGGCCAGAAGCATCACAGAACACTTCAAACATCACCCCTTCTTCTGGAAACCTTATAACTGGGGCACTAACCAACTTTCCCTTCTGATAACTGAAAGCTACCAGGAACTGATCAATCCATACAAAAGCCTAGCCTTTCTTGGTCAAGGCTGTCAATGGTGCTGCAACTCAAGAGAAGTTGGGGATGAATATTCTGTAGTAACTTGTTAGACCCAGGAAACTACGAACCTATGTCATGTTCTTGGGTGCTTCCCAAGAAAAAACCACTTCAAACTTCAACAGGTCCACTAATATTCCCTTCTCGGACCCCACGTGTCCAAGGAAGTGCACCTATTGTGTCTAGAACATGCACTTGGAAGACTTCCTGTAGAGATGGTGCTGTTGGAGGACCTCTAAAACCATCCTCAGATACTTGGTGTGATCCTCCTCTAATCTTGAGTAGATCAGGATGTCATCAATATACATGACTAAGAACCAGTCCATATATTCTTCGAAGATGGGGTTCATGAGTCCCATGAACATAGCTGGTGCGTTCGTGATGCTGAATGGCATGACCATGAACTCAAAGTTCCCATATCTTCACCTGAAGGCAGTCTTCGAGATGTCATACTCCTTCACCCGCAACTAGTGATATCCTAACTACAATTAAATCTTGGAGAAAAAAATTTCCCCCTTCAATTGATTATAAAGGTCATCGATCCTCGGGACGGGGTAATGGTTCTTGATCTTCACCCGGTTCAGCCTCTGATAGTCTATTCATAGCCTGAGACCACCATCTACCTTCTTCGAGAACAAGACTAGATCACCCCATGGTGACACACTTGGTCATACAAAACCCTTATTCATCAGATCTTCAATCTGAATTCGTAACTCCCGCAACTTAGAAGGCATCATCTGATAGGGAGCCATCAAAATCAGACGGGCACTTGGTTGCAAGTCTATCCCAAACTCAATATCACGTCGAGGGGGAAGAGTCACCACCTCTCTAGGGAAGATTTCTAGGAACTCACTGAAGATCCTAAGGACTTCCACCATCTCTGTATCTACCAACTCCTCTAACAAATCAGATAACAAAGAAAGAAGGGTCTCCGCTCATCAACCGCCCTCCTTGAAACCATGCTCGCCGATGAAAGTCACTCGTTGTCCTCCAATATTTGAAAACATAAACATTCTTAGGAACAAGTAGATAACGTCACACACAGAGAACATCCATTCAATTCCCAAAATGAAATCATACGGCTGCATCTGCAGCAAATGAAGGTCCCCACTGGACTGATGTGGCCCCAACATCAGTCTGCATCACAGGAAAACAAAATAAAAGATGGTATGACCTCCGACTGGTGTAATCAAAACCAAGGGCATGGGAAGTCTCTCTTCATCTAGACCTAGAGTATGGTCTAGATTGCATACAAAAAAATATTGTGTATCTATTGAATCAAACAAGGCACATGCAAGAGTGATAAACAAGTTGATCATACCTCAAACTACTTCTTGCCCTACTAAAACTACTACCTTTGCGGCATGAAACTACCCACACCAATCTCTTCTGCCCCTCGATTGTCGGCCACCTCCCCAAACACGCCCTAGTTGAGATCACTGAGAAGCACCTTGAGGACGGTCTCCTCCTATAATTTATACACTTAGAGGAGTGGGACCTTGTTGTCCCTGTTGCTTCTGTTGAAAGGGTCTGGCTGGAAACTGTTGCTACTGAGGTGGGTGATGAACCATTCCACCCCCACTGTACTGCTCTCGATCCGGGCACTAATTCTGAAGGTTCCCATGGCTACCACGGATGAAGCATCTCGGTCCTAGTCCCACAAACAAAGGGCGAGGAGTAGCATATCAAAACTGGAACAACTAGGGCCTGCTCCCCACTGGCCAAAACCTAGAAGGCCCTGATGCATAGGCCTGATACTGAAGGCTTTCCCCTTTGACGAACCCAACAGGCTCCCCTCTTGTGGTACACCTCCTGGTGTGTTCATCATCTCCACCACTTCAGCCTTATTTTGAACCTCCAAGTATGTTGGTATAGTGAAGGGAGAAAGAGAATACTGAAAAGAAGGTTAGAGTGACTCCTCTTAACATCTTGTCGGAGACTCCTCATCCAGAAAGTGGTCCGGATCAAAACAAAGGAGATACTTTAACTTGATCCCTAGTTCCATCACTGACATACTCCCCTACTGAGTGGGGAGTAGTTCATGCCTCTTATCATCCATCATCATAGAAGAAAATAATTCCTCCTAGAACTCCTTCTTGAAGTCAGCCCAAAAAACAACAGCCTCCCTCTTCTCCCCAAGATAAATCATCCACTACTGAAAAACTGCTCCCCATATCTAGATTACATCCAGAGGAACCCAGTACTCTGTCGAAGCCCAGATCAAGCTAAAATCTATCACCAGCTCCTCGAGATATCACTCTGTCTCTATGTTAGATATTCTGCCCTTGTACTTCCCTAGGGTATTTTACTAAAAGGCATGAAGAATCCTCTACAATTGGTCATCCTCCTCCTCTCGATCACCCCTCTTTTGATCAGCCAAATCAGCCTCTTGGGCCTCGATCGCCCGCACTACTTGTTGTCATCTCCTGGGTTCTATAGCTATAAGTAAAACAAGGAATTCCTAATCCTGAGTAGTGTTGAAGATTTCCTTTAAATTGTTTCTTAAACTTGTTGTTTATTTAAATTCCTAGAATAACCAAAACTCACAAGAACACAAGTCATTATAATGCATGTACCTTTCCTAGCGTCTCTACCCTGCAAAAAATGTAGTCTCACCTGGTTGTTCGGTAGGTCCAGATTCCTTGCATCAGATCACGGGGGGGCCTAAAATAACGTGTCCTAGTCGGTCTTCCCTAGCCTATTTCATGCACCAAGATTTCCTAACATTGTTTCCCTACCATCCCATGAAATCCTCACTGTTCCTAACTTTGAACTCTTTACTATCTCTCAACCTCACCTTTGATACCATTCTGTCATGACCCGCCTTCACCAAGATGATAGAAGGGACAACAAACTTCAAAACCCTTCCTTTTTCGGGTAGAAGGAGAGATAATGACCCCAGAGTCTTGGATTCAATAGGACAGAGAGTGGAGAATATCTACAAGGGTATTTAATCATACGTAATATGTAAGGTACTACCCTTTTTATTTATTAGGATCAGGAGATATGATGGAAAAAACACAAAAAACTCAAAAAACTGAAGGTAAAAGTAAAACCAAAACATATTCCCATATGCATGTTCAAAGATAAACCCATACAAGTATAATAAAACTTCAAATGGAAAGTACCAAATGAATGAAAAATAGAAACAGAAATTGTCCCGACGTCCAAGCTAGTATGGTCCTATATGGTCCTCGATGTCCTCTTAGAAACCTAAATGTAGTTTTATATGTGTGGGGTGAGTATATAGGTATACTCAGTAGAAAAAACCAAAAGCTCTCATGCACAAGTGAGGAAGCATTCTAATGCCCTGTGAAAAAGGATATAACCAAAGCACCCAACAAAGAAAACTATCCACCCAACCCTCACCAAGGAACACTCCCCAAATAACACAATACAGGTACATAATAGTATTATAACATCGATATTGGGGTACCCCACACCACTTCCCCACTGATTATTGAAGACATCTTACACGTCAGACCTCCCTCTCCATTTTCATTACAGTCCCACTACCGCCCCAACAACAACCTTATAGGCCACCACAACCACATATCCTGCATACAGAAACCTAGGCCATCACAACCACGCATCTCACCCACAGACACCTGGTCCACCACAACCATATGTAACCACGCCCGCAAAAACCTAGACCGGAACAACTACTTCCATGCCTGAAGACACCTGGGCCTCATCCCGAAGACACTTGGGAAATAACATGCCATCACACACCTGGGCCAACAACCAAAACATACCCTGCTTAAAGAGTCTACGGATAAAATGGACCTCAGGCCATCACATCTTGTAGAATAATCTTGGGATACTTGGGATAGGGAGAAGAAAAGATCTAATAACCATCCACCCAATAGGATTTTGGGAAAAACACCCTCCCCCATAAAATGGGGGTGTCTGAAATGAAGTTCTCAAATGGATGGGGTGTGAATAAGAAACACAAAAAATAAATTTATATGTATAGGTAAACATGCACTCATCCCAAACTAAGGGTTTCAAAACCATCCCACACACAAACACCCTTGTTATTATTCATTCATACAAAAGCACAACAGAAACAACTAGAGCACAACTCATTCTTAGAAAAAAATTCCCCATTGAACCCAATATAGTTATCATATTCAATTGAATCTATTTAAATAATTCTTCACTAGTGGGAAACTAAAAGGCATATTCACAAGATAAGGAAGGAAAATAACCAAGCGTCAATTTAAGCACTCACACTCGGTTCTCTTGTAACGTCACAACATCAAAAGGGATATGTGAGATCCCTAAATGTATTGGAACCAAACTAGTTCCCAACATACATCCCCAAAGAGCCCCAGTCCACAAACTGACAACTACACGACAATACATTCCATCCCCATCAATGTAACCTCAAAGTCATCAAGTAGAACAACCATACATATCACAAAAACCGAGAAAGGGAGTTTCCGGATTTTAAAACACACCATTCGTTAAGTTCCTCATTTTTGTTTGGTAAACTGTGGTGATCAAAAAGGGATTATTGTTCATTGGGCATCAATTTAATTAATAGGGTTTACATGATTAACTAGTTTCCATGTTAGATCCATTCAATTATAGGATTATCTAGAAAATAGAGGTTCATTAGTGCCCAAGGACCACCAATGGCCATGATTTTCAGCGGACGTAATCTCATGAAATTCACAACATATAAGCAATGATAAAAGATTAAAACACCATAATCAAACACGCCCTTTCATTATTTAAAATCTGGTTATTATATTCATTATGGTTTGGCTCCATCCATCCTTGAAGGAACATTATCATACCCACCCCGCATGATACATAGTAAGGAGAGATGAATGAAAACCCCTACCTGGATGGTCAACGATCAAATTTTTTCTCCTCATGCCAAGAACTAGGGATGCACAACTTATAGGGGGGACACCATGGACTCCAAGAGAGAGTAGGAAAGGCTCCATCATGGGTGAACAACTATCCTTGGGAAGATGAACTCCAAATAGACCAAGGAAAGGAAAAGAGACTAGCCAAGTAGAAGAAAGAAACTCAGTGTGATAAAAGATGAGATCATGGAGTTATGAGATATGAAATCTTGAACGACTGTAATAGAGGATCATGGTTTATCTACATTGTTGGGAGGTTAAACACAATGGAATTAATTTTTATTTAATAATTCTCATCGAAGAGGTGGTGATAAGGGATGTGAGTTAAAGGGTTTCCTTTAAACAGATGAAAATGTATAACAGGGGGAAAAACTAAACACACGGGGTTTATGTTTTGGTAACACCAAGGGTTTCCTAATTAATGGGGGTTTAAAAAATCTTTTACTGCCTTTAAAATAGTCTTAAACCTCTTTAATGTGGTATTAAACTTAAAGGAGTTTTTATGGGGGAAATAAACCCCAACAAACCTCATGTGGCACTGATCAGGTGACACACTGATCTGGACACACCGATCAGGGACACGCCAATCGGGGCACACCAATTGGTGAAACACTAATCGAGACGTACCGATCAGTGACCAACTGATCGGGATGCACCAATCGATGACCAACCGATTAGGATGCACCAATCGGTGTCACCAAAAGGTGACACCACAGTGACGCCCTACCACTGACACTGACACCCTCTCACTCACCCATAGCATCCATGCCACCCCAAGCACCAGATTTTGACAAAGTAATGGACTACGAGGGTGAGTGCCATTACACATCATATAAAAGTTCCTTCTTGAATTCTGATTTTTATGGGACTGATATTGGACTTCAAAAACTTTTAAATCTATCTTTATCAATGTTAATCTCTAGAATATTTGATAACTTTTTGGTTTCTCTGTATCTTCATTATAGGATTATTTTGTCTTTAAGAGGAAGAAAGGTTAATAATTTACTTTAGAAATATTGGATTCCTATCCTTTACTTATGACTTTGAGATTCATTCATTGCAGCTCCATTAGCATTAGGTCTCTTTTAAACCTTATCATTAATAGAGTGGCAAGATATTTCTTACAAAGAGCATAATACACATTGTTTTCTTTCCTTGGGTTGTAATATATACAACCTCCATAATCAGTGATCATATCCACAAATATTCCCTAGAACATATTCAATTCCTTTAGTGTGAAGATATATTTCCAACTCTTGTGACTAGTATATATATCACATTTTTTACCAAAGAGATAATGTCACAAAATCATTGAAGTGAAGATCACTCATTATATCTCCAAATCATGTGTGGTGTAATTTTACTCTTGAGACATTAATTATAATGGTTCATAATTAATCACCTTATAATTATAAATATAGATTCAACCTAATCACTTTTTCAAAACACCACAATAATTAATGGACCCTTCCCACTACAGGTTAATGTATGTTTAGGAGAATTGATAAATATTTTTGTTTGTTTGTTGAAACTTTATTCACATCCATCCATTCAATGTACCATCACTTCCTTCCAAGATATCTAGATTAGTGTATTCGATATAATTGAGACAATTCACACAAATAATCAATAATATACTAATATCCTAAGAAAACTATGGATCTCAATTACAGTGTTTTGTCTAGTCTATTTCATGAAAATTTTTGTTTTTTATGGAAATACTGATATTACCTTTCTTGTGATTACATAACCCAAGAATTATACTTTCTATAGTTAGAATTCTAACTTTCAAAATTTGGCATACTTTTTCTATTTTATCAAGGTATTCAACACAATCTAAAAATGAACTTCATGATCATCCTTACTCTTTGATTATATAAAAATACCATCTATAAAGACAACCAATAATTGATCAAGGTTGTCTCTAAAGTCACTATTCATTGGATCCATGAAAATATTGAGATAATTCATATGTATAATGGTAATTACTATAAATTTATATTATTCATACCCAATATATAAATTTTTCCTATAAATTTTCCCTCTTTTAACCCTTAATTGGTGATATAAATATTAGGGTTTAATTATTGAGAATTACCAAGATCCTCTGAGTTGAATGAACAGATCCTCAGTATGTGGTATATAATAATTGTTCTTGATCTTGATTTTATTATGCTCATGATAGTCAACCCAAAATTCATTTATCCATACTTCATTTTGACAGATTATTGGTACACCCCTAGATGGTACACTAGGACCTATTAAACCCTTATCCATATTCCCTTGTAGTTATTTATTAAATTTCTCCAATTTAGTAAGACCCATTCAATAGAGACTCTTTGATATAGGAATGGATCCATGTATGATTTCAATTAAAAACTCAACCTCATTCTCTAGGGGATGACTATGTAGATCATATAAAAAACATCAGTATACTCTAGTATAATAGGCATGTTATGAAGGTTAACTTATACCCTAATTATTTAATCCAAGAGCCCCTAATTTTGGGTTATCATAACTCATATGATAAAATTTTCTTCGACAAGGAGCTCATAATCATCTATTAAATAATAATTGATAAAAACATGATTTGGGATATGAATTTTTTTTTCATATATCAAAAATTGACATGTTCTCTATGTGAAGAGAGTTAATCTATGCCTAATATTATGTAAAAGTATTCTAAGGGATGTATAACTAGTTTCAAAGGGTGTATCATCCCATAAATCATGATTATATAAGAGATTTATATAATAAAAAAACACATAACTCCACCAATAGTTTTCATAGATATTTAAATATAAATTTTGTTAGGAGGTGAATCAAGATTCATAGCGGACATGTTAGATATATAATAATGCAATGAAATAGAATAAAATAACTCATTTGTATATCTAGAGTGTATTATAAGTGTACCTTTCACTAATTAATTGTTATTTTCTACCTTAGTAATGTAGAATTTTTTTATGATCCTTATTACCTTTGATCAGAATGTTCGTTGGGTCTATTCTCATAATTTTTTTACTGGGGTTAGGAAAAGTATTCATGTAATTCCCAATATCCTTGTATTAAAATGAATGAAATGTTCGTGTCTCATTAGTTAGTTTCTTATTCTTCTTCACTTTTTCATTAATCCACTTATCACTAATTAGGTAGTTATGATATTGATTCCCCACTTTACCATTTTTAAAACACTTCTATGTGAACATTAGGAAATTATTGGGGGTGTTTCTTCCCATATTTCTAACATTTGGGATATTTAATTTTATTTACACCATGTGACTTATCATTGGAGCCTCCATGATACTCTATGTTTATTTTATTTTATTTATAATAATTTTAGTGTCTTACTTCAATTCTCTCATTAATAGAACATTGAAACATCTCTTCATATCCTATGATATCTCCTATAGATAATTCCCATCATTTACTAGGATTTAATCTAGTAAAGAAGTGGTTTATTTTACTTTAAATATTCTATGTAAAACTAGAGTTATAACTCACAAGCCACTTGATTTTTTTTCATCATATGTACTCACTGATTCATTTTTTGATATCAAATCCATTAATTCCCTTGCCATATTCATGTGAATATTTTTAGTAAAATACATGATGAGTTATAATCTCTTGAAATCCTCTCACTCTATAGAGTCTAATTTATCATTTTTCACAGATTAATAAGAAAATTACACAATTTTTTAGCCTCTAAATCTAATAAATAAATGTCCATAAAACCATTTCATGTTTTGAACACCAGGGAAAAGAAAATAGATTTTCCGTTGTATTAATATATTTCTTAGAAATAAGTGTATTTTGGGACCCATTAAACAATGTTGTATGTTGAAACATAAAATAATCAATAAAAATTTTCTCCTTAATTGGATTACTCAAGAGATAAATGTGGTTCACATTATTATTCATAGAGTGATAAAGTTGAGTGATCATAGCCACTGTATTTTTTACTCCAGTTCCCAAATAATTGGGTAGTTCTTTAGGGAAATCACTACACTATCCCTCCAAAACATTATTAACTTGAATCCTTATGGATCCTACAATTACAAAAACCAAAATTTATTAACATAAGTAATGAACAATTCTCTTCATAAAGTAATTATCCTAAATAATAACATAAATTTTAAAAATTGAAAAATGTCACACTTTGATAACTTCATGTTAGAATATGATTCTTTGAATTCAACCTAAATAACTCTATATTCTATCCAGGTCATCAATGGTAATTTATTATTATAATTTCTACCCTAAATATATTCAAATACCTCATAATGGTTCATAATAATCATGTGAATTATCAAATAATATTGTTAGGGAGTGTGAAACCCGGATTGTTGTTATGCCCACTACTAATACCCCATAGGTAATATTGGTTAATTCAAAACCAACCTTTTTTAGAATTATCACCCATAGGTGTATATGTTTCTGTATCACATCAACATGTAGTATCCATATGGGTATGTAATTTCTAGGAAACTACCACTCTATACTTTACTAATCAAATAAGATATTATTGTATATATAGAATTATCCCTGTGTTTTTTTACTAAATTAATCTCATTATAGTTCTCATTAATAGATAAACTAATCACAAAAAATAACTAAACCTTTCATTAATACTAAATGATTCATCGGAAGAAAAACATTCACTAATAAGTCATCAATTCCAAGAATAAAATAATGAAACTCTTAAATTGTTGCACAACCTAAGGAGCTAAAGGCATAGAGTGTTGAATATCAGCTACATAAACATCATATTTGAAAATAATTATGAAAATCATATATAATCACACCACTATAGACCCACTTATATTCATATCATATGATATAATCATTATTGTAACACAGGGAATGGAAATATAAGAAATGGATGAGCTCAATTTCACACTAAGGGGAATATATCATTTCCTCATAATAGTTAGATCTTATACATGTGAGAAACATGAATATGAGTAAAATTTTAGATAAAATATAATTGGAATATAAGATAGAAATAAGTATATCAAAGTGTCATAACATTAATAAATTTTTTAGAATCATTAAAAAAATTCCCAAATCATGGTAACATAACATAAAAGTATGTAATTTGTGAGGGAATAGGCATAAAATAGGAAACTCACATAGAATAAAAAGAAAAGAAACTTTTAAAGGTGTTCAAATCATAATCATAGTGAAACCTTGTTATAAACTCATTATTACCATGCCTTTGTGAAAAAACTCATTGTTTTCATGCATTAAAAAGTTCCCATTATTCAGAAAACATTGTGAACAAAGTCCTTATATCCAAAAATTAAAATGTGTAAAAACTAACCATGTTGATACCTCTATGAGGAAAATAATTATTTCCATGAATTACTATCTCATGAGATATCAAATGTTACCATGCAATAGTGGGGGATATAGGACCTCATCTATCATCAAATATAGTTATGTTTTCCATATAAAATAAATAATCTTCATATCATAAGGAAACCACATAAAGAGATTGGCTTTCATAAAATTTCCAAAAAAACATCCAATAACATAAACTTATCACATAATAGGACATTAAAAGACACTTTTCCAAAAGGAATCATATCATAATAGTATATATAGCGCAATCAAAACATTTATTCAGGAGAAAAAATTCCATATCGGAAAATAATGGTGAAAATAAAAATGTGTTCATTAAATCCTTTCAAACATTGACAATAAAAATTAAGATATATAAACTTCATTCAAAACATTTTCTTGGATGAAAAAATAAGAACTTTGAAAACCTATTTTATAAATTCTAAATATTAGATCTTTGAAAGGAATTAATAGTCAAACAATTACATTCAAAGTTAAAAGTATTTTTTTCACATGATAATAAATGACATTATTATTCTTTACAGGTATTATTAAGGGAACACAAATTGGGAAAAAATTAAAAGATTTTATTTTTAAAATATGTAAAATGGAAACAAGTGATATAAAAAAGTAAAAAAAATATGGATTTAATTAAAAAATACTTTCTATATGAAAAACACTAACGCGGAAGAGAAATATGCATTGGTAAGAAAAATAGTTCTTCTTACCAATGTCAAACTTTTATTTGAGAGGGTGATTCATTTAAAATATGAAATCTATCAGGATACCCACCTCAATGGTACCCCTTTGGGGATAGAAATGATATGAGGTATATAATGATGCAGGTATCCCATGTCTATTTGGACACATGTTGGAAACAATCACTATGGTTATATCACACAAACATATGGGGTAATTACACTATTATATGTGATAAATGAGAGAGATAACAAAGAAAAAAACCCTAAACAAGTCATACTCAGAAAAAAAATGCAAAAATATTATATGAATGTAATGATATACATCTAAAGCAACTGAAAAACACTAAAACAGATCATTGGTAATGACCACGAAGCCTCAACATCTCCTAAAATACTCCTCAAAATAGAAAAGTCCGGTTCAATCACTAACTAGCCTCTGTGGGCATGATAATTAGTATATATATACATATGGTGAGAATAACTTGTATACTATGTAGGATAATTCCTACAACCTCTCATACAGAATTAGAAATAATCATATTAAGACCCAGTGAGTAAAAAATGAAACTAACCCATCACCTAAATAGTTTTAGTATTCTATTTTGTATCCTATACATTATAACCTTCCACCAATTATGACATAGAATAGATCATATAATTTAATAACAAAATAGGGTACCCTAATACCTCTTCCCCACTAGTTTCTCACTCCTACTAAACACTTCACATCCTAATCCATCACTATCCAAAATTTAACCTGAAGAAACCTCATCTATAGTATTCCATCATTAAGACACATAAAAACATGCATCATGTTTATCACATCATCTCATCCTCTCATCCACTTCACAACATAGTAACTGAGTAGTGTTTAGGAGGCACCATATCTCGTATGTTATGTATGATACCTCAATAAATCATAGCTAAAATATAACATACTTATAATAACATTTAAGATTCTATATCTAGAGATATTTCTATTTGAAATTACAATAATCCATTACATTCCTTTATACACATATTTGGGGAAAGATGACCATGTATTTTTGAGGGTCCAATGAATCTTGTACGTCTTGTATTGTGACTCATCCCATCATATCCCATACAAAACAAACTTATAATAATTTTTAGGATACTATATCCATGGATATACGTGTTTAAATCAACCAGAATCCATTATATCCCTCTAAATACATATGTGGCCTATTATGACCACCATGAAAACCAGTATATAATACTACCAAGTGAAGATAGTGGGTATAGATGGGGTAATAAACTATCCTTTTTTCACTAACATGGATTTTGGGGATAAACCTCTTAGAATCTACTAGATTCTAGTTCCCTACCAATAGGGGTGGGGTAGCATATGAAATAATGAAAAACATACATGATATATATAAGGCCCAGAATAACACTATGGGAAACTACCTTACCATAGAATCGTATGTTGCTAATATCGTAAGGGACTGTAGGATGCCACTACTAAGGCCTAGGAATAAAAATCATAAAAGCATCACGCTTCCTTCAAATTAATTAATTGGCCATTAATAAATTATTAACCTAAAAAAATCATAAATTATAATTTTTATCATCTTGGCCAAGTGCCAAATGAATTATTAATTATTTTATTGTATTCTCAAGTATTTCATCATCAGAGTAATCTTCAAGAACCGACCCCATTCTTTAAATAATTCATTTATAATATCATAATTATCTAGTTACAATTGAACATGGTCCAAGGTTCCATATAAAAGATTCACTCTTAATAATTGTCTTTAAACCACTTCCTATAATTGTAGAATAATTATAAAAAATAGAAACTGACCATATTCAATCAAGAAAGTACCCCATATGTTAGGACAACAACAACATCAAGAAATCATGACTTCAACCACTTTTACCCATCCCAGTTCCACCCCTGACACCATAGAACATCATACCACATCCATCCTCCCATGAAAAACTCATCATCACCAACACCATGTGTCACCATCATATATTTAGGCATCCCCACCTATATCATCTCCATAATAAGCACGTTATTCCACTAATACAACCTCAGGCATCCCGGACCATATCATAACCATAACTATAACCCCATTTTTTCATCAAAAATATGAGAATCCACAACCATTTTCTCAATAACAAAAGGCTAATATACAATCATATTAAGGATCAAAATCCATAGATAATAAATACATATTTGATGTATTATTACACATTTAAATTAAAGTTAATCATTTCCAAATTTAAAAATTAATAATGCCTTTATGATACAATATAAGTCTTAATCAACCCTAAAATAAATATTTAATCAATCATTAAATATTTATAATTTCCTTAATTAACTGATTAATTTACAATAAATATCACCAAATCAACCTAACTAAATTTAAAAAGTTAAATTTTATTTATTAAATCTTTTGTTCCACCAAAAGATTATATTTCATATAAATCATCAATATTAATGATGATTGTTTCAACATTCTGTCTTTTTATAAACAAAGTGTTTCTAACTTTATGTTGTTATTTTCTTTCATAGAATATCAACCATTTTTAACAACTATAACCAAAAGATATATCATTATTTAGTAAATATCATAGTAAATAAAACATATATCACACATCCAAAATATTTCAATCATGAATATTAAATATTCCCAAATGCGATAAAACATATAGTTCCTAGAATGTATTTAAATTATTACATGTGATAATATCCATTTTAGTCTTATAATATCCATAACAATAAACAAATATAATTATCATCAACAATATTTAATAATTTAATACAACAATATGATTTCATTTTATTTTATCAAATTATAATTAGACAAAGTTAATCCACTATCTATTCCTCTATCATAAATAATTTTCTAAATAATTATCATTTATCTATAACCTAGAATAACCTCATTTACTCCTTCTTCCTATAATAATATATATTATCAAAAATATTTATCTACTAAATGTAATAAATAATCAATCACCTTTATATAAATTATTATAAAAAATATTTATCTTAGGAGTTCATTTTCCAGATTCTAGTATAATTTTACATGTCCATGTAATGTAATATTCTTTTTGAATTTAATCCTAGAAATTATAAAATAATGTGTTAACCATTTTATTCATGCAGGAAAATTTTATTTCATTGAATGAAATAATATTATTAAGTAAAATGTATTGTGTAAAAATCCCAATATCAATAGCATCAAACATTATACTATATAAATTAAACATTCATTCAAATCTAGAATTAATAATATCTCATTAATAGAATTACTCATAATGCATTTATCCTAAAATTTTGAAATTTTAATATTATCACCCATTTATTCCTCATGAGATTATTTTTAATATCATTGTATTATTATAGTTAATCATGTCCCTTTAAATAAATAATCTATATCATGGTAACATCAAACCTTTATAATATGAAAAAGGATAAGTCACAAATCCCATTCCTTGATATTTATTTTTCAAATCACTACACCCAAAATACAGGAGAGAGAAATATATATTCATCTTGAAGACCATGGATCTAGAAGTAAATTATTATTTAGATGATTTCCAAAAGACTCAGAAAATGAAAATTTCAAGGTTTTGGGTCATTAGAACTTGATAGAAGCAATTAAGAACTCAAATGAGAGAAATAAACTCATTTTAATCATTCATGTATATACTTACACTGATAATTTAATAGATTTTCATTTATTTTATTTCACATTAAAAACCTTACAATTTAAGACTCATTTAAATATTTCAAGATCACGGATTTAAATAAAAACACTTTACAAACATAAAATTCACTGATTTCCTTTTATTCTGCTTTATTTGAGCTGAAAACACATTATAGGAGGTTCTATGAAAGAAATCCAGGTTTTTAGAACATTCCGTCTAAATTTAAGTGACACCCTTGTGCTACTTAAGGGTAATAAAATATTACCCTTATGTTTTTTCTTACACATACACAAGTAGACTCTTACTCTCACATGAATTTAAGTTTATATATTTTTTCCTTAATCAAGTAACCTTATGTAAGTTGGTATCCTTATGGATGTAATAATATAAAATTGGGTACCCTTATATTCATACCCTTATATGTTTTGGTACCCTTATGAAAATTACCTTACATTAGCTTGTAACATTATACAAGTACCCTTACCTTAGTTGGTACCCTAACAAAAATTTGAAATTGTCCATATATAACTTTACAAAACTATAGATACATATATATAGGATTCAATAATCTCATCTTACTATTATGAATTCATGGAGTTACCATTATATAGGGAACTATACCTTTATAAAGTTAGGAGAAAATAAGGATTTCCATTATGGAACACATATAAATTATCCTTACCTATAAGAAACTCCAAAAAACTACTATGTACCATTATACGTGGCATAAAAACCATAGATTACCTTTACAGAGAAAGTATAAACTTCCTTATACCTTTTTTCAATCCATGATACTAAAAATATACCTTATAAAACAATAAAAGAATGTATAATGGAAAATATTTTATGGAAAATATTACTTTTTAAATTGAAAAACTCATAATAAAATGATTTTTTATAAATTCCAGACATCCAAAACACCTCCAAAAATAATTAAATTAATAAAAAACTTCTAAATTTAATTTAAAATAAACTTTTAAAATTTCAAAATTAATTCCATAATTTTAAAAACCATTTTAAAAAAACTTTATAAATTGAAAAATAATTTTAATACTTTCTGAATTTAAGAAATTTATCTTAAGTAACTAGATATCCTAGAATGAAAAAGTAAGGTGTTGGAAAAATATGGACCCATATATTATATACCTATAAAAAAATTCTCATCCTGAATAATTGAAGAAAAAATTTTAATGAGAAGAAAGTTATTGGTTATAAATTAACCTCCCCAAAGATGCCTTTCAAGGTTTTTTCCATACATGAAACACAATAACCACTGTAAAAGTTTAAATCGTAAGGTTACACCACTTTTTAATAGTTATCGAACAATATTTGGGAAAGATACCTCCCAAATGGGGGTTAGGATATTTATAATAAATTTCATAAAAGATGATAATAATTCTCATATTCAACATGATATTAGATACATTATCCAAAAAAATCAATCATTAATCCAATTAGAAAATTGAACATATATATGTGCCTCTCATTTCCAAGTAATACAAAAAAAAGGAACACTGATTTCTATAACAAACATAGTAAGTAATGAATATCAATAAATCATGTGAAAATCATTCTTTTTAATGCAATTAATTATTAACATTTCAATATGAAATAATATATTTTTATCATGTCCATTCCATTCAAATTCATCCTTCATTTAAATCATATTTTTAAAATTCATCCAATGTTTTCATATCCTTGGAAAAGGGGTTTTATTTCACAATTACATGTCTTTAATTCCAAAAAAAATAGAATAATTTTTTATCATAAATCCATAATTATCATTTAAAATCACACTAAATAAAATAATAAAACATTTTATGAATTTTTATTTCATCAAAATCTTAATTCAAATAATTATTTCAACTCAAGATAATTTTTTGGGAATCAAAAAATAAATTTTCAAAAGATATTGTTAGTTTTTTCTATCACACACTTGGTCATTTCAAATCATTTATCAAGAGTATCAAATAAATATTTATAAATCAATTGTAAACTCAAAATAAAATAAGAATCAATGATAAAACATTTAATGATGACATATTTAATGTAAATTATCCATTTCAAACAAAACACTTAATATTTAATAGGAGTCATGTATTGACTTATGTACATAGGGAAGTTACATTATTTTATGAAATCCTTTTAAAACTATCTAATTTTTTCATATTTAATAATTTTTTCTAGTTTTTTAACGAAACATAATTTACCAGAATCAAACTCATGCAGAATCTACAAAAGACATAATGTCCCAATTTCTATTTACCATTTTCCATTAGTGTATTCTGTTACTTCAAGAGTTTCAAATGAACATCACATAAGATTATAAAAACAATTTAATCACTTATATCATCATAAAAAGACCTTCCATAAGAATAAAATCAAAAGAACCCATCCCCCATACCATGATATTGTTTTCTTTTGGAATAACTGACTCACCTAAATGATTTAAAACATGTTTTAACATAACGCACCATAATGGGTGAAGTTTTCCCTCCTATAATTATGCTCAAGGAAATAATATATTTAAACAATAAAATAGGAATACCCTCTGGGGATGTAATCACACTGGCTATAGTCACGTTATAAACAAGTAGAAAATCATAACCCACAACATATGTGACATTAAATTCATTATAGAAAGGGTAATTAATCCATCTCTATATAGAAAAAAATTAAAGGCAAATGTATAATAGTTTTCTTTTCTTGAAATAGGTCCCATATCACCTATAACAATTGAATATTATAATGATTAAAATAAAGGAATACATACAATAACACCTTCCTCCAGAATAAAACATGACCAAACCTAGTGTGAGAGGTGAGTAAAGGTTGAATGTTATGATAAAAACCCCTCAATGAGACCAAACGAGGGCCCAAAGAGAGGGTAAATAGTTTCCCCTACCCACATATCAAACAGGGAGCTGAGGAGAAAGTAATGTAATGGTATAAACAATTTTAAAGAATATACCATCCCTAAACCACATCTCTATCTCAAAACCAAACCCATGGAATGAGTTATACTAATCGTTTTTGAAGGTAATTATGTGTGGATTGGAAACCAAAAGGTTCCAGTGATATAAATGATCATTGTTCAAGGATTTATTAGGTGGGTTTGAATCAAATGAATGTTGATATGACCCTACAATCATTCTGGAAGGATATAAATACAATGATGAAGAAAAACTTTTTCTTTCACTTCAATGGGATAAAACTCAAAGGTTTTTTGGCTAAATTAGGTATTTTAAAGGTCTTACCACACATCATAAGAAGAGTTCTAAAATGATATAATGGATGTAAAACATAACTGCCTAAAATTTCACCCATCCTAAAGTTTAAGATAAAAACTCATCTAGGAATATTTCTCATTACATCTCCCACAAAACATAAAAATCCTCTAAAACCCTATGGAATGATGACCAATGATATCAAGATAATCAATTCATCATAGTCATGACCGAAAAAGCCCACTTCTCCCTCTAAGTATTATTAAAACTAAATTATATCACCACCTCCTCCATCCAAAACTCTATCACATAATCTAAAATGAGAACTTAAATCTTTAGTGGGATTTAGTGATGGAACACTCAAATTTTTCTCCTCCAAGAATCATTGTCTTCATCCTCTACTCATTAGAAATTTATAGACACATCTCATTAAACATAATTGATAAAAATTGATGTGGATATTAACTTGGAGCCACTCTTCTAAAAAAACAATTTCAGTTACTCATAACCTAGAACATAGATTATTTAAGGTTAATTAAATACTACATTTTTTTATCATTTTTCTATTTTCTACCTCATTTAAACAATGGCCCATATAATCATGATGCATGATCCTTTACTAGTTATCTTCCCCGCAAGTAGAATCACTTCACTTAACATATCCATTAAATTTTAAGGTCTATTTTTTGGATCATAGGGGTTCCTAAAATCCCATTTTTTAGCTGGTATCCCTTTTTTACATCATGTACAAAACTTAGATGAAATTGTTTCCATACTGACCCAAGTCTCCTCACCATTTCAAACCTCAAAACTCTATCTAATCTCTCTAATGTAACCTCTAAAGCCTCTCTTTTTCATGACCCATTCCCCCAATTGGGCCCCTCCAATGCCAAAAATGAAATAAGTTAGATAATATCACATAAATCCCACCACTAATAGTCCATGGATTAGTGACAAGCACTGAGGGTTTATCACACACACAATTGGGATGTATTACCCTCTTAGATATGAGAAATTGAAAAGATAAGATCGAAACCACCACCAAACAACCCCTTTTCAAAAAAAAGAAGTGAAAATACTAATAGATTATGTGAATAAAATTTAATAAAACTGGGACAACATAAATACACTAAAATAGACCCTTAACAGTATCCTTAATGCTCCAACAACTCTTGAATAACCCCTCAAACAATAAAAATTCAGCTTGATCACCACATTCTTCTGCTAACATGAATATATATATATATATATAGGTTGAGCATAACATGTATACTCAATAGGATCCCCCTTATAACCTCTCATGAGGAATGAGAAAAAATTATACTAAATCCTTATCATTAGACAAACAAAACTAACTCGTCGCCAAAATATGTTTTCTATTCTTTTCCCCACACTCACCATGTAAATTTCTCACCAAGTATCACATACAAGATATCCTATAATATAATAAAAAAAATAGGGTACCCTACTACCTCTTCCCCATGGGTTTTCCAATCTAACACAATATCACAAGTCTTGAACCATGACTTTATAAAATATAGACTAATGAACATTGGGCTAAAGTAATCCATCTTGAAGACACCTAGGTGGAAACAAGCACCCCATTCATCACATCATCTCATCATCATATCCACATATACATAAAGTAACAAGGATGTTTCTATGATACATAGAATCATGTATGTCTTGTATTATACTAAAATCCATCACATTCCATACACAATATACCTATAGTTACTCTTAGGATACTATATCTAGAGATATATCCATATGAAATAACCACAAGAAATTACATCCTTCTACACATGTATATGTGGAAAGATAACCAAGTAGTTTTTGGGATCCACTATAGCCCATACATCGTGTGTTATACCAAAATCCATCACATCTCATGCAGAACATGCCTATAATAACCATTATAATATAATCTTTAGAGATATATGTATGTTAAATAACCACAAGACAATACATCTCTGTACAGAAATATATAGGTAAATATAACCACTATTCAAACCCACCCCTAATACTTCAAGGAGAAGAGAGTGGGGCTAGATGGGGTAGTGGGCCATCCATTCCTTCCAACCTAGATGTTTGGGAAAACAACCGCCTAGAGTTCACTATTTATTAATTACTCTATCAAAATGAGTGTTTTAGCATATGAAATCACACAAACATACATGAAATATATAAGGCTTATAACCACACTATGGGAAACAACCTATACATAAACTCATATATCACTAATATTGCATGGGGCTCCTTACTACCACTGCTAAGACCTATGTATAAAAGGTATACTACCATCATTCTTAATTATAATAAATTAATTAATTATCCATTAATTAATAATTTCAATTAACATTTACAAGATTTTATTTTTGAAATTCTAAAACAAGTGTTTATAGAACAATTAATTATTTTTATGTTTTCTCAAGTATGTCAACATCATAGAAAGTATTAAGAACTAACCCCATTATTTTATTATTTCATTCATCATATCATAATTATTCAAGTACTCTAGGAATCATCCAAATCTACCAAATAAAAAAACACTTGGAATGCATAGAACCAACCTATAGAAAATACGAAACTAACTATATAACTAACAACCAGTCATTGTACATCAAGAAAGAATCCCAACTTCCAGTACAACAACAATGGCCAATCCTAGCTTCAACACATTCTACCTGTCACGGTTCCATTCCTAACAACACTACACATCATACCACACCTGTAATCCAATTACAAAATCACTATCATCGGTACCTCATTCCACTATCATAGCCCTGAAAAACCCCTCTAATATCAACAGCATAACCATCACCTCATGCCTCTATCATAGGATCAAGCATCCCCCCCCATTATTCCAAATACATCAAGTTAATATTTAATATTATTAGAGAAAAAAATCAAGAGATAATGGATTCATATTCTATGTATTATTAAACAGAAAATTTCAATTCAATCATGTCCAAATAAAATTGGTAATCACAACCATAATAAAAAAATCAGGCTCACTTAGCCACAACACAATGACATATGAAATCATTCAATTTTCATAATTTTATTTAATTAGAATATTAACTAAAAATATATCTTATCAACTTTAACCATATAATTTTTTAATGCAATTTTTTTTATTTAATCCATATTTCCTCCCTAAAAAGTTCATTCATATATATCATCAATATTGACGATAATCATTTTAATATACCACTATTTTAAAAATAAAGTGTAAAACAATTTAGGTTGTTAATTATTTTATATGAATATAAACTATACTTTACAACTATAACAAAAATATATAAAATTTTCTAGTAAATATAAAAGGGTATGAAACATAAATCACAAATCATGTGGTCACACATCCCAAATATTTCAAGTGTGATTATTATATATTCCAAAATGTGTTACTAATTTTTGTTCTTGGATTGAAATTAAATTATAACATGTGATAATCTCTATTAAAAACATATAATATACATAATTATAAACATATATATTTAAAAAAGGCATTATTTAAGAAGTTAACAATACAGTATGCTTTCATATGACTTTATCAAATAATAAATAGAAAAATTCAAGTGATTATACATTTCTCACTCCTATATAATTTCCATAATCATTATTTTTAATCTACAACATGCAAAACCCCCTTTTACTATTTCTTATGAAAATATTATATATTATCAAAAATTATTAATTATTATATGTAATAAAACATTAATTATCATTTTGAAATTATTATCGACATTATTTTTCTCAAGAAGCCATTTCACTAATTCATTTATAAATTTTCATATCTTTGGCATGAAATATTAAATATAAATTTAATATTAGAAATTAAAAAATAATGTGTTCACAATTTTTTTAGGTAAAAATATATATTTCATTACATGGAATAATATTATCAGAAAAATATATTTTATGAATATACCCGTATTAATATCAGCAAACATTTTACTTCATAAATTAATATTCCATTCAAAATTTGGAATTAATAATATCACATTGATAGAATTATTCTTCATTAATTTATTCTCCACTTTTATAAATTTCATATTACTAGAATTTCATTACTCATGTGATTATTTTTCTATATTGTTTTATCTGATTATAGTTAATCACATACATTTATAAAAAAAAAAATTGGTATTTTAATACTTCCATGATATGAAAAATGAGAAGTCACATATTACTTACCAGGATATTTACTTTGCAAGTCATTGAATCCAAAACAGAGGAGTGTCGAAAATTTCTCCATCCTAAAAACTATAGTTTAGGAATTATGAGAATACTATAAGGATTTGTAGAGGACTCAAACAACTCAAACATCATGGTTTTGGGTATTTAGAACTCAAGAGAATTGATGATCCCAAACTAGAGCATAAAATAATTTTTATCATTTATGGATATACATCCATGGATACTCTATCAAAAAATTATTTATTTTATTTCACATTTTAAAATTTCTCATTTTTGATTCAATTAATTATTCCAAGGTTACATTGAAAACTCATAAAAATAAAAAACCAAATATTCCCATTAATTTTCACTGAAAAGTGTGTTCTATGTGGATATAGAAAAGAAACTAATATTTTTAGGAGATTTAAGAAACACTTATGTGGCATCATATCACTACATAAGTGTAGCATAATTTTAACATTAAATTGTTGTTTACCCTTATTCACGTCAACCCTTACCCTTTCATAGCCTTAATAAACTTAGTTTTACCCTTAAGAAATTACCCTTATATAAGTTGGTAAAATTATATGAGTACCCTTACATGATATGGTACCCTTACATGATTACCCTTACATGAGTTTGTAGCCTTATGTCAGTACCATCATGTGAGTTGATACCCTTACGTATGTTCCCTTATATGAGTCAGTACTATTACACAATGTCGAATCTACCATTTTTCAACTTATGAAAATAGCAAGTGGTCTTTACATAGGATTAAGGAATATCATCTCACCTTTATGTAGTGATGGAGTGACAATTACACAAGGAATAATACTATCATGCAGTTAGGTGAAAATGGGGATTAACTATACACAACACATAGAAAAATCTCTTTAAATTTATGCAACTCTAAAAAATTGATACTTACCCTTATGTGTGATATAGAATCCATGGATTTCCATTTTAAAGAATTTATAAAATTCTTTCTACACTTAGGGAAAAAACCATTACCCTTATTAAAATTAAAAAACATACATAAGGGTAAATATTTTATTAAGAATATTACTTTTCCATTTAATAACTAATAATAAAAGTATTTATTATAGATTATAAATTTTTAAAACACCTCCAAAATTAATCAAATTACTTTAATTGTTATAAATTTAATAAAAAATAAAATTTTAAAACATTTAAATTACTTCAATAATTTTTAAAACCATTTTAATAACACATTATAAATTAAAATTTTAATTTATAGAAATTCTAAAATTTATAAAAATGCTCCTGAACCAACGAACATCTCAGAGTGAAAAGGGAAGGGATTGGGAAAATCCAAACCCCTATAATATTGATGAAGAGATTTTATTTCCCTAAAAATGGAATACCATGTCGAATAGGTAAATGTTTGAATTAAAAAATCCTTGGATGGAACAATCATTTAGGAAATCCCATGACCCAACGAGTAGCAAATTGAGCCAATAAAACCCTTACATTGAATTCCTACTTTTTATAAAGTTCTATAACATACTATATAACAAACATGACAATATTATTTTCATATTTTATAAGCTTATTCATTTTTATAAACTTTCATTAACATCATTTATAATAAATATCTATATTTATATTAGTTAATTATTATTTATTTTCAATATTAGGTGGAGTAATCTTGATAGTTTTTAAATAGTTTCATTATATAAGTGTTTTTATTTAATCTAATACATGATTTTATCACTCCTATATTATTAAAAATTAAATAATTTGTTTATTTTAATTATTCCTTAATTCAAATTTCATTAGGTGATAGACATTGATATAGTTTTATAAAAAGAAAATTGTGATGAACTATTTTCAACGTGTTTAATAATCAAAATGTGATATATTAATAAATATGTTAAATATTAATTAAAACATTTTATAATCCTTAAAAAATATTAAATATAATATTATTAATTGATATTGACCTTATATAACATTCCTTAGTCATTCAAGATTTAACCATTATAAAATTGTTCACAAAGGTGGTAAAAATTTACCGAGATGAGAGAGTGTGTTATAATGATATTATGAGTAATGGAATTTATATTTATAATGATTATAAAACATTTAAAAAATATTTAAAATTTAATAAATATAATTTTTTCCCATTTAATTCATTCATATAACCATCCATATTGCATGGTGATGAAAAATGAAAATTTTCATTCGTGGAGGTGGTTGTTTGCATGTCCACATGATTAATAATTTCATTTCAAAGTGAATGGGAGGGAATGAATGTATATGATAATTTTAATTTTCAGAATTAAAACATTAAAATATTCAATATTTTCATTCCTAAAATATATCCCTATAACCAATAGTGAGAGTCTATGGTGAATAACGAACCACATTTCTTTTTGGTGGTTGTAGTCTGTGCGTGTGTGTGATTGATGTTGTTTTTTCAATGGATAGAAAGGATAGAATAATTTTGTATCCAATAATATAATAAAATTATATTTTATTAATACACAATTTTCATTATATTAGTGTGTATACAATAATATTGGAATGGGAATATTAAGAAGAAAAGGCTATGGGGTAAGAAATACTCTTTTTGAGTACTTCAGTCTTATCATAGAAATATAATTGGAAATTATGGCCTTATGATAACCAAATGAGTTGGTAAGATTATGAAAATGAGACAGTATTATTGGATGAAAAAAATGGAGGATTTATGGTTGAAATTTTATTGGATAGGTGTAAAAATAATTGGTATAAGTGATCCCCATTTATGAGTAAAGAGAAGGGTAATTTTGGAAGTACTCATTACATTTCAAAATATTTATGTTAATATCTAATGTTAAAAGGATATAAAAGTGTAAAATAATAGATTTTAATAGTGTGTTCAAGGAAAAATTGAATCAAAACACATAGTGGTAGGGTTGTTTAAATTTTTGAGGTCGTATACACTTATTGAGGAACTTTATACCCTTTTTTACTTTTACTATGGTAACTTATTTTTTTACCATGATAATTAGTTTTAATTATAAAACATAAAATTATAAAAATTAAAAGATTTAAAAATAATGATTTAAAGTATTAAAATCATTTTATCTAATAAATTTTCTAAATTCTAATAGTGTAAATTTTAATATTAGGGCATAAAATGTAAAAAACCTCCTATTTATAAAAGAGGATTTATAATATTAAAATTTATGTGTAGTATAAATTTATAATTGTAATTGAATTTCATGATATTAATTGGTATATTATAAAAAAATTCTTCTAGAGAAATCCAAAAATTAATATAACTATTTAAAATTTTAATTAAAATAAGAACAAAAAATAATTTAAAATTAGAATGAAATTATACCTATGTTATGAAATGTTAATCATAGGTTTTACATAATTTAAATACTAATTTAAAATAAATAAATTAAATTTTTGAATACATATTCGATCATTTAATATTTTTCATAAACATTTAGGTCTTTCCTGTAAACTATGAAATTCATAAAAGGTGTAGTTTTGGTAAACACTTTATCTTTCATTATTCACCTAAATAAAATTATTTTTGAAAAGTCCAAAAAATTCATCCTAATGTAATCTTGTAATTATGAATTACAAATGTATTTAATTATAAATAATTATATTATATAGTTTATACATTTAGTTTTTAAACTAGAATAATATATATATATATATATATAAACTGTTTTTATTGAAAAACGAACAGTTATGCTTAAAGTGTGGTTAATCCTTTTTGTATTCATTTTTTATTGATTATTATCATTTTATCTAGTATATTTTATATTCTTTCTATAATTTTATTATTTAATGTTTCATATATATTTTTTATTTTTTATTTCCTGCAAAATAATGTTTTACACACCTTATTTATTTAAGGAGAAATGTTTGCTAAAACAAGGTTCGGGGTAGTTTCTATCAACCACTTCTTAAACTCTTTAAATGTATCCATAAATAAATAATACAAATAATCCTTCAACCTCGTCTTAGTTAATGTCATCAATTTCATAAATTCATAGGATATGTTCTGAATAATCTATTGTAAATAAAATTAAATCCTAGAGTCGTATAAGATTTTAAAAACAACATTTGGCATCTCATAAGATATCACAATTGTAACCTTTTTAGGATTCATATATATTCATTGATAAGAAAAAATTTGCCTAAGAAATTTCACCATGAGGATCAAAAAATATAATTATTAAATATTAATATAAAATATGTAATCCCTCAATGTTTCTTATATAATGGATAAATGTATCTAATATAAATGAAATTATTGTTAATATGTCAATACATCATCGATATATGTGATTAAATTTGAGTGAAAATAATTAAGCAAAAATCAGATAATAATTTCCATGAAAATTATGAGTTTATTAATTTCCTAGAATGGAATTTCTATAAATAAAAAATGATCATATCTAGTTTATAGAATAGTATATATCACATTCTCACTTCGTATAATTAGATAGTGAGTACAAAATTTCTTATATTTTCTAAAAAAAATTGAAGTCCCCTAGATGGTTAAATAAGTCCCAAAAAACTTAAATGTGTACTTATTTCTAATGGTAAACTAATTAATCCTATGATAATCTAAAAATAAGAGGAATATCTAGTCTTATTTCTTAGAAAAAACATCATAGTTGTTTTCAATGTATATCAACCATGTCTTCCTATTTCTCATTCAATACATAGAAGAATGTGATCATTGTCACATTAAGGTGTATATGTCAAAAAGGATTTGATTTTAAGTCAACACATCCCATACACGGTCTTTCTATCTACTTTCATACTATCTTAATGTTTTATGAAAGTTCAAGAAATCATTCTCAATAAAAATACTCATTAATTTTTTTAACATTTATTAATTGATATTAATTCGGTCAAATGTATAGTGCACACAAAATGTTAATATTCCATATTTACTCTAAATAGATATATTAATTATTATTTATATTAAATTATGAATATATATATATATATATATAAACATAATGTTTAACATTACCCAATAATGTGAGGGATTTTATGGAAAAGTGAACTTGGTTTGTCATTAATTTTAAGGTGACGTGATTAGGACCATTGTTATTCATTTTAAGGTCATTTAACAATGACTAATTCGCCTATTACTTTAAGTTTAGTTTACTAAGACCAATTTGCCATATATTTTAAGGTTATACAATGAATAAATCTTGGTTAATGGTTCCCATGGATAA
The DNA here is from genome assembly GCA_963277665.1 of Viscum album. Classification (NCBI taxonomy): domain Eukaryota; kingdom Viridiplantae; phylum Streptophyta; class Magnoliopsida; order Santalales; family Viscaceae; genus Viscum; species Viscum album. The sequence continues at coordinate 1,076,354,989 of OY728161.1, forward strand.
AACTATTTTATAACTTATGCATGAAAAAATATTAATGAATAAAATTTGGCAGTAATTATTGTTTATTGTATTTAGTGTTAGGGTATGAAAGGTCCAAATGGAAAAAATCCTCAAAATTAGAACGTATAAAAATTTCATGAAAATTTTTGTTTTAAATACGAAGTGAATCTGACAATATTGTTTTCTACATTAATAACCGTATAAGAATTTAGGGATGATATGGGTTCCATGGTATTTTCGAGTTGAAAGGTTTATATTATCAAGAGATTACATGATTGAACATTCCATGAGAATCCATTTTAAAAAGAGGAAGTCCATTTGGGAGACCTTTAATAGGGTATTATGCTCCAATTAATAAAGGGGTATATGATTATTTGAGTTATGTTTATATAATAAATGTGGACATGCATAATAGAAAGAAAGATGTTGAGGAAATATATCTTCTTAAAGGGAAACTTAAAAAAATGGAGACATTATGGAATGAAGGTCATTTGTTGAAAAATAAAAATACATTATCATGTAATATGAATTAATTTAGGGTTGATCCCAAAATGATACTTGAGTGGTGATATAAACATTTTTTAATTGATGGTGGCATAATTTTGGCACCCTTGGCTCATTATCCCATAAAACACTCTTAATAATTTTCCCTTTTCCTAGTACAGATTCAAGACCATAGATAAATAATATTTCATGATGGTAAAATGTAAAAACATTTATATGATATAAATTATCCCATATAATTCTTTCTCCCATGGTTTTTGATTTAGAAATCTGTTGTCAGATTTTATATTTTGTATACACTCTAAGCCTAATGTTTTCTTTCCCTTGTTTTATTTACTCATATAATGTATCTCATGTGTAGAATTTTAATTTTAATGGGTTTATATATAATAAAATTTATGTAACTCCCCAACCCCAGTTTCCCAGAGTCGGTGCATTATTTTAATACATTGGCATGATTACAAGGAATCACGTCCCGAAGGACCGATCGGTTTAGCAGTCTTGGAAACACTAGATACATTAATAAAGTTTACATTACATTATAAAAATGAAAACTACAACAACATAGTATCCATAGTCCACACTCATATCCCCACATACTTTCCCTGCAGGTCATTTATAAATTACTTCTTCACATCCTGGGAAAAATAAAACATTTAAAGGGGTGAGCTCAGATGCTTAGTAAGGATAATAATATAGCGGAGACTTTCATAAATAAATATAAACATTTAAGGAAATGTATAACTAAAAAAAGACTTTTAAACTTCAACTTCAGTATAATATGGCATAGATAAAATGAAATAATGCCATTTACTTATTCACGTGGATATTCTACTAGTTGAATAATCACATGCAATATCAATAACTACTTTCATAATGACGGAATGCATAATGTCAGACTATCATCACCACGTAGCCAAGACCTCGTGCCAAGACTACAAATAAGATTTTTTTCAAGGCCTCGTTCCAAGACACTAGTATGTCTCATGAGACCTACCGATTCATCAAGGAGCTATAGCAGGCTCCACCCGTCACTTACTAAGTCCAATGCATTCCTCATATGAAAAGGTCTAAACATAACATAAACATTTGTATTAAAACTAGCATACGAAATGTCAATACATTACCCATAAACCATGAATGGTATAAAAATAACACATCCACAGTCAAACATATCACAAAACCTTCAACACAATATGGAAGATTTGTATCATGATAAATCAACTTCAAAACAAGTTTAAAATCCATTAAAGGATTTTTTACGTTAAGGAAAATGATTTGTAAAACTCTTTGAGAGAAATACCCCTTTTTCATGAAAACATTTAAAAGTCACACAATTTAGAAAGGAGGACATTTAAATACATTTTTGAATCAAAGTTTCCCACACCACTTGGATTCTTTTTAAAGTAATTAACATTTTAAAACATTCATGTCCATTTAAATAAGTCCTTAAAATCATTTTGAGAACATGGATATTAATGAGAATGGTTTACAAGAATAAATCTTTAAAACATTTAAAATTATGTTTTAGTAAAAAGTCCCTTAAAATAATCCCTATGAAAACTATTTTATGAAAAATGGATATGGATAGTAAATATGTGTCAGTAGATACTTATGCAAAAACAATCTCGGATAATAAAGAGATTGTGAAATTAACCCTTACCAATTTGGTAAATTACGAAACATACACCCCATGAAAGAGGTATCATACAATTAATATGTAAATAAACATAAATTAAAGTGTATTACACAAAGAATACAATTATGGGCAGTATATACACCACACAAAAGGTAATAGTGGCAATATGGTACGAATCTCACGGGAATAAGGAGTGAGATGAAAACACCTTACCTTGTACTTTTCCTTGGTCGAGGGTAGGTTGAAATCCTATATAATAGTTAAATAATTTTTATTAAATTATACAATAATCATATACATAAATATTATATCATATATGATCTTTTAATATTTCTTTGTTAATAATATTTTAGTATTATCGTCGTTTCGGGTGTTAACTGATTCGTTTTCCTTTATATGATTTGTTACGTAAGTCGTGTTTGTTATGGATAGGTTGTATCTTATTCATATACAGAATGATATCAAGTCCTTTAACATTACTTTTAATCATCAAATGATAATTATTCTTGAATGGATATTACGGGGAAATGAATCTCATCGCGTTCGTGAAGACGGTAATCCATACGTACGCACGAACGCTACTTCTATTTCATTTTTCATTTTAAAAGGAATCAAAACCAAATGATAAATAGGTATATAATTATTCCATTATAATATAATATCTTATATGTGTTACTTAATTTCATTAACACCATACTTTATACGTTCCATGTATGGTATGAACGAGACATATCACTTTGAGGGGGCGGTAGTCCGCACTTCCTCAAATGAAATTATCGTATATATATACAACATGAAACGAATAATGGTATGATATAAAATGGAATTACATAAGATTATATATAAAATAAATATCATTAGTATCATATTTAATTATAGTGCCATCATAATGGCCACCGTGAGAGGTGGTAGGAGATAATTGAACAATCATCGCTTCGTGAGGCGTTAGGTTGCCATCCATAGAAACATTATGTTCTTCACCCATTAAATGGATGTGTCTGTAAGTGTAGTTATAATAATTCTAATAACAATATCCTAGTATATTTAGGATACTGGTTTTTTTACAAAATAAAATAATACGAAGAGTTTACGGGTTGGATAAGTAAAATAAAAGAAAAGAAGCTAAGAGAAATTGTTACCTTTAATTTGGGTAACTCCCTTTGGTTTGAACCAAAAAGGACTCTTGAAGTAACTTCTGCCTAAGTTAAGGCTTCTAAGAGGAGTATAGGGATGTAGGGAGATTAATTGGGCAGAGGTTGGACGATCCAAAAGTCTTGAGAGGTGTTTGTAATTGGTTAAAAGTGGTGTCCTTTTATAAGAGGGAGGAGGGGCTCTTTAGGAAAATCTAGAAATACTATTTTATAATAAATTAATATTAGGTTTCTAATGGCTCCAAAGTGGATTATTTAAAGTTTAAGGTGGTTATGGGTCGAAAACCACTCAACCAATATAATTTAGACAGGTTTGGGTCATTATATTAACCTTATCTTTTAGTTTTAACTCTTTGTTAATTAGTTTGACACTTACCATGTCACTTTGTATTTTTATATTATATAGTTAATAAACATACTATATACCTCCAAAATACCCCCAAGTGGTCCATTAATGATACACATATCATGATATAAGTCTCTTGGCCAAACCTTAGATTTTTAGGAATTGAATATCAATTAATAATATAATATTTGTTTTAAAAACTCTTTTATGTCAATTTTGACACTATTGGGTATTTTGTTTTTGATAAATTCATAACAGCATTATTACTTCGAAAAAAATTTATATAAATAATAATAATATGTAATATTAACCTATCAAATTATTTTAATTTATAAAAAGTCTCTAATTACATTTATTTGGATGTTTATAATATCAATTATCTTAATCTTTCATTAATACGGTAATTACTGTATCATCATTGTATCATAAATAAATTACATTATTTAATGTATAAAAATTATAAATAAAATACCATTATGTAAGAAATATTTTTATCTTTATAATTAATATTTATAGTTGAAATTTCAATATATATAACCCTATATAAAAATTGTTTTTCTAAAAGATATATGCTTATGTCTTTTTGTATTTATTTTAACTTAATTAATATAAAGTGCCCTTATCACCAACAAGTGGCTCCATGGGGTCCCAAAATCGACCCAAAGATGCCCATGGTCGGACATGTATCAACCAATAAGGTTAGAACACATTTTAGGATAATTTATTATTATTATAATATTATTTTTTAACCCTTATTTATGGGATTTACCCTTTAACCATGGTAAATAAAATATTTACCGAAGTAATTATTCAAAATTTCTAAAAATAAAAGTTACATATTTAAAAAATTTGGAAATCCTAATTCCAAATATGGAATACATTTTTCCAAATTCAAAACATAGAAGTGGCAGAAATTAATTTAAAATTAATTCCTGTTGTCAAAACAAAAAGCGTGTTTTTTAGAGATAATAACTATCAAAAGATTGACACTTGTTTATGTCCGGTTTAAATGTGAAATTATGTCCAATGACCAAAATTGTATTAAATGGTAAAAATTTATTCTAAATATACTTTAAAAATACTAAAATTCATAATTTATCACTATTAATTATTTTGATTAAAAAAGTTGTTTTAAATTAAAATTTAGTAATTTTCACTATTCATCAAAATATGAAAGTTATCTGAAAAGCACCACAATTTCACCCTAAGATAATTTTGATATTATGAATCCAAAAATGAAGTCCATTTTGAAAGATAAAATTTATAAAATTTCAAAAAGTAGGTATTACTATTCATAACGGCTAGTTTGATTGGTTGTGGTGTGTGTTAAAACTCGAAGTTGCATACAACACACGCTACTGTATTATTCAAAGTGAAGCATACCGTGGAAGCTTGGGGTGTTAAATTCTCCCCTCCTTCAATAAATTGCGTCCTCGTAATTTTAAATTGTTCTTCAAAAATAAAAGGTTGAAAATAGAAAGTATCTTTGTGGGAAAACCCACATCGGAAATTGGGTTAATAAAATTTAGTCTTAATAAGAGGAAAAAAGAAATGAAAGGGTCACCACCAAATTATGATATCGATTAGAAGAACATTTGTGTAAATTAAGGACATGTAATTGGAGGTAAAACATAAATATTTATAGGGAGTGATTGAGGTCATCAATCACAAACAATTGTAGAATTGTGGGCCTCAAAGCCACCAATTTATGATGATTTAAAATACCATTGGTTCAACAAAATGTAAGGTATTAGGATAACACATTTTTGGTTTTAAGATCCCTTCCCTAAAGTTTAATAATTAATTTATACGTAAAATAAGAGGAAATATATATATATATATACTTGAAAAGTAGAGTTTCATCCTTCAACTAATTTCTACTACAAACTCATCCTTTGCTATAAAAGATTTAAAATATATATATATATATATTCTATTTATCCTAATCATATAGGGTTACAAAAATAATGAATTTATAATTCACATATCAGACCCTTTAAAAAAACTACATTATTCAATCCAAGACATCACGTGGGCTAGTGGTAGGTGATACACCCTTGTCGCCCTTCAGTTGTGGGTTCAAGTATTGCGGCCTTTCCGGACGCGACGGGTTGCCTCCCAACCTCCGAGTTGTCCTTTTATAAAAATCCAAAAATAACCTTTCAAACTAAATCCCTTCCAACCTTTATACTTACCCAAAATACTTCTGTAAACTCTCAGTCCAAAATTTATATGAAAGGTAAACATAATGTAGATCCTTTTTACCCCATAATAGTATGTGAATACCTTCATCATGTATTCTTTTAAAACACTGAAACATCCTGAATTACCATAAAAACCTTATTAATTACATTCATGATCCCTTATTCCTTATAGAATACTGGATATACTTCATCCATCCAAAAATATTGTAAACTCCAACAATGATGGTATATATAAATATTTAATCAGTTTCAAGGCAGTCAATAATATCCAATATAATTTACCCAAATCAACCATATCTTATTCCAAAATCTATACCTCAATATTAGGACCATATTAATGTTTGTCTTTCATTCAACCATGTAATTTCCAAAAAGTTTAACTCACTGTAGAGTCACTCTTCTTGGTACCATAAAATCTCAAATCCTCAATGAAATAGTACTGCAGTACAATCCTTATTTATTTCCAGTACATCATTGATACAACACTTCAATGAAATAATTACAAAATAAAAACATAATATCACTAGTCATTCCTCGTCATCTATGGTAGCATCATAACTTGATTATTATCCAATAGCATCATTTGCAGCATAGTCTGATGATTTGGACATCGGTTTGCGTAGTGTCCAAACTCCTTGAAGATGAAGCATTGTACATTTGAAACCTTTTCTTTACCTAGAAGTCACGTACTTGGTGTCCTTTTTATCCACACTTATAACATACTCCCATTCCCTTCAAGAATTTTCCAAGGTTATTCTTTCTACAGTTATCACATATGGGAAAATACTTCTTTACCTTATTCCCTTTATCTGTCCTTCTCTCAACCATCATTTCCTTCTCTGGATTCCCTTCAAAGCCATAGGACTTCGAGAATTCTTTTCTTATCATATCAACACATGATAATATTTCTTCATATGATGATAATACGTGGGAGACTATAACCCTTATAAATTCTGGCTTAAGACCATGAAAGATATGATATTTCTTACTCTTTGGATCATGTGTATTACTGCAGTTCTCATTCCTTGTACTGGGCACAATTTTTAAACAATGGCATAAACTAGATCAGTTTATGAATCAAAATACATAATTCCATACTTGTAAAACACTTAACATAAATTTAACAGTTTATGGATATAATCCATAATCATAAAAATGTTTTCTTTGAGGAAGTATATACTCATAAACTCTTCATAATGGTTTGTAAAAAAAATGAGAATTATCCTAAGCATATCCCCCAGGAGTGTCGTAACCAAGAGTGCAGCAAGGACCGTTGTCGTGTACCAGTTCCCGTTCGAGTCTAGCTCAAAGCGATGTTTTCGGGTTTTACCCCTAGGTACATCTATGCCAGATCTGCTTCTACCTGGTTGTATCCAGACAGGGATGTATTACTCAGAAAACTCACAAAATCTCTACAAAATCAAAATTCTAGGAAGTTCTTCTCTACTAATCCTCAAATTCTATCTTAGGGATATGTTCTCTAATCAGAGTTTATCTAAATCTATCTTCCAAGGTTATTTCTAAACTTTCTCTGATACTAACTGTAATGCCCCGACCCCAGTTGCCCAGAGTCGGTGCATTATTTTAATACATTGGCATGATTACAATGAATCACGTCCCGAAGGACCGATCAGTTTAGCAGTCTTGAAAACACTAGATACATTCATAAAGTTTAAATTACATTATAAAAATGAAAACTACAACAACATAGTATCCATAGTCCACACTCATATCCCTACATACTTTCCCTGCAGGTTATTCATAAATTACTTCTTCACATCCTAGGAAAAATAAAACATTAAAAGTGTTGAGTTCAGATGCTCAGTAAGGATAACAATATAGTGGAGACTTTCATAAATAAACATAAACATTTAAGGAAATGTATAACTAAAACAAAAGCCTTTTAAAGTTAAACTTCAGCATAATATGACATATATAAAATGAAATAATGCCATTTACTTATTCACATGTATATTCTACTAGTCGAATAATCACATGCAATATCAATAACCACTTTCATAATGACGGAATGCAAAATGCCAGACTATCATCACCATGTATCCAAGGCCTCGTGCCAAGACTACAAATAATATTTTTGTCAAGGACTCGTGCCAAGACACTAGTTTGTCTCATGAGATCTATCGATGCATCGAGGAGCTATAGTGGGCTCTACCTATCACTTACTAAGTCCAATGCATTCCTCATATGAAAAGGTCTAAACATAACATAAACATTCGTATTAAAACTGGCATACGAAATGTCAATACATTACCCATAAATCATGAATGGTATAAAAATAACACATCCATAGTCAAACATATCACAAAACCTTCAACACAATATGGAAGATTTGTATCATGATAAATCAACTTCAAAACAAGTTTAAAATCCATTAAAGGATTTTGACGTTGATGAAAATGATTTGTAAAACTCTTTGAGAGAAATAACCCTTTGAGAGAAATAACCCTTTTTCATGAAAACATTTAAAATTCACACAATTTAGAAAGTAAGAAATTTAAAGTCATTTTTGAATCAAAGTTTCCCATACCACTTAGATTCTTTTTAAAGTAATTAACATTTTAAAACATTCGTGTCCATTTAAATAAGTCCTTAAAATCATTTTGAAAACATGGATATTAATGGGAATGGTTTACAAGAATAAATCTTTAAAACATTTAAAATTGTGTTTTAGTAAAAATTCCCTTAAAATAATACCTTTTAAAACTATTTTATGAAACATGGACATGGATAGTAAATATGTCTTAGTAGATTCTTACGTAAAAACAATCTTGGATAATAAAGAGATTGTGAAATTAACCCTTACCAATTTGGTAGCTTATGAAACATACACCCCATGAAAGAGGTATCATACAAATAATATGTAAATATGCATAAATTAAAGTGCATTACACAAAGAATACAATTATGGTCATTAAATACACCACACAAAAGGTAATAGTGGCAATATGGTACGAATCTCACAGGAATAAGGAGTGAGATGAAAACCCATTACCTTGTACTTTTCCTTGGTCGAGGGTACGTTAACATCATTTATAATAGTTAAATAATTGTTATTAAGTTATAAAAGAATAATATACATAAATATTATACAATATATGATCTTTTAATATTTCTTTGTTAATAATATTTTAGTATTATCGTCATTTTGGGTGTTAACTGATTCGTTTTCCTTTATTTGCTTCGTTACGTAAGCCGTGTTTGTTATGGATAGGTTTTATCTTATTCATATCCATAATGATATCAAGTCCTTGAACATTAATTTTAATCATCAAATGATAATTATTCTTGAATGGATATGATGGGGAAATGAATCTCATCGCGTTTGTGAAGACGGTAATCTGTACGTACGCACGAACGCTACTTCCATTTCATTTTTCATTTTAAAAGGAATCAAAACCAAATGATACATAGGTATATAATTATTCTAGTATAATATAATATCTTATATGTGTCACTTAATTTCATTAACACCATCCTTTATGTGTTCCATGTATGGTATGAATGAGTCATATCACTTTAAGGGGGCGGTAGTCCGCACTTCCTCAAATGAAATTATCGTATATATATACAACATGAAACGAATAATGGTATCATATAAAATAAAATTACAGAAGCTTATATATAAAATAAATATCATTAATATCATATTTAATTATAGTTCCATCATAATGGCCACCATGAGAGGTGGTAGGAGATAATTGAACAATCATCGCTTCGTGAGGCGTTTGGTTGCCATCCATAGAAACATTATGTTCTTCACCCATTATATGGATGTGTCTGTAAGTTTAGTTATAATACTTATAATAACAATATCCTAGTATATTTAGGATACTGGTTTTGTTATAAAAGAAAATAATAAGAAGATTTTATGGGTTGGAGAAGTAAAATAAAATAAAAGAAGCTAAGAGAAATCGTTACCTTTAATTTGGGTAACTCCATTTGGTTTGAACCAAAAAGGACTCTTGAAGTGCCTTATTCCTAAGGTAAGGATTCTAAGAGTAGGAGAGGGATATAGGGATCTTAATTGGGCAGAGTTTGGACGAGCCAAAAGGCTTGAGAGGTGTGTGGAATTGGTTAGAAGTGGTGTCCTTTTATAAGGGGGAGGAGGGGCTCTTTAGGAAAATATAGAAATATTATTTTATAATAAATTCATATTCAGTTTCTAATGGCTCCAAAGTGGATTATTTAAACGCTAAGGTGGGGATGGGTCGAAAACCACTCAACCAATAGAATTTAGACAGGTTTTTGTCATTATATTAACCTTATCTTTTCGTTTTAACTCTTGGTTAATTAGTTTGACACTTACCATGTCACTTTGTATTTTTATATTATATAGTTAATAAACTTACTATATATCTCTAAGAGACCCCAAAGTGTTCCATTAATGATACACCTATCATGATATAAGTCTTTTGGCTGAACCTTAGATTTTTAAAAATTGAATATCAATTAATAATATAATATTTTTTTTAAAAACTCTTTTATGTCAATTTTGACACTATTGGGTATTTTGTTTTTGATAATTTCATAACAGCATTATTACTTCGAACAAAATTTATATAAATAATAATAATATGTCATATTAACCTAGAAAATTATTTTAATTTATAAAAAGTCTCAAATTACATTTATTTGGATGTTTATAATATCAATTATCTTAATCTTTCATTAATACGGTAATTACTGCATCATAATTATATCACAAATAAATTAAATTATTTAATGTATAAAAATTATAAATAAAATACCATTATTTAGGAAATATTTTTATCTTTATAATTAATATTTATAGTCTAAATTTAAACATATATAACCCTATGTAAATTTTTTTTTCTAAAATATATATGCTTATGTCTTTTTGTATTTATTTTAACTTAATTAATATAGTGTCCTTATCACCAACAAGTGGCTCCATGGGGTCCCAAAATAGACCCAAAGATTCCCATGGTCAGACATGTATCAACCAATAAGGTTAGGACATGTTTTAGGGTAATTTATTATTATTATAATATTATTGTTTAACCCTTATTTACCAGATTTACCCTTTAACTATGGTAAATAAAATATTTACCGAAGTAATTATTCAAAATGTCTAAAAATAAAAGTTACCTATTTAAACAATTTTAACATCCTGATTCCAAATATGGAATACATTTTTTCAAATTGAAAACACAGAAGTGGCGGAAATTAATTTAAAATTAATTCTCGCTGTCAAAACAAAAAACGTGTTTTTTAGAGATAATAACTATCAAAAGATTGACAATTGTTTATGTCCGGTTTAAATGTGAAATTATGTCCAATGACCAAAATTGTATTAAATGGTAAAAATATATTCTAAATATACTTTAAAACCACTCAAATTCATAATTTATCACTATTAATTATTTTGATTAAAAAAGTTGTTTTTAATTAAAATTTAGTAATTTTCACTATTCATCAAAATATGAAAGTTATCCGAAAAGAACCAAAATTTCACCCTAAGCTAATTTCGATATTCCGAATCCAAAAATGAAGTCCATTTTGAAAGATAAAATTTATAAAATTTCAAAAAGTGGGTATTACTATTCATAACGGCTAGTTTGATTGGTTGTAGTATGTGTTAGAACTCGAAGTTGCGTACAACACACGCTACTATATTATTCAAAGTGAAGCGTACCGTGGAATCTTGGGGTGTTACAATGTATCTTGGTCTCCCAATATCCATTATCTATGTTTGAAATAAACATATGGTCTAGGAGTAACCTCTTTTTCTCATTCCCATCTTTCAGAAGGGAACATACTCAGCTTTGATAATGTTGAAACACTTTTATTCTACTTGAATTGCCCTCCCCATCCTGGATCTGCTCTCCTTCTTCTCCCGGATTCGGAAGTTCGAGGTGGTGATCTCTACTGTTGTGGTCCTTTTTTGGCTCTTATTGCGCGCACTGGTGTTTCTTCTTGCACAGTGTTGATTATACGCCTGAGCTCTTGGTCGGCGGTTCGAGTTCGTCACTTCGTCCATAGATCTGGGTGTTGGAGGTTGAGTGTTGTCTTTCTGTATGTTGTGGTTGGTGGCGTCGGGAACCTGATTTGGTTCGATTTTTTGCCTTGGTGCTCTCGGTTGGTGCTTGGATAGGCGGTTTTTGGTGATGGCGGGTGATTTGTTTTTTGGAATGAACGATGAAGCTTCGTTGGTGACTCATGGCCGCTCTTGCCTTGCTTTCGAGATCTTCTGTAGATGCTTCTCGAAGGTCATGGAAGGTGGGGTTTTGCAGGTGGTGGTGCTCCATGTGAGGTATGGTTTGTTTTATGGTGAAATCTTTTTTGATTTTGTGGATCTGCTTGTGACCGCTTCGGAAATGGTTTTTCTTCTTCTTTTCATCTCGTTTCTTGGTGAGGTGAAGTATGGATATGCTAGTTTTTTGGATGTTTGTGATTGTCAAAGGCATTGTGTTGCCTGTCATATGTATTCTGTTATTTCTGATGTTTTTGGTGATGCGGTGAATGTGTTGGAGGCATCATCCTGGAGGATGTCGATGGAGATCTGGTTCTCCTTTGGTGGTTCTCTGATGAAGTTCCCATTTGTATGTTGTATGTTTTTGTTGATCTTGACTGTGGGGCGGGTGATGGTCATCCTTGGCGGCGTCCACCTTTATGGATCGATGACAGTTGGTCTCTATGAGACAGTGGTGAATTTGAGTATGACTCTAAGGGTGATTCTGGCGGGTTTCTCCGGCATGCTGTCTCCGGTGACGGTGCTTCTGATGGTCTTTCCAACGACCTGCATTGATGGCGATGCATGATGATGGGCTCTCTGCTCGAGGTGTGGCGCGTGGAGTTTGATGGTCAGTGGTTTGGTTTGAATTTTAATTTTGAAATGTGAAATTTGGGGATTGTGTGTATGGGTACCAGGAACCCAGAAATCGGCTTTGGAAAATGGAAAAAATGATTTGCAAAAAAAAGGAAAAAAGAAGGGTTATTACTTCATTTTGGATGTTTTATTATCAACTGGTTGGTGAAAGTTAAATTTCATCCTATAAATTTGGGTACCACCAGTTAAGGTGAGACTTGATATACCAGTTGAACCATAAATATAGAGATATCTCCTTTCCTATAGGTTGGAATACAATGAAACTCTCATTTAATATAACTACATGAAATGATTTTATTCGATAAAGAATTGGTGAATAAGGGTGAGTAAATGAAAATTTTAATATGGTTCATTTATTTTTAACCTTCATGATAGAATGTATGAATTTTATAAAATATGTTTCCAATGTTGAAAAAAATTAATTAATTTCTTAGTTTTCACTCTATAGAAATGAAATATATTACTTCATTCCCTACTTCATTCGATGTGGGAAGGGCCCAAATAAATGAAATGATCAATGATATTATTCCCAAAAAATCATGATTATAGGACTCATATTCATTCTCATGTATATTAATTTATGTTGAACCTTTAAAACTACCAACTTTTATATTATATTTGATTATGCTGTTTTAGAATGCATTAATATGCACCCATTTCATGGCCATATAGAACATTCCTCTGAAATAGTTTTATGATGTATCAGTGATATAGAAGTAAAAAAACATCAATTTATGTGTCATAATTAAATGAATACCCTATCAAGTTATCATATTTCATTTTTCATGTGACTTCCACCCTGAAAGACCATTAGCACATAACAAACCCCAATATGAATAGTTATTCCTCTATCAAGAACATATCTTTTGTTTACATCCAACGGGTGGATTCAATTGAGACTATATGTGCACACATTGATTGAGACCAACATGTGTTAAATATGGAGAATAATTCTAGGCTTTTATAAATTATGAATCTGTGTAGATATATTAGAAGTATATATACTGGCCACTATATTTTATACATTGTATTTTTAGTAGATAGAGTCCCTAAATGATCACATTTTGTCCATTTAATATGGTTGTAAAAATCATAAAATAATTTATATAAAATAATTTTATGGAACCCCAACATTGGGATATGTAAGAGGAAATTCATCATCCAGTGGCTACATGGGGTCTTTCTGAATAGATGCCTCTACTTTTGAAAGTACTAATGATCAAATATCAAAATAATTTAATAAGTGAACACTCTATGAAGAATCATATAAAAATTGATTTTATTTTTAACATGATTTTGAGAATTAATTGATAGGGGAAATAATTTAATAATCCCATAAGATGTTTGAATATTCACAAAAGTGGGTTCATGGTACTCTACAACTTTCCATGAAAAAATTTAATACAACTGGGGAATAGGGTTGGCCTTGAGATGCACCCAAATCTATGTCTACGGAAATTCCTTAAATTGTGTTTATGTGGATATAAATTTCTAGTTTCCAACTAAAATAGAGGTTCCATGTTAAATACCTGCATTAGCTAACAAAATATGTACAAGGAATGTTAAATAGTTTAAAAACCCCAGTTTGGATAAAATCTATCATCCCTTATTTTATATATATCCTGAAAAATAAAAAGCTAAATATTTCTATATAATCCAAATACATATTTGGTGAATTTATTCCAACATTAATTTTTATGGGTTTTATAACCTACTAGTGACAACCTGCTACCAATTTAGGAAATATATTTTTCCATATTTTTAGAATTTGAAAATTTTTATTAGAAAAAAAAAAGATACTCTAAATAAAATGGGAATGAATTCCCAATATAATTTCAATTATCAAATAAAATAATATATGGGGGTTAAAACACACAAATTATATTGATATTGGAAACTGATATCATAAAAATTTCTACTACAAAATAATATACTAGTTGTACAAAATGCTTATGATATAATAAATTAAGCACATGCATTGTATGAATTTCCATGTCAATTTATATAATTATACATAAAATTACAAACCCTAATTATTAAAATGGGAGACGAACATTATAGCATCCCGCCTTTTTATCACATAAACATTCATTACATTTTACAAAACCGAGGATATTTAAGGTTTAGTGTCTTGGAAACCAGGAACATAAAACATGAAAACATAAAATATTCTTCTTAAACACTTGAAAGGATTCTCCTCATGTTCATCCTAGGTTCATTACTGCATCTCATAACCTGGGGACATACATCAAAAGAAAGGGTGAGCAGAAGGCCCAGTAAGGGAAACCAGATAAACATTTAACATGTGAACTTGAGATACATCAACTATGTCATGAAAAATAACTTTAAGGCATGAGAAAGAATCATGTGGAATATCATAATAAAAATAACATTTTTTATAACTTGAATATGTGGCTACAACATTTAATATTGACAATCATTTCGTTTCACCAAGGTTCATCCCCAAGGTATCATTAAAAATTACCAAGGTTATTCACCAAGGTATCTGTAACACCCCAGGTAAATAAAGAATATGACATTTTCATATTTATCCATATTTGTGAATAAAATATTAATATGACTTTAAAGGGGACGCTGTGCTCGATGGCGTACCCAATACGCAACAACGAGTTTCTTGGGAATCTTACGTTGCACTCTAATAATAAAATAATATTATTTTAAATGGCAGTTAACATGTAGTCGTTGTATTGGCGGGAATGGATAGAAATAACTAAAATATGATTATATATGTTTTTTAAATGTTTTTACATTTATCCAAAGGCTTAAAATACGGAAAGAATTCAATTTTAGTCTTTTATACCCTAATTTTCACTAAAGGTTCACTTATCGCCTTCTGATGGAGAACTGTCATTAAATATAATTTTGATCAATCTTATACATTCTTTTGGACCAAATAAAACTCTTCTTTAGAATCGGGACATCAATTTTTACTTTGTGTAAATTTTTGGTATTTTTCCGATAAAGTTCATTTTTTAATGAATAGTGTAAAATGTTGTATTTTAATTCAAAACCTCTTTTTAATCTAATTTATTTATATGATTAGATTATCATTTTAATTGTTTTTAAAGTGAAATTATAAAATATTTTTACCATTAAATCCAATAGTGGTCGTTGGAATTAATTTCACTTTGAAATCGGACTTAAACTAGTGTCAATCTTTTGATACTTATTGTTTCATAAAAACACGCTATTTGCTCTGACAACGGGAATTAATTATTAAATTAATTAATGTGACTTATATGTTTTTAATTTTGTAAAATAGACTTCATTTTTGAATTTGTAATATCGAATATAGCTTAGGGTGAATTTTTGGTAATTTTCTGAAAAACTTCAATTTTTGATGAATAGTGAAACCACTAAGTGGTACTTATAAAAACTGATTTTCCGTTTAAATGAAATTTTGCCATCATTGTGTTTTGATTTTCAAAAATCCGACATACATGGTTGTAATTAAGAAGTGAAATGTGGTTCAATGGGATAAAAATAATTTTTTGGTGAATAGTAACTTATTAAGTTTTTAATCGCGATTAGTGGTAATTAGTGTAGTTTAAGGTAAAAATAATGCTTTAATAAAATGAGATTAGCTTGAAACATGTCCTAACCCTATTGGTTGTGTCATGGCCGACCAAGACAACCCATGGGTAGATTTAGGGGACCCCATGGAGCCACTTGGGTGAGATAATGACTTTAATGCCTTTTTTTTAAATAAAGGTGAAAATGACACTAACATAAATTGTTTTACTAAAGCAATTTTTAGAAGGGGTTATACTAATCATATTTTTGATTATAAATATTCATTAGAAAGATAAAACGATTTCCTACATCATAGTATTTTTTTTATAATTTTTAGACTTTAAATAAATTAAATTATTTATGACATCATGATGATGCAGCGATGACCTCATTATTTAACGATTTAAATAAAATGGAAAGATAATGTAATATCTAAATCCTACACATGTCCAAAACCTATTGGATGGAAATATTTCGAAGCCTTATAATCTTATACATGAATTATATCAATGTGGGACTTTTTAAAACCGAAACACATTTTCAAATAAAGTAATATTTCTTACTTTCCAAAAGTGCCCCTCCTCTCCTCTTATAAAAGGCCCCCACCTCTACCTCATTTCACACACTCCTCAAGCCTTTGGCTCGGCCATACCCTGCCCATTTACTCTCTCCACATCCCTCTCCTCATTCTAGAGGATTCCCTTTGGGCATAATCCTTTCAAAGGAAGCCTTTAGGCTCAAATCAAAAGGAGTTACACTTTTAAAGGTAATTCATTCTCTCATGTTCATTTGTTTTATTTTGCTTCTCCAACCCCCTGAACTCTTTTTATTTACTTCTTTTGTAACAACACCAGTATCTTAAATATACTAGGATGTTTTTATAAGATTTATTCGAGCTACACTCTCACACAACTACATCAAATGGTTAAATAACATACGGTTTCCGTGGATGGCGAAATTCTGCCTCCCGAAACGATGATTGTTCAATACTCATTTAACACCTTCAAAAGGTGGCCATTATGATGTCACTATTTTTATATATGATATATAATATTTTTATTTTTTACTTAAGCTTCTGTATTTTTCATTTGTGGCTTACCTTTATGGCTTCCATTATGGGTATACGCGATATCTTCATTTAAGAAAGTGCGGACTACCGCCCCCTCAAAGTGATGTGATTCGTTAATGCCATATGTGGGACGTATAAAGGATGGATTTAAAGTTATTATATATGATGTTATACTGGAATTATAATATACCTATATATCATTATTATTTATTTCCATTAAAGTATGATATAGAAATGAAAGTAGCGTTCATGCGTACGTACGGCTTACCATCTCCATGAACGGTGCGTTTCATTTCTTATCCCCAAATGTAATGTACTATTAAAAGTATATGTATATAATGGATATATATAATGAATGATACATTTAAATGATGAATATAATTCTGGAATTAAAATATACTTACCTCTCATTTAATTTTAATTCCATTAATATGAGAAAGAAATGAAAGTAGCGTTCATGCGTACGTACGGCTTACCATCTCCATGAACGGTGCATTTCATTTATTACCTCTAAATGATTATGTAATATTATAAATACATGTATATGCTGGATATATATGATATATATTCTATCCAAATCAGTAATGGCATTCTGGATATAAATAACCTTTGACCACACGAACAACATGTAATTGTAAGAAGTCCATTTTCGACTTAAGAACCAAATATCGACAAAACAAACATTATTAACTTAAATGGTTACATAATGTTTATAACATGGAAATAAGTGATATAGAAGGAATAATGAACTTTAAAATGGTTATTAATCAATTATAAATTAACTCAAGTTTATTATTCAGGACGTTAAAGAATGATCGAGTCAAGTCGGACCCGAGGTAAGGGATCCTACTCCTCTCTTTCTTTTTAAGTACACTCTTTTATGTCATTCCTTTTAAGATCATCTTTATTATGATTGGGATGTTCTTTTATATTACTCCTACTGTAATTTTTATGTTCATATGGTGAGATACCCTATTTTCTCTCATCAATCCATTTTTGGAAGCTTTAAGTGGCGTCGTTAGGCTGCCGAGTTTTCGTAAGGGATTTTTCATCTCACTTTTAGTCCCGTAAGATTTATGCTACATTTGCCACTATTTACTTTGAGTGGTGTATGTACTGCCCATTATTATATACTTTGTGTAATATAATTTTGTTTATGGGTATTTACATCTTCATTGAATGACCCTTCTTCCATGGGGTGTACGTTTCGAAAGTTACCCAAGTCGGTAAGGGAACCTTTCACCCTCCTCTTTTTAAAAGACTTCTTTTGTTATGTCTTTTAATTCACATACTATTATGTTGGGATATGTTCTTCTATATCCTTATTGATGTAAATTTTATTTCCCAGTGATGAGATACCCTTTATCTCTCTCATCAACCCTTTTTGTAAAATTTTATGTGACGTCGTTAGGCTGTCGAATTTTACCAAGGGAACTTCTTAACCCAATTTCTATTTCTTTGGTTTCAACATGTAGTTATTGAAGATGTCATCCTTTTAATATGTGTGAATGACATTTGATTTTTTTACACTTAATATTCACCTATATTGGGTGTATTTATATTTTTCACACATAATTATGAGATTTAGTTATCCTTAATTTAAGGATACCTTCTTTATAATGGATTTCATCTCATTTTACATTTCTTTTGAGACTTCATTGTTGTTATGCACCAATTCACTCTTATATGGTGTGTATACTGTCCTTTGACATATTATATCATGAATCCCTTTATTCTCATGATATTATAAAGTTCGGATTAAATGTTATTCCACAATTATTTGTATTCAAGAGTCTCTCATTTTGTTAAAAAATCTTTAACAAAAATATCGTTTTAAATGTTTTAAAGATGTATTATTCTAAATCTTTATCTTTAATGTCCATGTTTTCAAAATGGTTTTCAGTATTTATTTATATGGACATTAATGTTTTAAAATTATAATTCCATTAAAAGCTTCAAAGTGGTATGGGACACTTTGATTCAAAAATCTCTTTTAAATGATTTTTTGAAAATGGATTGATTAATTCAATATCTTGGAATTACTTATTTTGATTGCAAATGAAATGTTGTTATTGAAACGTTTATATTTTCAATATTTTATGTGTAATGATGGTACTTGGACATTTTACGGGTGGTTACGTGATAAACCATATGACGGGTGGTGTCGTGAATACCAGGACGGGTGGTTACGTTATAACCTTCAATGCATTGGGTATGGAAGTCGGTCGTATGGCTATTCCATTAAGTATGTATGGAAATTGTCCGTATGGCTATTCCATTAAGTGATATGTGTGGAAGTTGACCGTATGGTTATTCCACTTAAGTATGTTTATATCCCAATTTACATTTATATATGTTATGTGTTCTTTATGTGGGTTTTATGGTAATCCTTTGGTTACAAAAATGTAAGTAATGATACTTTATTCCATGAAGAGTTTTTACTACTTCTTGAAGGTGAAGGTATTACTTTGATATAGTATACATGGTTTACTTGATGTTTGAAAAACTAACAGTTTTCATTCTTATGTATACATGTACTCATGTTTCCTTTCCATATTTTTATATCTCTTACTGAGATTTTTATGCTCATCCCAAGTTTTTGAAATGTCTTTCACAGGTCAAGGGAAGGGTACATGATGTGATGATAGTGTCAAGGATGTGTCAAGAAAGAATCCATGTTTTATTTTAAATATGTTTCCGTTGATGGGAAGAATGAATACTGTCTTTTATGTAACCACTTTGTTTAAATGTGGAATGTAATGCAAGTTTCGTGATCTAATTCTCTAAAACTCTAAACCTGAAAAGATCCTCAATGTGAATTACTCATTTAATTCAATATTAAGTAAGGTTTAAGGCTGGGGCCTTATAGTTGGTATCAAATGTCGGTTTAGATAACTTTAGAGGTTAGGGTATTCTCTAAGCATAAGTGACATTACCATAATGGTTAGGATTTCAGAAAGAGTCCTAGTTTTAGATAAAGTGAATGAGTAAGTATATCTTAGTGTTTATCTTCCTCATTAGTTCATGATGGTTATGTTGATATACTCACACTGACCTTTTTGGTTTTAGTAAATGGCTGGATCTAGCAGGCACCAAAGTGACAATGGGTTTGAAGGAAACTGTGGTGGTTCTCTGATTAAGAGACTAGATGAGATGGGGGATTCAATGAGGAATCTCATGGTTGTTCTAAACCAACTATCAAGGAGTCCTGATCAACCACTTCAACCTTGGTGAGTTCCCTAATGCATCATGTATGAGATGGCCAACTCGATGTGGAAATTCAGGTAATAATTATTAGGGTAACCATTTGGGTTTATATGATCCTTACTTTTGAGGTAATTGTGGGTTGTTATATGATATGATGGAAAATGAAAGGAATGAGATAAACTTGAGGTTAAAATATGTTATGATTATTATTGAAGATTTTATCACATTTTTGGGAATGTTTTAAGAATTATATAGTTTTGGAAAAAGGACAACACGCAGACCGTGTGACAACCCGTCGCGTCGGACAAAGCCGCGGGAATCGAACCCACAACCAAAGTGCGACTGGTATTTATCGCCTACCACTAGACTACGTGAAGTCCCTGGTTATTTTGACTGATTCTTTTTAGTTATATGATTTTATGAATTAAGAGTAAGTTGATTTTGGGTTATTTATGAAAATTATTAACCTATCATGGAGGATATGTGATTAGGTTAATTACTTTTCAATACGAGACTTTAAGAGCAACTGATGTTGTTTGGAGATAAATGTTACGATTTAACTTGGAAGACTATGTGACTAAATCCTTCAAATATTTGGGTTTCAATCTTATTTTGGTTTACTTTGAAGAATTTTATGGACAAATTGATTATATAATGGTCCTCGTTGAACTTTGGGTTTTGTTGGACAAATTTTGGAGATTAAGAATGAATTTTATTTTTAAAAAGGGTTATCCTTTTCTGGATTATCTGATCTTGTACTAACCTTTTTGGTTTTGGTTTTGGTTAAAGTCTAAAGACATGGGAAGTATATAGTTCTCTTTTTTGGATTAGGTGATTCTCTAAAAGTTGATTATAGTACTCTTAATGTGAACAAGTCTTCCTAAATACTCACATTTTGGAGAAAATATGAGTTTGTGTAAGGAATCTAATAAAATTTGAAAGTCAACATGATAAGTGATTATGTTTCCTTATGAATAAATTCCTCAATAAAAAGTATCTTAAAACAAAAATGTTGTCTATTAACTTTTCCTATTGGGGAATCGAATACCGTTTAACCCATCACAAGTTTGTGATTTTCTCATGGTTAACTTTCTCCTAAACATGTTTTCTATCACTCTTCATCAGAACATGACCCTTTGTTTTTCATCCATGTCCATATTTTCATACTTGGAATCCTAGTATGGGTTAACTCGGGTGACCTTTGTACTTATCTTCCTTTATTTTAAAGTGTTTGTTTTACCGACTCTTGTTCCGATGTGGGACTTTCAAGGATGTTACCAAGCTCAATTTTAAAATTGCGAGGACGCAATTCCCAAAAGGGGGGAAGGATGTAACACCCCAGGTAAATAAAGAATATGACATTTTCATATTTATCCATATTTGTGAATAAAATATTAATATGACTTTAAAGGGGACGCTATGCTCGATGGCGTACCCAATACGCAACAACGAGTTTCTTGGGAATCTTACGTTGCACTCTAATAATAAAATAATATTATTTTAAATGGCAGTTAACATGTAGCCGTTGTATTGGCGGGAATGGATAGAAATAACTAAAATATGATTATATATGTTTTTTAAATGTTTTTACATTTATCCAAAGGCTTAAAATACGGAAAGAATTCAATTTTAGTCTTTTATACCCTAATTTTCACTAAAGGTTCACTTATCGCCTTCTGATGGCGAACTGTCATTAAATATAGTTTTGATCACTCTTATACATTCTTTTGGACCAAATAAAACTCTTCTTTAGAATCGGGACATCAAATTTTACTTTGTGTAAATTTTTGGTATTTTTCCGATAAAGTTCATTTTTTAATGAATAGTGTAAAATGTTGTATTTTAATTCAAAACCTCTTTTTAATCTAATTTATTTATATGATTACATTATAATTTTAATTGTTTTTAAAGTTAAATTATAAAATATTTTTACCATTAAATCCAATAGTGGTCGTTGGAATTAATTTCACTTTGAAATCGGACTTAAACTAGTGTCAATCTTTTGATACTTATTGTTTCATAAAAACACGCTATTTGCTCTGACAGTGGAAATTAATTATTAAATTAATTAATGTGACTTATATGTTTTTAATTTTGTAAAATAGACTTCATTTTTGAATTCGTAATATCAAATATAGATTAGGGTGATTTTTTGGTAATTTCTGAAAAACTTCAATTTTTGATGAATAGTGAAACCACTAAGTGGTACTTATAAAAACCGATTTTCCGTTTAAATAAAATTTTGTCATCATTGTGTTTTGATTTTCAAAAATCCGACATACATGGTTTTCATTAAGAAGTAAAATATGGTTCAATGGGATAAAAATAATTTTTTGGTGAATAGTAACTTATTAAGTTTTTAATCGCGATTAGTGGTAATTAGTGTAATTTAAGGTAAAAATAATGCTTTAATAAAATGATATTAGCTTGACACATGTCCTAACCCTATCGGTTGTGTCATGGCCGACCAAGAAAACCCATGAGTCGATTTAGGGGACCCCATGGAGCCACTTGGGTGAGATAATGACTTTAATGCCTTTTTTTTAAATAAAGGTGAAAATGACACTAACATAAATTGTTTTACTAAAACAATTTTTAGAAGGGGTTATACTAATCATATTTTTTATTATACATATTAATTAGAAAGATAAAAAGATTTCCTAAATCATAGTATTTTTTTTATAATTTTTAGACTTTAAATAAATTAAATTATTTATGACCTCATGATGATGCAGCGATGACCTCATTATTTAACGATTTAAATAAAATGGAAAGATAATGTAATATCTAAAACCTACACATGTCCAAAACCTATTGGATGGAAATATTTCGAAGCCTTATCATCTTATCCACGAATTATATCAATGTGGGACCTTTTAAAACCGAAACACATTTTCAAATAAAGTAATATTTCTTACTTTCCAAAAGTGCCCCTCCTCTCCTCTTATAAAAGTCCCCCACCTCTACCTCATTTCACACACTCCTCAAGCCTTTGGCTCGGCCATCCCCTGCCCATTTACTCTCTCCACATCCCTCTCCTAATCCTAGAGGATTCCCTTTGGGCAGAATCCTTTCAAAGGAAGCCTTTAGGCTCAAATCAAAAGGAGTTACACTTTTAAAGGTAATTCATTCTCTCATGTTCATTTGTTTTATTTTGCTTCTCCAACCCCCTGAACTCTTTTTATTTACTTATTTTGTAACAACACCAGTATCTTAAATATACTAGGATGTTTTTATAAGATTTTTCTAGCTACACTCTCACACAACTACATCAAATGGTTAAAGAACATACGGTTTCCGTGGATGGCGAAATTCTGCCTCCCGAAACGATGATTGTTCAATACTCATTTAACACCTTCAAAAGGTGGCCATTATGATGTCACTATTTTTATATATGATATATAATATGTTTATGTTTTACTTAAGCTTATGTATTTTTCATTTTTTTCTTACCTTTATGGCTTCTATTATAGGTATACGCGATATCTTCATTTAAGGAAGTGCGGACTACCGCCCCCTCAAAGTGATGTGATTCGTTAATGCCATATGTGGGACGTATAAAGGATGGATTTAAAGTTATTATATATGATGTTATACTGGAATTATAATATACCTCTATATCATTATTATTTATTTCCATTAAAGTATGAGATAGAAATGAAAGTAGCGTTCATGCGTACGTACGGCTTACCGTCTCCATGAACGGTGCGTTTCATTTCTTATCCCCAAATGTAATGTACTATTAAAAGTATATGTATATAATGGATATATATAATGAATGATACATCTAAATGATGAATATAATTCTGGAATTAAAATATACATACCTCTCATTTAATTTTAATTCCATTAATATGAGAAAGAAATGAAAGTAGCGTTCATGCGTACGTACGGCTTACCGTCTCCATGAACGGTGCATTTCATTTATTACCTCTAAATGATTATGTAATATTATAAATACATGTATATGCGGGATATATATGATATATATGATATCCAAATCATTAATGCCATTCTGGATATAAAGAACCTTTGACCACACGAACAACATGTAATTGTAAGAAGTCCATTTTCGACTTAAGAACCAAATATCGACAAAACAAACATTATTAACTTAAATGGTTACATAATGTTTATAACATGGCAATAAGTGATATAGAAGTAATAATGAACTTTAAAAAGGTTCTTAATCAAGTAGAAATTAACTCAAGTTTATTATTCAGGACGTTAAAGAACGATCGAGTCAAGTCGGACCCGAGGTAAGGGATCCTACTCCTCTCTTTCTTTTTAAGTACACTCTTTTATGTCATTCCTTTTAAGATCATCTTTATTATGATTGGGATGTTCTTGTATATTACTCATACTTTAGTTTTTATGTTCATATGGTGAGAGACCCTATTTTCTCTCATCAATCCATTTTTGGAAGCTTTAAGTGGCGCCGTTAGGCTGCCGAGTTTTCGTAAGGGATTTTTCATCTCACTTTTAGTACCGTAAGATTTATGCTACATTTGCCACTATTTCCTTTGAGTGGTGCATGTACTGCCCATTATTATACACTTTGTGTAATATAATTTTGTTTATGTATATTTACATCTTCATTGAATGACCCTTCTTCCATGGGGTGTACGTTTCGAAAGTTACCCAAGTCGGTAAGGGAACCTTTCACCCTCCTCTTTTTAAAAGACTTCTTTTGTTATGTCTTTTAATTCACATAATATTATGTTGGGATATGTTCTTATATATCCTTATTGATGTAAATTTTATGTCCCAATGATGAGATACCCTTTATCTCTCTCATCAACCCTTTTTTGTAAAATTTTATGTGACGTCGTTAGGCTGTCGAATTTTACCAAGGGAACTTCTTAACCCAATTTCGATTTTTTTGGGTTCAAAATGTAGTTATTGAAGATGTCATCCTTTGAATATGTGTGAATGACCTTTTATTGTTTTAAACTTAATATCCACCTATATTGGGTGTATTTATATTTGTCACACATAATTATGAGATTTATTTATCCTTAATTTAAGGATACCTTCTTTATAATGGATTTCATCTCATTTTACATTTCTTTTGAGACTTAATTGTTGTTATGCACCAATTCACTCTTATATGGTGTGTATACTGTCCTTTGACATATTATATCATGAATCCCTTTATTCTCATGATATTATAAAGTTCGGATTAAATGTTATTCCGCAATTATTTGTATTCAAGAGTCTCTCATTTTGTTAAAAACTCTTTAACAAAAATATCGTTTTAAATGTTTTAAAGATTTATTATTCTAAATCTTTATCTTTAATGTCCATGTTTTCAAAATGGTTTTCAGTATTTATTTATATGGACATTAATGTTTTAAAATTATAATTCCATTAAAAGATTCAAAGTGGTATGGGACACTTTGATTCCAAAATCTCTTTTAAATGATTTTTTGAAAATGGATTGATTAATTCAATATCTTGGAATTACTTATTTTGATTGAAAATGAAATTTTGTTATTTGAAATGTTTATATTTTCAATATTTTATGTGTAATGATGGTACTTGGACATTTTACGGGTGGTTACGTGATAAACCATATGACGGGTGGTGCCGTGAATACCAGGACGGGTTGTTACGTTATAACCTCCAATGCATTGGTTATGGAAGTCGTCCGTATGGATATTCCATTAAGTATGTATGGAAATTGGCCGTATGGCTATTCCATTAAGTGATATGTGTGGAAGTTGACCGTATGGTTATTCCACTTAAGTATGTTTATGCCCCAAGTTACCTTTATATATGTTATGTGTTCTTTATGTGGGTTTTATGGTAATCCTTTGGTTACAAAAAGGTAAGTAATGATACTTTATTCCGTGAAGAGTTTTTACTACTTCTTGAAGGTGAAGGTATTACTTTGATAGAGTATACATGGTTTACTTGATGTTTGAAAAACTAACAGTTTTCATTCTTATGTATACATGTACTCATGTTTCCTTTCCATATTTTTATATCCCTTACTGATCTTTTTATGCTCATCCCAAGTTTTTGAAATGTCTTTCACAGGTCAAGGGAAGGGTACATGATGTGATGATAGTGTCAAGGATGTGTCAAGAAAGAATCCATGTTTTATTTTAAATATGTTTCCGTTGATGGGAAGAATGAATACTGTCTTTTATGTAACCACTTTGTTTAAATGTGGAATGTAATGCAAGTTTCATGATCTAATTCTCTAAAACTCTAAACCTGAAAAGATCCTCAATGTGAATTACTCATTTAATTCAATATTAAGTAAGGTTTAAGGCTGGGGCCTTATAGTATCAGTCTAAAAAGTCATCTCTAGAGATTAAGTCTTTACCCAATGCATTGGAGCGCTATCAGGGAGCACCCTTGACATGTCTTTATTATCATGTGAGCCACATATATCATCATCAATCATTTCATAAACAACCCATATAGCATAAAACAAATGGGTTTCATTTCATAATCATAACGTTTTAAAAACTGCTTTAAAGACACGATCTTCATGTCACTTTAAACCCACGGAAAAGGGAAAGCGGGTTTCATGTATGTAAATCCCAGAATTTAAAATAGAACATTTTGATATATATGTGAATAACCCTATATAAATAAGAGATTTTAGTATTCACTTAATAACATAAAATAATTTTGAGATAAAGAGGGAGACATTTTGAGACGAAAACTATGCAGCATAACGTCTACGATACATGGTTTTAGAAAACACTGAAAAGAGAGGGGACATGGGTCACCCACTCAAAAATGATACATAAAACAGTAGGGGAATAGAATATATAGTATTTAAGAATATGGTAATTAAATTTGAATGATATACCATATGAAATGAAGAACTTGAAAGGAAGACAAAAATAAGATTTTTCTTATGAGAATTCGGCAGCCTAACGGCGTCACTTAAAACTTCCCAAAAATGGATTGACGAGATCAAATAGGGTCTCTCATAATATGAACATAAATGATCAGTATAATAGATATAGATCTCATACCCCAAAATAATAAAAATGAACTTGAGAGACTTAACATGAATGTAGATCTTGAAAACGAGAAGGGTGAAAGAACCCCTTAGAAATTCGGCAGCCTAACGGCGCCACTTAAACTTCAACAAAAATGAATTGATGAGATCAAATAGGGTCTCTCATCATATGATCATAAAAGATCAGTATGATAGATATAGATATCATACCCCAAAATAATAAAAATGAACTTGAGAGACTTGACATGAAAGTAGATCTTAAAAACGAGAAGGGTGAAAGAACCCCTTAGAAATTCGGCAGCCTAACGGCGCCACTTAAACTTCAACAAAAATGAATTGATGAGATCAAATAGGGTCTCTAATAATATGATCATAAAAGATCAGTATGATAGATATAAAGATCATACCCCAAAATAATAAAAATGAACTTGAGAGACTTGACATGAAAGTAGATCTTGAAAACGAGAAGGGTGAAAGAACCCCTTAGAAATTCGGCAGCCTAACGACGCCACTTAAACTTCAACAAAAATGAATTTATGTGATCAAATAGGGTCTCTCATAATATGATCATAAAAGATCAGTATGATAGATATAGAGATCATACCCCAAAATAATAAAAATGAACTTGAGAGACTTGACATGAAAGTAGATCTTGAAAACGAGAAGGGTGAAAGAACCCCTTAGAAATTCGGCAGCCTAACGGCGCCACTTAAAACTTCAAAATACTGAATTGAAGAGATCAAATGGGGTCTCTCATCATATGATCATAAAAGATCAGTATGATAAATTTAGAGATCATACCCCAACATAATAAAAAGGAACTTGAAATACTTTACATGAAAATAGATCTTGAAAAATGAGAAGGGAGAAAGAATTCGTTACAAAAAATTTGGCAGCCTAACGGCGCCACTTAAAACTTCATAAAACGAAATAATGAGAGTAAGAGGGGATATCTCATTATATGAACATGAAAAGGTCAGTAATAGGAGTATAAAAGAACATCCTTTAACATAATAACATGGAGAAAAAAAAGAAATTACATAAAAGAGATTTCTTGAAAAGAAAGAGAGAGGTCGGATCCCTTACCTTAAAACGTAACTCTTAAAACTCAAAGGTTGGGACCTTGAGGGCTTTGGGGCACCTTGGGAGGACTACTTGGGAGGTAATGAGACCAGAACATTGTTGGGGGAGAGTGGGGAGTCGAATGGATGGGAGGATGGCTTGGTATTTATAGGGAAAGTGAGGGGACAAGGCATTAATGGCCAAGGGACACCTCATTAGTGGTTTTGGCAAAACCATGGGCTTTCCCATGGTATTTGCCCATGGTATTGGTCACTTGGGACACCTCATACCTTATCATACTATTCATAAGTCGACCATATTGATCACATACTTAATGCATCATTTAATGATGTCATTAAACACCCGTAACTTAAAAACTGTATTTTCACTATTCATCAAAAATTCAACTTTCTCAGAATAATCCCAAAATTTCACCTTAACCAAATATCAATGCTATGATTTCAAAAATGAAATCCATTTTATAAAAATAATTTTCTAAATATTTTTAATTAAATTTTTAATTAAAAAACACTATTCACCGAAAATTCATTTTTTTCAGAAAAATCCCCAAAAATTATCTTAACATAATATTGATGCTCTGAGCTCAAAAATGAAGTCCATTTTATAAAAAAATACTTTTCTAAATATTTTTAATTAAATTTTTAATTAAAAAACACTATTCACCCAAAAAAACTAAAACTTGAATAATAATTTATGAAACCGTTATTTAACCATTTTTGTCACGACCCCCTTCCATCAAAGATGACCCTCCTGAGCTGGCAATGGTGAAAGGGAGATAATGACCCCCGAGCCCCACCTCCAGTAGGCCCTGGGGTGGCGACTAGCACCAAGGGTATGAGTTTTCACAAATATGGGAGGCATTACCCTTTTTATTATTTTGGATCGGGAAATAGGACAAGTCAACCACCAAAAAGGGAAAAGAACAAGTGTATATAAATAAACCCAAACCAAGCCCACATGCATGTTTAAACATTTTTTTATAACAAGGTACAAGTACAAGGAAGCTCAAAAGTACAATGCCAAAGAAAACAAGAGAACAAAAACTGCAACAACTCCAACTGCCCGACTAGTAGGGTCCCGCACGGCCCTGGTAGTCCTCCTGGAAACCTGAAAGTAAACGTAGGGTGAGCATACAAGTATACTCAGTAGGGAAACCTAAAGCTCTCGTGCACAAGTGGGGAGACACCCTAAGGTCCCGTGAGAAAACAGAAGAACCAGAAACTAACAAGGAAAAACTATCCACCCAGCCTCACTGGTCACACTCACCAAGTAACACAAACAAGTTTAGTATATATATATAGAACAAAAGAATTGGGTACCCCCGCACCATTTCCCACTTAATTAGATGCTGCTCTTCCTAACGGCAAACGTCCTGACGCTACCATACTCTTCCTGCCCGCACACACCTGGGCCAAACCACGCATCTCGCCCGCACACACCTGGGCCACAACCACTAACCCGCCCGCAGACACCTGGGCCTCATCCCGAAGGTTCTTGGGAACGGTAAGCTTGCCCGAAGAGTTTTGGGCTAAAGGTCGCCTCAATCCATCACAGCCTCCGAGACCTACCCGAAGAGTCTTGGGTGTAAGGTCACCTCAAGCCATCATAGCCTATGGAAGAAGGAGCAGGAAGGAGCTAGTAACTAAGGGGGAACACCCTCTCCCATAAAATGGGAGTGTTCGGCACTAGGTGCTTGACATGGGTGTGGTGCGACAAAACACAAAGATACAATTATATATATATATATATACATATACCAAACACACAGCCCAACCTATGGCTTCTTAAAAAGAGAAACTGAGCATGTGCCTCGGCACTGCTACCACGAAGCATGAATCAACAACCAAACAATCATCCCCCAACCCCATTTAGGTTTTCATGTTTCATGCAATGGTTTAACAAATTATTACTACTGGGCAACTATCATCCAGACAAAACCTTTCACAAACATATCCCTGCCATCCACAACCAAGGTTAGGTAAAACGCAAGCAACCACATGCCATTTCATTTACAAAAGATTATCACAACCATACAACATTCCATCATTCATTTATTTCAAAGTTCCACACATAAAACCCTTTCCACACACAAAACATTTCCGCATTTGAAAACACCTTTTACTTCAAAACACATTTCATAATCAAAACACTTTTCATAAATAAAGGAATTTTCCACAAAACAACCAAACCACCAACATGTTCATTATTCCAACTTTGTTCAACCAGGGTGATCACACAAGGTTTTCATTCTCATTTAATCAGCCAGTCTTTAGGTGCTTATCCATTTTCCATGTTTTAACAAAACCAACCACAAAAAATTCAGATATCAATTGCGCACGCAAAGGCCACCAACGGCCTTGATTTTCAGTAGGCAAAGGCCTTTCATTCCAAAATCACAATCAGAAGATAAAGAAACTGGAAGGCAATAGAAACAGCAAAAAACCCCAAACCCTTCTTTATCCGGTTATTATCTTTATTTAAATTTCAACTGCATCCCATGGAACAAAAGAAAAATATCCCACCCCGCATGTTGCACCAAAAAGAGAGACGAAGGTAAACCCCTACCTCAAAAGGTCCCGATCACGTCGCTTCTGACGACGTCCTTCGGTGTCCTCCGCCTTCGCCAAACCCGAAAAACGCCTCCTAGGATGGAATCTGGAGAAGGAAGGCCGGAAGGAAAGGTGACAAGTCCGGGCTTAGAAGCTTCGTCTCGTCGCTACGATCCTGTGGCCGCTGACGGATCGACGATCGGAGTTCGGACAAAGAAGTTAGAGGAGGAAGACTTCTTGATCATCCAAGAGTGTCGTCGTGCGAAGAAGAAGCGATTGGTCTGGAAATAATCTGCGCCCCTTTCTTATATAGGCAACGAATAGGTAAAACGGTATGCAGCGTGTATTAATGAATACACGACGTGATCGTACAACTATTACGTTGTTTGACTGATCAACACACGACACGTCATGCGGTTTCCACGCGTTTTAATAATAATGATAATTCTATTAATATGTGGTGTTTCGTTGACCCGGGGCATGAGTCATAAAAGTAGCTCATTAATGGTCTTAAAATGACCGTCATAATTCCAGGGTTACGCTGTCGCTGACGGATCGTCAATCCGATACCGTATGAGGGAGATACGTTGGATACAAGATCCCGTAATAATAACAATAGTATTTTTATTGGGTGTCTCGTGGACCCGAGACATGAACCATAATTTAATATTAAACATTAGACTGAATTGACCATATTTATTATAGGATCACATCGCCACTGACGAGAATTCAATCGGACGTCGCACGCGGGACTTATGACGGGTCGAAGATTTAATAATAATATTAAATCTATTAATTCACAAGCGTTTCGAGTACCCGATCCGAAAACCCAAAAAAGACATCCAATATTGGACTCATAATTTCCGTCTCGTAATCAGGGTCGCACTGCCACTGACGGTTCGTGAAACCGAGGTCGCACGAAGAAGTTATGGTCAGAAAAGTGTTTTACCTACAAAAACATTAACATGATTATTATATTATTATTTTTAATTGATTTATTTATTTCATATCTTTAAACTCATTCCACGCATGGAACACTTCACACACAAGCCGCAAATCACTCTCCCTTTTATATTTATTTATTTATTTTCATTATTATCATATACTACCTCCCTCTCTCCAATCTTCAATCTTTATTCCACAATTTTATCAAGCTCCACAAAAGTGGTGCCTTGCCTATACCCATGCCAATCACGCCCCACCTCCTTGATTGCCTTTCCTTTTTTTTCTTTTATTATTTCTCAATTTTCTATTATATCATTCTCTCTCCAATCTAACTCTTCCATGTTATTATTAATAATAACACCCATCATTAATGTTCTAATTTAATCTCATTAAATTAGTTTACCATGGTTATTCTCATATTAAATTAAAACCATTCCATTTAATTAAAACCATATCCACGACAAAACAAAATTAATATAACTAAATATTCAACCCCTTTTTAATACCTTTAATTTCATTAACCTCTCGCACATAGTTTTATGCCATCATTGTTATTTATCGTTTTTCAATAATAAAAACAATTCATCAACTTATTTTATTAACTCATTACCATTATTATTTTTAATAATGATAATATTTATGCTCATCGCATGACCACGTTAAACAACCCCATTGGATATCTGAATCTGACCACGCCACGTCAATGTCGCATAACGCCCGTTAATTTAATTATTTAATTCTATTTTTTTGTTTCACACTGATTAAATTGAAACCACTTTTATTAAATTAAAACCATTCAATTTAATAAACCCAACATATTTTTACGCCACCATTATTAATTATTATTATAAAAAAATTATTATTACAACACGTGTCGTGTTTGACCACATCAAAATTCTTTTTACAAAGAAATGGACCGGAGAGGTCCGGGCCATTACACCAGATACCTTTCAAAACATTCCCGTCCTCGAGAATTATAACCAACCCATAAAATGGGGAAAGGTCCGAACAACCACCCCTCAAGATACCTCTCAGGTATCTTGTCATAACAAGAAACAACCGACAACCCTAATTATGTGAGTTAGGAATTCCCTCTCCTATGTCGAGATATTATCCGCTTTAGGCGGCACTGACTCGCCTGCACAGGTTTAATCGCATCTGCATTAATGACTCTCGATTAAGGACTGAGCCTTCCCACTTCCATATATTAGGATTTTCCAACTTACACTGCCCCCCAACACCATACAAAACATCAATAAATTTCCCGAACACATGGCTTGAGGAATTCTTTCTCCCATGTCGAGATATTATCCGCTTTAGGCGGCACTGACTCTCCTGCACGGGTTTAATCGCATCCACATTAATGCGTCTTGATTAGGGATTAGGTCCTCCTCTCCCCACATGTTAGGGCTCTTCACGTACATTTAAAGAAAAGCGGGAAACAACATAGCATTATAGACTCATGGAAAAAAAAGTTCCAGGCCCAAAGCATGGGCGAGAATGAGTTTTCAACAAAGGAGTGTGATGATCTTGAATTTAAACAAAACATAAATGAGAGCATTTAATTAAAACATGAAACATCTCTCTTGATCTTTCGCCTTGCTGGGTTTGCCACTTCTGTTGCGTGAAATTGTCCGCGTCCCACTCCTCTGCATTTCTGTTAACGTCCAAGTGCCATAGATGTACGGTAAACAAGGATCGCCTAAGCCCAAGTAGTAAGGAAAAACTCAAAGTTTTAATTATCATTTTATTTCAATTTCTTTCCCAGAACACCCAAATCAAGTAAAACACAAACATGATGATGCATGTACCTTCCCTAGGGTCTCTACCCTGCAATCAATATAGTCTCACTTGGTCGTTCGGTAGGCTCAGATTCCTTGCATCGGATCACGAGGGGCCCTAAAATCCCGTGTCCTAGCCGGTCTTCCCTGGCCTATGTCACGCACCAAGATTAACGAACACTGTTGCCCTACCATTCCATGCAATCCTCACTGTGCCTAACTCCAGGCTCCATCCTATCTCTCAACCATCAGGCTCTGATACCATTCTATCACGACCCCCTTCCATCAAAGATGCCCCTCCTGAGCTGGCAATGGTGAAAGGGAGATAATGACCCCCGAGTCCCGCCTCCAGTAGGCCCCGGGGTGGCGACTAGCACCAAGGGTATGAGTTTTCACAAATATGGGAGGCATTACCCTTTTTATTATTTTGGATCGGGAAATAGGACAAGTCAACCACCAAAAAGGGAAAAGAACAAGTGTATATAAATAAACCCAAACCAAGTCCACATGCATGTTTAAACATTTTTTTATAACAAGGTACAAGTACAAGGAAGCTCAAAAGTACAATGCCAAAGAAAACAAGAGAACAACAACTGCAACAACTCCAACTGCCCGACTAGTAGGGTCCCGCACGGCCCTGGTAGTCCTCCTGGAAACCTGAAAGTAAACGTAGGGTGAGAATACAAGTATACTCAGTAGGGAAACCTAAAGCTCTCGTGCACAAGTGGGGAGACACCCTAAGGTCCCGTGAGAAAACAGAAGAACCAGAAACTAACAAGGAAAAACTATCCACCCAGCCTCACTGGTCACACTCACCAAGTAACACAAACAAGTTTAGTATATATATATATAGAACAAAATTATTGGGTACCCCGCACCATTTCCCACTTAATTAGATGCTGCTCTTCCTAACGGCAAACGTCCTGACGCTACCACACTCTTCCCGCCCGCACACACCTGGGCCAAACCACGCATCTCGCCCGCACACACCTGGGCCACAACCACTAACCCGCCCGCAGACACCTGGGCCTCATCCCGAAGGTTCTTGGGAACGGTAAGCCTGCCCGAAGAGTTTTGGGCTAAAGGTCGCCTCAATACATCACAGCCTCCGAGACCTACCTGAAGAGTCTTGGGTGTAAGGTCACCTCAAGCCATCATAGCCTATGGAAGAAGGAGCAGGAAGGAGCTAGTAACTAAGGGGGAACACCCTCTCCCATAAAATGGGAGTGTTCGGCACTAGGTGCTTGACATGGGTGTGGTGCGACAAAACACAAAGATACAATTATATATATATATACATATACCAAACACACAGCCCAACATATGGCTTCTTAAAAAGAGAAACTGAGCATGTCCCTCGGCACTGCTACCACGAAGCATGCATCAACAACCAAACAATCATCCCCCAACCCCATTTAGGTTTTCATGTTTCATGCAATGGTTTAAAAAATTATTACTACTGGGCAACTATCATCCAGACAAAACCTTTCACAAACATATCCCTGCCATCCACAACCAAGGTTAGGTAAAACTCAAGCAACCACATGCCATTTCATTTACAAAAGATTATCACAACCATAAAACATTCCATCATTCATTTATTTCAAAGTTCCACACATAAAACCCTTTCCACACACAAAACATTCCCGCATTTGAAAACACCTTTTACTTCAAAACACATTTCATAATCAAAACACTTTTCATAAATAAAGGCATTTTCAACAAAACAACCAAACCACCAACATGTTCATTATTCCAACTTTGTTCAACCGGGGTGATCACACAAGGTTTTCATTCTCATTTAATCAGCCAGTCTTTATGTGCTTATCCATTTTCCATGTTTTAACAAAACCAACCACAAACAATTCAGATATCAATTGCGCACGCAAAGGCCACCAACGGCCTTGATTTTCAGTAGGCAAAGGCCTTTCAATCCAAAATCACAATCAGAAGATAAAGAAACTGGAAGGAAATAGAAACAGCACAAAACCCCAAACCCTTATTTATCCGGTTATTATCTTTATTTAAAGTTCAACTGCATCCCATGGAACAAAAGAAAAATATCCCACCCCGCATGTTGCACCAAAAAGAGAGACGAAGGTAAACCCCTACCTCAAAAGGTCCCGATCACGTCGCTTCCGACGACGTCCTTCGGTGTCCTCCGCCTTCGCCAAACCCGAAAAACGCCTCCTAGGATGGAAGCTGGAGAAGGAAGGCCGGAAGGAAAGGTGACAAGTCCGGCCTTAGAAGCTTCGTCTCGTCGCTACGATCCTGTGGCCGCTGACGGATCGACGATCGGAGTTCGAACAAAGAAGTTAGAGGAGGAAGACTTCTTGATCATCCAAGAGTGTCGTCGTGCGAAGAAGAAGCGATTGGTCTGGAAATAATCCGCGCCCCTTTCTTATATAGGCAACGAATAGGTAAAACGGTATGCAGCGTGTATTAATGAATACACGACGTGATCGTACAACTATTACGTTGTTTGACTGATCAACACACGACACGTCATGCGGTTTCCTCGCGTTTTAATAATAATGATAATTCTATTAATATGTGGTGTTTCGTTGACCCGAGGCATGAGTCATAAAAGTAGCTCATTAATGGTCTTAAAATGACCATCATAATTCTAGGGTTACGCTGTCGCTGACGGATCGTCAATCCGATACCGTATGAGGGAGATACGTTGGATACAAGATCCCGTAATAATAACAATATTATTTTTATTGGGTGTCTCGTGGACCCGAGACATGAACCATAATTTAATATTAAACATTAGACTGAATTGACCGTATTTATTATAGGATCACATCGCCACTGACGAGAAGTCAATCGGACGTCGCACGCGAGACTTATAACGGGTCGAAGATTTAATAATATTATTAAATCTATTAATTCACAAGCGTTTCGAGTACCCGATCCGAAAACCCGAAAAAGACATCCAATATTGGACTCATAATTTCCGTCTCGTAGTCAGGGTCGCACTGCCACTGACGGTTCGTGAAACCGAGGTCGCACGAAGAAGTTATGGTCGGAAAAGTGTTTTACCTACAAAAACATTAACATGATTATTATATTATTATTTTTAATTGATTTATTTATTTCATATCTTTAAACTCATTCCACGCATGGAACACTTAACACACAAGCCTCAAATCACTCTCCCTTTTATATTTATTTATTTATTTTCATTATTATCATATACTACCTCCCTCTCTCCGATCTTCAATCTTTATTCCACAATTTTATCAAGCTCCACAAAAGTGGCGCCTTGCCTATACCCATGCCAATCACGCCCCACCTCCTTGATTGCCTTTCCTTTTTTTTCTTTTATTATTTCTCAATTTTCTATTATATCATTCTCTCTCCAATCTAACTCTTCCATGTTATTATTAATAATAACACCCATCATTAATGTTCTAATTTAATCTCATTAAATTAGTTTACCATGGTTATTCTCATATTAAATTAAAACCATTCCATTTAATTAAAACCATATCCACGACAAAACAAAATTAATATAACTAAATATTCAACCCCTTTTTAATACCTTTAATTTCATTAACCTCTCGCACATAGTTTTACGCCATCATTGTTATTTATCGTTTTTCAATAATAAAAACAATTCATCAACTTATTTTATTAACTCATTACCATTATTATTTTTAATAATGATAATATTTATGCTCATCGCATTGACCACGTTAAACAACCCCGTTGGATATCTGAATCTGACCACGCCACGTCAATGTCGCATAACGCCCGTTAATTTAATTATTTAATTCTATTTTTTTGTTTCACACTGATTAAATTGAAACCACTTTTATTAAATTAAAACCATTCAATTTAATAAACCCAACATATTTTTACGCCACCATTATCAATTATTATTATAAAAAAAATTATTATTACAACACGTGTCGTGTTTGACCACATCAAAAAAAATTTTACAAAGAAATGGACCGGAGAGGTCAGGGCCATTACAATTTTATTGAATCACATTACTTAATCAAAGTGCCTAACTTATTTTAATACTTTCTTTAAGTGAGATTACTAATCCATTTGATCACATTACTAATCCTAAGCATAAAATCACTATTCATAATTTACTATTCATCAAAAATTAAGTTGATCTTATTAGACTCTAAATTCCGTACTGAACATAATTGTAGAAGATCATTTTTTGAAAATCATTACACATTTTTAATTATTTAAGCTTTACCTAAACATTTTTAAAATATCCTTTTTCTAAAATTCATCAAAATTATGCATACTATGTTTATCCGGACATTTGAAAATTCATAAACTTCATCATAAGAAGAAATAAAAAATTTATTTAAAACAAAGGATTACACAAGGCAGTTACGGTCTCCGTACATAGCCCCTTATCACACCAGCATAGGACCTAAGTGTAAGGTGTGCTAAGGTGAGAGAATCTGAGGGAGGCTCGTCCAACATCGCACGAGTAGTAATTTCTATCAGTTTGAACTTCTCGCGAAGGCGATCCCATTCTAGCTTCACACGATGAAGTTCAGCTTGGGTTTGGTCCAGAGCAAAGCCCAGTGGTGCTACCTCCTTCCCAAGTTCTGTTAGATGGGCTTCGATCGGTCCAAAACTACTGGGTGAGGCCATCGGATCTTCTTTCTATATTAATTAACCAAGATTACTTGTATTTAGAGAAAATAATCGAAACGTTTAGTTTATAGTGGTCATATTGACCAATGGTCATATAACAGGAAAAACCCAACGGTCTCATTTTAATTATACTCATGTTATCAAATGAAACATTTTTGTTGAGTATAAAAATAAAATAAAACAACACACAAAATTAGGAAACAAGATTTATTCAAAATTCCGGGTCGTTACAAACATCACTTTATGGTGGCTTAAAAACTATTCAATGATTACATAAGAATATATTCATTATTGCATTGTAATATCATTGGGGAATGTTTATATTTTTTTATTTATAGATTATGTATAGTCATAAATTCATTTTCATCTGATAACATTACAGGAGAAAGTAGTATTCCATCATTAAGGCTCTATATCTATGGAATAGGAAAAGCATGGAATAAATATTATGTGAATGAAAAACATTATAATGAAGGGTCCCCTATTTTTTAGTTAGTTGAATACACAGCCTTCATTTCTTGATAAAATTGATAAACTATAATTGAATCAAACAAAAGTAATTAAGTTCTATAGTAAATATAAATTCATGGTGAACACCAAGAGTAATGACCAAGAAAGTTCTTAAAGAATAATTATTTGGTCACACATAGTAGGTCAGAACTGTATTTTTATGTATGTCATCAAATGCCATTTTCCCTAAGGATTTTCATTATATAATAACTAAGTGGTATTCACTATTATAGAGTACATGATAGGTATCCCTTAGGAATGAATCCAAATGAATAACATGAAGAATCATTTTGATGTAAATTCTGGAAATAATCAGAACAAAATAAGAACATTATTTACATAATTAGAGGCACTAATCAATATGAATGCCAAAAAAATAACCATTTATAATGTTTATAGAATAACTCATGAATCATGATGAGAAAAAAGATATAGTTGACAAGGTATTCGAGGATGATTGGTATGAATATGTTAATGCAATCAATACTTAGAAAGAACCAATAATGTGTTATATTTGGTACTTTATCTATAACTTACAAGTCTGAGCATCCTCA